>OW964566.2:625000-1250000 GCA_943138885.2 Tholera decimalis | reverse complement strand
TTCAACTTAGGTAAATGTTTTAATCGGTCGTACTCAGGCTAGGGGTAGTAACAAAACATCAGCTGAAGTCGTAATTCATTAATTTATCAGTTACCTTAATAATTAAAATGCCTGGAAAGCTCAGTAGCTTCTCCAGGTACGTTCCATGGGCCGAAGCCCATGAAAGACTTATTTAAAGGCATTAAACCCATGTCACGAAAACGGACAAGTTGATGGAAATGTGCATTCTTCCAATTTTGACATTCGTAATAACATTGGAACTCCTTTCTACACTGTGTACGTTGATCTATTCTATGCTGTGCTCTATCCTCCAACGCTACGCTTACTTACAGTCAAATTACTTCAAACGCCTTTCATAGTTGAACCGTAACATAGTAAAATAAATACATAAACAAATGAAGGCTTCACATCGTAACCCCAAGGATCTTCCGTGACGTTGGCAATGTTTAATTCACGTGGCGACCAACCGAACTTTAAACAGGGCACATAAATATGGCTAGATCCGGGTACGACCCTAAGTACCAATGGTTCACAACTTACAGCCAGTAAGCCAAAGAAGTACTTAGTCCTGGGGAACTAATAGCTATAACCTGGGAGTCTTTAAGTCAAGACTGAATAGGTTACTTCTAGGCAAGCGTGCTTCATCTTCGACCACATCGTCGCTTAACATCAGGTGAGATGGATTTAAAACGAAAGCCTATCAACAATAAGTACAGAAACAGGTGGAAGTCATGGAAGTTTGTAAACGCCATACAACGAAAAGTTGTTAACTATTAGGTTAAATATTGCTGGGTTAGTTTATACTGGCGTTGTTTGCGTGGAAAATACTGAAAGATTTTTAACTCTTTTTCGAAAAAAATGGGAATTTGTTTTCCACCTGCTGAGTTTTCCTGAATATTATGGAAATTCACCTTTGACATTGGGTTTTTGAAGGCTGCTTTTCCAAATAATTTTATTAGAACTCAATCCAAAGTACAGCAGCATTTTTTAAATTTAAATTATTTTATTGTACACTATTTTTTTTTGTATCTAGGTATGACAGTTGACCAACTGTTACACAAGATGGCGGTTGTTATATCATGAATATTATATAATAGTTTTTATGAAGAAAAACGTAGTTGAGCAGATGGTCTGTTGACGTCAAACTCTTCCAGATCCGGGTGCTGATGCGAAGAGTCTGGGAGTACAGCAGTCGAGCACTGAGCAGAGGTTCGATAAATAATTATCTACACATCTATCAAGCACACACACAATTTGAGACATGTGTGTGATTGATAATATTAAGCTAAATTATTCTTCCTTTCTTTATGTGACGTCAATTGTTAAATGACATAAAATAGTGACTCAAGTTCTAAAACAATATAAATTTAATTATTTAAGCTATTTACCATATTATTAGTAAATATGCAATTAATACAATTATTATTTCATTCATGTCATAACGCGCAGAACATTATCCTTACTAATAATATGTATTAATGCAAAAGCAAACTCACGTCTAAAACAATTAACCGATTTCGATATTTGGTACAGATATGAATTCGATCTTTTTTGGTTCAAAAATACTTTTAACACGGTTGAAGTCGCATGCTAAAGCTATTTTGCTTGACCTTTTATTTTAATATTATTTCGTCGGCAACCGATAAATAAATAAATTGTAGATCCCGAGAATGTTAAGTTCAACTTATTAGGTTGATTTAGTCAGCAGATTTATTTTCAATTTTGGTCAATGTTTAGTTGGCTTGTAACTGATGATTGACAAGCTATCGCTAATTTGTTGCAAGCATTTACTGGATGCCGACATAACGGCTATGGATTACAGAGACAGGTAGAATATATTATTGGACACCAAAATTTAAACACACCTACTTTATATTGCTTAAGTTATGTTTACAGACACCCTTTGGAAGGACTTTACGACTTCAGAAATTTAATGGACCTTAAAACCTCATCGTATACAACGTGTAACGGAAACCCCACATCTATCCAAAAGGACTGAAGACAACATCTGGTATGGAGTCTCTATGCAAAGTTTCAGCTCAAAATAAGTGCCTCACAGAATTGACCCCAAATTATTGGTTTCATATGTTTCTTGAATACCCGTAATACCAAACGTGTCACTTGCTAATAAAACGATAATTCTCTTCGTTCTTCTTAATTTGAAAAATTCGGCCTCTGGTATCAATCTACTGAAATTTCTAATATGCTCCACACATGTAGACATAGGATTAGAAAACCCTTGTCATATCGTTTGTTATCATCCAAAGAAGCCGAGCACTCGGTATGTATATACCCTTTAAATTACACGTTGTATAAGATATAATTAAAATAAATATACTTATATTCATTTTAATTAAGTACTTACTTACAAATACATAAATAAGTACATATTAATATTATGTGTTATGGCAAATGAGGTGATTATAGTAATTTTTAGAGTTGCCAGTTGAGGCCACAAAATATCGGCCGGATCACGCGAGTTAAACTCGCTAAAGTTTTAAACTTAAAAATATATCATTAATGTTTCATAACTATTATTTATCGAGCGTCATTAAAAAATGTTGAACTCATCATAAAAATCGAAAAGAAATGATATAATTTCTATTAAACGTACACTGATTAGATTAATCTTGTCCCTATTAGATACCTGAAGTTTAACGTCGTGTAGTCGAGTTAAGTACGACTAGTATATCGTTTGTGCAGTGACCCTAGACGGCTCGTAGACGCAGTGTCGTCGCCTGCTGACCATGAACAGTCAACTAAAGGCTCCTCTACATTGTTTTATTATTTTATTTATATTGCACTCAATGTAGTCACAGTGACAGACAATGCCTGACTTATGACATTGCCGTGTTAGGGCGCAGCAATCAACTTATCCCGTTTTTTTTTTCACAAAATATAGTTAGTAAGTAACGGGTACAATAACAATAAGGTGTGTCCAAACGTCGAGCGGCAATCGAGCGCGACAGCCGCGCGCGGCCCGCCGCCGCCGCCGGCCGCCCTGTGATTAGACGACTGCCGCGTGCGAACGCTTCTGGCTACCTGCTGCATACGAACATTCTTAGTAAATATTCGATAATATGCAGTATTTGTGACGTATTATATGTTGGACGTATTTTTGTGCACAAACATGGACAACGAAACATCGATTCCTTTAATTGAAAAGTATAGATCTTTTAAAGAGTTTATGGGATCCTCGACAAAAAGAATACCATAATAGAAACAAACGTGAAAACTTGTGAAATGAAATAGCCAACAATTTTGATGCCAAATGAAGCGCGCGGCCTATCTTGGTTGTGCCGCGCAGTACTGCCGCGCAAACATTAGTCGGCTTTTTCCTAACTAGAGCGCAGCAGAAATGTGTCCTAGAAATGCCGCGTGGGGCTGCCGCGCAATGTTTGGACACACCTTTATAATTCATAGCAACTATAGCCAATAATTTTCAGACAGAGACTAATTAATTTTTTTACTCATTATAAAAATATACAAGGCCCAGTGAGTGTCGATTGATGTATCGGATGTCGAATTTTTTAGTCCTAGTATGTCCTAAAAACATGATTTCCACGTGGAGTGGAAATCATGTGAGCGGAACGCACTACGTTTACGTACACCGTTTTGAGAACAGTCGTCATGATGAAAATTACACCAAGTAACCTGTCTGTCTGGTTTCTAATTCACAAATTACAAGCTTGTAAATCGTACCTATAACTATCTGGACCACCGCTGCTCCTAATAATAATATACCATTGTTATTTATCTCACAAACTAGTGTTACCACTGGGTCACCAAACCAATGCTACCATTTAAATTATACTAAATTCTATAAAAAAATACCATTATTTTACATTAGTTAAAAACAAGAAATTGCACTAGTTAAGTGCTTTATTTTAAGTTTTTATTATCCGTGAACTACTGAATGCTGTAATAACCTGTTTGCACTACGTAGGTACCAACTCTACCCGCAGTTCGGTTCAGTAGACCGCAACCAATTGCATTCATGTTTTGGAATTCCCCAAAACAATTGAGATAATTAGAAGAAGTAAAAAACGGCACAGAATCATCTGTCAACAAACCAGTCTTTAGTACTTAATTGAAGGAATTATCTATAGAGTACCTACTAATATTATAGAGCGGAAAAGTTTGTTTGTTAGTTTAAACCAGGGACTGAATAACCTAAAAATTACGCTATCTTTAAATTGCGGTATGACGTCAAACCGAAAAATAACGGTTGCCGCTTTATTTCGATATCTAAATTGATTTCGGTACCGAAACTTTTTGTGTATAAATAGAAAAAGGTATATTTCGGTAGCGGTACTAAAACCTTAATTAATAAAGATATGAAAGAGACGGATATTGACCACCTCTGGCCCTTGTTGTTGAGTTTCTCATCAAATTGCATTAGTTTGGCAATGTCAAATAGCACACGAAAAGTTATAATTACAGAAAAAGGTAAGTAATAAATACTTATGTGGATACTGGTAATAAAGTGTAGAACAATAGTGTTAGTGTATAATATTTTCTTCAGCTAACTCATCGACTGGACTTTAGTAGGTATTTTTACTCATTCGTTTTTCAGATCAGAGCAAGATTAAAAAACGTGACAACATTCGCAAAAATCTTAATTCCCAGTCTGAAAATATGTCAACGGAATACGAAACTTTACCAAAAATATCCAGAGTGACGACTAATACCCAGGAAACCTTCTGTTACTCACAAGACAAATTTCCGGGTTCTCAACCTTTTGATGGTTTCATATATTCGAGAAAAATCGATAAAAATATCCATGAGGCACCTTACACTTTTGATTTACATAAGGATCTGCGTGATTATCAAACTAATGATGATTTATCCAACTCTTGAGAAATGTGTACCCATAAATATAACACTATTACAACAACAAGAGAAATTGGTACTATGACGGAATAAGAAGGCTGCAACATGAGTGCAGAAAAAGAAGCTGAATGTAACGAGTTCTTTGCGAAAATAGTAACATTGGAGATGTCTAAGTTTCACGGAAACATGCGTTACAATAAGATGAAGGAAATATTGGATATAGTGAAGAAAAGTGACGCATAAAAAATTATATATTCTTATTAATGAACGGCTGATTAAATTGTACCTAAGCCATATGATTGTCTCTTACCTAGGATTATTTGGTAAATTTAATAAAACAAATATTGAAATTGAATCATTTATTTCTTTTAATCATTATTTAGTTTAACCATCTAGTATATGAACAATGATTAACCATAGATAAGATAATTTTGTTAATTTAGTTAAGTGGAAGGCCCATTAACGGCGCCAATGCTTTTTTATAGTGTGGCAAATTCGCCCTCCTAAGTCAAAACCCAAAAGTATTCTTCAGCGCAGTTTTGGTGGAATGAACTTGGAAAGTCTTCGGGAAGATGCTAGCAATATTGACTGGTCTGATCTTGTTCAGATAGAGTCGATTGATGACAAAGTTGACCTCCTCAATTCCAATCTTAACAAGCTTTATGACGAGCATGCATCTGTTCGTTTGGTAAAGATTAAGCATCTACCTGCTCCGTGGCTAACAGATGACGTGAAAGTAATTTTACAAAGAAAGGCGGCAGCAGCAAAGTCTAAATTCTAGTGCAGACCTGGTCGAGAAAGTCGAGAAAAATACGTCGCTATCCGAAGTCACAGCAACTAGGTTTGTAGGGATGCCCAACGCCGCCACATTCATAAGTCCGTTGAAAACGGTGATCCAGCTAAAGTCTGGAAATTTCTTAGATCTATGGGAATTGGGAAGTCACGTCAAGAGTCTATTCCTCCTTAGGAATAAAAAAAAGGAAAATGTTGATTGAGCGATTCAAGGTCTATATCCTTATATAGACCTTGAATCGCTCAATCAACATTTTTCCACCTCTTGTAGCTTCAATGTTGCTGTTAAAACCACTACTCTAAATAATCTTTCTTCTCTTCCCACTCCTAATTATTCTCCTTTAATTTTTAATTAATTTACCAGTTGTGATGTTAAGAAGAGCATGCTATCTATAACATCAAATGCCGTTGGTAATAACTGTATTAGCCGTAAAATGATACTCCCTATCCTGGACGAAATTCTTCCTGTCATTTGCCATGTCCTCAATTATTCCGTATCCTCGGGTGTTTTCCCATCTTTGTGGAAAGAAGCTCAGATAACTCCTCTCCCTAAAAAGTCTAATCCTGTTTTTTTCTCTGATTTCCGCTCCATTTCCATATTACCGTTCCTATCCAAAGTCCTCGAACGCCTTATCTACAATCAACTTAGTGCCTTCCTTTGCAAAAACCAACTCCTACATTTGTACCAATCCGGGTTTCGTTCAGGACCACACAGCTCACAGAGCTACAGCTCTACTTAAAATTACTGACGATATCAGATCAGGTATGGATAATAGGAAGTCGACTGTCCTTTCATTACTGGACTTCAGCAACGCCTTTAACACTGTCGATTTTGATGTCCTGCTCGGTATACTCTGCTCTCTTAACATATCTCCAACAGCAATTGATTGGTTTCGTAGTTATCTGTGTGGCCGCCGACAACGTACTTGCATTGAAGGTACATCATCTTCATGGTGCAATACTACTGCTGGCGTACCACAGGGGGCGTTCTTTCTCCTCTTCTTTTCGCCATATTTATAAATTCTATTTCAAATGAACTTCTCTCATCTTATTACATTTATGCTGACGATCTGCAAATTTATTCGCAAGCTCCCGTTGAAGAACTGTCTGAGGCGGTGACGATTGTGAATAAAGACTTAGCGCGTATTTCTGATTGTAGTTTGAATCATGGTTTGAGGCGAATCCTGCGAAGACTCAAGTCATTATTGTTGGCAACCCTAGGCTACGTTCCAAAATTAACTGGGCGACCCTTCCTCAAATCGTTTTTGATGGAGCTGCTATACCTTATTGTGACTCAGTAAAAGACCTAGGTATTTATATTGATAGGGATTTGCCTTGGGGTCCCCAGTTGCAAGAAGTAAGCCGCAAGCGGTTTGCCTCTGCGGGTTCTTTACGCAGATTGCGCAATTTCCTGCCGACTGCCACTAAAATTGCGCTTGCCCAATCCCTTCTTCTCCCTGTTCTCGACTATGCTGATGCAAGTTATCCAGATGTTACTGAAGTGCAGCTAGATAAGCTTGAACGACTCCAAAATTTTTGTATCAGATTCATATTTGGTTTGCGCAAATATGATCATGTTTCTGAGTTTCGCATTAAACTCAAGTGGCTGTCGATCCGCCTTTGCTGGAATGCACATATTTTATCATTACTTTACAGTATTCTCTTCAATCCTACAACTTCGTTTTATCTCAAAGAACGCTTTAAGTTCCTTCATGACACACATGTAAGAGATTTGAGATCATCGGAGAATTTGAGACTTTCAATGCCTGCACATTTCACTAAATTCTATAAAATACATTAAACTATAAAATAATCAGATACGAACTTACTTTTACTACGGCTGAGCATCCAAGCACTTGGCAGGTACAAGAATTATTTTCCTTTGAAAATGAAAAAAGAAAGCATAGATTGCGTTTTTACGTTTTCGTCCCATAATTATTTTCTAAATAACGACACATACAACACAACTTTTATTGACAGAGTGTTAGTGGTCACTGTGTGCGAGCGTCCGGCGACAAGCGACAAAAGCAGGTTCTAATAGGTATGCCGGCGCGCACGCCTGTGCTTTGTCCACCCTTGCCGGTGCCTCACACCCCTCGTCCCACGTCCTGCAACGGTCAATTCTATGTTTTTCGGTACCGATATCGCATAAAGGTTAAATAACGGTATAGCCTTACCTTTATTTTATTAAGGTACATTTATTTTATACAGGTATCGTAACCGTATACCGTAACCGTTTTCAGTCCCTGGTTTAAACTCGCTAATCTTCGAAACTACTGGGTGGATTTGGATGAAACTTGGTATATAAGTAGTTCGAAGCTTATAGTAGGTTATAGGCTATTTATACCCGACATAAAAAAGAGGGTTGTTTTTATAGCGATAAATTCCACGGGAGCGAAGCCTCGCTTGTATACTAGTTAAATGATAAACGGTCTCACCTCACGTGGTTTAGCGGTTCTGCGGTTAAAATTAATAAGTTTTCGATGGTGGAGTATTAGGACCGCTCACCGCATTGTATCTGTTTTATTATAATTACTGTTGTCCTGATTGCTGATACGAGGTTTAATTTAACACAGATTTCGCGCTTTTATTTTATTTGAGTTGGTAATTAATATATATATCTCTATATATTTATTAATGTTAGTTGTTCTTATATATAGAAGCAAATGGCATAACATAACTACAATTTTTGCTATACCAGAATAGCGTTGGTTTATAAGAATATCCGTGGAGTCTCCTGCCCATTGTTCTAAATAAAGATCTCGACTTTTTGGAAAGCTACATTTGTTTGACTGACCAGCCTTGATATTTTAACAGTACCTGTATATAGTGAGTTGCCAGTAGACTACAGTCTACGTGGCATGTTCACTCAGATTTCTAAATATCCCACAGTTAAATAATAAAGTAATTAATCTCGATGTCGTACAGTTAACTGGTTTCGGCGCCAAAGTCTTGCAAAAAGTAAAACAAAGGTATAATCGCTTGTATCAAGGATTGATTACTCGTGTCGGCCGGTACAACCGGGCTGCGAGTAATCGATGTTACAGTAAAGTCCAGTTGGCCGCGGGGTCAAGCGCCCGCGCCTCCACGCGCCGCGCCTGCGCCCGCGTCACTCCTGCGACACGCCCACGACTTAGTGCCACATTTATATTTCGTTTTAGTGTGCGGTTAGGGTTGCCAACTGTTAGTGTATGATGTCAATTTAGAGTATTGAATAATATTAGGGGCAATAGAAGTAAAGCAGGTACATTAGCCAAAACATTATGATTATTGTGCTTCTGGCTTTGAATTAAACCATATAAATTATAGAAGCAGATTTTATTGAATATCGCGAATAATATCGTATTAAAATAACGAAACAATGGAAATTATGATTAAATTTATAAATTCGCAAAAAGAACAAAGTAGAAACTGCATAAAAATAATTTCGCAGAGTGTTCGTAAAACCCTTTCACAGGTTCAGTTGCACTGTGACATACCACAATGTTTTTTTTATTAAAAAAAAAACCCTTGCCCCACACTTGGATTGTCTAGAATACTCCTGTAACGTCGGTCTATTTTAACAAATACCCAGACCAGGAACATCTATTTGTAGGACATATAAACTTTTGTGTCGGTTCGAGAATCGAAGCTGCGATACGCAACGCAGCAAGATTGCTATTAATGTTAATTCTACCCACATGCTAGCAATATTTTTAAAAAGAAAGAAAGAAATATTTATTAATCCTTTACAGTTTGACAGCCCTAATGTGATACTGTGGATGCAAATGATTGGCTGTAGCTGCAGCCTGAATCTGCAAGTTACACGTGCCTCGTTTGTCGAACTTTAAATACTCAGGGTTTTTTCAAAGCCGTTGTAATGCAGTTTCTGTTCTGCACAAATACACAGAACGCTTTTATCGCATTTTTTTTTTATTTGAATCTTCCCCACTTTAAGTCAATTCAAACCATTTATTTCAGACTTTTCAGTTCATAGTGTGTTAGTAGTACTCTCACATATAACAGTAAAACGTTACCCCATAGGAGTGGTGTCTGGCTTCTGAATACACATAACTGCCAGAGATGTTCCGATTCCGACGGGATCAAAGGCTTAAAGCTCACTGAGGCATAGAGGAATCTCTATACGTCAATATGGTCTCTTACCCACGGACCTACATCGCCAAGAATTGATTAATCTTGAAGAATTACCCGCGCCGCTGTTATTATTTAGTAATAAATAAATGATGAAATGAAATAAAAAGATGATGATAAAATTGGTTATAAATTATACTTTTACACGTCATTTTTAGGGTTCCGTAGCCGAATGGCAAAAAACGGAACCCTTATAGTTTCGTCATGTCTGTCTGTCTGTGTCCGTCCGTCCGTCCGTATGTCACAGCCATTTTATTCCGAAACTATTAAGACTATACATCTGAAACTTGGTAGGTAGATATATTCTGTGAACCGCTTTCCGATTATAAGAAAAAAATTAAAAAGTATTTAAAATAAAGGAACGAAGGAAGAAAGCATACATGTAACTGAAACTGAAAATATTTTTTTTTTTTCATGAAACCTATGCGTGTGTGGTATCTATAGACAGGGCTTTTTCTTTTTTCATAAAGTTAATCATTTAAAAGATATACGCTTCCAAAGTGGTAAAATGTGTCTCCCTCCCCCCTAACTTCTATAATAATGGAATAAAAAATAAAAAATATATATGCTGTAGATCTTAATGTAATTTTTTAACCAAAATTGGTTTGAACGAGATCAGGTCAGCAGTTTTTGAGATACAGCATATTTTCTATAACCAATTTTTATTGTGTTTTAAAGTTAAACTAGATGAGGCCGGTCTTTCCTAACTGACTGCCTTAAGACTGTTAAATGTTTGAAATCAACTAACTAAAGATTATCGTCTGCATGAATGGGGAAATACCAGTTTGGTTGACTATGACACTGAAACCTTGTTTATTCAGTTGTTAATTACAGAAAGATTTCGTGGTTGGGAGAGAAGTCACTGACAGTGAGTGACACAGGACATTATGTCACGCGAGTTCTATTAACTGTGATTCACTTATGTAGTTTCCACAGCTATCTACACAATCAAGTTTAGTATTAGTATGATTCACTCACAATTAGTTATCTTTCTCTCCGACTTCACCGGGGTCTGCCCATGGGTAACTGGGAAAACAAGTCTAGAAAAATTTAGTACATGCACTTTCCTCATAAGTGTTTTTTAAATCATTTTTTTTTAGTTTGACATAAAACTATGTTTTTAACGCATCTTCCTCAATAGATTAATTTAATGTTTTACCTCTATTATTATTAAAACATAATTACGTCGATAACTTAGCCGTGTAACATTGACGTTAAGTGTTACCCTGTATTATTAAAACTATTTTGCAGAATTACTAAGTTAACTATGGGAATTCATTATAAGCGGAAGTTAAAGTTAAACAGAGAAAATCTTTTGTAAATATTTATTAAGATCGATTCAGATCAAAAACTTTTCATTTAAAGCTTTCTTTCTAAAATATACAAATAATAAACATAAGACTAAATGTATAGTACCTTAATTAATTAACCATGTTTATTTTGCAAATTTGTTATAAATAACCCTTTTTAACCGACTCCTAAAAAAGAAGGAGGTTCTCAATTCGGATGTTTGTATATTTTTTTATGTTTGTTCGGGCATAACTCCGTCACTTACCAACCGATTTGAAAAAAATCTTTTTTTGGTTGAAAAGGGTATACTTCCCAAATGGTCCCATGAAAATTTTATCGAAATCGGACAAGCCGTAGAAAAATCAACAAAAGTCTAAAAAAAAATCTACATTGACGATCTTTTCGTTTCCTCTGCATTGCGTTTTTTGTTCGCGCATAACTCCGTCATTTTCGAAACGATTTGGAAAATTCTTTTTTTTTGTTCCGAAGCCAATTTTCAATTGGTCCCATAGTCACCAAGTCGGGATCTGATGATGGAATCTTGGCGAAATCGAGGGAACTCTTCAAATTTTATAGGAAAACGAAAAGCTATTTTGGTATTTTCTACAAGAACCATTCTACTATCAGATCTGATCACAAATCCAAAAGACAGGCACCGGAACTTAACTTCATAACAAGACAATGTATTTTAGCTGTGTTTGGGCTTATTGGAATTGTAACGGTATGCACTTTCCAAGTGTACCACGAATAATAAAAAAAATAGAATCGTTTTTCATTCTCAGTTTCAGTTCGACGCCGTTTTCTCATACGAGAAGCATATTTACTAGCGCTACCCATATTTTATAAGATTAAATATATGTCACTAAAAATCATATTTTTTTTTTTTTCGAAAAGATTTTGTCAATGTCAGCGCCAAGCAATGTACGATACCCAAATGACTATAATATAACTACAGACTTAGGCCAGAATAAAACGAAACATAAATCTTACAGCTTCCAAATATTAATTTAAATCGGAAAACAAAAAACAACAAAAATACTTTATGATAGATTATATTTAGACACAAAGAAAAACGATACTAACATTAATACTTAATCAATTAAATCAGAGCAAACACCGTATACACAAAGCAACGACGCAAGAAAAGCAAGGAGTTCGAGGATTAACTTCAAGATCTTGAGTCACGTGAACATAATGAGCAAATGTGTAGCAACCTAGCTTTGTTGTACTAAAATAAAAAATTACTCTGGAATTAATTACCAGTCGTTTCATAACCTTAGCTTGGCACTGATTCCAAAAAAAATTTTTTTTTATAGGTTAATCGTAGGTTAGTTGAGGCTTATTAATATAGGTAGGTATTATTTTGACTTTTTAGTGCTTTTATGGTTTTTTTAAGTCGGTTTTGTTGTATTTTTTTTACACACGTAATTGTTTTTTTTTAATGTAAATTAGATGAGGCCCGTGTTTTCTATCTGACTACCCTACGAAAAACACCGAAAAAAAAAACACAGAGGTCAACGTCTCTTATGAAACCTATACAATCCGTAGTGATTGAACCGATGGACTGAAGCATGGAGGTTTATGTCGCTGTTGCTCTTTTGAGGATTGGAACGCACAGATTTGAGCAGGCTCATCCAAACAATGCAAGCATTTGTCAGTTATCAGAAATCTAATTAACCGGAGCATTATTGTTGTAGGATAATTAACTCTCTTACAAGCCTAACCACAATACATTTCTCGATATTACACCATAATGTCTACTAAGCTCGCAATGTTTACAAACAATGCTAGCGTCATCACATCTAAGGGTCGGGAAAACCGGAGGTATTTCCACTAGCGACGGCGCGTGCGCGGGAACCCCTGCAGGCTGCCGGCCGGCCTGCGCCCGCGCATGTCACGCGACTTTCCTACGGCATTTCCACGCCACCTAACACGCGCCACTGATAACGGAAAAATGTGTGTTGCATGTGTAAGATAAACTTTAGATATATTTACCTACGTATTTAAAAAAAAAGATGTGTGCTTTATTTCTTTGACATTTTTTAGAGTTCCGTAGCCGAATGGCAAAAAAAAAATTATACACATATTTAATTTAAGAATTCAAAACAACAACTACAAGAAATAAGTTCTACTTACTCATTAGTTGAGCCCAAAATAGTTGAAGATGAGTGTTTTTTTATTGATAATAGGTTCGCGTTTGACCACCATCTCACCTGGTAAGTGATGATGTGGTCGAAGATGGAGCACGCTTATCTAGAAGTAACCTATTCATTCTTGACTTGAAGACACCTACCTAGGTTATAGCTATCGGGAAACATAAACTCCGGCAGGGAATTCCACGCCTTAGCCGTATGTATAATGAAAGTATTCCCAAATCGTTTTGTGCGTATGTGTGGGATGTCCACCATGTAACGATGGCGCATCGTAGTCTCGTAGTCCGATGATGGAACTGGCTTGGCGGAATTATATTGTGTAATTCCATCGCACACTCTCCGAAATGTAACCGATAGAAAACCGATAGACTAGCAATGAGTATGCCTAATACCAACTATTTTGGACTCGTCTTTTAGTCGTACCCGCCGTTGAGTACCTTCGTTTTACTTGGGGTGACTTCCTATCTGACCCCCACAACCTAGTAATTGGATAACACATTACCCCTTGGCACGGAGCATGCCAGATTTATGAGTCCAGATTGTTTGTGAATGAAGACGTACAAGTGGTGGCCGCGACCAAACGCTTGACGTGCTTACCGAGACACGGTAGCCTCTAGATTTGTGAAGCTGATCACTCATCCACGCAACATCCTAAGCAAGCATTGCTTAAATTTCAAGAGCGACACAAGCGCCTGTTATTATTCAAGACCTCTTCCCATGGACACGCCGCAATTGCGGCGGTAAGACCCCTCTTTGAGGAGTGGCTAGATCGGCGTCACGGCGTCCTGACCTACCGCATGACGCAGGTCCTCACCGGACACGGAAGTTTCGGGAGGTACCTATGTCTGATGGGGAAGGAAGAAACGCCTGGGTGTCACCACTGCGAGGATCGCCCTGAGGACACAGTAGAGCATACGGTGCAAGACTGCCCCGCTTGGGCAGAGCGCCGACGTGTCCTTACGGCGGCGATAGACGGAGACCTCTCGCGCCCGGCACTGGTCGAGGCCATGCTGCGGGGCGAGACGGAGTGGGAAGCGGTCGCCTCCTTCTGCGAAGCAGTCATGCTATCGAAGGAGGAGGCGGGCCGCGTGAGGGAGAGGATGGCGTCCTCCCTCCAGCCCAGCCGCAGTGGTAGATGCCCACGGCGTCGGACGTCGGCCGACGATCTCCGGCCACCGTAGGCGCGGGCATGCGGACAGCGAGTAAAGGGCAACTCGCTGTCCGACCATGGACCATGCCCGGGTCGACGGCGCGTTGTGTTCCACGCGCGCCTCAAAGAGCGTCAGCAATATGACGAGGCCCCCCCTGTAGAGGGCCGAAGCCTGCCGGGGTAGTGGGACTTATCCCACTACCGTGACCCCGGAACGTAAAGGGCTATTGAAGGAACACCGTGGATTTTAGTCAGTACAAGTCTGACAGTCCCTCCGGCCCTGCCCGGGGTGGGAGGACTTATTTGATGATTTTACCACGTAAAAAAAAAAGTCTTGACCGAGACCGACCTAGAGACTTAATCCGAAAGTTTCATAGAGGTTCCAAATCTCACATTGATGGGTTATAATGACATTAAATATTATTGTGATAATTTGTCAAATTACTCAAGTAAAGTTTTCCTTGAACTATAATTTGACGTTTTCGAACCAGTGAAGTGTCGGAAAAACCATTTCTCTTACGTCTTGCACTGACACATCTCACTTTCCCCGCGCAATTAATGAAATATTCCATACAATTACATAGTTAATTAAAGAAATATGCCAAACAATAACATAGTTAATTGATGAGTAATTGTATCCTGTGACAGAACTCGAGTGAGTGATATTCCGTTCCGCATAGTTGCGAATACCTGGCACTACAGTTGGGCGTAATGGGGAACAACGTGCTGGCGTCATAATGTCTGCGCGTGCGTCGTGGGCCTCCGTTCTGAGAGATTCGTTTATTTTACGAGGAAAGCGGAAAACGAATGCAGGAAAAAATAAGAAACAGTAATTGCAAGTCATGATCTGGAATGACGAGCTGAATAGTACAAGCTGCTCGGGTTTTAAAGTTAAGCAATTCTTGTCGAGGCTTGTTCTTGGATGGGTGATCATCTTAACAAATCAAGGTGCCTCGAAATACACGTTAAGATATTAGTCTCTGTTCTCATTTTTCGTCTTTGACAGTCGTTACGCGTATTCAAATGCCAATAAGTTATTATCACAATAAATGTTTTTGTACTAATGCAGTTATACGAACAAATAGTGATTATATCCGTATCATGATAAGAGTTCATTTCTTTTTGAATTATACTAACCGCTACATTGGTTTCGTTTCCAACTTGATAGTTCCGATTATAAATATGAACGTGTGTTTGTTCTACTTTCTTGGCAAAGCGAAGTAACTCATCGATGTGAATTAATGGAATATTAATAAAAAAGTTCAAGACGAATTGAGAACCTCCTCCTTTTTTTTGAAGTCGGTTAAAAACTATAAAACGCATATAAAATCGCAAAGAAAAGAACGTTGCAATAAAAATTCAAACGAAGTGAAGTATAAGCACACCAGTATTACCAATTACGAAAAGCTATCATACCCGAACGCCATGCCAGAAATGCCCGATTTCGGTTTTTGTTTTTAAAAAATATTTTTTTAGATATTCATTTATTTTTTGTCAATAATAGGATACAGTGCCTATTTGATTTATTGAATTCATATTATTATGTACTTATATGTGATCAACTCAAATTCAGAAATAATCAGTCAATTGAACAAACGAATGTGAGCTTCACTAAGTGAATGAGACAAAGCGTCAGACTGAAGAAGCATGGGGGATTTCCCATCCGCAATTAGCTGACGATTATATATTATTTACATATACTTTATTTATAGTTTTTAACATTAAATTTTTAAAATTTAAATAAAAACCCTAAAGTACATATACAACGTGTAACAGAAACCCCATATCTATCCAAAAGGGCTGAAGACAACATCTGGTATGGAGTCTCTATGCACAGTTTCAGCACAAAATAACTGACTCAAAGAATTGATACCAAATTATTGGTTTCATATATTTCTTGAATACCAATCATAACAAACGTGTCACAGCACTACGAAGGTCAATAATTTTCCACGTCACTTGCCAATAACACGATAATTCTTTTCGTTCTTCTTAATTTGAAAAATTCGGCCTCTGGTATCAGTGTATTGGAATTTGTAATAAGTTCTACACACGTAGACTTAGGATTACAAAACCCTTGCCATATCGTTTGTTATCATGCAAAGAAGCCATGCACTTGGTATGTATATACCCTTTAAATTACACGTTGTATACATACATCTAAAAATAAACTAAAATATGGCATCCAGGAATTCGTGCGCATCGCTGTCCACTGGTAATGTACTCAAAAGACTGGCGGCATTGCCACGTTGTATGGCAATGCTTAACCTCTGTCCAAGGTAAAACCCAGCCCTTAGGTCACGCGAAGTTTCAGCTAAGCGTCTGGATAGATGTTTAAATAATTTGTGAGCACTCCAACCCCACGACCTCCAAGGTTTCAACCCCAAAGGGCTCGAAAATATAACTGGGTCAAAATCAAAATAATTGCTCATTTCATAAATGTGACTTATATGTGACAATAACATAAAAGTAACATAAAGGAAAACAAGGGCTGTATTCACAGTTGTAAATAAAAACCCTTTTAGACTTTTATATTTTAATAATTAAAAATATTAACACATACACGTACATACGTACTGGACATAGTGAACATTAACATGATACATTGTACAAAGTAATAGCAGTACTCCTTTGATGCTTTCATCAAAAGAGTACTGCGAAATAAAGACGAATAATGACCTGGAAAATAAAGTTGATGCATTTTTTATTTAATCAAGATGTTGTAAGTGGAGCTACAACAGCTAAGAAAGAAATCAAAAGTAAAGGCAAATTTTCGGTCAATGTTTATAAAAGAGCTTGATTTACGCCACATTCAGACATTTAAAGCCACTTTACGTATTGATCCCTTTATCAAACCGACATTGTTGTCGTTGCCAACGACACAACAATAAGGATTTCAAATTTGCATCACTCAAAACACTGACTGCGACCATAGAAAATATGCTTATTTTTATTATACTATTTGTTTAATTATAATTTAGATAATATTTTAAAAGTATGATGTGGATACGCCTTAATCCAATTTTATGTTACCGTCAAACGGGGTGAATAGATAGGTATTCGAACTTTGGTAACGATTTTCGTAATGTTGCAGAATTGATATCCATCTTTTAAATCATGTATTTATTGAGTCTTAGGCCAAATTATTGAAATATATTTGTTTGTATTCGGATATGTTTGTAGTTAATAAAAAAAGACACAAAATATACGTCATTTCTAATTACCAGCCATCAGGGGACAATAAACACACCTGAAGGGTGATTAGAAAAATTTCGTAGGGCTGGCTCATTGTAGTTTCCCTAAATATTTTTTTAGGATGAAGGAAAGCAAACTCGAGTCTTTAATTATTAGTTTAAAGTAAAATTATAATTTCGAATAGAAATCATCAATGATAAAAATTAATAAAACTGTTATAAATTTAGAGAGTATCATGAAAACAAAACTAAAAAAAAATGCACTTGACTTTAAAATAATTTTCTTTATAATAAATCAGTCAAGAATTATAAACAATATCATTCAAAATCAACAATTAAGAAATAAATAAAATAATCAAGAAAATTAAAAACGCTTTAAGTAATTAAAAGTGAAATTTGAACTGTAGATAACCACTACAAACTTTGTGGCAGCCCTGTCATAATCATGGCTAATCACCCCTCTTTCGTAACTAATCACCCCTTTGCTGTGTCTATTAACCATATTTGCGTGCCTACTAACCCCTCAGGCGTGTCTATTCACCCCTTTAAAATTAAAAAAATTAAAGAAAACAAGGCTTACGAAATAAAATCAATTTTATATAATAATGCATATTCTTACTATTATAATTATAGCACAATATATTTATAATGGCACTGACCGTAACTTGAAGATAACTTTAAACTATTATGACCAAAATTCACCAAAATACGGAGGTTCAAACTCACTCGTACATAACGACTTGTTTTGTTGTCAACTTTGAGATTGAGTTTTTGACATTTTTAGAGATGCTGCCACAAATAAAAAGTGGCCAGACTAAGACAAATTACACCAAGAAATGATTAAAGTTGCGGGTTTTTTATTGGGGATACCGAGTTTGCCATAAAAAACGTTAGAAATTATTCCAAGATTTTTTTTCTATTCCCCCCGTCAGTTCGATTCACCCCGTTTTACGGTACGTAATATAAAAAATTTTACATAAGTGTGACATAAAGGAAGAAATAAGTATGTTTTTCTAGAGACTAACCGCAAATCACAGAACATAATTAACTCGGTCGTTGCAGCTAATAAGCGACAGAATAGCACTAACATAATAGTTTCCAGACAATAAGAAATAGTTTAAATTTACCTACCAATTGTATTTCTTCCAAAGTACCAAAAAGAAACCAAATATTGTTTTTTTTTTTCAACGCGCACCATACACCTAACTTTTTTGCCGAGAACAAAATTGCTGCTGCCCTTTGATTGGTCGCCTGAGGCTCCGACAGTGACAGCCAATGTTGTCAGTATTAAAGTTTTATAAACTACCTTTTTCGCGACTAAATAATGCGTTACATAAATGAAATAACATCGATGAAGTAATTTTGAGACTAGTTTTCTTTTTAATTTAAAACAATAATTTATATTTCAAATGAGTTTTCAAGGATTTTACGCACATTTTACAGTATTAATTGAGAGGATAGCTACTTTTGTCTGAAAATAAATATAATACTTTTAATGTTTTTTCAAGTTTGTAATATCAGCGTTGGAAGTTGGACAAACGTATTTTGTATGGAGACCACAAGACACGCCTTTAAAAATGCAGCAAAATATAAAAAACGTGGTATCAACTTAGTAGTTGATTTCCTTCCATAAATTCCTAAAGACCTTCTATAAATTGTATTATACACATGATTGTTAGTACAATCATGCGTATAATACAATTTATAGAAGGTCTCCTTTGTTATGTTCAGTATTTTATTAATATTGCCCTGACAGATTTTTAGTAGAAATTAAAGTAAGATGATGGACATGTAAATTTTCTGAAATGAGCAATTATTTTGATTTTGACCCAACTATCAACAATGAATTATTTTACATTTAAAAATATTGGAATTACTCGCAATTGTATATAGTAACTAGTATTTGCGTGTTGCGCGAGGTGCAAGCACCTCGCGTGCTTGTGGTGGTGGATTGTTCACTTTTAAAACCCCTAAATGTAGTAAAATGTCAAACATAACCCTAACAGAGCAGCAGCTCCAATTTAAACTTTTCAATTTTAGGGGAGGTTGGGGAGGAAGGGCATGGCATAAAAAATTTGAAGGCCCGTTTATAGTTAAAAGTAAGAATCAACAGTTTTTTCAGTAGTAAATATACAAAATGGGTGGGGGGTGATGGGGGAAGATGGGGGGGGGGGGTTGTCCCCTCTAAATGAATCTGAAAAAAAAATGTTCCAAGTCTCTTAATTTCCGAGATCCGCCTAAAGGGGGTGAGAAGTGGGGCAAGGGGGGCGAATTTGAAAAATGGTTTTTAGTTTACCGAGCCTCCTCTATACGAATCCGTAAAAAAAAAATACGGGTCTCGTAGCTTCCGAGATACGATAGGGAGAAGGGGGGTGAAAAGGGGAGGTTTGGCACTTTTCCCGTAGGTTTGAGAGTTAGTTGTTTACGAATCTGTCAAAATATACCCACCTCCCCATCCACCATCTGAGAGAACAAGTATGTCAATGAGTGAGTGAGTGAGTGAGTCAGTCAGTGGTAATTTAGCTTTATATAATAGAATAGTAATTGTATTGTATTTAGCACTCAAAATATTTAATCTCACGTCGTTTCCTATGGAGAAGAACCGTTTCATTTTGACAATGTATCCAATATACAGGTTTCATAGGAATGAGAGGACAGACTCATTACCATAGCACAATGTAATTTATACTAATATTATAAAGAGGTAAAATTTTTAAGTTTGTATGTATGGGATAATCTCTGAAACTACCGAACCGATTTTGAAAATTCTTTCGCTTTTTTGTAGCTGCATTATCCCTGAGTGCTATAGGCTATAAATTATCTTTATATCACGCATATTAGTTGAGCTATTATAATCTTTGTCAAGCAAGTTGGGGACGGGATCCCGTGGAATATTTTCGACTTCTACGCGGACGAAGTCGCAGGCAGAAGCTAGTTACAAATAAAAACGAATCTAAGAGTCTACAGTATTTTCCCATTCACATAAAATGCAGCTTTATAAAATACTAGCTCCTGCCTGCGACTTCGTTTGCGTGGGAGGGATTTTCCGTTTAAATCCCGATCCCGTGAGAATTACGGAATAAAAAGTTGCTAATGCAAATAATCCATGGAGCGCAGCATAATAGGTGTTAAGCGAACAGATCGCGTTAGCAACACCACCCTGCTCTCCATTACTCAAGTACCTGATGTTGGGGTAAAAACAGCCAAGCTGAAGTGGGAGTAGGCCGGCCACGTCGAATGCAACCGGAGAGGTGGGCAAAGATCGTCTCCCATTGGACGCCTAAAGGAGGACAACGCCGTCGAGGTCGACCACGGCACCGGTGGGGTGACGATCTGAGCATGTTCGCGGGGCAAACATGGTCCGAAATTGAAAAGATAGAGAGATTCCAAAAAAAAGGGGAGGCCTTTGCTCAGCAGTGGGACACAACGTAGGTTAAGAAAAAAAATATTATTCCAGGATATCAACTATCTACTTACCAAACATTCAGATCCATTCAGAAGTTTTTATTTAGACAAGATTTTTTATTTCTTGTATTTTTGTGTGCCCTACACTGGTTCAAATAAATTTATTTTTCTTTTCTTCATACATCTATACAACCATCCTCACAAACTTTCGCATTTATAAGTTAGTAAGACTATAATAAAATTGCTAACGACAACATTAGATTACACAAATAAAGAGAGGTGATAACTTGATAAGCATATCAAACCGTATGGAGTGTGCCATACTATTACGAGTACCGTCCGTCGCATCGCTGCGGGCTCGCTCTGTGCGTCGACCCTCGGTGTCGATACGCCGCGCAATGCAATCTACTCACCTGCATAACTGACACCGGTGCAGGCAGCCGACAGCGTGACGTCACGGGCCGTCAACTGCACCTTGAACACCCAGTAAACGGTTCATCACCTGTCCCAGCCCTAGTGACGAGTGAGCCGGCCGCATTACACATCGTTCTGCTATCAACCGTAACCACACAATCTAAGTAAGGCTATTGTGTCCTTTATTTAGTATCAGTAGTTTATTCATATACCAATTTAAATGTCGTATAATAAGCTCCCCACGTCATAGGCCGAATATGGTTTTACCCAGTTTTTCACGGTATTATCGGGCATGTATAATAAATACATAATAAAATAGGCTAGGCATATGAATAACATAGGATTTATTTAATTTAATTTATATCAATGAGTAATTGCGGTGAAAATTAGACAAG
Organism: Tholera decimalis; assembly: GCA_943138885.2. NCBI lineage: Eukaryota > Metazoa > Arthropoda > Insecta > Lepidoptera > Noctuidae > Tholera > Tholera decimalis. The sequence continues at coordinate 1,228,243 of OW964566.2, read as the reverse complement.
TATGTAAAAGGGTGAATACACCATTGTTATTTATGACATTAACTAATAGTCCTTCTGAACGATTTTAGATGATTTTAGCCACGGGCAGCGGATATTATTCGGTAGGAGTTACTATAATGCACAAGTATGTGCGCAAGTTACAGATGGACTCTCTGATCTTTTACTCTCATATTCCGATAACTCATATTCCATACTCCCGGATAATCGAACCCGACACCTTTGGCTCGGCAGTCGCCCTTGCCTCCACTAGACCAACGAGACAGTTGAACATACATAACTCTGAGACGCCAACTATTACCAGCGCGAAGCCTTTGAGTCTGTTGAGAAAAGGGCTAACCTTATAGGCAACGAAACAAAGCTCGAAAGCCTTCAGCATTGTCGATAAGTCACCAGCTTATGACTGCATAATTGTTTTATTCCGGCATACTTACTTGTTCCACTTGATACCAAGAAATACAGCACTATGTATGTAATGGTGATATTTATTTAAAATAAAACTTTCACATTTCATTGACTTTCGTTTTAAAAAACTAGATAAGGCCAGTGTTTCCTAGTTGACTACCCTGAGAAGAAATACCTAAATTCAGAGCTCAACGTGTCTTATGAAGTCGAGACAATCATATATGAGAATCTGTGGTGCTCTTTTGAGGACATAGATTTGACCTGTCCTGTTGTACCTGTCCAAACACTGCAAGTATTTGTCAGTTTATCATGTTACTCACCTTAGAACTTTAAGGAGATCGAACGATTTCACCAACAATACCAAAATAACGACATTTTAGTAGTCCGTTTCAAGTAATCAATTGCCAGACAGTGCAGTAATATGTCATTATATTCGCTTTTCCTAACATAGGCCACACTTTCACAATCTAGCATTTGAGAACTATGCAGATTTTTGTCTGAGATGGTATTTTTAGGAAAGAACCATAAAGGTTTGAATGGACCTATCCAGTCAAGCTTTTATCACCAATCGTGTAGCCCAACTCTTGACTACAAAGAAGCACAACGACTCAACGAGCATCAGTCTTCTCACACGTTACCACAAAAAGTCTTGTGAATTAATCCATCATGCGGGCGAGGAAAGGTATCATTTCCTGCCGGTGGCTGTATTTCCGGATAGCATAGCAGTATAGCTATCATAGCTAACAGGTCTTGTCCACACGATAGCTCAACTGTACAATAAAGATACTTTTAAACAAACGTCGACCACATCATCGCCATAAATTAGGTGAAATAGTGGACAATCACAGCCTATTTATAAAAAAAATGCGTGTGTCATACTTATAAATAGGTAAGTATCACATAATTACAAAACAACCATAAAAGTAGCGGTTAAGTTATGGTAGGTATGGAATAGAAATTAAAGGAATTCCCGCGAGTTCGAGTTTGCCTGGTAATGCGTTAGAATGTTTCATAATGCGATGTAACTTGCTCTTAAATCATTTTCACAATGGTATTACCATAATTATTAGTTGTCGTCAACGCTTGTAGGGGTCAATAAGCGGATTTTAGTTTGCCGTTAGAGTTTTCCTTTTTTAACCAACTGCGCAATCAAAGGAGGGTAAAAAGGTGGTATTTGGTGGTCTATGTATGTATTTAATATATGTTTGTAGCTATGTATGTGGCTTTATAGAGGCCAAACGCGTAGGCCGGTTTTAATCATTACTACAATCGATTCGTTTGAACTTTACGAGTGTCACTAAAAGCATGAAAGTAGGTAATTAAAATTCGGTACAAAGATAACCAGGCGTCGATTCCCAGTCGAAGATTCCCAGCGGATCTCGCCCGATCCTGAAGAAGAGGCAGCCTGGTTTCGGGCTCAGATGACGTCAATTTGTGACGCATCCATGCCCCGGGTCAGGTGCGCCCAACGCCCCGGTGCGGTTTACTGGTGGTCGGAAGACATCGCGCAACTGCGCGTTCTATGTCTCAGAACACGACGCCAGTATCAACGCACCAGACGCAGAAGACTTCCAAGAGCTTCTGATGAGGAAATAGCCGGAACCTATAGAGCGTACAGGGAGGCGACGATGGAGCTTCAACACGCTATAGCCGAGGCGAAGTCTAGGTCCTGGAGGGAGCTTCTTGAGGGGTTGGATAGGGATCCATGGGGGAGGCCTTATAAAGTGGTCATGGCGAAATTGCGCCCTTGGGTTCCCCCCATCACACAAACCATGGATCCAGAGCTGTTGGAGAGTGTCATAAACACGCTTTTCCCAGTAGCTAACGACAACCCCTCTTTGGTTTCTCCCGCCTCAGACTGGTGCGAAGATCTAGGGGTGACTGAAGGCGAACTGGACCGTGCTGTAAGACGTATGGGAGCTCGGAACACTGCACCAGGCCCGGATGGCATCCCTGGCCGCGCTTGGGTTCTAGTTATGGCTCCTCTGGGGGACCGTCTGAGACGGTTGTTCAACAGCTGCCTCTGCATGGGCGTGTTCCCTTCTGACTGGAAGGAGGCTGGATTGGTTTTGTTGAGGAAGAAAGGCAGAGACTCAGAGTCCCCCTCTGCATACCGTCCCATTTGCCTACTCGACGAGATTTCTAAGCTATTCGAGAGAATAATTGCCGAAAGACTCGTCGAGCACCTGTCGCGAGTTGGCCCTGACCTTGCCGACTGCCAGTATGGCTTCCGACGACAGCGTTCTACAGTTGACGCAATTCTACGCGTCCGCTCACTGTCGGAACAGGCAGTGTCTCAGGGTGGGGTAGCTTTGGCGGTAAGCTTGGACATTGTTAACGCTTTTAATTCCCTGCCATGGGATGCAATACGGGCAGCACTTACATACCATAGAGTGCCCTCCTACTTGCAGCGTATTATCGGGGCTTATCTTCGCGACCGGCATATCCGCTATGTGGGTAGGGACGGAAGTGTCCATCGAAGGTTAATCAAGTGTGGGGTCCCACAGGGGTCGGTCTTAGGTCCTCTCCTGTGGGATCTCGCATATGATGCAGTCCTGCGTGTTGACTTACCCGCTGGTGTTAGTATCATCTGCTACGCGGATGACACTCTAGTTTTTGCCAGCGGGGATACCTTTGATGAAGCCAAACAGCTTTCCGAGCTTGGGGTGGCAAGAGTCGTGAACTCGATCCGTGAGCTGGGGTTGGAGATAGCGCCTCATAAAACTGAGGCGCTTTGGTTCCATAAACTCCCAAGAACCAGAAACCCACCCAGCTCGTTGGTGACAGTCGGTGATGCGCAGATCCAGGTTGGTCTGTATATTAAGTACCTTGGTCTCACACTGGATGGACGCTGGGGCTTCGAAGAGCATTTTCAGCGCTTGGTACCTCGAGTCGAAAAGGCAGTGGGTGCGCTGCATAGACTGCTGCCCAATCTCGGAGGACCAAGGGAAGAAGTTCGTCGTCTCTACGCCGGTGTTGTGCAATCGATGATCCTATATGGGGCACCTGTTTGGTCCAACAGATTGTCAGGTGTCCGACGCTGTAGGACCAAAGTCAACAGCCTGCAGCGAAAAATGGCAATTCGAATCGCACGTGGGTACCGTACAGTATCTTTTGAGGCGGCAACACTCCTGGCACGCTTTCCACCACTGGATATCCTGGCGAGTATGGATGCGAGGGTCTATCACCGGATTCGCGACATCCGTCAAAGTGGTAATAGTGTGCCAGGAGTTGCTCTGGTAAGGCTGAGACGGCAGGAGCGACAACACGCGCTCGACCAGTGGCGTGAGCGACTACAGCAGCCACAATTTTCACGCAAGCGCATTGTCGAAGCCATTCTGCCGCTCTTCGAAGCCTGGCTAAGAAGAGAAGAGCGCATCACCTACAGGCTCACCCAGGTACTGACCGGGCACGGTTGCTTCGGTGAGTACCTGAACAGGATCGGGCGAGAGACCACGGCAAACTGCCATCACTGCGGAGGCGACCTGGATTCTGCACAGCACACGCTCGAAGAGTGCCCTGCATGGGCCGCTGAGCGGCAAATCCTGGTCACGAGGATCGGGCGAGACCTGTCTCTGCCCGCCGTTGTGAGAGCTATGCTTGCAGATACAGAAAACTGGAGAGCGATGGCCTCCTTCTGTGAGACTGTAATGATCCAGAAGGAGGCAGCCGAGCGAGGTCGTGAGAGGGCCGATCCTGCTCGGAGAAGAAGGCGACAAAGAGGCAACCGACTCGACGCCTAACACGCCGAAATCCCCGCCTGTATATTTTGGATCAGGTGGGTCTCCGGAGTCACGGGCGCTCAGAGTGGGGAGCCTGTTCGCCGACCGAGTGATCCCAGGGAAGACGGTAGCACAATGATCACGTGCCACTGTTCACAGCGAGGCTCAGAGGAGACCCCTTTACAGTCTCCTCAGGGGAGAGCCCCAACGGGCGTTGCACAGAGGGGGCTCCGGAGTGGTCTTTTAAGAGGTAACGGGGCCTCTTCTATGTGTTGATGGTGATCACCGGGGTGGTTTTAGTGAGGTAAAAATCCCACACTCCCTGTTCTTTTCCCCAAAGGTTCAGGCGCCTTTTGAAGGTTTCCCCCCGATAACAAAAAAAAAAAAAAAAGGCGTCATATTGTCAAAATGAAACAGAAAACAATGTGACAAACAGACGGGACCCAACTGAACATTATAATTATAAAAATGTATTGGGTCCCGCCTGCTTATTTCACTTTCTTATATAAAAACAGGCTTGTTTCTTGCAATTCAGTTGAGCAATCGGATTTTTTAGATTCTTTATTTTTCGGGAGAAAATCTGTAGTAGAAAAAACTTTTAATTTGCATCACTTTTGGCTGAAATAGAAAATTTGGGAAAATTAAAAAGTTATTTTTTTATAATATTATAGTGATTAAAAGAAGAATCTGTTTCCAACATATAAAGGAGTTTTCTTCGAAGTGAGAACTCCGCCAGCCGGCCTTCACAAGGACAAGGTCGCGTGACGTGGCGTCGCGTCGCACAATTATCGCGTGCCTGCGCCGGCGCATACTCGCTCACCTTGTGCTGTTACGTAACGTAACTGTTCTGTATGTCTGTATGTGCGGACAACTCGCTACGTAGTACGTATGATTGTGATAATTGTATATATTTAATACATTATTTATAATCACGGTCTTTAAAGGATTCTGCTACTATTAATAGTTGTCAATACTTTGTTTTCCTGTTATTTCTGATAATATTTCTATATGTTAACAAAACTTGACCTCTAACACGGTCAAGTTTTGTTAACATTTGTAGGTCAATATTAAAGGGTTTTTTAAATGACGACTTACGAGTATCATGTTTACACTTTTAAACAGTTTAATTGGGAATTACCGGAGATTATTCTGTATTTGCAAATAAACTTAGCTTAGAACACAAATTAAAGAATTTAATCTTAATATTTGACCCTTGAGGTTTTTTTAGCGTGCGAAATCATCCAATAACTACCCCCCGATCTGGGCGAAGCGGGAGGGTGTGTCAGACTTTTACTGACTAAAACCCATCCGTGTTCCATCATATACCCTCCGTGTTCCGAAGCCGCGGTAACTCTTTCGAACAATTCCACAACCCCGGCAGGCAACGGCCCCCTTGTGGGCCCCGACAATTTGCTGACACTCTTTGAGGCGCACGTGGGACACGACGCGCCGTCTACTCGGGCCTGGTTTCAGTCGGTCAGCGAGCTACCCATTGCTCGCAGCCCGCAGGCCCGCGCCTACGGTGGCTGGAAGTCACCCTGTGACTCCCGACACCCGGAGCGTCCCCTGCGGCGGCTGTGGCGCGAGGGCTGTGAGGGCCTTGAGACTCGCCTCTCCCTCGCGCGTCCCGCCACCTCCTTCGCTTGCATAACTGCTTCACAGAAAGAGATGACAGCTTCCCATGCCTCCTCGCTCCGGAGTTTAAATTAAAATAAAACTATAACTGTAATATATATTATTTATTATGATTCTGTATGAGACATGTTAATTAATCATTAACATAAATGCGAAACAAGTAATTAGGGGCCTAAAACTGAGCCCTGAGGTAATATTAAATGCATTCGGAGATAATGTTGTTTTACAGTCAGATATTTAGATACAGTCGTATAAACTAAATATCAAAACTTCAATCGGCGTGTATATAGAAACCTCACTGGTATGTATATTTTCCAACCGTTTGGGGTCGAATCCTCCAACTGGTGGGGACTTTGAGCACACAGCTTTTACAAGGACATTTCGAAAAGACTCTGACTATTCGCGTCACCCAAAGGCTGGCTTTTACTTTGGCCAGACGCATTGTCATACAATGAAGCAATACCTCAAGCGTCAATAGCCTAGTGACTAAGGTGTCAGCCTCGTGAGCGAGAGGTCGCAGGTTCGAATCCCACTCATTACACTATTGCCTTGAACCTACTCTAGACACAAGCAAATTTAGCTTACTAAGAGGTTGTTAACCCCTCTTACTAAGCTATGAATATTGCTAGTGAATGTGAATTCTACCCAAATTGCTTGTTCCCTTAAAAAAATCAGCCGACAGCGTTGAGGACTTTGACTTGGTGCTTTCTTTTAGTATGTAGTTTAGTTTAGATTATAAGAGGACCTCGTGGTAATATTTATTTCGTATTTTCACTATCATATTTACAGTAAATAACATAATTATAAAAACAAATATAATACAGGCGAAAATAAAAGGGAAATTATATCTATGGGATACGCTATCTATGGGAAAAGTGCCCAGAACACTGGCCGCATTGCCACGTTGAATGGCAATGCTGATTCTCTGTCCAAAGAAAAGGCCAGCCCTCTGGTCACTTGTGGAGTTGACTAAACGTTTGCTGATGTCACGAAAGAGTCGATGCGCACTCGGACCCTATGGTCCTAACGTTTCAACCCCAAACGGCTCAAACATATAGCACCTCGTGGTTAAATAATAACTTTTTTTTTTAGAATATGCTCACGTTTGACCACCATCTCACCTGATGGTAAGTGATGATGTGGTCGAAGATGGAGCACGCTTACCTAGAAGTAACCTATTCACTCTTGATTTAAAGACCCCTAGGTTATAGCTATCGGGAAACACAGACTCCGGCAGGGAATTCCACTCCTTAGCCGTACGCACAATGAAGGGTAACGACCGCACGGGTCGATTACAAAGGTAAAGCAACGCTTGTCAAGGTTGGTTCGTGGATGACCATCATAAAATATCGAGATTCCTGTGCGCCTATAAAAACACGTTATGCATTTGGTCTCGGTTGTGATTTGTATATCTTTGAAAGTCGTTACGGGCAATCAGAAGCCAGAATCCGGACACTAATCTGGCTAATGGGTATCGTGTTACCCAGTTACTGGGTTGTGGAGGTCAGATAGGCAGACGCTCCATGTAATACACTAGTACTCAGCTGTTAGACTAGAAACTGACCCTAATATAAATAGTTGGGGTAAAGGCTAAACAGATAATACATTTAGTTTAGGTAGTAGTGAGGTGGGCTAATACACTCTCTGAGGCGTATAGGTTGGAGAGCGGGGTGAGACAGGGGGGACTGACATCTCCCAAGCTCTTCGACTTATATGTAAATGACCTCATCGTCGAGCTCAGCAGCAGGCGTGTCGGGTGCTCAATAGACGGCGTCAGTATCAATAACATAAGCTACGCGGACGATGTGGTGCTGCTGAACCCGAAGGCGAGGGGTCTCGGAGAGTTGTTAAAAGTGTGTGAGGTCTATGCCAATGTCCATGACCTATTATATAATGTGAAGAAGAGTGAATACATGGTCTTCAGGGCCAATGGTAGATGTCCTGAGCATCCTCAAAATATTACCCTAAATGGCTTGTGCGTAAATCGTGTGGTCAAATTTAAATACTTAGGACATTTCCTTACTGACGGCCTTGAAGACGATGTAGATATTGAGAGGGAGCGCAGGGCTCTAGCGGTCAGAGGTAACATGCTGGCCCGCAGATTCTACCGATGCTCTGATGATGTGAAGATCACCCTTTTCAAGGCATATTGTCAGAGCTTTTACACGGGGAGCTGTGGGTTAGTCACACCAAAAGGTCGCTGGATTCCCTGCGCATCCAATATAATAATATTTTCAGGATGTTGTTGGGGCTGCCACGTTTCTGCAGTGCATCGGGGATGTTCGCGCTATTTCACACTGATGGTTTTCATGCCATCATTCACAAGAAAATAGCATCCCTGATCTGCAGATTGCGTGGCGGCCGCAACACAATCCTGAAGACCGTGGCGGACAGGATATCATCACCTCTGTGGAAGTCCCTTATTATGAGGGTTATATAATGTTTAGTAATTAATTATAGTCTGTTATTAATTTATATGTTGTTATCATTTGTATGTGTGTGGAAATCTAATTTTTAATAATGATAATGGTTGATAATATTTTTTTTGTAATTTATAATCTTAACTATGTATCCGATCTTTGGACATCTGAATTAAATGATTTTTATTTCTTTTTTATTTTATTTTATTTATTAAATTATATCCTAAAACTTTTCTCATGAATCACTCTATCCTTGGGTGAAAACTGCATTAACATTAATTTGTTCTGAAGTTTTTGAGTTTATTGGGAACAACTTTGTTAGGATAAGTAGTTAGACATGAACACAAGTATCTATACAACAATAGTTTGTATAATATAATAAAATATAATATAATAATATGTTTACAAAGATGGCAAGTACAATGTAGGTACACATAATATGCATAAATTATATACTGGCTCTCAAACTAGGTTTATAGCCTGTGTCTTGGGGACCAGTGATTTCGATACAATCTTAGTAGATAAAAAACTTTGTACCAAAAAATTAAACCGACTCCCAAAAAACACTGCAAAGTGAAAAACAACTTTTAATTTCGGTAGTCGGTGTCTTTATGAATACAAGAAAATAGTTTTATGAAGTAAAATATTTTAATTTTAGTCAAACAAATAAATTACAGTTAATTACTGTTTAGCTTTAACTCTGTCCAAATAAAGTTATTTTTATAAATACTTCCGTTGTCGCTCACTTAATTAGCGCCTTTACACTAGCGTTTGTCCAGCGTAGGCATTCGATAAACGTATGCGCAGCGCAAATGCCGCGACAACGCGGCGCAGGCGTCGCGTTGTTGCGGCGTTTCCTCAGGAGTTAATTAAACGCTGCACTAACGCGGCGCAGATTTCACACAATTGCGTTGTCGTTTCGGAAATATCATTAACAAAATGGATTTTGACAAAAAAAAAACTCTATTGTTGGCTTTGCTTTTAAAAAGTAACGCAGTAACGCGGCGCACGCGTTGCGCACCTGCGGCGCTAGCACAGCGTATTCATTTACCCTTGCACTGACGCCGCGACAACGTGGCCTATTTCTAGTGATCGTTTATTAAAATATTCTGTCCAAAGATCATAACATATATTTTGAATGTAGGCAAATACTCTGACTAATCCAATCTAAAATAAGTTTCTTTACCATTTCTAACTGCGTATTTTGCTAACATATTGTCAGCCTTTTCATTGGCCCGCAACCCAATATGCGATGGAACCCATTGCAATCTCAAATGGACACCTTTTGAACACAGCTCATCTATCTTTGACAGAATAACATAAGATATCGATGCACCTCTTTGGCCAGAGGCGCTTCGAGCTATGTGTTGCAAAGAACTCTTACTGTCTGTGTAAATAACAATATTTTTATGTTGACTATTCGTAATAAAGGTCAAAGCTTCTGAGATTGCAACAAGTTCCAACGTCATAATGGATGTCTTTTCACAAATCTTTAAACAATGGTGACTTTTGTTATTTTAAATATCTACACTTGGATCATAAATTGCAGACCCATGACCTTCGTCACTTTTCGACCCTTCGGTAAATATAGCAAACCATTTATTATATTTTATAGACAACTCTGAAATTATTTCATATTTTAATAAATTATAATCATTAGAATTTTTCATGTGGCCTGGTTCCTGAATAGTAACTTAAGTAGAAAATTAGTTGTTACTGCTCACAGACTCAGATCTGGACATATTCCATGTAAAAAATTTGCATTTATGATGAGAAAAACTACTTCGCCCAATTGTGAGAATGTGGGGTTGTTGAAGACTTACATCATTTATTGGTAGAATGTGTCCGATCTGAGTCTGCTAGAAATAATTTAATATCGGCCTTGAATTTGAACATGACGTAGGCATATTTCATAAAATCTTTGTGACAGTTGCTGGTAATAAAACCACATAAAATAAAGATATAAACTGGACTATATTTTGAATTATGCTCAATTAAATAAAAGGAAAAATGTTACACCGACAGTTTGCGAATGGTGACTGAATGAATGGAATGGGAATGAGTGAATTATTGGTATGTATGCTTCATACAATCTCGTCCCAGCCGAATGGAGATGATGCGAAAGTTTTGTTCAAATGTATGACCTCCTTATAGTATTGCCTTATGTATGTATGTTTAGGATACGATGAAACTGACATACGCTATGCGTAAAAGATCCTATAAAAATAAAGAATAATAAAAAAAAAACGTGACGCCCGCGCTGCGCGTACTTTCATCACGCCTACGCTGGACAAACGCTAGTGTGAAGGCGCTCTAAATAAATCCTGAATTCGGTTTTAATGATCTTGTATTTCTTTTTTATTTAAAAAGAACTAGCAATGTGGGTACAATTCACATTACTAGCAATCTTGTTAACCCATCCAACTAAGCTAAATATGCTTGTGTCTGGAGTGGGTTCACGGCATAAATAAATCTATACTTATAATAAATCTGTAGAGAGGTCAATTCTGTACATTAAATATATTTACAAAATAACTATCAGGGGGTGATTAGGGATCGATACTGATACCAAAAATGCAATCAGTAAAATTTTTGTCTGTCTGTCTGTCTGTCTGTCTGTCTGTCTGTCTGTATAACCGTTATAGAAACAAAAACTACTCGACGGATTTTAACGAAACTTGGTACAATTAATATTCATACTCCTGAGCAGGTTATAGTATACTTTTCATCACGCTACAATCAATAGGAGCAGAGCAGTGAAGGGAAATGTTGGAAAAACGGGAGAAGTTACTCCATTTTTTAAGCTTCCGTCGCGTGTGCAACCTTAATGGTTAAAGCTACACAGAAATCATTTATGACGGAAATGTTCTCCTTAAAATTATATAAAAAATATCCCACGAAAGCATATGTCTATCTTTTATGGTTGACTCACAATAACACGTGTAACTCCCGATAGCTTAGCAGTTCGAAGCTTTCTGATTATAATATTTGTCTACTCTTACGTTTATAACACTCTCAGTCACCCCTAATTGAAAAAGTTAACATTATTAACTATTTCATAAAACAGAATCATATAAATCGGTATAGAAACACCAAAGTTATGCATGAAATACGCTAATAATAAGCCATCGCGCGTGAATACTGAATCATGCTATAAGGATTATTTTTGAGAATCGGTCGCCGCGCTCGACGCGTCTCGATTGGCCAAGTGCGAGCCAGACTCGCCCATGAAGGGTTCCTAAAAACCTTTAAAATTTCTAGAAACCAGCTTATTTGCATTTTTACAACTACGCTAGATAACTTTGTTGTTCATAGTGTTTGTATGAATTACAAAGTTATATTTGCGGTTTTAGAAAATATGCTGTATCTCAAAACTGCTTACCCGATTTCGTTCAAACCAATTTTGGTTGAAACTTTACATTAGGATCTACAGACATATATATTTTTTTTAGATTTTTCACTCCATTATTATAGAAGTTAGAGGGAGGGGGGACATTTTACCACTTTGGAAGCTTATATCTTTTAAACGATTGACTTTATGAAAAAGTGGCTTTAGAAACCCTTATATCATTTTTAAAGACCTGTCTATAAGTACCACACACGCATAGGTTTCATGAAAAAAAATATTTTCAGTTTTAGTTCCATGTATGGGGATCCCCCTTTATTTTAAATATTTTTTAATTTTTGTCTTAAAATCGGAAAGCTGTTCATAGAATACATCTACCTACTAAGTTTCACATGTGTAGTCTTAGTAGTTTCGGAATAAAATGGCTGTGACATACGGACGGACGGACGGACAGACAGACAGACAGACAGACAGACGGACAGACATATCGAAACTATAAGGGTTCCGTGTTTTGCCATTCGGCTACGGAACCCTAAAAAGGCGGGGTGTCCGAGCGCGAGGTTCGCGGTTAAGTAGTGACCAGCCTTAGTGTGCTGAACTACGAGAGGCCCTATCTAAAAAAAAAAGTGCGGGCTTCATACAATTTTTTAAAATAAGATTGACCTAAAGGTCCAGTTACCAGGTCATAAAATCCCAAAAAAAAACATACAATTTTTGCCTGTTGATCCCATTGAGATAGGAAAAGTATGGTTGATCCGAATAGACATTCAGAGCGTTCGACCTTATTGACAGACAATACCACAGAGTACTTTCATATATTGGACAAAACCGTGCTTATCAGCGCGACTTTTAGTCGTTGATAATTTATTTTTAGATCCCTTTTGTTGTTATTTTATAAAATAGGTATTAGTTATTTTAGTATAACGATAGGTAAGTTTTGGCTAATTTACATTCACTTTTTTTATATTAGTTTTATTTTCACCCAGTTGCAACATAATATAATTGAGGCTCAAATTTTAACAGGTTGCGGTGCAGGAGAAACCGTCTTTATTCCCAGAATTCCCATAATACCAAATAATTTTCCATTCGAATTTAAAAGAACGCAATTCCCAGTATCGGTGTGTTATGCAATGACAATTAATAAGGTTCAAGGGCAGACTTTTCGTGTTGCTGGAGTAGATCTCGGTGTCAGTTGTTTCTCGCATGGTCAGTTGTACGTCGCTCTTTCCCGGGTTAGCAGTTCTAGAAATCTTTATGTTCACGTGCCGGACGGGTCAACTTTCAACATAGTTTACCCGGAAGCTTTGCGCTGAAGTATTTTCGTTCTATAGGTACTTAAGCCTCATGTGAACGTGATTTAAACAATATTACCAATACATTAACTTAATAACACATAAGGAGTTACACGCTGACGGAGTCGCGGGCACAGCTATTAACAATAATATTGTGCGGTTCCGCATTGCGATATTTTTCAACAGTATTATAGACTGACATATTATATTTCCCTACTAAATTACGAAAGTTAATCTGTCTGTTACATCAAAATCACTGAACCGTGAGGAAGGACATAGGCTACTTTTTACGAAAAACGACGGAAACGCGGACGAAGTCGCGGGCAACAGCTATCTATACTAATAATATAAGGCTGAACAGTTTGTTTGTTTGGTTGAACGCGATAATCTCAGGAACTACTGGTTCGAATTGAAAAAATATTTAAATTTTAATTAAATAGTCAATTTATAGAGAAAGGCTATATATCATTACGCTAAGGCCAATAGGAGCGGAGCGCCAATGAAGAATGCTTCAAAATCGGGGTTAAATTTAACATTAGCCCAAAGTAACTATTCCACGCGGACGAAGTCGCGGGCAAAAGCTAGTTAATAATAATAGTGTAATGGGTGGGGTGCGAAACCGCGCCCTGTCGATCACAAATCAGATACCTAAACCATTCGGCTATTGACGCTAGATTAATTAAGCGTGGCATTCATACACAACTATATGATGTACACTAACTATAAATTCTAATCTTTGTGGACTGACAAAGGCTTGCACTGACAGGACGGGTCTACTGAAATCTGTGTGGTTCTTTCCTCAAAAGGCCATTTCAGACTAATCTATATAATCCTCATAAACTATTGTGAATATGTGAACTATGGAGGTTATTTTATTCGAGTTAAACATGATTGTCTGGCAGTTTGAGTGCTTTTTGCGGCCTACCCAAATGTCCCTACCTTGGTATTGTTCGTCAAATCGTTAAGCTCTTGTTCTAAGTTGAGCTATACGTCATTTGATAAATGCTTGCACTATATGGACAGGCCCACTTAAATCTGTGAGCATCTGTGAGTAGTATAGATTGTATGGACTTTAAAAGAGACGGACCCCTGAGTTTGTTTCGGTATTTCTTCTCAGGGTAGTCAGTTAGGAAACACCGGCCTCATCTAGTTAATATTTACGAAAAAAATGACGTGTGAAAGTGTTATTTAATAACCAATTTGCAAAATAAAGATCATTTATCATTTGTATGGTGTTAGCTTCCAAACGAGTAAAGTTCACATCATAGTATAGTGCGCGTACTTTCCGATAATTTTCCGCTCGATCAGATTCATTGTGTTCACCGTTGTTTTCTGGAGGTTATTGATTCGGAGACAATCGCCGATGTTCTGGGGAAACCTCCTCTTGTCCACGACTAACTAGCTTTGCCGTAGCCTGGTTTGTCCGCGGTTTCCACGGTTAAACCGAGATTTACTAACGAGCATAGAGCACCGCTAACATCCGTGACTACCTTTTTTGTTGTAGTATCTTATATTTTTGATTATGGTATTAATTCGCAGGTTTTTAAAGGTAACGGTAGCAATTACTTTAACAGACTAGGTCTTTAGGCAAACAGGTCAACATTTTATTTAAAGCTGATTTTTTTGTTTCGGTTAAAAATCTTTTTATGTACTAACGATCGACATAGTGACTCACATTAGTCACATTAAACAATATTTTCTAATACCTGTCTCTAGAAAAAATACAACTCACCGATTTCTTCAGATTACATCACGAAATAGCTTTTTCCATAAAACTGCTATTTGTTTTTAGACGCTTTCGTTTGATACCAAGCTTTACAATTTCCGCCAAATTGTTCGTCATGCTGTCATATGCAGCATTTACCTCCACTGAAAGAGACCGAACTCTAAAATAACATACATAATTTCAGATTGTGACTTTAACTGACATTAAACTTTAAAACCTGTGGTAGTAGGAGCCGGATTTACAAATAATTATAGGACGGCCTATTCATGGATCACGGGAGCGATTCGGTTTATGTACTGAGTTCTTTACACTGCTTTTTTAATGTGTTCCTCAAAATCGTAAATATTTATTTTTGTTTAGATCACTTTCATTGTAAGAGTCCGCTAATTTGTCCTAGCAGTCGCTCAACATTGTAGTATTAGCATTACTTAGCGACTTTTTGGACATTTTGGACTCTCAAAGAGCAGGTAATTGATAATGGATGTGGCACGACGCTGCCTACTTATTGCCAGTTAGAGTGTGCATTATTTGGTAATTAGCAAGTGTTATTGTGTTATAACACCGGAGTGTTGAACATTTAAGCCTTATTGCAGCTTCGTCATCGTCTTCCAATATTTGTATGTTTAAAAATCAACACAGACACATGTGACAAATGTAGTTTTGTATTAAAAGAAACTGCCTCTACCTTGGAATTTCTTCTTTTAGTGCATTTTTACAAACGAAACCCGGAAAAAGTACACATTTGCAGGCCATACAAATATTTGTTCCGCTACGGGAATCGAACTCACGACCCGCAGCGCAGCAGCCAATCAAAACGTGTCTTTTTGATAATTATACGCTTTTGTTGTAAATATAAACAACACTATGAAAATCCGTTACTTATATTTAAAAAAAAACAGTTTGGTCCTAAAACTACACGAAACCATCCAAAAAAACCGGGCCAACGAACAAATAAAATTGGGATTTGATCAAATAACATAGTCGAAAATTGCTATCGGATAAGTCGGTAACCCGCCGTTAACAAATTAAAGAGCCGCTCAAGATTTATGCGCTGCTGAAGAGATAATAAGTACCATTTTTCTTAAATAATTACTAGCATTGGTTCGTGGTAACCCATCACAGAGTGCGTCTGCGGGTGTGGGGTCTTTGAACCTTTTCGGGGAAGATTTTCAGGAATTTTTAATAGACCTCCGTCGGAAGACTTTTGGTGCCGTCGCCTCATTGTTTTTGAATTTGAGAAAGGATTGTGTGGACCTTCCGTTTTAAGGTATTAGTTTATTTATTTTATTTATTTGGCTCACCAACATTTCAATACACTAATACAAATTGAGAATACATTAAATAGGTTAAAGGACTAGAATAAGCACATCATGCACTACATATTAATTGATTGAGTGCGTCATGTTTAATTGTATACCACACTATTCCTTGATCACTGCTGTGAGTTGCAATTTATTGATCCGCTTCAATTGTGTCGTGTAATTGTATCAGTCTCATTTGTTTGCTGGCTAAATTTGTGTATTTGATGTTCAGCAGTATGCAGCCTGAAGATGAACGACGCCGTCGAGATCGGTCCAGGATAAGATGGCGAGAATACCAGGACGCACACTGCATTGGCTGGTCGGAAGTGGCGCTCGAAAAGAGAAAACCTGGAATGATTTGGGGAAGACCTTTGTCCAACAGTGGGACATTACCGGCTAAATAAAAAAATGTTCAGCAACCACTGGGTGGAATATATGCCACCTACCTACCTAGCTTAAATACGCTATACATTTTTATAAGTATGTATGTAACTAGCGAACCTGCACAGCTTCTAATTATTATAATTCACATAAAACCTTAAAAAGTATCAAGTAAAATGTTCCTCATAAATCTCTTTATCCATTGAGTTCCCACATGAATCACTTATATGAGTTTATTAGGGAAAACCGCATTTAAATCTGTTCAGTAGTTTATCACGAACAGATAGATGCGGTGGAAGACTTTGTTTTATAATATGTAAAGCAGATGCGCTTGTATGGAAACAAAAGCACATCCTCGTTATTCTAGCATCTTGTGAAATCTTTCTACGGTCGATGCGTGTGCGCATTGTGCATCTGCAACCTTTCCCGGAACGCATGTCTAACGCACGCAACAACTTTAATGCGTTTTAAAAGATTTTTGGAACTCATTTCCGATACGGAGAAATGGTCCCATTTTAATGATTTTCCCGTCCACTAGAGGGGCGAGATTATCCATTTGGGTTGATTTATTCATCAGTTTCTCTGAAACTCGATACTGTGATTGATGGCTCTCAGATATTCGGCTGAAATTCGAATGACGTGTTCAAAAATTTCAACTGTCAGGTACGTTTTTGGTTAGTCATGGGTTACTACGGTTTCATGGCAGTCTTTAAATTTTTATCTTCATACTTGTCCTGTACTAACAACCTTATTTTTAACCGACTTTAAAAAAAGAGGAGGCTCTCTATTCATAGCGTATATATTTTTTTTACGAAATCTTTTTAAGAGTACTTGGTACCTATAATAATTAACAGATTCTAAATTTAAATTCCTTCGTTTGAATATAACGTATATGCTAATGAGTCGCGCTAAACTGCGCTGCGTCGACATTATCTATTCAGGTTTGTTTTAATCATCTGCATGTTTTAAATACTGATTAGCAGATTTTAAATAAGAATTTTCCATAAAGAATATGAGTAAACTACAAGGTTTCCATATAATTTAACTAGTATTATAGATTGTATGGATTTCGAAAGAGATAGACCTCCGAGTTTGCTTCGGTGTTTCTTCTCAGGGTAGTCACTTAGGAATCGGTCTCATCTAGTTTAAATTTACGAAAAAAAATGACATGTTTTACCAAATAAACCAATTTGAAAAAAAAAATAAAAAGCATAGCGAAATGCAAGTTGGGTCCGTACACCGAGATTTCCGTATGAAATTATATAAGTAAAATATATTTATAAGTACAATAGTACTGAACAAACTAGATAGGTGAGTATTTACGGTTTTCAGATTTTTTCCGTAACATTGATTCTAGGCTTTTATGATTCCAGTTTAACAGAAAGTACCCTAAAAGTTTTGTTTCCCTTGTGAAATCGCAAAATATGCAACCTAAACTAAGTTCGATTACTCTACCCGTTCTTGAGAAATGAGTCTTGACAGACAGACTGACGAACAGACAAATAAGTAATCCTAAATATATGCTAATCAGTATTTAAGCTAAAACATGAATCGATTATTTTATTAATAAGCCTGTTCAAGACTCCCATTCATGAAAAGGCTTATTTATAAAATAATCGATTTGGACTTATTACAAACAAGTTTGTATATGTATGCAAATAAAGATCTTTAAATCAGAATATTAGCTAACACGAGACTAGTATAAGAATTCGCTTCGTTATTATGTACATATTATTAGGAAACTCGTAAATTCCTAACTGGTATGACTAAATATTGACATTGTAAGTCGATCAACGTGAAACCCACTACTCATTCAATTCGGCAGCGCGTAACCTTTCTCCGTCATGAGTAACCTTTCAATAAAGGCCCCACAGACAGGCGAGAGACTAATGCGACAACGAAAGAAAGTGTCAATTTACGAGGTGTAAGAGATAAGGCGTAATACCCAGACACCTCAATTAGAATATTAACTTATAAGTCTAAAACTACATCCGTAACTAAATAAATTGAAACCAAACCTAGACATTTTTTATAAAATAGTTATCATTACTAAACGCAAAACGTATGTGCGTCATTCAATATCCTTACGCAGACTAAACAAAAATCAATTTGTCATGATACTGTGTTTCCATTTTAAGTTAAATAAAAGATTTTTCCGTCAAAGTTTAACACCGATTTTTTATGATGGAAATCGATTCAGAAGCCGATTCTGAAATGAAATGAAATGAAATGAAATGAAATGAAATGAAATGAAATGAAATGAAATGAAATATTTATTTGTAAATTGGTTATAAATAACACTTTTACACGTCATGTTTTTTTGCGTGTTAAGTTTAGCTAGATGAGGCCGGTATTTCCTAACTGACTACTCTGAGAAGAAACACCGAAACAAACTCAGAGGTCATAGTCTCTTTTAAAGTCCAGACAATTTGTATTTGTATATGAGAAGCATGTAGGTTCATGTCTGTGGTATTCTTTTGAGGAAATAACCACGCAAATTTGAGCGGACCTGTCCAGACAGTGCAAGCATTTGTCAGTTATCGTGTAGCTCAACTTAGAACTTAAGGAGCTCAACAATTTGACGAACAATACCAAAGTAAGGACCTTTGGGTAGGCCACACAAGTACTCAAACTGCTTGACATCATTAAATAAATTATAGTGAAAGCAAAAACAATGAAGAAAGAATAACCTACATCGTCCTCACATTTACAATAATGAAATAATTATACTTATATATATAAAAAAAAAAAACAACAATATAAAAAAAAACAACAAACAAAAACAAAAATTAATAGGTATATACAATACTTGAGAAAGCAAAATTTTAATTAATCAAAAATAAATCATCAATCATAATTTTAAAAAGAAATAAAAAAGGCACACGTATATCACTGGAGCATCTCATTCCCAAGCCTTCTTGTCCTCAATATAATCTTTAACACTGTAAAAAGCTTTCTGACAGAGCTTAAGTTTTATAAACAATTTGAATTTATGAATACTTAGTTCTTGAATATGGCTAGGAATTTTATTATAAAAACGTATACATTGGCATCTAAACGAACCACCTATTTTTTTCAACCTTGTTTTAGGAATGACATATTTGTCTTTGTTCCTTGTATTTACACTATGAACCTGAACCAACTACTTTCAGGAATTGCGTTTATTCTGTTACATGTTGTATGGGTGAATTGCCCAAGCAAAAAAAAAATACACGGCAAACCTGAGAACGGTAGTGCAATGTGCTGATTTTTAATTTTACATATTTTTTCTCAACAACGTAAGTACTTCTCTACCTTGGCAAAAAAACTCATGGATTTCTACCCTCTAATATACCAAAAAAAAATTACAAAGTGTTATTTTATCATCACGGTGGCCTGTCCTGAACCCAATTCCGCTCATAAAATACCTTCCCCTGCAAATATGGATTTAAATCGATTTTGTTATCATTAAATTATAATATATTCGATCAAAAAAAACTATTTTTGTTTGTTTATCTTTTTTCTCATGGATTTGACAGGCAGTCAACTTCTGTCTTGAAAAAAGTTATCATTTCAGAGTACAGTAAGTTTTAGTAGAATAGCCATGTCAACATTGCGATGTTACGCCCCTCTCACCTTCCCTCACTTCGGATCAGTCCGGCTCAAGCTCTCGGCGCAAACGCATCGGTCCCAACGTCTTGCGGTTTCCTTCCAAAAAGTAAGTTTATCATTTCAGTAATGTCCCCACCCACAAAAATAGTTTCATTTCGGTGGCTGTTATAACTCGTGCTAGATTCGTTTAAAATGTTTCAAATTTTTCTATTAAATTCGCCGTAAGTACTGTTTTATTTGAGTAGTGTTCATATTTTTTTAATAATTTTATTTCGGAGTAAGTATATGGAAATGTCTTGTTGTATATAGGAGCTCGTCGCTAAATCATTATAATTTATAGTTTGCTGCTCCGCAAGGTAGGCGACACTTGCTGAAGCTGCTCCGTGGATGGCTGACATGGCTAAAATATCGAGATCCCTCTCTGCCTCGAAATGCACGTTAAAGGTCTATCCCACACATCAGTGCCGTGCCAGGGACGGGGCAGGGACGTGTTTCGTCAGAAGTCTAAAAAAAAGCATTGCATACATTGTCTATGAACTCGATCACATACGTCCGTACCCGTGCCGGCAACGAAGCTTCAGTGTCAGGGCCGACGCTGTATCGTGTGCAAGTGTTCCGATTCCATTCCGATTTTGCCTTGCAATTTGTTGACTTTTTTTGTTAGTAAACATGAATGATGAGTTATTAATAGAGACTGTACGCGAATATAGCCATGACGTGTATCACTTTCCCTGTTATCTATTTCACCATACAACACTGAGGCTATACTCGGACAATGAAATAGAATGAAGTAAGAAGCGGGTATAGGTGGAAAGGAAGGCCTCGTCTGTTCACGGCACTGTCACGGCACTGACTTGTGTGAACAGACAGCTCCTGATGGGACACGGATGCTCGGTCTTGCCAGGGCCACGTTCCTCCCCGTCCCTGACACGGCACTGATGTGTGGAGACAGACCTTAAGTTGTTGGTCCCTACTGTCATTTGACAGTCGTTACGGATACTCAGAAGCCAGGAAATGTGACATTGGTCTTGCCAAGGCGTACCGTGTTGCCCAGACACTGAGTTGTTGTGGGAGTCAGTTAGGCAATCGTTAAACGTAAAATACCAGATAGATAGATACATTCATTATTGTACACCATAACAGTAAAATAAATATGGACTTAACAACTAAAAAGGGTGATACAATGGACGGTCTTATCACTAAAAGCGATCTCTTACAGACAACCTTTGGATGGATTTGACACAGAAGGAGAAAATAAATACGCGGGTAGTCCACGGTGTCCTATACAAAAACAATAAATAACGTTCTCAAAACATATATATGCATATAAATATTTAAGGAAACAATTTAAGGAGATAGATATATATAGATATATCTACTTAGATATATATATATAGATAGATAGATCTTTTACTAAGTTTTTGAAAGAAAAGGGTTTGTGCTTGTCTTACTGACACGGGTAGAGCATTCCATAGCCGTAATGCTTGAGCTGGGAACGACTTACCATAGAAATTGGTGGCGTGACTCGGTACCGCAAGCATTAAGTTTTCTGATGACCTCAGAGATTTTGCATGTGAGTCATGAAGGAACTTGAATTGTTCTTTAACCTCTCAAGGACCGCCATTATTTACGTCAACTATTAGTTGAGTCCCGCTGGCACACAAATTTTGTGCCAGCGGGGCTCAACTGTTTACTGGCACGTTTTTGTGCCGCTGGGGCTCTTAAGATAAGAAGGGGTTTTCAGCTGTATCCGGTAAGACTGGAAGACCAGAACATAGTTGTGCGAAGGCTAAGATGACAAATGTCTCGTTGTATCATTGTCGCAAAGCGTCGACCTCTCGGCGGGTACCTTAACAGTATTTCATTTATGACGTAGGTATTTACATAACTACTCAGTTCGTTCAGGCACGCGGGCGACGTGATTCAGCGGTATATCCCGGCTTACAAGAAGTTGACACGTGAGGCAGGTATGGCAAATATTTGTAGCGGTGTGAAAAGGAAGTTATGTTTTGCCCCGGTTCAGCGAAACTGTGTACTTGTGCAGGGTTACGTGTTTGAAAAAAAGAACAAACTATGAACGTGAACTGTTACAAATTTTATTTGTCAATTATCAAATCAATCTAAGGGCGACACATAGCTGATCTACATCCAATATGTAAGACCTGTGTCATGTACTCTACCTATGATTCACAATCAAAGATTTTATTGTTTGATTGAACAAAATTAAGAATTTTTTTTTGTTGGATTTTACAAAAAAAAAACAGAACAAGTGCGTATACAATGCGTACCTACTCACTCGCAAAGGGAATTATCAATTTACATGTTATTATTATAAAATCAGTTATTTCTTTAAAATTTTCAAATGTAAAACTAATGTAAAAACCCTTATTACTTGATTTCCGTGCAGCATCCCAAGATCTAGTCATTAGATTAGGAAATAAGGGGGCGGGGAATGGGGAAATAGAGAAACCAATGTGTTTGTTACCGGTTCTGATAACTATCAATTTAACACATAGCTTTCAGTTACAACAACATGTACCCACTTGACTGAATAAAGTATCAAAATAATAAAACCACGTGGTGTCTCTACCTTCCTTCTCTCAGTGCTCGCCTCCTTACTGCACTAACCGAATAAGTAATAAAAATAAAACGAGTCAGGACATGATAGACAATTTCACAACAAAAGCAATGTTGTTTACATTCTAGGGAAAACATATTAAAATGAAGCATAGGGGCGTGAAGTCACTTTCCCATATTATGACTCGTTTCTTTGTAAATTTTCCCTTCATATGCATTCACACATACGTAGGTAAACAAATCGTTAAGGCTGCTCTCTCGAAAAAAGCTTGAAAAAAGCATTCAGATGAAGCAACTTTTCGTCGGCAATTACAGAGAAATTACATCTGAAAAAAATTGTTAGTAATTTACATGATATGAACCGTAATTTGGTTTAGCCACAATTTTTCTATCGGTATCACATAATAAGAAAAAAAAATGCCAAATCACCTCCAAATCATTGAGATGAAACCATTTTACTCCTTAATTTCTTATCAAAAGAGTATAAAAAATATACTACTGCTTTGCAATACAAATGAAAATAATTTGGTTTAGTTACTTTTTACAAATATGTATTATTTTTATTACAATAAATTAAAAATGCGTCCAATTAAAAACTGCGTTTACATCACCCCCGCACTCGTCCACAAATTCAGTGCGGGGCGCATTGTGTTGCTAGGTGGACGTACGTCGCGTTGCGAGAGCTCAAGCACTACGAAATAATATCGTAAAATATTACTGCAAAAATTAATTTTGTAAATAGTGGAATAGCTTTTTAACCGACTTTAGAAAAAGGAGGAGGTTCTCAATTCGTCTTGAACTTTTTTTTATGATGTTACTCATTACTCGCAGATGGCTGGACCGATTTGGAAAATTCTTTTTTTGTTTGAAAGAATATACATTCTAGTTAGTTCTATTGTCGTCACGTTTGGATCTGATGATGAAATCATGGATAAATCGAGGGAACTCTTCAAATATTGTAGGCATAACTATAGCGTTTTGGGTATTTCTTATAGTACCTTGTTTAGTTTCTCTCGAAAAGCACCATTTGAGGAAGTGGAACTGATGACGAAGACTCCAGATGGCCATCGAAACTACTCAATAATAAGTATTTCGTGGATTGCGATTAGATTACTTGAATATAGATGTTAAGCACTTTATGCTCGTCACAATGCATATGGTGAAGTAGAGCTGATAGTGATGTACCAGGAGAACTCCTCAAAAATTAACGGCTCTGCACCGGGAAAAGCAATATTTTGTAAAAGGTGATAAGTAGTTGACATTTTGGCTTTTGTAACTAGATAAATTACAAACCGACCCACTAAAAAGCGTGAAATAAAACTTATTATCAAAAAATAGAACTGACTTTCGATTCGTCAAAAAGTTTTATTTCTGATTCTTGTTTATAAGTTAAAGAGTATTCTTTGTATCTATAAGTAGATTTAGTTTGTAAAACATGGGAATAAGCAGAAACGAATGAATAGAGGTCTAAAAAAATATTACAAACAAAAGGGTATACATTTATTATCAAGGTAAGTTTAAAGTTTTATCTACATATTTCATTATAAACTATCGCTTTACTTACCTCGCATAAAAGTAGATAGCACAGAGTAAACGGACAGAGGGTAAGCTTCATACAACTGCGCTATGATAGGTACACTACAAACAAGCAAGGCGCGTGTGTGCGCTTCGTCTGAGCGAGGCCTGGCTTGAGCCGATATGCACCGGTTTCTCTTCGTATGGACGAAGCCGCCAGTTGAGATAGAGAGATAGAGTTAAGATAATGTACAAGAGAAAGAAGAAAACGACAAAGAGAAGGAAATAGAACTAAGGAAAGAAAAATAGATTGATGAAAAAAATGAAGAAAACTAGAACGAAGAAGGACGAAAAGAAAACATAGAACAAGATTTTATATGGCTATCAATATTTCTAAAAATAAATATATGTGAACACGGAGAAATAAATGAGGACGAAGAAGTTCAACCAACCAAAAGAATAAAAATACTTGGTGAAAGAAAGTTAAATTTCAGTGAATTTTAGTTATAATCTATTTGTTTATAAAAAATTAAACAAATAATATGACATACACTAGTAATAATTATACTACCTACTACTCTAAGTTCCTACCTACATACCTACCTTACCTACCTACCTACCATTTTTCTCTTAATAGAAACCTTCCTCAGACTATAACGAATATTCGAAAAAAATCCGTATTGGTCCAGCCATTCCTGAGTTTTGCGCTTAGCAACACATTTAGCCATTAATTTTTATTTATATATAATTAAGTTAAAAAGATACATCAAGTTGTTTACCTCATGTTTCGAGCCAGGCTGATCTATAATAGAGGTATAGTTTCTACAGTACATACTCAAAGTGTATCTATATCAATAGATAATAAATAAAAACAAAATCTGACCACTTTTGATGCGGTACAAATAAAAATGAATTTAACTTTCACGATGACTTGACCTTCTGTGATTTCGATACTCTGTGCCGAGACTAGGCGAAGCGACGACGCATGCTGGCGGCGCAAGCGCGGGCCGAGCGCGCCTATCTTTTTTGTTGCATGCGGGTAGCGGAGAGCTGCGCGGAGTGACGCGCGGAGAGGGGTCATTAGCTCCGCCCAAATGGTCAAGGTTATTGGCATGAATACAAGCCTTAATAATGAAATTATTCATCTGTTAACGGAAAGTTTCACTGCACCAGCATTCTGATACAAGAGGCATAAAACAGAAATATTATCTTCTCAAGGTAGATTGCTATTAGTATGAGTCGACTTACCTTAAACCAAAAAAAAACAACGTTGTCTGCCACAACTCAGGTCCCCAATATACAGGAATAGCCTAGTTTGGGGATCACCGAAAATTTCTGAAAACCTAACACTAAATTAAAATATTTCTATTATTCTATACATACTTGACCAAATTTATTAGAATATCCAGTGCAATGAATACATACATACATAGTTACGTAGTACTTTTTTTATTTTTTATTGATTTCACTACCATCTCACCTAAGTGATGAATAGTTAAATTATGAACTTGTCTAAAACCACCCCGGAGTTCCATCGATCACAAGCGTCTGGAGCTCGTTCGGATGTGACTTTCACTGCCTATAGTTCTATAGGCGAGGCGCTTGTGGAACACTGCGTGTCGCAATCTGGAGTCCTGATTGCTAGGGGAGACAGATGTTCCTAAATTTGTCGTCTCTGGACTCTGTTTACGGGTTAGAAGAGAGCGGTAATCGAACGTGTCATCTTACCGTACGTGATAGCTTGTAGACATTTTGTTTTTCTTGTCTAACAAAATTAATGCGCTGAGCGCACAGACTACTGCCTGGCGCTTTGAGTGCTACACACTGTCTAGGGCAACCATGGGCCCTGATTCACATTATAATTTGTTTTACATAGAGTCAGTCTGTAATTTTGTAATATCAAGTCACAGATCAGGGTAACAGCGTAATATGAAAGGCATGTCGATGCTTTTTATTTTCATAATTCCAACTCATAAGAATCGCTATTTCATTTGGATTATAATTATGACTACACCGACCTTTTTTTCGGGGAGAAATCATCAAATGACTTTTCCCGCTCTGGGTGGATAAAATAAATAAATAAAAAAGCCCACCCAGTTCTTTCAGTTGTCTTTAAGTTAGGGGCTGCAGTATCTCATTAAAACATTCTAACAACCCTGGCAGTACCCACTACACTGTCCCTAGGTTACCTCGTCAGAATATTGCACACACCTTTCCCCTGGCACATCTGTGCTCGTACCATGTCCCCACATGCTCCTATCTTTGATTTATTTTGTGACGAACGAGCGTAAATATAATAAAAAAAGTTCCTTATTTAAAAAATTTAAAAACCCGACTGGTCAAGTGACAAGCACATTTTTATTTTAAAAAGTGACAAGCAGGCGGGACCCCATTGAACATTTTTTTTAATGGAACGGGTCCTGCTTCCTGTGTTGCTTCCTTTGTAGTCGGGTAAAAAGACAGATGAGGGTAAACTATTCTGCATTATAAGCTTAAAAACAGTGCAATAAGAGCCATTTTATGAAAAAGTTGTCTGAAATGTGAGTAATCTTTTAGTTACCTACGCGGCGCGCGTCTATGGGTTTTCGTCTTGTAATCAATTCATCTGTTGCCACATAAGCTGGCATTGATAAAACAGCAACGTCTTAAGGCACTCATTCACTTCGTAGATTTTCAGAATTCCCTATTTTTTGTGAGTTATAAATGAAAAATTTGGGAAACCCATGTCAGTAATCTAACAAAGATAAGTGCGGCATCGTACCACTCGAGAGTGAATCACATCCCGTGACGTCACGTCTCGGCGCCGTTAGTCTGCCGCGTCCGGCACATGCCTGTGGCCATACCGTTAACGTCCCGGTACGTTGGAGCTATCCTGGCCACTGGCGAGGCAAGAAGTAGAAGTGCTATGGTAGCGCAAAATACTACGAATAGTATCAATACAAAATAAACATATTTTTGTTTCACAAAATCCTATGATGATGATACTACTTTCCGCCTCGCTGCTTCCCTTCGATTAGGTGCTCCTTGTTGTTCTGCTCATCGCTGCCACTGCGGCGAAGTTGTCAACAGCCTCGGTCACCACGGCCTTTCATGCGGCCGCAGTGCGGGTCGCATAGCACGGCACGCGAATATTAACGACATCATCCGACGAGCTCTTGTCACCGTCGGCGTTCCAGCTGTATTAGAACCCAATGGCCTGGCACGCGACGATGGCAAAAGACCGGACGGCATGTCTTTATTTCCTTGGAAGATGGGTAGGCCTTTAGTGTGGGATGCAACTTGTGTCGATATTCTTGCGCCATCCCATCTTCCTAGCTCGTCTTGCTGTGCTGGCGCTGCCGCTGCGGCTGCTGAAAACCTCAAGCGGCGGAAATATAATAACCTTGTTGGTAGTTATATTTTCGAGCCGTTTGGGGTTGAAACCTTGGGGTCGTGGGGTCCGAGTGCTCACAGATTATTTAAAGATCTATCCAAACGCCTAGTTGACACTTCGCGTGACCCAAAGGCTGGCTTTTACCTTGGACAGCGGTTAAGCATTGCCATACAGCGTGGCAATGCCGCCAGTCTTTTGGGCACATTACCAGTGGACAGCGATGCGTACGAATTTCTGGACGCCATATTTTAGTTTATTTTTAGATGTATATGATTATGTAGTTTAGGGTTTTTATTTAAGTGTATATTCCATTATTGTTTAAAATAAATATATTCCCCTTTTGAATCTGTAAAAAAAATTAAAATTAATCAGTCAGGTTATTAATTTAATCAGTCCCTACTTAAAGGACCTTCTGTCTTAAGTTGTTACGTAAAATTTATCTAACCTAACAACATCTTATAGTGACCATATCAATATTAAAAATCTTTAACGTTTCTTGGCAATCGCACTAAACAATCTAATTTATATAGGTATGTATTACTTACTTATTAGATTCTCTTCAGGTTGGTTTTATGTTGGTTTTATACTTTTTCTAAAATTGGTGTCAATCTTGACTAAATATGGTGAGATATGTAGTCAAAGGTGTGTAATGACATTGTCGTGTATTCAAAGAATCTATCGGGATACGTCCGTAAATTAGCGTATAATACATAAAATTCTCCAAACTCTTCTCTTCCTTTATTTAAATCCTGTGTGCCAAACTTCATATATTGCAATTTCCATTTCAAGTATGAATTTTCCATTAATAAAAGCAAATTTTCATCCCTGTCTTCTAAATACATAGCAAAGTTTGAGAACGATCAAACACATGTGCAATGACACTCGTAGCTCGTTCGGCACTGTGTGTGAAATGTGAATACGCACACGCCAAATCCTGAGCGCCCGCGCCCGCCTCCGCTCCTGCTAGTGCAGTCTGATTGACCACTAAATACGACCTGTCCGGATTCCCCCACGTCCCGGTGAGTCACGGGACAGTCACGACGGCTCCCCCAAGCTTCTCCGAACACACTAAAGGCCCATTTAGATGGAGAGAGTTTCTCGTCTCGAAGATACGATTATCGAAAGAACTTTAAAAAAGTTTCCTCGTGTAAACATTCACGATTGTCGCCCTTCCCCTTGGGCGACACTTACCTCGCAATAGAATATATCTGCTTTGTGTTTTGCGCATGTCTACACTGAACTCGAATGGCAATTCTCTCACTGAAAACGGTTCAAGCCGATTTGTACGATACTCGTATGAACTTGAAAAAATATCACACGAGATCGTGTTTACACTAGACGAGAACTCGTAAGCAAGAATGATATTCCTACGATAATATTCGCTGTGTAAGCAGTCGCAAGTATAGCTAGGCGATAAATTACTTTCGAGTCTCGTATGACATAATCGGCGAGAATTTAGTTCTTGCCTGTGTGTAGACATTATGATACAATAATCTTATGGCGATTATTGCTTGCGATAGTTGCGTACGATTTCTCGCCAAGAAACGTTCGAGAAACTCTCTCCGTCTAAATGGGCCTTAACAATTACTAGCACTCGTTAACGATACTGTGTCATCCGCGACAGTGAGAGAACAAATGAATCTTTTCATTAATTTATCAGCAGGACGCGGCCTTTTATTTAACAAGACGTTGTGTCATCGCAGCATCATCGCTTATGTGGCACACATTCATTCCGTTTACGAATTCTTGGAATAAGTGATACCCAACATGATTCTGTATTCGACGGTAACATTAGAACTAAAAACGGGATATTTACCATTTGTGTAAAAGCTCATAATCGTCCGCCCGGTAGAACTTTAGTTCATTCGCTTGCAACATTGCTGAAATATCGGAAACTTGAAACCACAGAAATCAAAATTTTATCTATGCTTGAAACAGACTTACATCTGTTGTCTGGCCTGGCGAATTAATAAAATATAGGTACGTTCAACGGCAGAAAACCCATGCACTTGCCATTATATCAATCTAGCTTCGGCCGGCAGCTACACGAGTGGAACAAGTTTATTTTTGCGAAAAAAAGTAGCTTGAGTGAAAACAGGGCTTGGGAGTGCCCCAGCCCCCCAAGGTTCTTCAACCTTCACACCATAATTACATCGGCTGGCTCATGAGTGCTTGTCAATATAAACATACTTTCCTTTTATGTATAATAGTACTAAAGTATTCCTGCACATAATTAATAACCGCATAAGATGCTTGTTTGATTTGTGGAAATCCAGAGTCTGGCTGATTTTGTTTTAAGATGAGGCACGTGGAAGCCATTCCTAAATTAAACATACATAAATTATAATAATAATAATATCATTCTAATCATCATCTATTTGGCATTTCACAACTATGTTGTAGTTGTCAACCATTGTTTCAAAAGCATAAAATACTAAATAGTGTCCTTACTATGTCTATATATTTCTAAAACATGCATCTTTGTTAGGAAAAATTAAATAAATTTTTGAAAAAAATCAGTTACAAAATAAATAGCAGAACACGACACAAAGATAAATTCAAATTACCACAAATAAAGCTAAAGCTATTTAAGAGAAATATCTACTACATGGCAATTATTATATTTAACCATTTACTAAATAACATTCAAGATTTACCATTGCCGCTACTTAAGAGATTATTGTTCAGGTGGTTATAAGAAACAAAAACGATTATAGTGTTCAAGAATACTTGGAGGATAAGTCACTACTAAAATAAAACAAAAACAACAGTTATTTTAACACTATATACTGCAAATACAATACAATTAATTTATAGTTATTAAAATACAATATCAATGTTACATTCTTCTTCTTCTTATCGTGTGGGTGGTAAGGTCTAAACGACCACATACACCCTAGTGTCAGAGTTTCTAGACCGCCTCAAGGGCCTCTGACGTGGTCAATTTTGACGGCCGACATTTGGCGACCGGGACCACCGGCTTATACGTGCCTTCCGAATCACGGAACCAACTTTTTAACAGACAATTAGGTGGTTCATGCCTTCAATGTCCTAGCCAAACTGGAAACAACTTTACAAAATATGCTTCCCGCGGGTATCGAACCCACGACCACCTGGTCACAAGGCAAACGCCTGAACCACTCGACCACGGAGGCACATTAATATTATTTAAGATCTATATTTTTTTTCCTAATTTTAATTATCAATTTATGTTTTATGTTTATTTTTTAAGACATATTTGTACGCCATATCATGGCAGGATATGCTGTGGTAACCAAGAATTGTAACATGTATTGTACCATATTATGATAAATAAATATGTTGATTTGATTAGTTCGTCGGCTTCCAGTTTTACTGGACGCGGCTAAGTATTAGTGGAGCGACTGCCTATCTGACCTCCACAACCCAGTAACTGGGTAATACAATACCCCTTGGCCAGACCAGTGTTAGATGACAGACAGGACCAAGACCAACGACTTCACGTGCTTTCACACTCCGCTCAGATTACAAACTTCGGGCTACTGCGTGGATATTCTTGTAGAAAAATCTAATAGCAGTTGGCCGACCTAGGAATCGAACCCGCGACCCTCAGCAGTGGCGCTTGGGACCACTTGATCAACCAGGCAGTCAGACACACCTATACCTACCACATATGACCCGTCAGCCTTTAAAGCAAGAGTGAACAGGCATCCTCTGGGCTCGCTCGTTCCATCGTAGACCTCATCTATCGCTTACCATCAGGCGAGACCCAGGTCAAGACGGGATTATTATCCCGCTCTTTAATTGTTAAAAAATTGCGTTCCTCTAGTACCGTTACCATCGAGTCAGTGCCGGCCACAGACAGTGTTCGGTCCGACGTGAAACAGAACGCACCCTTTTGACATAAAGAATTTGATTTTGACATTACTCTGACTTGACAGATAGACTTTGCGCTGGAAAAATGTCGTCCGCGTTTGGGACCAGTTGAGTTAATATAATTGGTAAAATATCGTTGGATTCGCCTGTTGAGACCGATAATTGGGTCGCGAATTATTTGTTGTTTGAAGGTGAAATCCCCACTTGCCGAAAACCCCGGGATATTGTTGAATCATACGCCGTATTGCGTCACCTCGTGGCACGCGGAATTTGTTGGAAATCGAATTGGATCTCACGAGATATGAGCAGATCGATAGTTAACAGTGTTTAATTGAACTTTGTAATCCCGCATTAACGAGAATCCAGGGATATTTCTCGGAACACATCGCCTTATTGCCTACTACGCGTAGCGCGCGCTTGCTGGAAACGAGTTAGGTGTGATGCTGGTCAGGACCGCGCCATCTGGAGATAGACGCCTTGTGACCGTCCTGGAACACGTAACTTACATCACACGTTTCAATTACTCACCTCATATTACATACATACACACTTTGGACGTGATCAAACAGATCCGGGTTGCCGTCTACAGCTCAGGTGAGTGTTATTTGTAATTTTTGGATCAAATGGTTGTAGGCCGAAGCCTAGTAGAGGTAGGCCATTGTGTAACCTTGTTTATTGAAAGCAACGTTAAGCTCCACGTACCGTGGAACAGTTTAGGACACCCCAGTTACCGTTGGCTGGCCTATTGCAGTCCTGAACAGACAGGTACACCGTCATCCAGTACCTTTTTTTTTGTTATCAGGGGGAAACCTTCAAAAGGCGCCTGGACTTTTGGGGAAAGACCAGGGAGTGTGGGATTTCTACCTCACTAAAACCACCCCGGTGATCACCATCAGCACATAGAAAGAGTCCCGGCACCTCTGGAAAGACCACTCCGGAAAGGGGTCTCCCCTGAGCCTCGCTGTACATGGTGGCACGTGACCACTGTGCCACTGTCTTCCATGGGTTCACTTTGTGAGACCTCAGATTCCCCACTCTGAGCACACGTGACCCCGAAACCCCACCTGCCTTAAGGAATGCAAACGGGGATTTCAGCGTGTTAGGCGTCGTGTCGGTTGCCTACACGACGCCTGCTTCTCCAAGCGGGATCGGCCCTCTCACGATCACGCTCAGCTGCCTCTTTCTGGATCATCACGGTTTCGCAGAAAGAGGCCATCGCCCTCCAATACCTACCTACGTATTAGACTTGGTTGCAGCTAAAGCGGCAATCAATTCGACGAAAACTCCCGTTTCTTTCGGAGAAAACCCATTGGGAAACAGCACTTAGTCTTATTATCTGGATGTCATGCTCAATTAAATTGGTTCTTATTTTACCTACCAATTAAAAACATTCGATGCCATTTGTCACGGATGCTTAGTAGGTACTCAGGTGTTTAAAGAAGGTTAGAAAATATCTTTATATTGTTACGAGCTGGGGTTCGGCATAGAAATAATTAACGCCAATTAAACCAAAATTAACACTTTAATTAATTAAACACAAAATAAAAATTTAACACAATTATTCACACCACGACACTTGTCACTTAACACTTAAATCGCACTGAAATTCACCAGTAAAGCTTCGATTAGATCGCGTATTCGCCTCGTAATAAGAGTATAAGACTGACTATCTATCTATGAATTCTAGAACATTCTTATAAAATCGACTCACTGTTTATACTGCCCAGAATATTCCAGGAAGCTACTCGAGATACACAGTACCGCTATTCGCCGCTAGATGGCGTTAGTGTCTCGAACATTCTAGATTTATGTCGAAGTTTCTCGACGTACTTCACTAAGCGACTGGCGTAACAATATCCTTATTTGTGCAATCGAATTTAATTTCACAGAGCTTGTGGTTAAATAAACACGGGTTGATCTAAATGTTAAGCTACGCCCGCTGAGGTCAGTCGGTGGATGGGTGACCGTCTTAACATTTCGTGATTCCTTCGTAACCACATCATCACTTACCATGAGGTGAGACGGTGGTCAAACGCGTGCCTATTATCCAAAAAAAGCGGCCACATTTAGCTAAACATAAAACGCAAAAACATAAGGTGTAAGTGTTAAGTATTTATAAGCAACTAGCAGTTGCTCGCGACTTCGTTCGCGTGGGAAGTTTTTCCCGTGTAAATTCCGATCAGGTGGGAATTTCGCAAAATCTCGTCTTAGCGAGCATCTACGTACTAAAAGGAACACCCATGCAAAATTTGAGAGCTTCTACTGTATTCTGAGATTTCGTGATTAATCAGTGCGTGGTATTTCGCTTTTATACAACGTGTAATTTAAAGGGTATATACATACCAAGTGCACGGCTTCTTTGGATGATAACAAACGATATAGCAAGAGTTTTGTAATACTATGTCTACATGTGTGGAACTTATTAGAAATTTCAATACATTGATACCCGAGACCGAATTTTTCAAATTAAGAAGAACGAAGAGAATTATCGTTTTATTGGCAAGTGACGTGGAAAGTGATGACCCTCATAGTAACTATACCAAAAGAACGCTGGATGACCTACGCGTTCAGTATAATAATATTTTTAGGATGCTGTTGGGACTGCCACGATGGTGCAGCGCATCTGCTATGTTTGCGCAAAACCGAGTTGACGGCTTCCACGCCGTCATTCGCAAGAGAACCGCGTCGCTGTTGTCAAGGTTGCGGGCGAGTGGCAACAGCATTCTAAAAACTGTGGCGGAGAGTATCGACTCTCCGATTATTAAAAGTTTTGTGAGAAGGACAATCACTAACCATTAATTCGGGGATGTCCTTTTCACAATACTATATGGTCTGTCTTCTTCTCTATTGTATTTTAACTACTAACACTAGTAATAAGTTATATTATTGTTTACTAACACGCTGGATCATTGTTGTCTGAAAATAAAGAATTATTATTATTATTATTATAGTGCTTTGACATGTTTGTTATTACTGGTATTCAAGAAACATATGAAACCGATAATTTGGAATCAATTCTGTGAGTCACTTATTTTGTGCTGAAACTTTGCATAGAGACTCCATACCAGATGTTGTCTTCAGCCCTTTTGGATAGATATGGGGTTTCCGTTACACGTTGTATAGATTTACAAAATAATAAACAAAATAAAAAACACGTTAAGCCCTTTGTTCCAGCTGTCATATGAACATCTTTTTACGGTCGTTACGGGTTGTCAGTAGTCGGACAACCTGACACTCGTCTGGCCTGTGGGTATCGTGTTATAATACTAGTACGCAACTGCGTCCAGTTAGACTGGATCTGGTGCAAAGTGAAGAGACGAGTCGTCGAGAGGAGAAGGAACTTTCAGGTATGTTGATAGCACTGAAACTGCACAGAGATGCAGCCTTGCATATACGAATGGTCGAACGCACGCGCACTTTGGTGATTATGAGTAATTTATGACATTTCGAGACTGAGATAGAGATATACATATGTAAATTTTGATCTGATGAATAAATATAACGACGTTACGTACTACCAATATTAAAGTTAGCAAAGTATTTTATTTAGACATAACATATGAGATAAAAATAGTACATTTTGATACAAGTGGAGAAAATTTGTTATTGCGGCCGAGGCGGAGTTAGTTAGTTTATGGAGCCGAGTACCTACCGCAGTAACAAATGTCCACGTATATCAAACGACGTTTTTCAATACACTTTCGAAGAAAAATACTTGCTCCGAAAATGACGACGCTTGTTTATTTGTTTTCCATTGAAGAAAATTATGCAAAGTTGCCATATATTTTCGCTTCGATTTAGATGGCAACAGGTTATCGCAAGCATTTTGAGCCTCAATCACAATATCTAGCGGCGTAGCATCTAAATTGTTCTCATCAAAACTTAAATTCGACATACTCACGCAAAAACACAAATTAATAAGATTTCATTTACTTTTTCCCCGCGCTTTACCTTCGTGGGTTAAAAGAGAAACAAAGGTATGAAGCCGCAAAACAGCCTGATATTATTTTTTTATTTTAATTTAGAACACAAATAAATGTTAATTTGTTGATAAAAGCAAAATTATTTTACAAATAATAATGTTTATTTCTGATATCCTGTTCATAAACACAATTTGAATTTTCATTAAATATAAGGCCTTATAAGTACGCGCCTCTTCGCTGTGAAAAAAAAAAACAATTACCGCCGAATATAGGGAATTGAATAGTTGTTTAATTTTATCTGTGGCAAAATCTGGAATGAAAAAACCCTCGTGTGTGAAAAATGAAAAACATCCACGAGTGTGAAATACATTGTATGTTGAACCTAATCGTAGTGCGATAAGAGCCAGTTTTCGAGGAAGTGAATTGGAAAACTTTTTTTTATTTCATTTACATCGATGAACTGGACTTCAGTGCATGAAAATGTCAGGCGCAGAACAAATATTTACCTATATGGATTTTCTCACAAATATTTACATGAATTTTATTGATAAGAAAAAATATGGAGATTATCTTTGGAAACGCATCCGCATCTCGCAATACAGAAGTCGCAATATTTTCACAATTGCAACTCGTTGCAGGAGCAAAAACGGGTGATAGAACCTGGTTGAAGAACTTTTAAATTCCTAAAATTTCGTACGACTATTTATCATAAGCCCTCAAAACAATGAACCGGTTTTAAAAAGAACGCGTCGTCACTGCGTGCCGACCAGCGCGTGCGCTGCTCCGCGTCCCGGGCCGGTGATGTATGAGAGTGGCGACACTTTACTTTGACTGACCGAATGACGAACACGTAGAGAGCTACCTAATTTGGGAGTTAAGGGGCAGATACATGACTTTATATAGGATTTTAATTTGAACATCTCAAGTGAACTGCTAGTCATAGGTATTTGTAACAATTCTGGAAGAATATACTAATTAAATGTGTACAGGGGTAATGCTTCTGACTGAGTTTGTATTTAAAAGGAAGTAATCTCCGAAACTACTCATCTGATTTTAAAAATCTTTCACCAGTAAAGTTATGTTTAACGCGTAGGTATATGTAAAAGGTCAATCACTGTAAAACTGTCCGGTGCATTTGTTTTTATATGAACCATTTCAAACATTGGCAATAAAAAATCTATATTAATAATCGAAAAGTTTGTTTATTGGTTTAAACGTTAATCTTCGTAAGTAGCACTCAAATTTTGAATTGATTTTTAAAGACATGCTACTAACTAACTTTACACACATATTTATTTTTGCTGTCATATAGAAGAGCTTTTTAGATTTTTCGTTCAGCTATTTCTGAAGCATCGATTAAGTAGCTAATTTGATTTAAATGTGAATCTAGTAGGTACGTTGTTAGCCATTTCGTTTCAAAACAAATTAATCAGGCACATCCCTAGTAAACCAATTTAAAGAAAATGCAAGATTAAGTGTATACGCAGCTTGCATTTAAAAATCTAAAGCTTTTTTCAAACTCATCGATATACTTAAGGGCTTTGAACCCGTCTCTGAGTGGCTTGTAGTAAAAAAGGTGAAGTGCTTCACCTCTTTAAAGGCCGTGACGTGGGCCGCGTCACGTAGGGCAATGCCGTGTTCGACGTCACGGTGAAGATATTAAGATGGGATTATTATACGAGTTTCGTCACACATATCTTCATATTAGAGAGCGCCAGCGTGTCGCTAGTCGTGAATGATGCGCAATGAATATCTGGCAACTTTTGATGTTTATAGTGAGATTTGTTACCCGAATGAGCTAACGAACGACTCTCCTTATTTATTCAATATTGAGATTTAAATTTCGGGTCGGGGCAGGTAAGTCTCATCATCATGATCCACAGCCTAACTTCACGCGCTGCTGGATACAGGCCTCCCTTCGCTTGTGCCAAGCTCCACGTTCATGTGCCAGTCTCCAGGGTATACCCCCAATGGCAACAATGTCGTCTGCCCATTAAACTAGATAAACTCTGGTCTATCTAAAACATACCTATCTCATCTGGAGTAGAGTCGCTCGGAGGGATTTGACGCAGTTTGTGCACTTCGCAAAATGTGCACTTGACGCAAAATGAGCATTTCGCATAATGTGCACTTCGCAAAATGTGCAATTCTCAAAATAGCACTTCTCAAAATGAGCACTTCTCAAAATGTGCACATCTCAAAATTAGTGTGATAGACAGTAAGTTTGTAAAAAGTCATCACGTTCAGGAAATGTTTGATTATGTGTTTTCGGTACACGTCAGCTACACCTACACATAGGTAATATAAGTATTCCAGCCATTTATTGTAATATGCTGTGCACTGCATCTATCTGTATTTTTCACTGTTCCAATTAATTGTATAATTTATATTAGCAACACTTAGTTCATTCGAAGAATTTCTTTTTCTGAGAAACAAAACAAAAATGCTAAGCAAAACCGTAAACAAAAAAAATATCCAATTTGATAAAAAATTTCATAGACTTTTAGTTAGATTAGAAAATAATGATGTAACCAATGTTATATGGCATAACATTGGTTACGATGTTGATGAAAAAGATTATTTTCTTACAATTCTTTAGGTGCAAGTAAAATATTTCAAAATGTATAATTGCCGTTAAAATATTGTTATTATTATGGACAGTGCTTAATTGTTATATTTATATATGTTATTATATAAATATAACAATTAAGCACTGTATTAGACGTAAAACTATTTACGAAGTAAATACTACATCGCCATTTTTTATATTTTTGTGACTGATTTATGTTTAAATTGCTACATTTAGTACAGGTATTCGCTGGTGGATAATCAGGTGTTAAATCTGTATACGCTATTTTTTGATAATATACAGTTGGTGTTTTTCCAAGGTTATCAATACTAGCCTACATGTTAAGGTATTTACGTTTCTTTTTATACATACAGTTATGCCATTTTAGTTTCTATTTTTTTTTTAGAAAATAGATAATGAGAATATTATTATTAATAAATATATGAATATAGCATTTAATATACTTTCTATTTTTCCTATTTCCTAGGTTCTATTTCCTAAGTTTTGAACTCAATTTACTTAAAAAGAAAATTGAGTTCAAAACTTACGAATGATACTTTTTTTTTCTCTGAGTGGGGAAATCATGGAATGACTTCTCCCGCTCTGGGTGTAGTGGAAGGGTGTGTCAGACTTCTACTGACTAAAAACCCACCCTGTTCCTTTAACTGCCCTTAAGTTCCGGGGCCGCGGTATCTCGTTAGAACAACGAATGATGCTTACGATATGTACCTAAATTTTTAGAGACAACTGTATTCTTTGTAAGTGTGATCAATATGATTTGTTAAAATAAGGTTTAGAATAACACATAAAAATATATGTATATTTTAATGCAGTTCAGAACATATTACAATGAATAGTTGGAGTTCTTATATTACGTGTACCTATAGCTGACTGATTACTTTTTACAATGATACTACTGTTATCGTGCTAAAAATCGTGCAAATAATATATAAAACATTGTAAGCAAACAGTTTTTATTTTGACCCATTGTGATTAAATTCACACCCATTTTGAGTGCTAAATTTGAGAAGTGCTTGTTTTGAGAAGTGCACATTTTGCGTCAAGTGCACACTTTGCGAAGTGCACAAACTACGTCAAACCCGCTCGGAGCACAGTTCAAGCTAAGAAAGACTAGTTTCTCAGGTGTAGAGAAAACCAAGCTATGGACGTTTTTGATTATTCCCCAAGGAATATCCCCATATGAGAATCACCAAAAATTAAAGTGACCAGCTTTGTATATGTATAGTAATTAAAATGAAATATAAACTCATTTCATTTCATTCATTTCGACTGGTAATAAATCCGTGAGAGACTGGCGGCATTGCTTAGACTTGGCTAAAATAATAGCCAGCCCTAAGGTCATGTGAAGTATAAACTAGCCTTTTCGAAATTCCTTTGAAAAGGCTCTACCCTAAGGGCCTTACGGTCCGAGACATTCGACCCCAAACGTCTTAAAGGCCTATACTACCTCAGCGCTTCTCACTCTATATCTCGCTCGCACACTACTGGCCGCGGTCACGCGAGCAAGCCAGACAGGGTGGCAGGAAAAAGACTCCAAGACACCGATAATTTAGTTTGTTTCTTTTTACGGTGAAAATAATGGTAATTTAAAAAAGTAAATAACATAAGACCTGCTTTATAGTTAGTTCAATTAATATGCAACGTTTCATTATCTAATTTGAAGTTATTTTGAAAAACCAGGGGTTTATTGTTCGGTTTGGAGGTAACTTTGGATTTTTTTTTCTATCAAGAAAATTCTATGGAATCGTGTTTTCATCAAGCATAGTGCCTAACATTAATCCTCAACTTTACCATATATTTATTTCAAAATTATTGCTGCAGTATTTTCGACATAACGGAGGATCATGCTAAGCCGTTTGAGGTAG
This sequence comes from Tholera decimalis, assembly GCA_943138885.2. Lineage (NCBI taxonomy): Eukaryota > Metazoa > Arthropoda > Insecta > Lepidoptera > Noctuidae > Tholera > Tholera decimalis. The sequence continues at coordinate 1,188,729 of OW964566.2, read as the reverse complement.
TATAGGCCCTTAAAACAAAACTATAGTAGGTAAACACTTAGGCACTCCTATATTTACATAACTTGGGGTTTTCCGCAGCCAGATTTATTGTTGAATTTGAACTCTCTGCCGTCTTGTGTTCTCTGCCACATATAACCCGTCAGCCAAGAATGAGCAAACATCTTCTGGGCTCACCTGTTTCACTCTGTACCTCAAGAGCGGGCTCATCTCATCGTCTGCTTAACGTTTTCCCAAATATCGGTTACATTTCGGGGAGTGTGCGATGGAATTACACAATCTAATTCTGCCAAGCCCGTTCCATCATCGGACTACGAGACAAACGGCGAAGCGCCATCGTTACATGGTGGACATCCCACCCATACGCACAAAACGTTTTGGGAATACCTTCATTGTGCGTACGGCTAAGGAGTGGTTTCCCGATAGCTACAACAAGAATATTTAAGTCAAGAGTGAATAGGTTACTTTTAGGCAAGCGTGCTCCATCTTCGACTACATCATCACTTACCATCAGGTGAGATAGTGGTCAAACGCGAAACAATTTTCAAAAAAAAAAAGCAAAAAATTGGGGCAGCTTAAAGTTTTACCGGATGCAGCTGATTACTGGTATTTTATATGAAGTGACTGCTCTAACTCCCAGTAGCTGGGTAGCACGTTACTCCCCTGGCATTACCAGTTTCAGATTTTCTGGCTTCTAATTACCCGTAAGAACTGACAAAGATGTACAAATGAAAGCCGGGGTCTTACCGTGCTTTCCGAGGCACGGAGGTATCTTGATGAGAGCGAGCTCATCTAAAATAAGTAAATAAATTATGTCAAGAATACATGCAACTATGTACGGCGCGGTAGTCTTTCTCAGAGACAATATCTGAGTCATACTTGCTATTAAGACTAGTGTACAAATAGCGTTTACTGTTGCTGCAGCAGATCTAGCAACCTGTTCCTAACATACAATGGCGTTCACCATTTTCTTTTTGCAGCGCCGCCCCGCCGCCGCCCAGCGGTATGCGTAGGGCTTCCGGTGCGTCACACTCGCTCCCACGACTTGCACTACCTCTAACCTAGCCTCTCCATCGATGCATTCCTCCCAGTTAAAGAACACACCTCACATACACAAACCGCAATAGTGCTGCAACAATCGAGAAATGCATCCATGGAATTTCCGGCGGACTTGCAGCCAACTTCTAAAGGCGAACCAAAACAGGACTGTGATACTGGCACAGACTCCGGCCCTTTCAACTCATGACCTGAAATAAAGGTCCATTGCTGACTCATGAGGCGCTGTATCAAATAAACTTAAAGAGACAGAGTAATGTAGATGGGATTTCATGTAGTTCAGTGTGGTGGGTCTGTTACTACGTGCTGTTTGGTAGAGGTGCGACCTAAATGTGTTCCGAACTGTCATGTAGATGTGACCGCAAGAGTGGGCGCGACTTGATAACCTCACGACAGTAATGTGAACACATTCAGGTGGTTCTGTGGAAACACTTGATAACGTCATATGTGGCATACTAACAAGAGGTAAGAAGATATTGCCGAAATTGTACCTATATCAGCCGTAAAAATCAGTGACTTAAAAAGATGTTGCTGACATATATGACAAACCTTCATAACTTAAGGATGAATCAGCACTCAAAAACTTATACAACACTCAGCTTCTCTCCGGCTCTTTGACATTTCTACACTACAGCAATAATGTGAGTGGCTGTGACAATAATTCCGCCGGTCGTTAAGAACTTCATTTCAGAGAACGATTACATTACATTACAATGATGTCTCCGTCTGGCGTCTGTCTGCTGCGTTATCACGGAATCTGTTCACGATAATACATTAAACATGACCGTCTGACGTAATCAAAATAACAGATATATTAATGTTTACACCATTGTAAATAGAATATAATTATGTGAGTAAATAAGTGATAATGGCTAGGAGATTTGAAATGAATGAATAGATGACATGAGATTAAAAACGTCCACCCCACGTAACAGGATAAGGTCAGGTCAAAGGAGATGACGAGACAGTAATTATAAACAGAGACAATGTCACCCACACTCCCATTAAGAAGAAGGTAAAACGCCCTTCTGTGGGTATCCGTTGGCATCCAGACTATCTTGGAGGATTTAAAGACAGACAATAATTTAAATAACGAAAACGATGACTCCGCCATTCAAGCTTTTGTCGGCGAATAAAATAAGCTCCATTGACATGACAAATTAGATCAACATGAACTTGATAACAGAAATTATGTAAATTATGGTATTGACTTGAAATGTGAATGAACAATAGCTGTGTCACTCGGCGGTACCTTTGCCTAGATCAGTGCGGAGATTTCGCGCAAATATTGATGCGTCAAGCGTCGCGGGGGGCGCGGCTTCACAGTTAGGGTCATCACGTGCTTTGGAAAAATGAAATCATGACTCGCGGTTTTTTAATGACGACATTACATGATGACTTATGATCAAACTGCAAAGTGTAGGCTCAAATATATGTTACCATATTTAGACGCCGTCGCCTGGGATATGTGTCAGACTGATGCTACGTAGGTGTGAAGTGGCATAATAAATTTACCGTTATGCTGAAGACAAATCATTATGATGAAATAATGATTTTTATTTTGCAAATAGGTTATAAATAACATTTTTACACGTCATTTTTTCGTAAATGTAAACTTGATGAGGCCAGTGTTTCCTAACTGACTACTCTGAGAAGAAACACTGAAACAAACTCAGAGATCAACGTCTCTTTTGAAGTCCATACAATCTGTAGAGGTCAAATCATATGAGAGCCATGTAGGTTTATGTCTGTGGCGCCCTTTAGAGGACAGAATCAAACAGATTTGAGCAGGCCCGTCCAAACAGTGCACGCATTTGTCAAATATCGCGTAGCTCAACTTAGAAACTTAAGGAGCTCGAACGATTTAGGAACTAATGACATTATACTTTATCTCACTTTGACAGCACCTAAAGAGCGTTATTTGAATTATAGTAAATGTTATGAACGCTTATGTTATAGCTTCAATTTGCAAAAAGTGGAGTGAAATTCCCTTCCGGAGTCTATGTTTTCCGATAGCTACAAACTTAGAGTCTTTAAGTCAAGAGTGAATTATAGGTTACTTCTAGGAAAGCGTGCTTCATCTTCGACCACATCATCGCTTCCCATCAGGTGAAATGGTGGTTAAGCGTGAGCTTATCAACAATAATAAAAAAGGGGTAGCCCTAGAGTCACGCATTGATGAAATATTGTCAGTAACATAGCTTACGCCTCGGGAATGGGAAATACGTCAGGTGCGGTATGGGAGATCCGTGTTCACCTGAGTCACTGCTCAGCCCTCGCGGCAGCCAGGGTGACTCCGAGTGAAAGCTTGGGAACGGCCGGAGATAGCCGACAGCTCGCGCGCCCCAAATCCGGGAGACTGACTCACTGAGTCAAGTCTTCGTGTGGGGTCAAGTGCGTGAGGTCTAAAGTTCATGCGTTGGGGTACAAGATAGTGATGTCATATCAAAAGCATGTTGCGTGTTCTTATGCGTTAATAACCTTACCTATATTTTGATTAATTTGGTCACAAGGAACTAATTCGTTGAAACGTTTGTTACAAATAGCTTCTACACCTACATATGTAGGTATACTGAACGCCAGATAAAGATCTTATAAAAAAAAATCATTTAGCCATGAGTGTTTTTTCTAACTACGGTTGTATTATGATAACTCTCAGTTAGAACTACTAAAGGTACTGCTATTATACATATCGTCAAACGACACAAATCTGCATGGTTCGAAATGCCAAATTGTGAATGTGGGTTAAGTGTGATCATAACAGATATTGTGACTAGATCACGGCACTGTCTGACAGTTTGAATACTTATGCGGCCTACCCGAATGTCCTTGCTTTTATATTGTTCGACAAATCGTTGGAGCTTTAAAGGTATTTGATCTAAACGATAACTGACAAAAGCTTACACACTTTGGACAGATCCGCTTAATCTGTATGTTTCTTTTCTCAAAAGATCACCTCAGACATTAATTTACATGGTCCTTGTATAGTTTTACCAGTACGGATTGTATCGCCTTCAAAAGAGACTTCGACCTCTCAATTAGTTTCAATGTTTTTATTTAGGGGTAGTAACCAACAAAGACACCACATCTCTTTTAAATTTCTGGATTGTAAATAACACTACAACACATCAAGTGTAAGTGAAATAACGTTACTTACTATTAGCTTTACCCTGCATGCGTTGCAATGACACGTAAAGATATAAAAAAAATGACGTCTGCTGCCTCCTCAGTTCACCCCGCCAAAGTTTAAATACAAGCTTATCCACTGTCTTATCTATGGTTTAAGAGCGCATGGAGAACAAACATACAAACAATAAGCTTAAAATAAGTAATTCATACGCACAAAACGTTTTGGGAATACTTTCATTATGCGTACGGTTAAGGAGTGGAATTCCCTGCCGGAGTCTGTGTTTCCTGATCGCTATAACGTGGGAGTCTTTAAGTCAATAGTGAATAGGTTACTTTTAGGCAAGCGTGCTCCATCTTTGACCACATCATCACTTACCATCAGGTGAGATGGTGGTCAAACGCGAGCCTATTATCAATAAAAATACAAAAATCTCCATGCAGGCTTATTTCGGGTTGGTGTATGTCAAATGTCTTCGGTTTTTCGGTCCTATGACATACTGGTTTGGTCACGATGCTTTCCTAAACCCTTTTGAAAGCAGTCAATGATGGATATTACACAAAGCTTTGTGCTAGCCAGGATTGGAACCTAAGACCTACAACTCGTAATTCGTGCCTGTAACCACTAAGAGGTCACTGCTCTACAAAAACATACAAACATTGATTATAATTTATTATTTAAGTACATTATGTACCTTTTGTTCCGATGGAAAAGTCATTTTTTTAATTGATAATAGGTTCGCGTTTGACCACCATCTCACCTGATGGTAAGTGATGATGTGGTCGAGATGGAGCACGCTTACCTAAAAGTAACCTATTCACTCTTAACTTAAAGACCGAAAACTCAGACTGCAGCAGGGAATTCCACTCCTTAGCCGTACGCACAATGAAAGTATTCTCAAAACGTTTAGTGCTTATGGGTGGGATGTCCACCATGTAACGTTGGCGCTTCGCCGTTTGTATCGTAGTCCGATGATAGAACGGGCTTGGCGGAATTAGATTGTGTAATTCCATCGCACACTCTCCGAAATGTAACCGATAGAAAACCGATAGACTTGCAACTCGTCGTCGATGTTCAAGGCTCTGGAGCTTTGACTCGACCAGTGCATCGTTGCCAATGAGTCTCTTGGCCCGTTTCTCAATGGACTCAATCTAATGACTCCTCCAATTATTGCCCTTAGGTTCCGGTGCCGGGACATCTCGAACATTAGAAACACTCTAGAACATTCCCGCAACCCAAATAAGCGAAATAAAATTAATTTACCATGGTGTCCTTTCATGGGCATTAAAACAAGGAACAATTATTCACCAATATTCACTAGAAACTCTTATGACGTCCTCCGTACTACGACGTCAGCTACAGGAGTCCCAAACACCAGATTTTCCACCACAATGATTGTGCAGATATTTTTAACATCTGTACCCGTACCTACCACTACTGCAAATACTATTATGCATGTATGTATGATTTCATCGTGTAAAAGAGATGGTACTATATGACTTGTCTATCTCCGTCTCTGTCTGACATGTATGTCGTGATGGTTTTAAGTCGTCATATTAAGGCCCTGAAACACCAACATTCCATCCGTTGCGGAACTACTTAGTAGCATTTCTCTGAAAAATAATGCTCATCTTTAACTTTAGCGTAGGTGTTGGTGACGTCATCAAATAAGATAGATTGTGAACACGGATGGTAATGTACCGAGTCATGGTGAATCAAAAGTGTGTCTATTATAGCGTGAGAACTTTTGTGCTGTCCTTTCTGTAGTTTTTGCACTGGAAATAATTTATAATAACTTTTCGTCATTTTCTTTAGGCAACATTGTGACGTCCTTGCAGTTTTTTTTTCTGTTTATTTATAATCGTAAATACGATTTACGATATACGAATAATTACGATCTCTAAGATTGTTAACAGGACCTTAACGTCTTTAGAGCTTTTTAAAATTTTAGAAGCACTTTCCTTTAATTTAACTATTGATAATAACAAAAAAAAAATTTGTTTGTGTAGATAACAAAAGTGTAGTACAGCATATAGCTAGATGAGCCTCTGGACACAGATTTGATTATACATTGGTAGCCTTTGAAATACTATCTAAAATATACAATTTATCTAAAAGAGTTACAGATTTGAAATAGCAATGGGTTCTTCCACATACAGGGTGGCAGCGACATCGACGCGCAACCGCTTACCATGGAAATGGCTTTGAAATTTTTCGCCGGTTTTTTCTAAATTTAATAAAATTAAGAAAAATCCGACGCGAAAAAATAGTAAATTCACTTGTTTCACTTAAAACAGCAATGTAAATAAAACTCGAAAGGGCTACCTGATCAGCTGTGTTGACCTCGCAAATGAACTCTAGCAAAACAGCTGATTAAGTAGCCCTTTCGAGTTTTATTTACATCGTTGTTTTAAGTGAAACCAGGGATTTTTTTAATTAAAATCTCATTGGGTTAGATAGAAACAATGATTTTATACAGTTTTCAGTAAAAAAAATGCAGAAAAAACCTGAAAAATGTAGAAAAATTCGACGAAAAATTTCAACGCAGGGGGGTCCAGAATCCATGTACTGAATCCTTGGTAAGCCATTAGGTAGTTCTGACCACCGTCTGGTGAAGTCTGTATCTGTCTACTCCCCGCCCGATCCCAGCCTTAAAGGCACTCGGCGGGTTTGGCGATACAATTCAGCGGATTGGGATGGCATGAGATCCTTCTTTGCATGTTATCCTTGGCAGCCTACTTGCTTATCTTCAGCTGATCCCTCGACGTGCGTGGACGCCGTGATGGATGTTTTGCATCAAGGGATGGAGTACTACATTCCATTCCCTGACTTAACACTGTCCGGCGAAGCTTGACCATGGTTTGCCGCCAAGTGTAAACGCGCTGAAGCGCTTAAACACGTGGCATACCTGGCATGGGTCGATGCTCGAATCCGCAAAGCAAACGACGTGGGTCAGAAGAAGAGAGCCTACAATAGGACTGCCAAGTCCTGCAAAAAGGCAATGTGGAGGGCTTGGTTTGACCACGTTAGCCGAATTGAGAACAAACTTGCTTCATACCCTGCTGGCAGCAAAGCGTTTTGGTCCCTGGAAAAGTCGGTCGAATCGAACTTCTGTCGCCCCTCACTACCACCACTGCTCAAACCTAACGGGTCTCTGGCTCACTCCGCTGAGGAAAAAGCAAACTTGTTTGCAGCTCTCTTCGCGGAGTCTTCACGTCTGGATAGTAGTGGCGCTCACCCTCCTCGGAGGACGTCCGTAGAGTGCTGCGTAATCTTTACGTGAACAAAGCTAGTGGCCCCGACGGGATACCAGCAATTGTACTTAGAACTTGTGCGCCTGAACTGTCTCCAATCTTGACACGCCTGTTTCGCCTTTCGCTAGAGACTGGAAAGGTGCCGAAAGCATGGAAGCTGGCTAACGTACAGCCTGTACCCACAAAGGGCAGTCGTGCTGACCCGGCCAACTACAGGCCTATTTCTATTTATTTATTTAATAGTAAGCTCCTGGCATACCTAGAAGCCAACGACATCCCACCCACCCACTTAACTTTGCGTTTGGATTGAAGACTTCCTGACAGATCGGTCCATTCGAGTGGTCATTGAAGGCTGCTCGTCTGGCCAATTGGCAATTAATGCCGGGGTCTCTCAGGGGTCTGTTCTCTCAGCAACTTTGTTTTTGCTGCACATTAACGATCTGCTAATTCCCGGTACCTTTGGGTATGCAGACGACAGCACAGTTTTTGAGAGATATGTGTCCAGCGCGCGAGCTGGTGGGTCACAGATCCAGTCTCTCCGATAACAGAGAAAAGAGGAAGCTGGCCGTTTAGTTGGGTATAGATAAAAATAGAGAAACATACTGCCTAAATGTATAAATAAATGACATGATAATTTGGAAAGATTATTTCAATGAAAGAACTAGCGAAAAGAGAATATTTAGGTCTATAGTTTTGGAGCCTCCTCTTGTACCGTAGGTTTGTAACACTAGCCTTAGCAAGCTTATAGTAACAGCTCACAGACTTAGATCTGACCACTTGCCGCTCAATAAGTTTGGATTATAATTAATTAAACTATTTCACCAAATTGTGATGAGTGTGCCACAGTTGAAAATATTATACATCTATTAACGGAATGTGTCAGATTTTAATCTGCAAGAGGAGAATAGTTAAAAGAGCTCGAAATAAAAATGTACGATGTTTGGTTGTACCATCAGATTTTGTCGACACCTAACTGCATAGTTCAATTATATTTGTGTTATTACTTTTTACTTTATAAGGTCCGATGGGACTGATTTGTATAAAAGTCTCCAAATCAAAATAATGAAAAAAAAATGCAAAAGTCAGTACTAATTTGTTACTGCATCACGCCAAAATAGCTGTATTTGAATATTTGTACGCCACTAAGGCCAAACATGACTGATCTATATAATGTTATTTTAATAACTTGCATGCTCTATAACTCTTCTTCAACTCTCCTATCGCAGGTCTGCTGGAAGAAATATCTTAGGAAATAGCAGCACCTTTGTGCTCTTTTGTCTATATTTATATTTTTTCTGTTGTGTCATGTGTGTACATAAATAAATAAACAAATAAAGAATCTTGAAAGATTGCTGAATTTCCACGCGATAGAATTTGCGGCCAAGTGTTTAACAGTATCTACTGTAAAAAAGTCGGTAATATTACAAGCAATTGTGTGTAGCGGGTCACTGACTAACAAACTTACAGCTCGCGGTAAAACCCAGCTCATTAGGATTGGTACACCGTGTACGCAATGCTCCTGTGCATGTCATCATCTAGCCTTTTCCCAACTATATTTAGGTCAGCCACCTGTCTAACCGTATGAAGCTAAGTATTCGTGTTTTACTTGGAGCGATTGCCTACCTGATCTCCAGAACTCAGTACCTGGGTAACACGATACCCATTGGCAAGACCAATGTGTGATTTTCTGGCTTCTAACTAGCCGTAACGACTGTCAAAGATGTACAAATGACAGCCGGGAACAACATGTTAAGATGGTTATCCATATCCACAGACCGACCTCGGCTAGTTGCTTAACTACGAAGATCAATCCGTACAGCTATATTTATTTTGTCATTGCACCTATCCATGTATAAATCATAATTTCTAAAAAAGAACCCATGACACTTTTTTTTAGATGGTGGGAAATCATGCTATCACTGCCCCCCGATCTGGGCGAAGCGGGGGGGTGTGTCAGACTTCTACTGACTAAAACCCATCCGTGTTCCATCATATGCCCTTCGTGTTCAACACAATTCCGCTACCCCCGCAGGCAACGGCCCTCTTATGGGCCCCGACAATTTGCTGGCATTTGAGGCGCGCGTAGAACACGACGCGCCGTCTACACGGGCCTGGTTTCAGTCGGGCGGCGAGCTACTCATTATAGCATTGCAGCCCGCAGGCCCGCGCCTACGGTGGCTGGAAGTCACCCTGTGACTCCCAACGCCCGGAGCGTCACCTGCGGCGGCTGGGGCGTGAGCGCTGTGAGGGCCCTGAGACTCGCCTCTCCCTCGCGCGTCCCGCCACCTCCTTCGCTTGCATAACTGCTTTGCAGAAAGAGGTGACTGCTTCCCATGCCTCCTCGCTCCGGACCATGGATTGAACCAGGGCCGGGAGCGAGAGATGGCCGCCTATCGCCCCTACGAGGACACGGCGGAGCTCTGCCCAAGCGGGGCAAATCTCCACTGTGTGTTCCACCATTTCCTCAGAGCGATCCTCACAGTGGTGATACCCGGGCGTTTCCTCCCGCGGAATCCAACACAAGTAACTCCCGACTCTAAAGATGCTATTTCGTAGGTACTATACCAGATTATGCAGTTTCGGTTTTAAGTAACTATGACTATTTGTGACTATGATCAGGTCATGGACCTCCTAATCTCTGTGTACAAATTTGTACTATCAATAATTTCGAAATACATGCCAGCCAAAATGGACAAATGCTCACCAAATTGTGTTTCTAAATTAAACCAAAATTCCCTTTCGGTATTAATGGTATTGTTACATTAAAATTGGTTAGTAATTAGTAATTTTGGTCAACATTTAAACTGTAGAATATATAGGCGTCAATAGTCTATTTTGCAAAACTATCGCGATGAAAACTTAGTTAAAGAAAGGCTACCTTTATCGTCGGGTATGGACGATAGCTTACTGCAACTCATTTTCTAAGGTGAGGTTTATCCAAATTGTTCTGCCCTGCCCCTGTGCCCAGTCTTTCCCCTTTGCCTAAGTTCGGCAATCCATAAATCTTTTTTACATATATACACTTCTGGACACATCTATTGGCCCACCTTGTATTTTCAGTTTCGTTTGGTCCTAGCTAAAATTTTATATTAGGTCGAGCAAAAAGTTTTTATGCAGTTTTGAACCTGGCACATTCACAATTTCATTCAATAGTCTTTTTTTGAATTTCGAACACAGAATTTAAAGAAACAAAAGACAATTTGGAGCCTGTTTGTTGATATCAAACAATCGAATACTAAGAAAACTTGGTTTTATTGGTTTACTTGGATTTAATTCTTGAAAAAGTGATTGATATCTTTGCTTTTGCAACAAACATTATTTATTCTTAACATTAAGGTGAGGTTCTATCAATAATCTATGGATACTTCACCTGAAGTCGCCGCCCAAGCTGTGGCACTTATTCAGGCCGGACACAGCCAAAGAAACGTGAGTGCTCAACTTAATTTAAGTCGATCTGCGGTCCGAAATGTTTATCGGAGGTACCTAGAGACTGGCGGCTTTGTTCGTCGCCAAGGAAGGCCACGATCTCGGGTCACAACTGAAAGGCAGGATCGATTCATCGTGACGACCAGCTTGAGAAATCGTCACCTTACCTCCATTGAGATACAAAACCAACTTCGCGACTTCCACGGAGTATCTGTGAGCGCTCGAACTGTTCGGAGAAGGTTAAAAGAACGCGATATGGTACCACACAAGCCAGCTAATGGGCCCAAACTAAAGCGAGCCCACCGAACAGCGCGCCTTCATTTCGCACGCAGTCATTTAAATTGGACACAGCAAGATTGGAGCCGTGTACTCTTTTCTGATGAGTCTAAAATTGTGTTACATGGCAATGATGGAAGGAAGAAGGTCTACCGGCGTAAGGGAGAGCGTTTCGCACAATGCTGCTTTGAAGAGAGGGTTGCTTATGGCGGTGGCTCATGGACTGTCTGGGGCGGTATATCCGCGAGCGGCAAAACTCAACTTGAGGTTGTTACAGGACCACGGCTGCCAACATTAAATGCTGAAAGATACATTCGTGAGTGCTTAGAACCTCACGTGATACCATACGCGGACTATGTGGGCCCAAATTTCCTTTTTATGCATGATAATGCAAGAGCCCATGCGGCCGGCATCGTCAGGGAATATCTTCGGGATGTGAACATCACAGTTATGGACTGGCCAGCCAGAAGCCCAGACATGAACCCCATTGAGCACATGTGGGACGAGCTAAAAAGGCGTGTTAGGGCTCGTCAGCCAGTTGCCCAGACGATGCAGGAGTTGAAAACTGCCATAGAAGAGGAATGGGAGATGATCCCTCAAAATTTCATAGAGCGGTTGTTAAACTCTATGCCTAATCGTATGAGAGCTGTGGTAGATGCCCATGGAGGCAACACGCGTTATTAAATTAAACCTTTATTTGATAAAACATGTTTTTTATTCAAAAATTAATTGCCTTTAACAAGGCGCATATCCGACTTGTTAGGCGTAGGTCCATGTCGTATGGTATTCTGAATTCAAATTTAAAACTATACGATCGAAAAAGATGGTAAAATGTATCAGGTTTAAAACTGCATCAACAGTTTTTGTTCAATCTAGCAATCATATTTCGGTAGGGGCCATCGAAACCTAAACTCTAAGGTGGGCCAATAGATGTGTCCAGAAGTGTATAAATTAATTGACTTGTCTGTGATTTCTAATTAACTGTATTTTCTCAAGGGTTTATGGCTAATTACACGATGATAAAACACAAACAAAGTTTTAATTGCGTCTGTCTGTCTTTCTGTTTTTACGGGCTAATCTTTGGAACGACTGAACCATTTCAATGGGGAAGAGCCTATAGAGCAACGTGAAGCTCTATTTTTACCTCAGAATTTCCACGGAGTCGGGATTTAGGGAAAAACTTATGTCGCGAAAGTAGTCGCGAGCTCAGCTTGTATGTAAATACTAAATAGAATCTATTCGTTTATTTATTTGTTTAAATATTGCGCCGTGTTTTCACGGTCAACGGCCACAGTCTAAGCAAATTCCATAGTCTGTGTTGTCTGAGCGGCGGTGGGTACCAGTTTAGATTCAGACCATGATCCTGTGATAGTCAGATCGGTCAACAGAGAACGCCGTGTGAATTGCACGCGCATGACTGTTCAGTGCTCTCGATCAACAAGGCGTGTGTGACGAACAGTTTGCACTATTAGCGCCCAGCCAACCGAAAATGACGCGTCTTTTGACAAAATATGAACATACCTACTAGCTTTTGCCCGCGAATTCGTTCTCGTGGGAGATTTTTCCCGATTCCGTGGGAATTTCAGGATAAAATCCTATGTCCTTCCCGGGGTCCTAAACTATCCCCATGCCAAATTTTATCTAAATCAATTCAGTGGTTTAGGCGTGAAAAGGTAACAGACAGACAGAATCAAGAACATTGTAACCTGCTTCATTATAAATGATTCAACATCTAAGAGCATTTCCTCCCAAAAAGAAATATAACGAAAATAGTTTTTATGATGTGCACGGTGACAAAAGGGACGGAACAGTTACGTAACATAATTAATCATTTAATTTAATCTTCATACCACGAAATCACTTCTATAAAATCTATAATCTCTTTAATTATATCTCCTCACAAAAATAACAAAAAATAAAACATAAAACGAATTACAATTAAATGCTATTCATCTCTTAATTTGTGAGGAGCTGCTGAACCTCTATTATTATCTTACTCTTGTCTACATGTGACACAGACAATCACTAAGAGTAATTTGTCGCGATTTCTCTATAAACTGTGAGCGGTACTAGAGTAACTAAACAAACCTCCCGCGCTTACTGCAATACGTGTATCTATCAGAAACTAACACACTGGCGGGATGAGTCATCCAACTCAGTTTTAGCAAGTCACTCTTAAGTAACCTTGTGTAATTAAGTACAATTTATTGTTATATTTTTACGCCCAGTCTTCTTATAATAAATTATTAAAACTGTATTTTAATCGTTTGAAATGACACGCTTTTATTACTACGAATCATCACCATGTCCATGTTAGCCTTTTCCAACTACATAATGTTAGGGTCAGCTACCAATCTAATCCAATGGAGCTAAGTACTAGTGTTTTACACGGAGCGACTCACTATGTGACCTCCGCACCCAGTATCTGGGTGGCACGATGCCTGCTTGTAAGACTAGTACTTCTGACTTCTAACTACCCGTAACGAATATCAAAGATAAACAAAATGACAGCCACAACCAGCAACGGATTAACATGTTGTCCAAGGCTCGGAGGAATTTCGATATACAACGTGTAATTTAAAGGGTATATACATACCAAGTGCACGGCTTCTTTGGATGGTAACAAACAATATGGCAAGGGTTTTGTAATCCTAAGTCTACGTGTGTAGAACTTATTACAAATTCCAATACACTGAAACCAGAGACCGAATTTTTCAAATTAAGAAGAACGACGAGAATTATCGTTTTATTGGCAAGTGACGTGGAAAGTGATGACCTTCATAGTGATGTGACACGTTTGTTATTATTGGTCATCAAGAAACATATGAAACCGATAATTTGGGGTCAATTCTGTGAGTCACTTATTTTGTGCTGAAACTGTGCATAGAGACTCCATACCAGATGTTGTCTTCAGCCCTATGCATCTTCCCGTTCAGACCGCGTCGGTCAGTGATGGCCGACAACTATGTAGACTTGCCGTTTGGGCCGCGTCGGTCAGTGCTCCCCGGCGTTTAATATCTCCATAATTAATTAATTAATGACTAAAATTGACTTTTGTTAATGAAAACATACGTTTGGACATTAGATATAAGTATCTATTTTTTTTAAAGTTTGGCTTCTCGTCAAACCAACAATTAAAAATACATTTGGTCTAAATTTGGATAGAACTGTGATTTTTGCTTGGCCTAAAGGGAAAGCTCACTGTCGGTCAGCACTGATCACGTTGGCGTTCAACGTGTTAACCCGTGCGGCGGTTATTAGTTAGCGACGAACTTTTAATAATAGGTACAAATAAATTCATCAAAATTATTTTCCATCCTGGTGAACACATTACTTTTGTACCTAGGTTCATATTTTGTCACTGTTATCGAGTTCCTTACAATCTTTGAAAATTAGCTCTTGTTAAGTATTTCCAACATCTCTCCAGATCCTTAGTTAATTAACTAGTATCTAGACAAAATAACAACGCTACCTAACGTGGATTGTCTGCTTTACTCATTAGGTATCTATATCTGTAGCTATCATCTCCACTTTACTCACATCATTCATCAATCGCTCGCGTAAACATAACGATCATAACAATCAAAACAAGACTGCTATTAATAGACGTTAACTACAGTATCGAACAGTAGAAAAAACAGTGAATTGAAGCAAATAAACACGTCAGTGTCAGTGGAGTTGCGTCGTAACCCTTGTGAAGCGTGGACACATATTCTGCTAATAAAATATATTAAAAAAAATTAAATTCAAAAATAAATACAATAGTGATAGATCATATCGAGTCTTATCTTTACTAAAACTAGTGTTAAAATCCAGTGCCCACGAGACGGACTCAAAATACCAATATATTTAAAAATAATCCATCCTTTTCGCTTCTGGGAAAACCTCACCGCGAACGGCGCAGGTGTGCTCACAGGTGCGATCACTTAAATTCCAAAATCTGTGCTAAAAATAAACAATAATAATGCCTAATAACTGTGCGTCCTGCCACAAAGCATTGAGATCATCAAATATAAAGTGCGTCAAATGCGAGCTGCTATTCCACATTGCATGTGCTAATGCTGGAACCCAGAACAAGTTGAAAGGAGATAATAACAAGTCGAGCTGGATTTGCTCATCCTGCCAAATTAATACAGCAAAAAGGGCCATTACCCCTTCAAGCACTCCAGCCCCCGAAATACCGATTTCACCTGACGCCACGACGCCTAACTCAACACATGATGACCTCTCTGCCCCATCACTAGACTCTACCTCCACTGCGCCTACTGACTCGGAGATTCTACGTAGTCTTAGCTCCGAAATAAAGCTACTTCGAGGTGATGTAGTACATATTAAGTCTCATATTACATCCCTAACCGATCACCTCACACAATGTTACTCCCGCCTCGACGAATACGACACAAGAATAAAATCGCTTGAGAAGCGCGAAGAAGAAATTATTTCCCTGAACAACACCATAATTAACTTACGTGAACAGCTCAACACACAAGCGCAATCATCGCTGAAAAATGATTTAGAGATATCTGGTATTAACGAGTTCAAAAATGAAAGCCCGCTCCATTTTGTGCAAGTTTTAGCTCACAAAATAGGGGTCTCCATAGAAGAACATGACATAGATCACGTGACCAGAGTGGGACCACGCCGTCAGCAAATTGAAGACTCAACTGAAAATCTACCTCGCATACTTGCCGTCCGTTTTGTACGCCGATTGAAACGTGACGAATTTCTGAATGCTGCAAAATCTAGAAGGAATCTCACTTCCACCGACATCGAGATATCTGGTGCGAAAAGAAATATTTACGTTAATGAGCGACTTACCCAAGGAAACAGGCAGTTATTTCGTGCGACCAAACATGCCGCGAAGGAACATGGATACAAATATTGCTGGATTAAAAATGGTGCAATCCTTATTCGTAAGCAGGAAGGTAACCCATCCACCCACATACGGACCCCTGAAGACCTGGAACGCTACCTGGGTCCAACAACCTCAGTGTGACGTCACATATTTGCATCAAACGACTGCCAATGAAACGACTCATCTACCCGATGAAGTACAGTACAATTCTTTAATTATTTTTAGGCCTAAGAACTTTAAATCCAACGTCATTGTTATGTCTTACATTATTATTTTATTATATTTTGCATTTAATTCTCTTTCAATTACTTTATTTTTGATTTTTACATTAATGTTATTTATATTTTTGATTTTTATATACAAATGGTATACGTACACCTCTACACATATCTCAATCTGTCACACAAAAACTACAACATACACACACTTACATACACACTTAGGCATACATGTTTACCTACATCTTCATTTTAACGATACTTGTATAGTAACAACGACATTATTCACATTCATGTTGATTAACTGTAACACCCACATTTGTCACATCTATGGCGTTACTTGAAATTGTTAAAGATATCGACGAAAACGTTACTATACAATGTCATACTTGTGAACAACTAGAAGAATGTAGGAAACTGCTACCCAACACCGATCACTTAAAGATTCTTTCAATGAACATAAGGAGTTATCAACATAATTTTGATAATTTTTACATAGCTCTGCAACGCCTCAAAACTGAATTTGATGTTATTATTTTAACAGAATGTTGGTTAAATGATGAGACTGTAATAGAACCATTACCAGGGTACACCGCAACCCGAACTCATTCCCAATTAAATAAAAACGGTGGTGTAATTATTTATACCAAAACCACTTGGAACATTTCTGTAATAGAAACCGACATAGAAGGGGACAGCCTTTTCTTGGTATTAGATGACAACATTGCAATCTTAGGAATCTATCGTTCACCAGCATCTCCAAATATAGATAATTTTACAATATCTTTAGACACTGCGCTAGTACAATTAGAAAAGTACCCAACAGC
The DNA here is from genome assembly GCA_943138885.2 of Tholera decimalis. Classification (NCBI taxonomy): domain Eukaryota; kingdom Metazoa; phylum Arthropoda; class Insecta; order Lepidoptera; family Noctuidae; genus Tholera; species Tholera decimalis. Next base: position 1,171,693 of record OW964566.2, on the reverse strand, counting down.
AATAGTAGCCGGAGACATTAACATTGACATCTGCAACAAAACCAATAATAAGAAGAACAACGAATACTTGTACCTCATGGCCACCCACGGTCTACTACCTGCGATCACCGAACCCACCAGACAACGTACTTGTCTCGACCATATTTTCATAAAATCAAGCAACAAATCAGTAGGTATCATAGGTAGAGCCTCTATAACGGATCATGATGTTGTTATGGCTGCCGTATCACTCAGAAAAACTCACAACAATACTTCTAGGCCCCGATATAAATACATAATTAACGAAGAAGCGGTTGCTAAAGAATTAAATTATACGGTTTGGTCTGAAGTAGTAAGCACTAATTGCACCAACTCCTCGGTAAACCTTTTAATCAAGACAGTTTCAAATTCAATCGCCAAAAACTCCCGCAAAGTAAATGTAAGTCGTAGAAAATACAATATCAAACCCTGGATAACTCCAGGCCTAATTAGATGTATAAGGCACCGCGACAAACTACACCTAGATTTAAGGTCTCATCCAAAAGACGACATGCGACGCTTAATTTATACTAGGTACAAGAATTATTGCAATAATTTGTTACATAAACTAAAAACAGATTACAACAGCAACCTCATAAATAAAAATAGTAGCAACCCGAAAAAGCTCTGGAACACACTCAAGTCCATCTACAACCCAAATAAACAAAATAAAGATTCCAACCAACTAATATCTAAAGCACAAGACGCAGATGATTCTTTAAACACATGTAACGCGTACTTCGCCTCGTTGGGAAAAAGACTTTCAGACGTCATCTTGACGAGACTGTCCGAAACGCAAGAGTCATTAGCTTGTAAATACAGAATGAGTGGAACTCCTCCTCATTCGTTTTTCTTCCAACCTACTGAAGAATCAGAAATAGAGAAACTGATAGACCAACTTAAAATCGATAGCGCCCCCGGACTTGATGGAATCAGTGCGAGATTAATTAAAATACTCAAAAAATCGTTACTTAAGCCACTCGCTCATATATTCAACCTATCGTTAGAAAACGGAATATTCCCAGACTGTTGGAAGATTGCCTGTGTTCGCCCCATTTACAAAAGTGGACCAACAGATTTAGTGGAGAACTACCGTCCAATTGCTCTCTTAAGCATTATATCCAAACTGCTGGAAAAAGTTGTTAACCACCGCCTAGTTAACTATTTTGAAAAAAATAATCTGATATCAGAACGACAGTTCGGTTTTAGAAGAGGTAAGTCAACAGAAGACGCTGCAATGCTTTTATCCAACTCTGTTGCATCATTTATCGAAAATGGAGAGCAAGTTCTAGGAGTCTTCTTAGACTTAGCTAAGGCATTCGATACTATTTCAATAGACCTTCTCTTGTCTAAACTAAATGGAATAGGAATACGAGGAGTCGCACTAGACTGGTTCAAGTCCTATTTGTCCAATCGTCAGCAACTGGTAAAAGTAGGTAACGCGTCAAGTGGCTTGCTTCCAATCAGCTTCGGAATTCCTCAGGGTAGTACTCTCGGCCCGACCCTCTTTTCTTTTTATATGAATGACATCCTAAATGTTTCAATAGGTAAAGCTGAAATTATATCTTATGCCGACGACACAGCAATCATATTCCATGCCAAGACTTGGGATCAGGTTTATCAAGTCGCTGAGAATGGATTGCTGACTATTACTGAGACTCTAAGTAGAAACCTTCTCACAATAAATGTGAAAAAAACAAAGTACGTCACTTTTTTCAAAACCATAGCTTCCGGCCCTCAACAACACTTAACGCTTAAAATACACACATGCGGCAAACATCCTCCCATAGACTGCACTTGCGTCTGTATAGACCGCACTCCATCCATTAGATACCTTGGAATAATAATAGACGAATACCTATCATATAAACCACATATATATCTGCTCGCCGCTCGTGCCAGAAAACTTATTTATATCATGAAAAGATTAAGGGACTGCACACCAATAGAAATTTTACGTAAAATATACCTAGGTCTATGTCAGTCAGTCTTACAGTATGGTATCTCGGTCTGGGGAAGCGCCGGCAAAAGCACATTTATAGATATAGAAAGAGCTCAAAGGGCCATCATTAAAGTGATGTTAAAAAAACCGTACAGGTTTTCGACGGATCTTCTCTACACCGAATTCCCGGTTCTCCGAGTACGGCAATTATATATTCTGAGTGCTAGTTTACATGCTCACAAGGCAATAAAAAATAGACCTGACTACCTAAATCTTATCTCAAAACGTGTTTTTCATGCCCCTCTTCCCGCTGCAAAAAGTCTTCTAGCCCGACGGTGCCCTTCCTATTCCCATACACATGTCTACAATAAAGTAAACAAACGCTGTGACATCAAAAGCCTTAACTACAGTGCATGCAAGAAAATGACCAAAAAATTACTCATCTCACTATCATATGATGAAACAGAGGAAATTCTCAAATGATAAGTTCCTACTCAAATCGACAATTGTTTTTGATTCAATCTTAACTCTTTGTTTTGATAAAAACTCACTACGCAACACTTACAAACTACACACACACAACACTAACAACAACACACAACCCTCACACCACACTCGAATTAGAATATATTTTTATTTTGTTATTATATTATCTTATTTTTTATTGTGCTTTCGTTTATTTTAGTTTTAGTTTTAATTAAAAATGTACTCTTTCTTACCTAGTGTCAAATTGGATTCATGTTCTCATAATATTGACCACTTTGTACTTACCTTACTTATCGCCTTAATTTAATATTTATTGAAATGTACATTAACGATGACGCAACCCCGGCTCCCGAGATACAGGCGCTGCCTAGTTCGGGGACCACTGTGCAATTCTATTTTATGCTTATCTTGTTACATAATCCATGTAGGTAATATTAAGTAGCATTAAGAAATATTGTAAAAGTGGTTGAATAAAGTGGTCAATGACGAAACCCTTCATCACTCGTCATGACTTGTTACTCCAGACGTCATAGTCATTGCTTCGAGCCGTCATGACAACGTAACGACAGTTTTTGCCCAAACAACATTAAAACGCGGTTATTTCGCACGGAAATGCTATAAATAGACTTTAAAAAGATTTAGTGACGGCTTTGTACGTAATAGTAATTATTTGCGGCGTCGTGAGAGATGATGGATACGTGATAATGTTAAAATATTATCGTTTGTTGTTATTAGATGATGGTGTGGTGCGTATTAATGCGTATCTCGCGACGCGGACCCACGTAACAACAGGTCCTGTTTGATGGGAAACTGGTTTAAAACGCGTCGTTAGTATTAGAGCTTGATGCCAGTCTTTGATTGACAATTGTTTGTTATTTTAATAAAAACTCTACGATGCTCTACGTAAGCGGATCTTGGTTGTAATCAATAATGAGATGATGGCCAAATTTGCCTACTACAATCTTGCATTGCGCCTTAGCTGTAGGTGTCGTAGATTTTCCAGCCCTGAAGTGTATGTCTGAATTCTACTATTTAGAAAATATGAAAAATAATATAATGTATATTCTTTGCTATATTAAAATCCGTTGACAGAACTACCGATTTTGGGTTATCCCAAAATCGGTAGTTAGTATCAAGAGATTATTCTCTTGGGATGATGTAATAAATTAGACCGCTTTTTCTCCGAGAGACAATTATCATACTCTCCTCCCACTCTGAGTAGACTTTGTCAGACTTTTATACTAACTAGAAACTCACCCTGTTCCATCAGTTGCTCTTTCATTCTTCCGGGCCAGTCACAGGGTCTATTGTAAAAAACATTCCATAACTCCAGCTGAATTCCACCGCCTTCTATGTTCCTTATACATAGATTTTATTAAAATATGTTCATTAATATTTATTATAAGCCTTTCTTAACAATCTCATTCGCATAACAAAATTATTATGAGAATGCGAATAATGAGTTTAGATTACTTCGATTATAATGAAATATTTGAAGAATAAAATATTAAAATCTTCAAATATTTAATTATAATTTAAGTGCCTAACCTAATTTTTACTTAACTGGTTTTCTTGACGCCGGTTAAGAGATTGTCTTGCATTTCCGCAAAACCTGCAACCCTTTCTGTTTTTTCATATACTAATTAGTAATAAATACAAATTCTGTTTGCTTACAAGGCACGGCGAGTTAGTAAGAAGAGTAATGGACCCTCTTCATCATCTTTTTGAACCCATAGAGTTCCGAAACTAATCTAACACTCTGTTGTGTGACGTAGTCGTTACTAGTAATCGTGAAGCAGCAACCAGAGATGATCATAGAGTTTAAAAAATGCGGCATTGCGACCGGCCATGACCCCATGTGACCTCAGCGACAGGTGAATCAATGTTTCGTCGCACTACATCATAATATCAGTCATACCCTCATACATGATTCTGACAAAAAATGGTTCAGAAGTCCACTTTGAACTTGATAGTTTGCGTATGATTTTGTTTTTCAAAAATAATTGTCATAATTTCGCCAAACACTGAAAAAGTGTCGAGGAAATTAAAAGCCAGGTTTTCACATGCTGGTTCCCTTTGTCGTGTCTAAGGTATTTTATTTACGGAGATACAGTAGACATCATAAACATTTTATTTCCCACTCGAGTAAATCCCGATCCCGTGAGAATTCCGGGATAAAAAGCCTATGTGTTATCTTCTTACCAAATTTCATTAAAATCCATCCAGTAAGTCCGGAGATTAGCGTGTACAAACAGACAGACTTTATTATATTTTTTTGCCTCACTTGATGGACACACTTGTTTTACTATATAAAATAATAAATATATAATAATAAATAATAAATTGTTTATTTAAGAAATAGTGCAAAATACAGTTACAATAAACGTCTTAAGAATTAATTAAATTAAGGAAAATTAACATATTTGTCTGCACTAGGTTAAAAACCTGTGCTTCAGGCGATGAAGTACAAACTATCTTAAGTGGTAGGTGTACATAATCCATGAAATAACTAAAACTAAATCTAGATAATAATAGTTGAATATATGTTCCTAGTGTTTAACATTCTATTTGCATAGGTATTGCAAGTACCTAACTCTTCCGTCTGGTCATATGTCATATTTTGTAAATAATTACATATTGCTTTTTAACAACTAAAATAATTTAAGTTATATATATTTAAGATTCTATTTGATCTATTATACAATAGTGGACCTAAAAACGAAAAAAATCTATTTGTAAAGATACATTTTGAAGTCGGATGTGAGACGCAGACTATATCTTTCCGCCTCTTGTTAGTAATGTGCGAATTATAGGTAAGCATTGTATGTTGTTTTAGAACTATGTGCATTATGAAAAGTTGACGGACTCTTAGTACATTACAGGATTTATATAACTGGGATGTAGGAAAGAGAAAGGGGCGGGAGGTTGCAACTTTTAAGAATGTCCTTTGTGATCGTTCAAGAGGCAGTATATTTGTTTTCAGAGCGCCACCCCATGAAGTAATGCAATATTGAATTATAGATTGACATAGGGCCAGATATACTTGCGTGATTAGTTTGGAGTCCGCGATTGATCGTAGTTTCTTAAATACAAATATTAATTTACGGACTGATTGACTAAGTTTTTAATATGGTGTTGGAAGGAAAGTGTATCATCAATTGTAATCCCGAGGTATTTTAAGTTGTTAGTAGGGAATATAGTAGGAATATGTATAGATATTATCCATAGGTCTACTTGGTCGCTTATAAAACGTCAGAAGCTTGTACAAGGTACGAAGTGATCCTTTCCTATGGAGCAAAACATAATTGATTTTTAACTTTTCCATATTACTTGTAGTATTAATAGGTGTAGACCATTTTTCAAAGAGAACTAGTAATAAAAAAATAAAAAGAAATAAATAAATGTGGGTAGAATTTACATTTACAATATTGTAAACCCCTCCAACTAAGCTAATTAAGTTGTGTCAGGAGTGTGGTCACGGTAATAGTGTAATGGGTGGGGTTCAAACCCGCGACCTCTCGGTCAGAAGGCCGACACCTTAGGCATTAGGCTATTGCCGCTTAATTCAACACAATACCAAAAAAATATAAGTACGATCGAAACAAAAAACGTCTAAAAATATAGTTTTCGTACGACTTGCTCAAAAAAGTGACATTCTATGCCACAAAAAGCGAACATAACAATAGTCATTTTTAATCTGTTAAAAACAGGGAAAGAAAATTGTACTGAATTTCATTCATCCTATAGGGGGAGAATGTGATTTAAATTTGGAATAGGTACTTACCGAAATTTATACTGAACTACATCTGTGTTTACAACATTGAGTTTCTATATAAAGCATTATACATCTTTTTGAAAAAGGAATACGCATTTATTATGCAGTTATGATTACTAAATAAAATTACGAAAACCGACGAGGCCCTTTGAGCTTGATGCCTTTGATAATTGGACCAATGTTTCGAATGTTAACTTTTATTTTTAATTGTCATTAATTTTAATAAATGCTTATCTCGTATTATTATTGTGTTATTTTTCCGCAAATGGTACGAAAAGTAGAGTATTTTCCTCGGTGATAAAGCTGTCTTAGTCTTGGGTGAACTTAAATCCCTCGCTACACTCAGGACTCGTCTTAAATCCCTCGCTTCGGTCGTGATTTAAGTTTTTAACACCCTCGCTACGCTCGGGAGTACACCTCGAGTCTTTCGTTACGTTCGCGATTTATATCGTCACCCGCGACAGAAGACTGCTTTATCCCCTTGGTTAATAATCTACTATTTCTCACACTCACATCACATTATAAAAGGGAAGCTTTAATTATATTGTATTGCGCTTTATATAATTTATTATTATTAGAGCCACAGAAATCAAAAATATAGGAGAAGTGGTAAGGGGGCGTATCGGTGTCCGCGCGACATGGCCACAGGGCTCATGTCACAGGCAAGTGGCCGTCTCCGCGAACTAGTGCGCTTTCGACCGTGATCGTGATAACATATATGAATGCCGAGTTGTTCTGTGGTATCTTGTAAAAACCGAAGCCAAAATCAAATCTATGTGAATCATGGAATCACTTACCATATGTAAGTACAAGTATTTTACAATATTTGTCTTTAAAATCATGAAAAACAATAAATCGTAAAATATTTCTCGGTTTTACTATGTTATTTTTGTTTTCAAATATCAGAACGACTGTACTACTTTTGCTATATATACATTGCTCCTTAACCACTACCTGAGTTCGTCACTAAGTAACTGGACAAGCAATGTAAAAATAACATACGAAACTGTATTACTCGGATTCATCGCGTAGTGAGGCCACCACTTCTTGCGACGAATTAGTGATGTGCTTGTGCAGATCCACTAACGTAGGCTATCGACAGCAATGTCGATTGACGAATGAAATATTGCTATTATAGTTTAGGGGTTTTTCAACCGGTGACAAAAAAAGGAGGAGGTTATCAATTCGACGCGTATATTATTATTATTTTTTTATGTATGATCACCGATTACTCGGAGACGGCTGAACCGATTTGGAAAATTCTTTTTTTGTTTGAAAGGGTATACTTTGAAATTAGTCCCATTGTCACCAAGTCAGGATCTGATGATGGGATCCTGGAGAAATCGAGGCAACTCTTCAAATATTATAGGCACACCTATAGTGATTTGAGTATTTTTATAGTAACTTGTGTAGTTGCATTCGAAAAGCACCATTTGTGAAGTAGACCTGATGATGAAGACCACCGATGGCCACTGGAACTACTCAATATATAAGTAGGAATAATAAGTAGTTCATGTGTTCCGCTTCGATTACTTGAATGTGGTTATTAAGCACAATATGCTCGTCATAATGCATATGGTGAAGTGAAGCTGATGTTGAACTACCAGGAGAACTCCTCAACAAATAACAGCCCAACATTGGGAAAAGCAATATTTTGTAAATGAATATAAGTAGTTGACATTTAGGCTCTTGTAACTAGGTAAATTAAAAATCGACCAACTAAAAAGAGTGAAATAAAAATTTTTTACCAAAAAATTAAACCGACTCCCAAAAAACACTGCAAAGTGAAAAATAACTATAATTTCGGAAGTCGGTGCCAAAAACGAAAATAAAAAACTAAAGACACCGACTACCGAGTCTGTTTAATTTTTTGGTAAAAGTTTTTTATAACATACGGAAACCTCTAAGAAAATATGTTTAACTTTTATTTTACATGAGATGACAGAAATAAAAATACGTTGAAATATCAAGTGTACAAAAAAGTAAAAATAAAATAAACAATTTATTTTACACCCGCAGCATGCGTAAGGAGTTCCGACGTCGCTGTCGCTACAATAGTTTATTTTTCAATCTGTCAACCGTTTTAGCCCGGTGTAAATAATGTTTTTTTACTTATTTTGATTTTTTTACAGAGTGCGTAAATGCGTAACCAATATTCGTAAAGTAAGTTACTTTAATTTTAGGTTAATAATCGGTGGTGTTTTTCGGTTTAGAATTATCGCATGTTATGCCTTATCCTATGTTGCTGTTTCTTTATTTTTTTATGGTTTTTGTATTTAACTTCCGTTGAAGCTTCGAATGCGTTATAATAATCGGCATGGTTCAGATAATATATTTGTGAATTTAGCTTAAAATAAGTCAATATATTCATGCTATTTATTTGTTAGGCATGGATGTGTGTTTGTTTTCATATATTTAACAATTTCTCTACTAACTAGGATTTTTCTTATAACAAAAACCTATTATAACCTACTAAACTATTACCTGCGGGATAATTGCGTAACACACTTACAGTAGGAATCGGTTTCATTATGCTAAATCAACAACACTCACTGTGGTATTTACGTTGTTGAGCAGACCAATATTTCGAACATATGTAGCAATGGATTAGCAATATACGTCAAAATCATTCAGATCTTGATTTATAGTGTGTTACGTAATTATTGCGATGCTTATTATATGGTGACGTTTAGAAGTAGCTTAGGATGTATGTAAATGATAAATAAGTGGTTTTTGTACTTTTCAGCTTCCCAAAAGATGGTAATATAAAAAAGGAATGGATTGATGCCACAGGCATGCCACTTAACTGGTACCCTACAAAAAATAGCACCATAAATGCTCGGTTCACTTCAGCGCAGAAATGTTCCAGCCTGAATGGACAATTCCAAAATTAAGAGTACAACTGATTTTTGCAGAAGTGGGTTAAATTTTATTTTATTACTGAAAGCTATTCTCATGTTTTAGGGCATTCATAAAATCAGTCATTCAACTTTTCAGGATTCTATACAACCTATACGGCTGGTATGTTCCGATCAAGAGCGTAATGTAAGTTAACATCAACTTCTATTTGACCTATCACTATGATAATTAAATATTAAGATTTAAGTCGAAAGCGCCAGGGTAGCCCTTAATACTTAGTAGGTAGTACTTAATAATAATTATGTAATGTTATGTTCTTAATAATATATTTATTTTTATTATAATATTTTCTGGACATGCCATTATTTATTTGGTTCATTTTCAGGTGCCCAAAAAAAATGTACAATAACAAATGGAAGAATCGATAACTTTCCGATTTAGTCAATCACTAGCGTATATGTAAAATAAATTGCTTTTGCACAGCACAACGATAGCGACCGATGTTTTTGTGTGGGTAAATTCTAAGGTGCATGGTAAATACACGCTGTGTTTGACGGAATAAGGTTTATTATTGATTGTATAGTACGTTCTGATTTAGGAAATGCGGGTGTGTGCGCGAGTGCGTATCTATTGATTTTATTAAACTGCATGTGTAGTTGTTGCCCCACCCAGCGCCTAACTGGAGACACACGGTTCCGATATAATTTCTTCTGTTGACCACATCTAGTTATTTATTTTATCTATGATTAGAGCTTTGTTGTAAATATATCACATAATTATATACACAATAAATCTATAGGTTATCATCTAAACAAAGTTTTTCGCTTTATAATATTATTATATTATTAAGCGAAAAACTTTGTTTGTTTGAACGAGTTAATCTTCGAAAGTACTGGGAGGATTTGGATGAAATTTGGTATCGAAGTAGTTTGAAAAAGGCTTTTTACCCGACTGCAAACAAGGAGAGTTATATTTTAACGTGATAAAGTCCACGTGAACAAAGCCCCGCACGACTTTAAGTAATAAAATATTTGTACAGTCTAGACTCGCCAACCACTCCTAAAACTAGACTTTTAGCGTATTTTTATATATATTTTTGGTGTTATTTTGCACTATGGAATATTTATGCTGTGACTTTCTAGTGAATTTACGAATACAACAATTCAAACTAATGTGCATTTCTAGCGAGTCAGAAGCTGAGAAGTCTGTGTTGTTTAGTAAACAAGTATTACGTAAATGTGTAACGCAACAAGATTGGTGTGGAAAGTCGGCCAGCTACGTGGTCGATGGACGCGAGCGCCGCGGGTGTGGCGGAGTAAAGTCCATCAGCGTCATAAATTCATAATATTGATTGTGTTGTGTTGCGCCCGCGCGGAGCAAAGTCCACTAGTCTTCTAGTAGACGTTACGAAAGTTCGAGAGCGATCGTTTTGTGGTCGCTACTGCTACCACTGTCACATATGTCACTCAAAACTCGATTCTATTCCCGACACATAAAACTCACCGTGTCCGCTCGCGAACTTTTTTGAACACTTTTACGGGGTTTACACAATTGAACCACAAATCACAAAAAAAAAAAACGAATGAGAAAGAGGGTAGACCAATTCGTCTGCTCAAAAACGTCCACCTGCAATTACTTCAGTTCATCCGTGATCACGGCGCTTGCAACAGTGCCGAAATATCGGAAACTCGAAACAAAAAGTAAACAAGGTAAATATCCCGTTTTAAGTTCTTATAATACAATTAATTTAATTATTAAATAAATAGTGAAAAAGACTCATTTGAATTCGACCATTTGAATTTGACCCAAGCTGAAAGTAAAGCAATCTTTACTATAAAACCGTCTTATATAATAAAAATACAGAAATACTTTTACGGATACCTTTAAGATGTACGGAAGAAGTTCTTCACTCTGAAACACGATCAAGTAGGTACCTTGCTTTCATCAGTTGTTCTTTATTTCTTATTTATCACCTTGTGTACGGGAGACTAAGGGTTGAAATAAGCCTACCTTTGTACTTGATCATGAAAGAATGATGTTTTTTTGCAAATAGGTTATAAATAATACTTAAAATTTTTCTTTTTCGTACATGTTAACTAGATGAGGCCAATGTTTCTTAATTGACTAACCTGAGAAGAAACATCGAAACGAATCCAGAAGCAACGTCAGTTTTGAAGAGACGTACTGAAAAAATCATATGAGAACCATGTAAGTTTATGTCTGTGGTGCTCTTTTGAGGATAGAAAGACACAGATGTCAGCAGGCCCGACCACATATATTCTCGTCCAAATCCATGTTTTGAACTGTGTAAATTTAATTCATCTCTAGGATTACATAAAGCGGATCTTCCACGGTATCGTATGAATGCGGTCACAGGCACAGGTGGGAACAGGTGCTCGGTGAGTAATAGACATAGTTCCGCAGCGACTCACGCGCATAATGCGACGTTTACGAGCGCGCGATGTGCCAGCCACACTTTAATACCAAAATATTTATAGTTTACTACGAATGTTTTACATAGTTTTACGTATTGTGATCGAAATTAGAATATGAATGACCCAGAGTAGGGCCTCGTGAGTTCACACTGATGTGTCATCAGTCATCAAATATTTTCCAGTGAAAAAAATTGTGTTCTTACTCAAACTCAAAATATTTTATTTCACATGTAGGCCATATGGGCACTTACAAAATGTCAGAAGTTAGTGCACAGTTCGATATTGGTCGTTTTCTATGGAGAAGAACCGCAAGAAACTCCACAGTTACTCTTTTAAAAATATCATTTTTACAATGTATTTATAATACAGGTTTAATTAGGTATGAGAGGACAGTACAGACCAATTAATACAGCACAAACGAATTACAAATAAAAAATTGTAAAACAAATCTAAGAGTCTACAGTGTTCTCCCATTCACAAAAAAGCTTTAGAATATATTATATTCAAGTTGTAATCTATCTCTGTACAAAATTTCATCAAATTTCGTCGTTAGACGTGAAATCACTAACAGACAGAGTTACTTTCGCATTTATAATGTTAGTAGATCTACCAAACCACAAGTTGTAATGTAAATACTATTTCAAACTTTATAATGAACAGTATGTAACAATATCTGACTTAGAGTATGTATAGAGAACCTAGTAACAATACTTGTTATCGCACGGGAATAGACACTGCTACCCTGAACCGAACGCCGAAGTCACTCCACCTAACGTACCTCATTATACAGTTTATATAAAATCACATTCAATAATTATGGCGTCTGAGTTTACAGAACTTAAGAATTACTGTCTGTTTTACGAGAGACAGATTTCATTGTTTACACTTTTTATTACTGATGTGTTTGTTGTTTATGAACATTTGAACTTTTTTTAAATTATTTTTTAATACGTTTCACCTTATCTACAGTTCTGATTAACTTAATGAATGTAAGTAGGTAGTAAATTTAACTTTTTGTTATTTCAGAAATACTCAAAACGAGCAGCAGCAGTGACTATGACATGATTTAGAAACTTTTCAAGGAATTAAAAATTAAAGTACGCCATAAAAATGAAAACCTATCAACTCACAAAACGTAGATTTGAATAATTTACCTTTTATTATTATATAAGATATATTCTACCACTAGTTCTAACTTCTAGGTTATTCTGCTTCCGCAGAATCCAACTCAAATTTTAGTAACGAATAATGTTGTTTAAGAAGTGATCATTGAACGGGCAGATGAAGTAAAATCCTCTGTGGTAGTAATATAACAAATTGTATTAGGTGCTTTTTCTGTTTGTAAACCAAACAGAAAAAGCACCTGAAACTGTAATCGAAGATGTACTAGGTAACAGTCGTAAAAGCGACTGACGAAAAAGGATCGAACGTAAGGAATCAAATTATAGTTAATGAACAATTGAAGGAGAACCCGAAACACTAACTGACTATGTACTAGATGAACAAACAGGATTTGACTGCAATATTGGTGACTTCTGTTTATACTTCCTATATTGTGGATTACCTAAAGAAAACTGGCACAAAAATTGGTACCTGTAATTTTAAACTGAACCAAATCGGAACATGATTTTGTCTATTGCACTACTTGAATTGACAATAGGCTTTTACATCGATATCACCCAAAAGATTCTTGAAAAGTGCCATACTTAGATGGAGGTGGATTCTACTAATAGTGCAATAGAATATTGAGTTAGAATGATATCTATCTACCATCTCAGTATGGGTCTTTGTCAAAAAAAGCTCGACCTCAGCAGCCGTACTCGCAATCGTAGAAAAAGTCATAGCCGAGATTATTTACAATTAATCTCGGCTATGACTTCTTTTACGATTACACCCAACATCTCATGTACGACTCAATTCATCTAAGCAGAGTTGCCAACGATCAAGTTAAGACTTCTAGACTTAAGAGTTCTACTTAATGAACCTAAAGGCGTATTAAAATACAAAGTAAACCACGAGGATAAGTTTGCACTTTTACTTTGGAGACCTCAAGCAAGAAGCTATTTGCGCAGGCCAAACCTTTTTCAACCCACGACAAAAAGAGTCATCAATTCGACGCGTATATTTTTTTTTTTATGTATGATCATCGATTACTCGAAGACGGCAGAACAGATTTGGAAAATTCTTTTTTGATTGAAAGGGTATACTTCAAAATTGGTCCCATTTTCATAAACGTCAGGATCTGATGATGGGATCCTGGAGAAATCGAGGGAACTCTTCAAATATTATAGGCACACCTATGACGTTTTGGGTATTTATTATAGTAACTTGTGCAGTTGCTCTCAAATGGTACTTTTCCTTACTTTTTGGTCCAAAAAATACCATTTGGGGAAGTGGAACTGATGATGAAGACCACAGATGGCCGCCGAAACTACTCAATAATAAGTATTGAGTGGATTGCGATTCGATTACTTGAATATGGATGTTAAGCACTTTATGCTCGTCAGAATGCATATGGTGCTGTAGAGCTGATGGTGAAGTACCAGGAGAACTCCTCAACAATTAACGGCCGTGCATTGGGAAAAGCAATATTTTGTAAAAGGTTATAAGTAGTTGACATTTAGGCTCTTGTAACTAGGTAAATTAAAAATAGACCAACTAAAAAGAGTGAAATAAAAACTTTTTACAAAAAAATTAAACCGACTCCCAAAAATCACTGCAAAGTGAAAAATAACTTTAATTTCGGAAGTCGGTGCCAAAAACGAAAATACAAAACTAAAGACACCGACTACCGACATTAAAGTTATTTTTCACTTTGCAGTGATTTTTGGGAGTCGGTTTAATTTTTTGGTAAAAAGTTTTTATCATATAAACTAGCAATGTCGGTAGAATTCACATCACTAGCAATCTTGTTGACCCCTCCAACTAAGCTAAATATGCTTGTGTCTGGAGTGAGTTCACGGCAATAGTGTAATGGGTGAGGTTCGAACCCGCGACCACAATTCCGACACCTAAGTCGTTATCCTATTGACGCTTCAAACTGTATCAAAGTTGATTGCCAATATCACAGGTATAATGGAATCATTTACAAGAACTAACACTAGTAACTACGTGTCTTTGATTGTCATAGCTGTTACGATACCGCATAAATAAGAACTTGAAATTTTTGCTAATAATTTATTTGTTCAGAAGATTGGTGTAACTGAAGTTTACGAGATTATTTTTTGTTTTAGCTTGGATGTTATACTTTTGAACAGAAATTTACAAAATATCTTATGACGAGATGTTTTCGAAGATAAGATAAGATTTCTTTATTTGCTCCAAACATGTGTACACATACAGAATAAAAACTCATGTGAGATTACGTAAAAATGAAAATAAAGTTCAGACATGTTTGCCTATACGATGGCGTGCAAATGTTTTAAATAATCAATTTGACAATTTTAATTTAAACCCAATAATATAAATTCATAGAGATTAGCAATAAATTTGTTTTGTTTATAAATATTTTATATTTTTACAGAATTTTACTACTTGATTCAGTAGATTCTGTTAATATATTCGTTAAAAGTTACTGCACATTAGATAGCTAAATGACCATAAATTATTATTATAAGATACCTAAGGATAAATTGTAAATAAATATAATGTTCATAGTTAAAGACTCGTGCTTTACTAAAAAAGAAACTTCATACATTATAATTCAATAAATACGTGATCATTTGGTAATTTATTATTAATTTTTCCCTTATATGTTTTCCCCCGCAACATGATCTAAGTCACACCTAATTTGGCAAAAAATATGACATCATGGCGTCATGATATTAAGGTAAATACAAGATTTTTACTAAAATGCATGGTTTTATTGTTAAAAGAACTATTTTGGAGTATACTCAAAGTAAAAAATGGAATCATAGATGTGTTTAAACAAAATTAATCAATGTTTTGACTCTCCTGAAAAGTTGCTAAAAATGACTTACGTGGTGATAACTTAAACGACGATAATATATAACATTATGTTAAAAAAGAACTGATTTTAAGTAAGTAGTTCACCATCTGCTTATGCTTCGGGATGCCGCTGAGTACTAGTCTCAATTTTATGAAGAAAAAAATTATATGAAGCGATTAAGCGGTCAGATAGGCGTCTGACCTCGGCTTAACGTGCTTTGCGAGGCACGGAGAAATCTCGATATCGTCGCCTTACAGTGAAAACCTCGGGACTACATTTTTGTCTAATTATTTTTTATTGCGTTTCCAGAAAGCAATCCTAGCAACGCACATCCCGATCTCACTAATATGTTCATTCGATACTCGAAACGCTATCTATGAAAATAAATGAGAACCTCGTAAACACTCGCATCGCAGCGTAATCAGGCCAAATGCATAATGCATTTCTGAACAGTTCGATATTATGTATAATATTTTTCATATTATACATAATATTGAACAGTTCTGGATATAAAGACGGGTTAAATTTACATATCAATTAATAAAAAATAAAAAACATAAAAGAAACCGCACAAAATTTTATAGCACGCAGATTTTTCTTCCTCCTGAAAAATTACTCCTTTTTCACTTACGAGGTCTTCACTCTAAGGCGTCGATATGTTAAGTATACGCTTCCAAAGTGGTAAAATGTATTCCCCCCCCCCCACTAACTTATAGAAGTTAGAGAGGGGGGGGAGATATTTCCTTCCATTTTTATAGTTTAAAGGAGGAAAAAATCTAAAAAAAATATATGTCTACAGATCTTAATGTACACTTTCAACCAAAATTGGTTTGAACGAGATCGGGTCAGCAGTTTTTGAGATAAAGCATATTTTCTAAAACCGCAAATATAACTTTGTATTTTTTTTGTTGATAATAGGTTCGCGTTTGATCTCACCATCTCACCTGATGGTAAGTGATGATGTGATCGAAGATGGAGCACAATGAGGTTTGAAGATTTTTGTATGGAGGGTGGCCCTAACGTCGGACGCCATTTTGATTTTTTTTTTTTCAAAATTGCGGTGCACAACAAAAGTTATATATTTAGATAGAGGATACTTATACAAACAAAAAACTCAACAAACATAGTATCCTAAAGCGTCAGGTTTTGGAGTTATTCACCGAAATATAAGTCGAAAACTGAACCTTGAAGAAACAGGATTTTTTGTTTTTTTTTTTCTCTTCAGGTAAGCATATTGAACTATGAAATCATAATTGCATCATGTGTAGGTAATATTTTAGTTATGAGCGAAAGAGACAAAAGTATACCGAATATATTGTGCGAAAAAGTTGCCATCGATTATGACTTGAGTCAATACAACATTGTCGTTTCTGATCCTTGGCTTTTAAGAGCCCGAATCTACTCAAGACACCAAAATAATCGAATTTATTTTGTCTACATCTTGCTCGATAATACTTTGCAAGGCAGGAATAAAATAGTTGGCTACTATTGTAATTGCATTGTAGGAAAACGAACACTTGGATGTTGCTCCCATGTTATGTGTATACATGGCATGAGCGCGACATCAAGAATATCCTATTCAGCCTCCCGCGGCCTTCTTGGGTGATATTATTATAAATAATATCATCCAAGAAGGCCGCGGGAGGCTAATATGATTTATTAATCTTATGTTTTATCCACTAGGTATTCAATTATTTCATGTTTACCTACAAAAATATCATTGTAATTCGACACATTTATCTCATATATTATGTTCCGATTGTATTATAATAGTACATTATGGCACAAGTGTGTAATGTTGGTGATTACCGCTGAGGCGCCATTGAGACCCGAGCCGTCAGGTGAGGGTCTTAAGAGAGCCGAGGACGGTAATCATCAATACACACGTGTATCATACGACGTTTTTCAACACACTTGCGAGGAAAAAACAAATATGTATTGCATAAATCGTTTAATTATTAAAACAATTGGTGAATGTACAATTTTCAAAACGATATTGGATTGTTTTTGATGGCAATTTCACAGTTTGTGTTACATTGGTACTTGCCACTTCTTTAGTACCTTCATTTACTTCTTGTGTAAATGTCGGCGACAAAGGTAAATCATACAAATTACTGGAAGGAGAGGGCACCAAATAACTCACGCTAGTAGATGTACATGGTTGTGGTTCGGGGCAAAACTTTTTTGCCTTTGGCTCCAAATTAATGGCTTGCGTTATTTTGTCATTGATTTTTGCTTTGTTATGAATTGAGTCTTCTATGTACGATTCAGCGATTGCGTCAGAACGCCATCCACCATGTCGCTTCAAAGTTAGTATATCAGCCCCCGAATCAGCCAACATTGTAGCCGACGTTCTTCTAAAACTGTGTCCAGTGTAAAAATCGGCCTCAGGCAAACCTAAATACTTCGCTATTTGTCTTGGCATATTACCAAATTTGTTAATACCGATTGTTTGTGCAGTACATTTTCCTTTCTGAAAGTTTTGGAAAAAGCGGTCATTCTTTGTTTTTGTTGAACGGAGATCTTGGTATTTTTTCACTATTTCACGAAACGTTCCTTGGATTGTAAAAGATCGTGGAATCTTGGTTTTAGTCTGGGTAATTTTGACAAGAAGCATATCTCCGTGGATTTCTACATCTTTTGTTGTAATATTGTACAGCTCTTGTCGTCTACAAGCACCAGTAACACCGAATATTAAGGCAACCTGCAAAGAAATCAATTAATTAGTTCTAAGAAATTATGCTAAAGTTACACACTTGTATATTGTAGATTCGTTTCGATTAAAAATATGAAACGTACCTTTGTTGCTAGATACTGACTATCCGGAGCCTCATTCAAAAACTTTTCAACGTCGGCTGGTGACAAAACTTTAGATTTCCGACCAATATATCCATCCGAGCGTCTCTTCAAAAATGCCATCAGGTTACAGTACGTTTTGATATCAACACCATGTTTGAGCTTAACCATGCTTCTTAACATGGAATAGATGCACCACAGGGAGCTAGGTTTGTATGTATTGGAGTTCAGAGAAATACGCCAAAAACACATTTTCAGAAAATGACTGGGTTTTTTTGTTGCTCTTCCATTGCAGGAAACTATCGTAAGCAGCTAAATACTTTTCTCTAGATTTTGCAGGTATTAGGCTTTCGTTTGCATTTTGTGCTGCATTTAGTATTTCTGGCGGGGTTAAATCAATCAATTGTTCATCTTCTGTACTAAAACCTGACATTTTTATAATTATTTACCACACAGCAACAAATGCGATACAAACAAAATATGAAAATTAGGGGAAAATTGGGAAATGGCGCGCAATTTTTTTTTTTTGCACGCTCCAAATGTAAGTTGATTGATTACAGCCATACAGCCTACTTCAAAATGATAATTTTTGTGATAAAATGCAAATATTTTATAAGAAATTATTGTGAATTATAAATAATTTGATAATAATAAATGTTTTTTCGTCTTAATTAGGGACACATTTATTTATTTCAAAAATGTAAATAGATTTTCGGTGGCATAAAACCTCTTTGTTGTTACAAAAAAAAAAAAAAACTGTATTACCCGGTTAAATTGAAAATGCTCTGTTTACTCGCATATAATTTGCAGTTAGGTACTAACTTAACTTTGTAGGGATCATTCTATTATGCACTAGTGTGTAATATTATTATGCACGTGTATGTTATAGTTCGGTTTATGGCCCTAAGAACGATATAATAAGGCTCACTTTACGAGCAAGTGTGTTGAAAAATACTTTAATGGACAAAATAAATTATTAGTATTATAAATTTGTATTCTTTCTCTGTCTGGTTCAGATTACCAGTAAATAACTTAATCGACATAAATTAACTACAAAATAAATAAATAAATTAGTTATAACAATTGTTATTTTTACCCGACTACGGCAAAGCCAAAGGAGGGTTATTACCCGACTACGGCAAAGCCAAAGGAGGGTTATGATTTTGACAGGCTATGTATGTATGTATGTATGTATGTATGTATGTATGTATGTATGTATGTGTGTATGTTCATCTGTTCCCTCATAGCTCCAAAGCTGCTTATCGGAACTCGACAAATGAGGTATCGTTAGAACCGTCTTGACCGTCCGCTGAACATAGGCTATGTGACGTGTCACAAAACCCAATGTGGCGCCCTCTAGGGCCCAAAAAGTGTTGTGTTAAAAAATAAAAATAAGATAAACACATCGTGTTTGATATCATTTGAAAGGGCGTGACATGCACATTTCCAAAACATTGCTTAAATTTAAAGTGGCGCCCTCTAGTGGACAAAAAATCATGTGTAAAAAAATAAAAATAAGGTGGATACACCGTGTTTGGTATCATTTGAAAGGGCTTCACTTGTACTTATCAAAAATATTACTTAAATTAAACATGGCGCCCTCTAGCGGTCAAAAAGTCATGTGTAAAAAATAAATGTAAGTTAGATATACCATGTTTGGTATCATTTGAAAGGGCTTCACTTGAACTTATAAAAAATAAAGTAAATAGTATAGTAGCACAGTGATTTAACACCAAAATAGTTTAAATAATAAAAAGTAAAATAAACAAGGTTACTGGAAAAACAAGAACAGCACAAAAATAAAAGCCGTAGTCACACGTTATATAGGATATCAACCGTAACAAAACAGTTAATAACGTGACGTGTGACTACGGCTTTTATTTTTGTTCTGTTCTTGTTTTTCCAGTAACCTTGTTTATTTCAGCATCCTGAAAATCTTGTTTCATCCTTTTTAGCATTGATTTTTTGTCGTAGTCGGGTTTTAGTTTTTTTACTTTTTATTATTATCTTTGAATATCTCAGAAACGTGACGCTTTATGACGTTATGTTGAATACGTTTTATGTTTGTATAAGTATCTCCTATCCAAATACATGACATTTATTGTGCACCGCGATTTTGAAAAAAATCAAAATGGTTGCTGATTTTAGGGCCAAAACCTTCAAAGCCCTTTCATACAAACACTGAAAAACAAAGTTATTTGGCGTAGTTACTACGGAACCCTTCATGGGCGAGACTGACTCGCTCTTGGCTATTTTTTTTTTTATCAAAACAAATAGCGAAGTCAATAATAATCACAAAACAAGATAACATACATAGTGTGTACTGTGTAGTACCTACACATAGGTATGAATTCCGAGCCAACGTTTAATTATAGTTAAAATTCAATTACAGGAAAGTGTAGACGTGAAACCACAAGATTAATAACGGTATCAATGAATTCCTACGACCGACTGCGGTATTGCCATTCAAGATTTAACCCTTTTTTTATTGTTCTCTTTTTATAAAACGTTACTATATGATGTAGCAGCAGAGCAGTTCTGCGCCCGGTGTGGTGAGGACCACTTTCATGTATAACATTCCGACTCACCTGCGTTGATACGCGCGGTCAGCCTCCGCGGATAATTAATAGACATTTATTATATGTATTAATAGCGGCGGAGGCTAACCGGACCTAGCAGGTTGCCTTGTCGTTTTAGTGTGTAGTAATGTATCGCTATAATCATTTATTTGTCTGAACATGGTACATAGTAAAGTCTTAAAATTATTATTTAATAGCTTCTTATTAAAAAAAAATATTACGTAATAGTAATGTATCGTTTTAGAGTGTAGTAATGTATCATTTCTTTTATTTCGAGCGGTTAATCATCATCAATGACTTGTGGAGCAGAAGTTTCAGATTTCTACAGACTAAACGACTCACACTGTTTCTTTAGTTCCTCTAACGTTCCGCGACCGTAATATCTCGCTTAAAACCAGCTCGTAAATTAATCACCTCTACAGTGTGCATTTATACACACCAGAGTATCAATATTATGTTAAATGGAAATCGACATGAAAAATTTCACCGTATTGAATCATTTCTGACATAATTATACAGTAGATTAGTAATACAGGGTGTAATTAAATATGTTGGTTGTGAAGGCTGCAGCGGCCTGCTGCCTCGATCAGGCCACTGCCCTGCTCGTGGCTGACCACTCAGGCCAGTGCGAGCCGATCACACCACCAACCTGTCCCGGTCCACTGCACTCGGCTCGTCTGACGCAAAAAACGTAACAATTACCTACTTTAATCATACGACACAACGTATGATTCGATGATTTGTCAATCAACCTACAAAAATGTAACGGACAGAAATAATAATATGAACATGTATTATGTACAATTTCGATTGAATCTTAAGCCGCTCAGGTGAATCATCAACGCTTAGTCTGAACGTCGATGGAATATCCCGAGGCACGTTGAGGACTTTGAGCCTGGGTCCTGGCTGCCATATAGTACCACATCTTTAACAGTCGCTACAGGTAGGTACCCAGAAGCCATAAAATCTGACACACAGTCTTGCCAAAAGTTATAGTGTTACCCAGCAATTGGCAGGCAGTCGCTGCATCCTATTAGACTCGGGGCTAAAAGGCTAAAAGGCTAACCAGACGATGATCTTCTAGCAGCATTCCTCATCCTCTCCATGTTTCCCTGCTGTCTGGTAAAACTCATCAGTGGTTATCAAGATAAGCGGGTTGTTAATTTTTTTGCATTACCACCGTCATCAAGTTGTTTTTAAAACATTCTATAATGGTTTTAATCTCCGTATTTTTAACAATACAGCTGTTATCCATTCTCCTATTGTCTGTAGATATACAAGCACGGTGTTAATGTGTTTACAACAATCTGCTCCTTGTCCGTCTGTCGCACCGTTAGCAAGTTCTCACTAAAGGTCGATAAGGAAATAGTTAGTTCCTTTAATAATTATTTTTGTTTCTAGAAACTGTGAATGTAAAGCCGAATAATTACTTCCCAATGTACGGCCGTTGAGTCAGATAACAATGCAAAACAAGGTTCATTAAAGAATTTAAAAGCAAAGTAGGTCTTTAAAAGTATTAAGATAAGTACCTAGTACATTAGAACACTCTTTATATTTGCAGAATCTGTTAAACTCAAACTCTTCATATTTTATTCACATAGGCCTAATTGGACACTTCTAAAGCGTCAGAATCTCGAAAGGTTCGATAATTATCATTTCAAATGGAGAAAAATCGACAAGAAACGACACGGTTAGTCTTTTCAAAACATCATTAATTTTGACAATGTATCCATTATACAGGTTTAATAGGTATGAGAGCACAGTATAGACCAATTAACGAAGCACAATGTACAAAAAAAAACAAATCTAAGAGTGTTCTCCCATTCACTTAAAAGCAACAACATTAGATTTCACTAATGAAGGATGGAAACTAATGGAAAACCAATGGAAAATGATGTGGTAAAAATTGAAGCACGCTTACCTAGCAGTGATCTATTCACTCTTGACTTAACAACGCCCAGTTTAACTATAGCTATCAGGAAACACAGACTCCGGCAGAGATTCCGCTTTTTAGCTGTACCACGGTAATATATGATAATATTACCGTGGCTGTACGTACAATTAAAGTATTCCCAAAAGTTTTGAAGGGTACTAACTTTAAAACAAACAAAAACACTACTGCACTAAATAGCAAAGAATAATCATTGGATTTCTAAATTCGTATAAGTACCCAATAAATGATAAATGATCACCTGGTTGAAGTCGGTGCCAAGCCAATGAATAGTTTTGATAGACTACGTATGGTATTCATTACTATTCATTCCAGTTGCTCCAATCGTCCAATTTAAGACACCCACCTCGTGACGATACCGGCTCACCAGTCCTCTTGGATTCTGTAGACGTGTCCTACCCAATCCCATTTTAACCTTTCAGACATATCTCCAACATCGGCGAAGCTTGTCTTCAAAATAAATAATTAAAATATGTACCTATTTTTTTTTGCTTGACTTACGCCGACTGTGCCCGTAAGTGACTTATCATCAGCATCAATATCAAAGTCATTACTGAGTAATTCATACGAATGGTTTCTTAGCAGCACCTTTGTTTCAGAAAAACCGGTGTCATTCCTTTAATTCTCGGCTTAGGATAAGTGATATAACTAGGTATTTATTCTTTATTCCCCTTTTTGTAGGAAAATCTTCTAATGCCTCCTGACTTCTACCGACTAAAAACCCACCCTGTTCCATCAATTTTATTGTCCTTACGTTATCCTGCGGTATCTTGTTAGAACATTCCGCTACCCCAGAAGGCAATGGCCCCGTCATTGCTTGCATTTATTGCATTGATTGCTTTATCTAGTCCCCTAGTGAAGCAAAAATAGAAATAAACAAACGAACGACTCATTAAACATGTCACAATGGTGTCTCGTATCGCCTTCATCGGCTGTACGGTATACGGTAGAGGCGCGGCATGCGGCAGTGCGTTGCGCGTGCGACGATAGAGCGCGCGGCGGCGCCGAGCTGTCTGCGCGCGCGCCGCTCACGTGACGCGCCGCCACTCGCCCACACGCGACACGTGCGATGTCACAAGTGCACTTAATTCATTACAATGCATCGGCGACAAGAAATATCTAGCTATAAGACTGTTTGACTGAAGGGGTATAGTTTTACCCAGCTATTGTTAATTGTGGAGGTCACATAAGCAGTTGCGCCATGTATAATACTGTTATTCTGCTGCAAGCTGTTAAACTGGAAGCCGACTCCGACACAGTTGGGACAGGCTACGCAGATGATGAAGAAATATGTTTGACTGAAGACTGAGGTATCTATGAGAGATTATATAATTCATTACGTCACAATTATACTTTATCTCTAAACCTTAATGTGTATGCTGTGCTACTGCGGTACGTATAGATAAGATGGATGTGCTGTAGCACCATCCACCTGGCCAGTAGCGTAGCTAAGCGTAGGCGAAGTAGCCCTGTCCAGTGTCCAGCCTCGCACTTCAAGTACATCGCGAGGCCCCTTTAAATGCGATGCCTCCAGACTTTCCCATAGATGATTGATAATAAAACCTTTTTCAAATCTATATGCTTTTCAATATTCTCCCACCGCGAATTTGCATTTGTTCTCTATCATGAGTGAGTGAGGAATAGGCCATCAACTAAAGACAACTTTTACTTAAGAAGCCTTTAGGATTTGGGCTTCGATGTTAATTTCATTTTTTCAAGGATAAATATCATAGCGGTGACTTGCGCCAAATGATAAGCTATTAGCAATATGCTTGTAATGTATAATAATAAACGGAGCATTCGTAAATCGATGATAAATTAAAAATAATTGTATTATGCAAACATAAATAGGTATTCATTGGTAATAACTTTAAATATTTTCCTCATAAGGCATTTCGTTCATAAATCCGTTGAGGAAGACTTTATTTATAACAAAATGATATTATTTCAACATATTATTCATTAATATAATTTATCATTTTAATAATAATAACAGTGAACAAATGCTGTAAAGTTTGTAGTGTAATAAAATAATGAATACCAAATATTCAACACAAACATAACGCGTGCGGGCCTCCTCTACAATTCAGAATCAAAAATTAGAAAGCCTGAGATTGTAGTTGAAGAAAATAAAATCTAAATACCTAAATTGGATAATAATATAAAACTCTAATTACTGCCTGGTGCCCTGAATTACAGGTTTCAAAAAAACTCAGTTCAGGCATCAGTCTCCCAAAGTAACAAGATACTTATGAGAAGTTGTAATAGTTCTTCCTGACTCTTCGATGACACCACGTGTCGTGGCATTGATGGGGCCCGATAAGGCCATGGCCTGCCGGTGTTGCGGAAATGTTGTAACTCTAACGCAAGGGCACCTGAAGAAACAGGGTGGGTTTTTAGTCAGTAAAAGTCTGACACTCCCTTCCACTCCACGCAGAAAGGGAGGAGACAGTTGATGATTTTTCCACGAAAAAAAAATTTGAAACACGGCAAGTTGTCTAGTCGAAAATACAGATATTTTGTGTTTTTCTGGATTTCTCGTGTTTTGTCTGAGTAATTCAATTAGGAAACTCCGGCATCATCTGGTTTAAAGTGACAAAAATTATCGTCACGTAAAAGTGTTATATTTAAACTAACTACAAAATAAATATAATCTACCTTAAATCGTTATTGATCATACAATTTCGGTTGAGTTCCATATATACTGGATAATGCGCATATATATTTATATTCTAAACCATTCGAATATTTAAATTTAAATTGTGACCGACTTAAGTCTTACCTCACATCACTCTTACCTACTATGTGACAAATATATTAGTCATGTCATCTTCGTCGTCACGATATTACTGGAAATTTGGCCAATTGTGACAGACAGACAGTGAGCTTATGACGTTCATGATTACAATTGTTAAAAACCCAATTGTTAGTTCTTTTTTGCTGTTGAATTTAGTTAGAAGTCGGCAATATGAATGGAAAACTAAAGAACACTTGATACACATACTAAGAAAGAGTTTGCTAACAATGTACGGCAGTGGCATACGAGGAGCGGGCAGCCCGCGTATGGAATACCCAGTTATTCACCGATCGTGGAAAAGATCACGAGAAATCGTGTTATGCATGAAATAATAGCATAGAGCGATATAGCACCACAATATGGTTTAAGAACTTTATTTATTCTTCATAAAGAATTACAATAATTCACTTAGGTACTGAGAAAACATTTTTATAATATTTGAAGTGTAGGTAAGCATACAGAGATAATGGTTAAAACTACTTTGACACAAATGACAGAATCGTAAAATAAAGAAATAAGTGGGTAAGCGGTTATTTGAACAAAGATCTAAAAAGTGATTCTTACTGGATGTAGCAAATATGGTAATGTACTTTTATCGTGTTACATTTGTATTTTATTTATATTAATCTGACTTTTTAACGAGACTTTTTTTTTAAGTTGACATGCTTTTTGTACAATCACGTCAAGTCACAATCATTTTCAAAGACTTTATAGTGGAAAGTTAGTTAAAGCGGGTAGCTGCTTTATCTACTCCGGTAGACTGACCGCAGTGCGCGCACTTCTATGACACTCCATACTTCACAAATTTTGCGGTGCGGTAGAACTACCGGAATTGCGGCCACCGCAAGGCAGTGCGCGCACGGCCTAAAAGCTCGTAACAAACACAGTTTTTGTGCATACCAAATCATTTCTCTAAATTTTTTGCGATAGGGTTTTTCTGACGCACCAAGACATTAATTAATAAGAAATGGTTCAGTATCGGATAGTCATACATATCTGCATGCGATTTCAGAATGCCTCATACTCTGTTCATTCAGAAGGCAGTCTTATAATCGCGTTAACATTTGTATGCGCTTTAGCGAACATAAGTAAAGAATAAAAAAGAGAATTCTGTTTTCTCTACGAATACTGTTTCCTCTTTAATTCACAGAACTAGTATATCAGAATACTAAGCACCTCGAGAAACATGAAACCGATTCAGCCGTTTAGTAGATACTGATTGAAAACTAAAAAGATCTTCAACGGACCACTGCACGAGTCTACAAGGAGAGCAAGAGTTCGTGAAAAGTGTCGTCGGATTGTGAATCAGGGAGCTGATGTCGACATGACAACCACGACCACTCTGCAAAGAGTAAGAGAGAAGAAGAAGAAAGGTAGAAAACAGCCCCATGTCACTCGTAGTATGAAATGCTGGTTGAAACCGCGGATCCTGCCTTCAAACTGGTTCCCACAGCAAAGTCCCACTCAGTTTCGTTTTTTCTTTTATCGGTCAATGACTACTGACCGACTTGTGGCAGATCCAGTTTTGAATTCATTCATAAACTCGTCGACTACGACGCGACGTCGAGTATGTAAATGAACCATGTGGCTACGTGATAATTTAAATATCACTAACTACGTAGGTGATATTCTTGGAACACATATTATGAATGACATGAGGTAAAACGAGAAAGGTTTTAACGTGGATAAAATTAGTAATTTATTTATAACAAAATAAAACGGTTATTCAGTTTTGGTTGTTAGGTGTCGATATTAGTTTTTATATTATAGCCACAAGGGTATTTATACATCCTGGTAGATATAGTACAAATTTATGTTGAGTAAAACCGTTGGTTTCGTAAACCACATTTATAATCATCATTGCAAATACTCGTTTCTTTGTCCCTCGACCTCGACCCGGGCCTGGTCCTTAATTAACATAAGATTTATCTGCTAATCCTATTTAATAAATGGCAATAATTTAATTGTTTACCAAATCGGATAAATTAATTATCACGAAAATTTACTGAAAACAGCAAAAGCTGTTTGATTGTTAAATTAATAAACATATTTTATGAAGACTTTTCGAGGTTTATTTACTCAAGATCGCATGGCAACGTTGTTCAGTTTTTCTTGGTAGTGTACATTCGTTGTTTCGAATAGGTGAAATTAGACATTTAGTTATTCGAGATCCCATGGCTACGGCACGGCGCGGCGTATAATAAGGTTTTTCGTGGTAGCGTGCATTCGTGGTAGTGTTTCGTATTCGTGAACTTACGGGGACGTGTTCTTCGGTGTTTCACTTTTCGAAATCACGTGTCACACCCGAGACAGGCATATCGCGCTGAGTTTAATGCTAATGATCATCATTTATTTTGGAGGGAATATCATCAAAAGTTTTCTACCGCCCTCGGTGGAGAAGAAACGAGTGTCAGACTTCTACTGACTAAAATCGCCCACCCTATTCCTTTAGTTGCCGTTGTGGTCCGGGGTCGCGGTAACTCGTTAGAACGTTTAATGCTGTTGACTGTTCTTTGAGACGCGCATGGAATACGACAACGCCGTTGACCCCGGCCTGGTCATTATCGGAAGTTGATCTAGCCCTGCTCGCCGCCCGCATGCCCGCCCGGAGGTGACCGGGGATTCACTCGCGATCCCCTACGCCCGGGGTATCTCCCACAGTGGCTAAGGCACGAGGAGGAAAGTTATGCCAAGTGCTCGCGCCACGACAATGTATCTTAAAAATTGGACTTTTTATTTAGAAATGGGTTGAGGAAGTAAAAATACCTTAAAACCTCGTTTATCCTTAATTGCTGATGCTTGGGAACAGCGAAGATAACTCGCTCACCTTGACTTGTTCGATATAGCAACACCAAGAAGTTAGGTACCGTTATGCCGTTTTTTCCACTTCTTAGGAAGGAAAATGGAGACAAAATACATTTTGTAACTTTGCCATAACCATTACGTAGGCTATCTACGTCATATTAATTACAAGGGAGATTATCAGATTTCTCACATTTACGAGTATTAAGACCCGGGCTAGTCTCCTGTAACGTTTTCCTTTGCGATCGATCAAATCTTCGCAGTGTCTACCTAACACGTCATACATATTAAAACCCGGTATAATCCACCTTTACGGGTACCTTTCAGCTCAACCAAGTATAGGCAAAATTCATTTATTGTGCGTGCAAGCAGAAGCTTTAATAAACGGTGTAAGCAACACGATTTTGACCCATTTGTAACAAGTGTGATTGCAGCCAGAAGACGCCTTTATTTTTTCAAAAATAATTAATATCTGTAGTTATTGTGTTGTATGTGTTATTTGTATCTGCTATCTATTTAGTCATTTTGATTATTGTATTTATGATAATGGCTACATTAAGACTACCTTTTGAGTGTTCAATTTAAGATTTTCCTGCCTCTAAACGTGAGGACTTTTAATTGGCTCACTGTCTACTATACTATTTATTTTCTGTATTTAATAGCTGTTAGTCCTCCATACTTCTTAAATAAATAAATAAATATCGGATTTATTTTACTATATAAACAATGTTTCTTTAAAAATCCCCATTTTTTTATTAATTTTATTGAAATATACTTAAAACTAAACTCGCCAAACTTTTACGTTTAATGGTAAGAGGCTCTCTTTTATTACAATTATGTATTTTTATTTCAGACTAATCTACATAATCCTCATAAACAATTGTGAATATGTGAACTATGTAGGTTATTTTATTCGAGTGATTGTCTGGCAGTTTGAGTGCTTTTTGCGGCCGACCCAAATGTCCTTACCTTGGCATTGTTCGTCAAATCGTTAAGCTCCTTGTTCTAAGTTGAGCTATACGTTATCTGACAAATGCTTGCACTGTACGGATAGGCCCACTCAAATCTGTGAGCATCTTTCTTCAAAAGACCGCCTCAGACTGAAACCTACAAGGTTCCCATATAATTAAACCAGTGTAGATTGTATGGACTTTAAAAGAGACGGACCCCTGAGTTTGTTTCGGTGTTTCATCTCAGGGTAGTCAGGAAACATCGGCCTCATCTACTTAATATTTACGAAAAAAATTACGTGTAAAAGTGTTATTTAATAACCAATTTGCAAAATAAAGATCATTTATTATCACCTTATGTACACCGGATATTAAATATAAACAATTATATAATACAGAGTTAAATATATGATTAGATGAAATAATTACCTACAATTTATATATATTCTTTATCTTTTTATCTTTTTTTTTTTGATTCTTTATTATAGTTTGTAGTTTAGTATATAATTTTAGTATCGTTATAAATAACCGTAAAAACTGTGTTTTCTCAGTTACCTACATATAAATATATCAATATTTTTATCTAGGTACTAACTACTACTACAATTTATTCAGTTTTACTCGCAATCCTGAATGATCTATTTTAATTTTCAACTGACTTTCAAAAAAGGAGGAGGTTTTCAATTCGAAGCGTATATTTTCTTTTGTTTGATCACCGATTACTCGATTGCGGCTGAACAGATTTGTAAAATTCTTTTTTTGTTTGAAAGAGTATACTTTTAGTAATTTCCACTTTTACTCTTTATTAGTATATTTTGATAAACGCTTACGGTACTAAATACTTAGATGTTCTCTTTCCATAAGAATCTGTTATCTATAGTTGAACCAGTCTGTTCTCTCTAACGCTACGTGTTTTGTACTTGTTGTAACATTAACTTTATAAGCATCATTGTTGGGTATTATTTTACAAATGGTATATACTTATCTTTAAATTTTTTACTAACGAGGAACTATATCAGTTCTATTTATATGTCTTTAATATCTCTTAACTATGTTATAAATGTTCGCCCGTAAACAAGGAGTAAATAACTTATTAGTGAATCGGCAAGTGCGAAATAAACTATTTATTTAAAACATTTTGTAATTGATAAAACTTACTTTGCTCTGATAATAGCCTATTGCATATGTAATTTATATGAAATCTCCAGTTTAGTTAAGTTCTTAGCTATAGTAAGACCTTAATATTTATTTTTATCATCATAATCCAATTTTGTACAGCTACAGTTAAATTTACTTGACAACCTTGTGAGATGAACTAGATATTACTTATTTTATGACAATAATTTTAAAACATAATAGACATAGGCACCTGCATCTACCATCCCGAAAGTTTATATATATATTTTATAGTATTTATATAAATATGGAAGTATTCTATTTCTGTGTATGTATACAACGTGTAATTTAAAGGATATATACATACCAAGTGCTTCTTTGGATGATAATAAACGATACGGCAAGGGTCAAATCTCCTGTCGCAGGTCTGCTGGAGGAAATTTCTCCTTAAATAAGCAGCACCTTTGTGCTTTTTATCTGTATTTGTCTTTTTTTAAGTGTTATGTGTATACATAAATAAATAAACAGCAGTACGGGTTTATCTTCATGATAAAGTAACTAACGCTTGCCTACGTCGATCCATATAATAATAATAATATATTTATTTGAAACACAGCCAGAAAATTACATGTGTCTGTCAATAGCTAGAATAAGTACATGAATTTGACAGTAATACATAGCCTGCTGTCTCCCAAAGTAGGCAAAAACCTGTATCTTGGGAGGCAGTCTTAAAGTGAAATTTTATATTTTTTATTCATAGTCCGTATAAGACGGTGTGAACTTCAAATGGATTAGGTCAAAATAATCCATCCAATATAATCATAATAATAACAAATATTGTAATACATCCATAATAACAAATCCATGGTTGGGTTCCTGACCTATCAGCAGTCTTGCTAAAGGTTAATGTGCTACCCAGTTACTGGTATGTGGACTCAGATAGGCTGATTCTCACTTCTTTGTGAAGTAAGCTAATCATTTTACATTATGTAAGTTTACAGTGGGGCTCAGGCCATACACGGCCATACAGGTTCTTATAGTAACCTTTTCAACCGACGACAAAAAGAGGAGGTTATCAATTCGACGCGTATATATATATATATATTTTTTTTTTAATGTATGGTCACCGAATACTCGAAGACGGCTGAACCGATTTGGACAATTCTTTTTTTGATTGAATTGAAAAATGGGACCAATTTCGAAGTATACCCTATACTTCGAAATTGGTCCCATTTTTATAAAAGTCAGGATCTGATGATGGGATCCTGGAAAAATCGAGGGAACTTTTCAAATATTATAGGCAGACCTATGACGTTTTGGGTATTTATTATAGTAACTTGTGCAGTTGCTCTCAAAAAGTACCATTTGAGGTAGTGGAACTGATGATGAAGACCACAGATGGCTGCCGAAACTACTCAATAATAAGTATTGAGTGGATTGCGATTCGATTGCTTGAATATGGATCTTAAGCACTTTATGCTCGTCACAATGCATATGGTGATGTAGAGCTGATGGTGAAGTACCAGCAGAACTCCTCAACAATTAACGGCCCAGCCTTGGGAAAAGCAATATTTTGTAAAAGGTTATAAGTAGTTGACATTTAGGCTGTTAATTAAAAATCGACCAACTAAAAAGAGTGAAATAAAAACTTTTTACCAAAAAATTGAACCGACTCCCAAAAACACTGCAAAGTGAAAAATAACTTTAATTTCGGAAGTCGGTGCCAAAAACGAATCTACAAAACTAAAGACACCGACTACCGAAATTAAAGTTATTTTTCACTTTGCAGTGTTTTTGGGAGTCGGTTCAATTTTTTGGTAAAAAGTTTTTATTCAGGCACCAGTCTCTCACAAAGTCAAACAAATTACAATTTACTTTAATTAGCTTTAAGTTACTTTATAGAAGAAAAATAAAAGTATTATTTTATTATTTTATAATACCAGTATTTCAATCCCCACTAATATTATAAAATAATGCGAAAGTAACTTTCTCTGTCAGCCTGTAACACTCTCACGTCTGATGAAATTTGGTACAAAGATAGATTAGACCTTAAAGAAGGACACAGGCTACTTACCTACTTCTGCCGGGATTACGTGAATGTTATAAAGAGATACCGCGGCCCCGGAATGAAAGGGAAGTCGAAGAAACAGGAGGAGCCAGTAGGTAGATGATTTTCACACCGAAAATAAGGCTACTTTCTTATTTTCAGAAAAAATCCACGAAGTGAAATCGCGAGCTGAAGCTACTAGATAATAAACCATCTTTCCTACAAATTTCATAAATCCGGGAAAAGCTAGAAGGTTACATAAATATAAGGTCTGTTATAGATACCTACATACTTTAAATCCAAGAAGAATCAAATTTTTTATTCCAGTAAACTGGAACGTTATAAGAATCTACATAAAATAGGGATCAGGGTCAAGAGCGGGATCATCGATAATAAATAAAAAAAATATTTTTATGTTTGTATTTTATATAATTTTATTCTATATACCTACTTTATAATTTGTTTTATCATAGTTTTTTTTTTATTATGAGTATAGTTACATTTATATAATTTATAAAAAATTTACCTCTCATTTCTCTCATTTACATTTTATTCTATTATTATTTTTATGTTCGTAATTTTTTTATATGTGTACCAAATATATGTAATTTTATTCTATATACCTACTTTATAATTTGTTTTATCATAGTTGTTTTTTTATAATGAGTGTAGTTACATTTATATAAAGTATAAAAAATTTACCTCTCATTATTATTTTTATGTTTGTAATTTTTTTTATATGTGTACTAATTATATGTAATTTTATTCTATATGCCTACTTTATAATTTGTTTTATCATAGTTTTTTCTTTATAATGAGTGTAGTTACATTTATATAAATTATAAAAAAATTACCTCTCATTATTATTTTTTTAATAGGTAACTGTGGAATTTCTTGCCGGTTCTTCTCCATAGAAAACGACCAATTTCGAACCGTTTGCTAATTTCTGACGTTTTATATGTGCCTAGCTCTAATTACAACTCTTAATCAGTTTTTCATCGACTATAGTGATAACTTTCAGGTAATTGTTTACTTATCGTTAATTGCTATTAATTTTGTTTTGACTTTTTTTATCGTATCTGGCAGTGCTGTGCACTTCTGTAAGAGACTTTAATTCACAATGTATAATAATCTATTATTTTGTTTTTTTTCTTAATGCTGTAGTGAATACATCGTTGAAGTGCCATAAATAAATAAATATATTAATTCTAAAAATAGACGAATTCCTGTGGTATAGCGTTTCACTCCTCTTCGATGGCTGATTGCAGCCCTTGGAGGTGTGTAGGAGCTAGACTTCTTGCTCTTACCCGCCTTCCAAGCTTGTCCGAAACACGATCGATTGGGTTGAGATCAGAACTGTGAGCTGGACGCGTCATCGCGTTGATATTGTCGTGTTCCATATAATCGTGAACTGTCCTGGCGACATGTGGCCACAGGAATTCGTCCTAAAATTAATACAGTCAATGAAAGACTGATTAAGTGCCGTTATTAGAGCTATGGTATGTAACACTCGGCATTAATAAAGATTTTATTGATAATTTCCTGATTCATTTAAATTCAATGTCCTGTTCTCTAAATGGAATAGTCGCAATTCTACTTGTAAGTTTCATTTCATCTCATAAAAGATCCATTCAAGTATTTAGCGCATGGTTTAGTACTATCTTTGGAAAGGTAATGAAATAACCTTTAAGTTGACATTGCAATTTTTAATTGTCATTTTGATTAAGAAAATCCAGCTTTTTTGTAAAAATCTGGTGTGTGCGATTTTTTGCTCACAAGTGTAGTAATTTCTTATAGCGTATGTTGTATGTAATGTTTGTTGCCTCATCTAATAAAATAATTAAATCATCGGTATTATTTATTTATTGTAAAATGTTCACACAAGCTTGGCTTATATCTAATGGATACAGAACCATGTTAGGACGCAAAAAATTAACTTCAAATTAAAATATTACAACTTCTTATTTATTACGTGAATCAAAATTGTTAACGATAACTGGAAGAGCTGAACTACCTATCACAAGCCAATTGTGGCTTAAAAGGTTTTTTCCTAACATGGATATTGTATAATTCATAGTTTGATGAAATAAATTTTACTTTACTTTACTTGATCATTATCAGTTTCCCCTGCTGGGACGGAGGCTCCTCTACGAGAGAGTGGGCTGTGCTCCACCACGCACGGGTCCGGTGCGGGTTCATCGATGTCACAAGTCTTCGAACTCTTTGTCCCGGAACATTTCTTCGGTTTCCTGTCCATTTGCCGGTTTCCTCAAGATGTTCTCCTGAAACTATTTATGAGCAGTTTTCCATTATCAGATAATTGTTATTATTAGTTTACTATAATAACACGTAGGTATTATAAGAAATAAACCACATACCCACAAGTACTTTTACTGTGGTATTTAGTATTTAATAGTATTTTTAACCGACTTCCAAAAAGGATTAGGTTCTCTATTCGTCGCGTATACATTTTGCTAAATTATAATATATAATTATGTTTTATTTTAATTAGTTTTAATTTTTAACGTAAAATAGTGAATACTATGAATAATGCACGGGAACGTACTGCCGACAAACTGTTTTGCAGTTTCGCAGATGTTATGTTAAGATTAAGTTAAGATGAAATGCGATTAAAAAAAAGTTTAAAATATATACAACGTGTAATTTAAAGGGTATATACATACCAAGTGCATGGCTTCTTTGGATGATAACAAACGATATGGCAAGGGTTTTTTAATCCTAAGTCTATGTGTGTAGAACTTATTACAAATACCAATACACTGATTCCAGAGACCGAATTTTTCAAATTAAGAAGAACGAAGAGAATTATCGTGTTATTGGCAAGTGACGTGGAAGTTATTGACCCTCGTAGTGCTGTGACACGTTTGTTACGATTGGTATTCAAGAAATATATGAAACCAATAATTTGGTATCAATTCTTTGAGTCAGTTATTTTGTGCTGAAACTGTGCATAGAGACTCCATACCAGATGTTGTCTTCAGCCTTTTTGGATAGATATGGAGTTACCGTTACACATTATTGTATACTGTAACGATACCTTCTGTTTCTCCAATAAAAGAGGGTAAAATAGATGTAACATTAAATTTAATATATTAATAATATACAGTATTTTATAAAAAACCTGCCTATCTACCTAGCTATCCTAAAAAAACGGCCTACCTACCTAACTGACACACTCAGGAGAGAAGAGGAGGAGGTTTAGAGTATATTACTTGCGGGACGGCTTGGCAGACCACTCCAGGATCGCCTTCTACTCCACGATGTCTTCGTCGTACAGCAGCTTGAGCAAGGCGGTCTGGCAGTAGGCTCCCAACAAGGCGTCTGGGCAGCAGGCTCTCAGCAAGGCGTCAGGGCAACAGGCTCCCAGCAAGGCGTCAGGGCAGCAGGCTCCCAACAAGGCGTCAAGGCAGCAGGCTCCCAACAAGGAGTCAGGGCAGCGGGTACTGCACTTCCTCTTCCATCACTCTTCGTCAAAACTCGTCGAGAACTAAACTCTTCAAAAACTGGTCAAAGACTGAACTCCCGGAGATGGCCCCCAGCGCCTTTTATACCCAGCTCAGCGTTCAAAATCCATTCCATTCTCATTCTGTACCAGAATTCAAATTGTAGAGTCCAAAATAGTCCATCTTGCCAGTTATTTGATCAGCCAGTTATATTCGAGCATAATTTATTAAACCTCTTCGATAATCGAAATCTGAGAGTGTGTTTTAGAAATTTATAATTATAATTTAAAATGCCGTTAATCAGTAGACAACCACAATATAATATACAATATTAAGCTAGTCCTATCGATAAAAGTGAATAACAATTATATAATAAAAGTATGAACAACCTTTTTAGTCTATTAGCCATTCAGTGACTACAAAGAAGAAGAAATTACAGTTTGTCAGCCTTGACGTAAAAAATGTCATGACAAGAAAATATTTGTTTTGATGGATGAATTATGGATTATGATTACAAAGAAAACGTAAGTTATTTGGTATTTGTAATAACAAATACTATATTTCCCCATCGACCCCGAGAAAATTTTTGGTCTAGAACAAAAATTTTGTAAGGTTAAAGTTTATCCACATTCATATAACTTACATGCCTCATTCAATCACACCAACATCTCACGAAGTTAGGTCAGGTAGGATTCACATTCAATGATCACTACTCGACCTGATTAGTACATGACAGTAGGCTTGTTTTCGGAGTCTGTCAGTCCGCTCGCGTCGAAAACCCATCAAATAAAAAACAAGATTTAGCAAAGGCTTATTTTTACGAAGTTGCTATCCGCTTCGATCAACTTTAGAGTCGATAAATAGTAAGAAACTAACTTGGAGAGTTAGAAAGGGAGAAGGTTTGGTAATATGTACCTAAACGCACTTCTAAGTAATATCTGATTAGTTCAGATATAAGAGAAGCCTCTTAAAGTTTAAGAACAAAGTTAAAGAAAGAAATAAACT
This sequence comes from Tholera decimalis, assembly GCA_943138885.2. Taxonomy (NCBI): domain Eukaryota; kingdom Metazoa; phylum Arthropoda; class Insecta; order Lepidoptera; family Noctuidae; genus Tholera; species Tholera decimalis. Next base: position 1,134,722 of record OW964566.2, on the reverse strand, counting down.
ATTGAGTTTCAATAAGCCGAAAAGAACTCTATAGTTAAAAGAAGAGAAGAAGATAGAGATGAGTCATGAATATAGTACGAAAGGTGAATATATTTACATGATTATATACATTAATTTTTAAAATCTTTAATATGCCATTTAGCTCGGTTGCCATTAGGATCCTCTAATATGTAAACTAATGGGGATAGTTTCTGAATTACAGTTGACTTTATATATTTGGGAGCTAACTTTGCGCTGAAATAAGTTCCAGCCTGACTATTTATATAATTTCTTCGCCAGACTGTATCTCCTACGTCATATTCTTTAAATGAATGACGTTCGTTGTAATAAGAAGAGTTACGGGTATGGGCAATGTGAAGGGCTGTCTGAACTTTATCGAAAGTAGCAGACAATAAACCTAAGTTAGTAGCATAGATATCCCTAGGTAGAAAAATTATTTCTTCAAGATTATTAGTTGGCGTATAAAGTGAACCAGAAGTAACTGTTTCCCGTCCAAAGAGCAAAAAGTTAGGAGAGAAACCAGTGGTTGCATTAGTTGTGCTGTTCATAGCATATTGAACTTTAGGAAGGTGGATATCCCAAGATCTATGGTCTTCACCGACCAAAGGTGACAGAGCTGTGATTATAGTACGATTATATCTTTCAGTGGGATTAACTTGAGGGCAATAGTGGGGAGAAAAAAATATGTATGGTATGTTGTATCTCCCAAGAAAGTTGCGAAATTCATGGGATTGGAATTGCGATCCGTTATCCATAATAATAGTTTGAGGTACACCATGGACCAGAAAAACAAAATTTTCTAAGTTAGAGATAATGTTAGTACTAGTAGCCCGTTTTAGTGGGAAGATCAGGGAATATTTAGTAAAATAACAGTTAACTACTAAAATAAATTGATTCCTACGTCTAGTCATAGGTAGAGGACCCATTAAATCCAAGGAAATAGTTTGAAAAGGCCTGGAACAAATTTTTGGTTTACCCATAAGGCCAAATGGAGAGTGATTTGCGTGTTTATAAGCTAAACAATTATCACAAGAAGAAATTATTTTAGCGATATCCCTAAACATAGCTGGCCAGTAATATAGAAGTGATAACTTTTTATAAGTCTTAAAAATTCCTAGATGGGGCTGATCTGGGGACCCATGGTTATCTTTGACAAGGGTTTCCCGAAGATCAGGATGAGGAACTTCTTTCCACGCGAAATCTTCAGTCAGCGCGTAAGGAGAATGAGTATAGCGGAATAATTTATTTTCGCGAATAGTATAATTGGGATATTGATCAGGATTGTTACGACATTCTAAAAGTAGTTTGTTATAGTGTTCCAATGCTGGAGATACAGATTGGGGTTCAAGTAAGACAGGATTAACACCAAGAGGAGATGATGTTAAATCACGGGAGAGTAAGTCTGGGACTAAATTGTCTTTACCTCTTTTGTGTTTTAAAGTGAAATTAAAAGTTGACAGCCTAAGAGCCCAACGTGCAAGTCTACCGGATGGATTGGATAATTTTAAAAACCATTTAAGTGCTGCATGGTCTGTATAAACAGTGAATTGTTTACCATTATCGATATAACAACGCCAATGTTCTATAGCTGTTATTACTGCGAGGGTTTCTTTTTCTGTGGTTGAGTAATTGCGCTCATTTTTATTAAGGGATTTGCTCATATAGGCTATAACTACTTCTTTGCCGTCCTTTTCTTGTGTTAACATACCTCCGATTCCAAAGTTAGAAGCATCGCAGTGTACAGAGAAGGGGAGATCATAGTCAGGACAAGCTAGTATAGGAGTAGTAACAAGAGCTTCTTTTAGTTTATTAAAAGCCAGATTAGCGTCTTTATCCCAAAAGAATTTAGGGGCATTTTTACCGGAAGAAGTTAACTTATTAAGTGGTGTTGCAATAGTGCTGAAGTTGGGAATAAATCGACGGAACCAGCTACAAGTTCCAATAAATTTTCTTACTTCTTTACGAGTAGTGGGAGTAGGAAATTCGAGTATTGCTTTAATTTTAGCTGGATCTGAACGTAAACCATTTTCATCTACAATATACCCCAAGTATTTAAGTTCATTTTTAAAGAATTGACTTTTATCGAAGTTAATAGTCAAATTAGCTAACTTTAATTTCTCCAGAACTTTAAGTAGATAAGAGATATGCTCCTCAAATGATTCAGAGATGATTATAATATCATCTAAGTAACAAAAGACTTTATTATCAAATTCAGGAGTAAAGAGCATGTCCATAAGTCTTTGCTGAGTAGCTGGAGCATTGGTTAGCCCAAAAGGCATGATAACAAAGCGATACATGCCTCGACCAGGGACATAAAAAGCTGTTTTATCTTTATCAGATTCATCTTTCAAAGGAATTTCCCAAAATGCTTTAGCAATATCAATGCTTGAAAGAAATTTTGCATTTTTAAGGTTATCTAAAATTTCATTGACAAATGGAAGGCTATACGCGTCTCTACGAGTAACTGAATTTAATTTACGACTATCAACACAGAATCGCCATTCGCCATTCTTTTTAGGCGTAATGATAACCGGAGAAAGCCAAGGACTTTCGCATTTTTCAATAACACCCCATTCTAACATTTTATCAACTTCTTTAATGAGAGCTTTCTGTTTTTCAGGAGACAGTCGGTAGCAACGTTGTTTAATTGGTGGAGTATCACCAGTATCAATATGATGACTAATAAGATGAGTGCGGCCCAGTACTCTTCTACTTTCGAAGGAAATAGCTTTGAATCGATTAATCATGTCCTCAGCAATAGTTTTTTGCTCTGACGAAAGATTGTTATAAGGAAGTACTTGTTTAGTAGTTTCAGTAACCACTGAACATTTAGTATTTAGCCTAAAAGCTGAAGAAAGTATGTGTGGTACAAGGTTAAACTTTTTCCAAAAGTCGACTCCTAAAATAATTGAAGGAGATATATTAGGGAATACGAAGGCTTGGATCAGATGAGTTTGATTATTGTATCTAATTGGAATGTCGATTGAGCCAAGAGATTTACTTATATGTTTACTGGCAGTAGTAATCGTCATTGAACAAGACTTGGATAGCGTGAAGCCTAATTTTAAAATTTCTAAGTGGGATTTATTACCAAGTATTGTAATCGAACTACCACTATCTAGTAGGCCGGAAAATATTTTGTTATTAATAGAAATATCAATAAAAGGACGGTTAAAATCTTTTTCGTTGTCGTATAATGAACTAATTTTGTAACAATGGAAGAAATTTTTAATGGTTTGTAACCAATCCTGCCAGTCAGATTGATTAAAGTATTTATTACCCAAGTCGTTGTTTAGTTTTTTTGAGTTGTTAGTTTTTTTGCAGTTAGGACAATCAGTAGTTTTAACATCTTTTAAGCCACATCTAAAACAAATTAATTTACGAGGTTGCGAGCAATTAGTTAGTGTGTGGCCATTAGTGCGGCATCGTACACAAAAAGCATTAGAGTTAAATTTATTGATCGTGTTAACTTGAGGTTTATTGTTAAAACGATTATTAAAATTTGTTCTACGAGGAAACGTGTTAGAAGTTGAGGGTTTCGGCGTTAAATTAGTAGGTTTATAGTTAAATTCAACAGTTAAAGGATTATTAGTAGTTTGTGGTTCGCTGAAACGTTTCTCTTTGTCCAAAAACTCTTCGTATTTTTGACAACATGAAATAAGTGCCTGAATAGAGTTAATATTATTATTAGCAATATAAGGTGAATAACAAGGTCGAATGTTACGAATAATAATTTGGAGTTTTTTAGTTTCTGTAAGTTTTTCTGAGAGTCTGGAAAACATACCAGACATTATAGAAACAAAAATAACAATAGGTTCATCCTTGCCTTGAGTACGACTATTAATGGCTTCTAATAATTTATGGTCATAGTCAAAACCACCAAAGTCTGTAATCAAAGCTTCACAAAGTGCATTCCAAGTTAACAAAGAGTCACGTTTAAAACGATACCAATGTAACGCATTATCAGTTAATAATTCAAACGCATGATCTAATAATTTGTCCCCAGGAATATTCCTAGAAATACTAAATTCCTGAATTTTTTGGATAAATGAACGCGAACAAGAGTTTCCATCGTATTTTATTCGTTTAAGCTCATTAAGTGAATTATTAGGAATAGAGTTTAAAGGTTGAGACTGAATGTCGGGAAGCATCGTATGAAACATGGTCTCATTAGGACTACTAGGAGTCGAAGAGGGACGGTTGATTTCTAAAGGTTGTGGATTAAGTTCGTTGGAATCAGTTGTTAAAGAATTAAATTTTGACTCTAAGTCGAGAAATCTTTCCTTTGTTTGAGTGAAGCGAGTTTCCTCTGTGGTATCTAAATCAATATCAATCCTATCTAATCTGAAAAATGTATGGTTAATAAAAGTCCTAATTTTTTTGTTAAGTTTATTGTTGCCCTGCTCTACCAATAATATTTTGGATTCGATATAATTGAGAGTAGTGTTTAGTTCGTCTAAGTCAGTTTTGACTGGGAGCACCGAATCTAAAATATCATGAGATAATGTAAGAGGCGCGAGTTGGAGAATTTGCTTCTTGAGAAGTATGACTGTATCTTTTGGTTCCTCAAGTCTTATTTTAACTTCATACTCAAGTTCAGCTTTATTTAAAAGTTCAAAGTGAATAATTCTATCCATGACTGAAAATTAATATTATAGATAGCAAAAGAAGGTAAAGAGGGAATAAACTAGTGGTAAAAGAGGTGATAAACTAGTGTTCGTGTGAAGAGGGAGTCTAGTATAGTGTTAGTGTAAAGAGTGAGTCTCCTATCCTAGAACTTAATATTAAAAAAGAGTCTAAGCCAAAAAGTGAGTCCAAAGAAAAAAGTTACCAGTAATAGTTTTTTTTGGAATTTTGAAGAAAAATTAAACCGACTAGCTATGATTTTACGTTGGGCGCCAAACTGTAACGATACCTTCTGCTTCTCCAATAAAAGAGGGTAAAATAGATGTAACATTAAATTTAATATATTAATAATATACAGTATTTTATAAAAAACCTGCCTATCTACCTAGCTATCCTAAAAAAACGGCCTACCTACCTAACTGACACACTCAGGAGAGAAGAGGAGGAGGTTTAGAGTATATTACTTGCGGGACGGCTTGGCAGACCACTCCAGGATCGCCTTCTACTCCACGATGTCTTCGTCGTACAGCAGCTTGAGCAAGGCGGTCTGGCAGTAGGCTCCCAACAAGGCGTCTGGGCAGCAGGCTCCCAGCAAGGCGTCAGGGCAGCAGGCTCCCAACAAGGCGTCAAGGCAGCAGGCTCCCAACAAGGAGTCAGGGCAGCGGGTACTGCACTTCCTCTTCCATCACTCTTCGTCAAAACTCGTCGAGAACTAAACTCTTCAAAAACTGGTCAAAGACTGAACTCCCGGAGATGGCCCCCAGCGCCTTTTATACCCAGCTCAGCGTTCAAAATCCATTCCATTCTCATTCTGTACCAGAATTCAAATTGTAGAGTCCAAAATAGTCCATCTTGCCAGTTATTTGATCAGCCAGTTATATTCGAGCATAATTTATTAAACCTCTTCGATAATCGAAATCTGAGAGTGTGTTTTAGAAATTTATAATTATAATTTAAAATGCCGTTAATCAGTAGACAACCACAATATAATATACAATATTAAGCTAGTCCTATCGATAAAAGTGAATAACAATTATATAATAAAAGTATGAACAACCTTTTTAGTCTATTAGCCATTCAGTGACTACAAAGAAGAAGAAATTACAGTTTGTCAGCCTTGACGTAAAAAATGTCATGACAAGAAAATATTTGTTTTGATGGATGAATTATGGATTATGATTACAAAGAAAACGTAAGTTATTTGGTATTTGTAATAACAAATACTATAATACTTATATGTATATTAGATCAAAAGCCGATGTTGTATGTCCCTCTACTTAGATCAAACACCGGATGAGTACAGACATAATATGATGCATGGGTGACGAAGATAAATCAACATAAGCTTTGAAGAAACGATAATGATGTAATGCCGTGACAACAGTTAGAATCCCCACGTAATGTGCAATGAGCGATAAACGAGATAAGTAGATCTAATTACTGCGAAACTATAAATAATTGTAATCCTGCGACAGATGATGATGCATTTATTTATTTTAACTATATGCAAAATAATAAATACAAAGGTGGACTAGACTAGCGCCTTAGGTTTTCCAAAATCTCACAAGCATAACTCATATATCACATCCACATAACCACTCACAAACTCACCAACTTACATAATTTATTTCGTCTTATATTTATAAAGATTATTAGCTTGGAGTAATCTCCTACTATGGTAATTCTTGTTCTGTATAGAGCTGTGAATAGTATTTCGAGATAAGGAGCCAAGGATACCCTCAACACAAGTTTTATTAAATATGGGCTCCTGTCTCCCATCTTCAAATGATTTCTCGTAATTTTGAATTGTTTTTTTTATAGTTGATTGGCTTGCGTTTGACCATAATCTCACCTGATGTTAAGCGATGATCGAAGATGAAGCACGCTTGGCTAGAAGTAACCTATTCACACAGGTTATAACTATCAGGAAACCCAGACTTAAATAAAATAAAATAAATAAATAAATATTATATTATTAAATATATTAGTTAAATAATAATAATATTTATTTCATCCAAAATTTATAATTAATACACAATGGTCAATAAATCAAAAGATTACATAAATGTTAAAACTAATGCTTAGGTATATATAATTGATTTACAACTATTATTTATTTAATCATAATTAATAATAATTAATTTATCTCTTAACGACTTGCCTGAGCTAGGTTAAACCTGTGTTTCAGGCTGTCGCTAATAATAATGTTGATAATAATGTCGATAATAAATGGCTTATAACAGGTATAAACATATTATATAACTAAAATGAACCTCTATATAATATATATAATATTTATCATAATACATACCAATATATAAATAAAAACTATGTATATAAAAAGTTATAAAAATAATACTAAAAATAACATCGAAAGGGAGCGCAATCTACAGAAGTATAAACTGTACTCATAGAAAGAAGAATGGACAAAATCAGATGTATGACAGTGACAGTTAGAGCAAGTACCTATATCGTGAGGTAATGCACTGCGTTAGTATGTAATAATATTAGCCTCACCACGTGCACGTAATCACATGTGATATGGTACGGATAACAAGTGTCACACCTATTCTATAAACCTGTCGCGTCGTAAGCGCATTGTAATTTATATCATGTCTTTTGGGGACTTCCTGACGAGAAACCGCATGATGTCAATGGATTATGGACAAGATATTTAGATAACAAAAGGTCCGTTTTTAACGATGACTGTTAACAAACTCTAGATAATAGGGATAACACTTAAATGAAAAATGTCTGTAAAGATAATACAAGCCGTGACCGCTGGGTTATTAGAGATGTCCTATGTTACCTGTATTACAGCAATTGAATAGGTTTGAATAGTTCCCTAATGGCGCTTCTTTAGCGTGTCGTTCTGTGTTGTCTGGTGCGTACGTGCATGCTGCGGCGCAGGCACACTGCCCAAATTCATGTAGAGTGTCTCCCAGAGCAATAACCTACTCTATTAGACAGCGGTTTATTGATGAATTGATTGCCCATACATTGGTTTGATAGTCGCCGGACGGTAATACAAACTGGTTGTACAAGTTTCGTGTCTGTTTTAAAATGCAAGTGATTTATTCATTGACTGGGTGTTTACTCTCGATCGAAATAATATTTCATAATACACTATTTTGAAATGAAATGAAATGGCATACAGATGTCACAAGAATATTAAGAAAATAATTATAAGAGCATGCAGAAAATTAAAAAAATGTGTGCCCATGATTATTATTAGATACTAAACACATTCATAGATCCTCAATTATTGATAATACACCCTGAAATGTTTAAGCCGAACATATAGTCAACAACTGTTATAAATTTACTTTAACATATAAAACTTGCAAGTAGTTTCAATAAGGACTTCTCCTGAAATTAATTTTAAAATTGATCTATCATTTGCTATCGAATGATAGACGATCTTATTTTGAATGATCTTATTTTTGCAGTGCGTAGATTATAGAGACTCGTTTTAAAACGGAGCTGTACACCAAACTGAGCGTGGGAAGACATTTTTGATTTTTCTTTTGACATTGCCCAGGGAGGCCCCGAGTGGCGCACGCGGCCACACCCATGGCCGACCAACGCGAGACTTGCCACGATGATGGCAAGCGTGACGTCAAACAGAACCAGCACACGTCACGACACCAACTCTGACGGACTTAGCACCAGTTTTATTTATTTATGTAAAGACCAGAATATATTACTCCGATCTCGCTAGGAGCGCGTCTTAAGTACATGTTTATTTATATTGACACACATTGCATGCTAATGTGGAAACATGTACAATAACATAATAGATGGACTGTGTTTGTGTAAAACTGGTTTACCGTTTGCGTCTTGTATATCGTTATAATCAGTGACGAAGCTAGCGTATCTTAAGTAGGTAATGGACAACTTGCCTGGTGGCGAACGGTACTATTTATGTCACATAATTATGTAATTAAAAACGATTGATACTATTTTAATCTTTGTTAGGAATGTCATTTTTTATACCTACAAGCTACCGCGTCATTAACTGTTGAATGAGTGAGTTGGATTAATAAAGGAGATGAATTGCAACGACTTTAAACTGTGCTTTAAACACTTACTATTTATTACATCAACACCTATTATAGTAGTGTCTATAAATAAAATTGAAGTGCCTTCAAAATAGCTGTGTTTTCTCCAGTGCTTGCTAGGTGCATAATAGATGCTCTTATAGTGATTTGCACGATACTAAAACACAAAAAAATCTTTTTTTTGTCTGCCTGTCTTTCTGTTTGTCCGGGCTAATCTCTAGAATGGTTTAACCGATTTTAATGGTATCCTCACTGGAGATAGAAGGGGCAACATACTAATGAAATACCGCGGCCCCGGACGCAAGAGCAACTGATGGAACAGGGTGGGCTTTATTCAGTAGATGTCTGACTCTCATTTTTGCTTCACCTAGAGCGAGAGAAGTCATTTCAAAATTCTCTTAAAAAGTCTCTGCTGTGAGAAGGTATTTACTGCCATTACCTACCTTCACTTGCAGAGGATTGCAAATGTTATCCTCATCAATCACATCCCGTGCGTCAATGAGCCAAGATGTCATGTTTGGAGAGAAACCACAGATTATTAACAGATTAAACTCCTGCGTAAGACGACGTTAGTTGAGTACCACGCGCTAGACACACGCGTCATATGACATTATCCTCTATCAGTTGTAATCTGCATAACTAGTAGGTAGGTAGTTGACCCACACGGGCGTTATTCTCATACCTACTACAAAGAAATAATAATCTTTATTCAGCAAATTAGTAATAAATAACACTTTTAAACGTAATTTCTAATCAATAAATGTTATTATGATATAAATGAATATTTCAGTTATAAATATATAAAATATAGTACTTATCGTAATATGTAAATGTATAAAAACTAATGTAGTAAGTAGTAGTTAAAGTAATACACATTATATTTATAATAATTATAATAGCCCTCTTCCTCTATTCTAATTAGCTGTGCCCGACAGGGTCCACAATGATTTATAACTAGGTATTGACAGGGACGGATTAACCATTAGGCGGAGTCGGCAACTGCCTAGGGGCCCCGCATCAACTAAGGGCCCAGGCCCAGTGCACGCACCAAGAAAACATGTTTCTTCGAATGAGAATTTGATGTTCGTGTGAACTTAGGGTCCTAACTGTTATCTCACAAAATATAAATCGTTAGATTTAGTAGTAGAATTAAAACAATTTTAGAACAAATCTGGGAATAAGTAAACAAATATATTAAAAACCATAGCCCTTAATGTGCGTTTCCTCAGTTCACACACGATTTGGTCAGTCAAAGTAAGAAAAGTGGCTCCGAGAATGCCATTGCCTTAGGGCCTTTGACAGGGTTAATCCGGCTCTGGGAATGTATATTTTGTATGAACCTAGTACCTACCACCTAAGCTCACATTGTGATATGCAAATAAATGTATTGAGTAGATGAGGCTGGTGTTTCCTACCTGACTACCCTAAGAAGAAACACCGAAAGAAACTCAAAGACCAAAATCTTTTGTAAAGTCCATACAATCCGTGCGATCAAATCGATCCATGTAGGGTGGTGCTCTTTTGAGGACAGAAACACACAAATTTGAGCAGCCCGTTCTAACAATGCAAGCATTTGCCAGTTATCGCGTAGCTCAACAAAGAATTTTTTTTTTAAACAGAACAAGCAATGTATATAGAATCCACATTATAGTAGTCTTGTTAACCCCTCCAACTAAGCTAAATCTTTGTTTGGAGTGGGTTCACAGCAATAGTGCAATGGGTGGGGTTCAAACCTTAACCATTAGGTTATTGACGTTTTTAAGGAGCTCAAACGATGTGATGAACAATACCAAAGTAAGTACTTGGGTACAGTCACTGCATACATTCATTCAATAACATATGATGTGACGTAACAATGTCAAGCAATGTATACCTACGCAGACCGGACTGATTGTCACTTGACCGAGAACTCTAATATACAAGTCGTTCACAGTTACAATGACCTCCTATTCCTGCCACATTGTGTACTGGCACGTACACAAATACGTTAGAGATAACATGAAAGTGGTCGATGAGTAGTAATACACACACAATATGTATAACTATATTTTTTTTATTTCAGGTCATACAATCCATAAAGGTTATTATCTAGAGTTAGTAGTACCCATCACCCTCCGCACGAACTGCTTCATAATAGGAGAGGACACACTCTCACTCACCGTTCTCAGGATGCTGTTGCAACTGTCCCTCACTCTCCTCAGAAGCAATGCTACTTTCTTGCGTGTAATCGCGTGTAATGTGTCGGTACGAGCTTGCGCAATCATCTCTGAGGCACTACAGTATTGAAGCAGTCGCAAGAGCATCCTGAAAGCATTATTTTATTGGACTTGGAGCACATCTAGAGATCTTTTGGCGTTGTGCCCTTGTGTAGGACTCTGGCAAAAAGTCATAAAAAAATTTTCAATAGGTCTGTACCCCGTGCAAATCTACGGGCAGCGTATTGCTTCGGACCGTTAGAACCCTCCACTCCCTCACAATCGTCTCTAAGATTAAAGATGATACCCGTAATGCAATCAATGACTGATTGACAGGCCCGTTGGTATAGTGGTCAGTGGCCCTGACTGCTATGCGCAAGGTCGTGGGTTCGATTCCCACCTAGGACAAATGTTTGTGTGATGAGCACGGTCATTTTGTTCTTTGTCTGGGTGTAATTTATCTATAATATGTATGTATTTAGAAATATATATGTATGTTTATCAGTTGTCTAGTACCCATACCACAAGCTCTGCTTAGTTTGGGACTAGATGGCGTTGTGTGAAAAGTTGTGGAATATTATATTATATTATATATATTATGATTTGCATCACCAGAGCCGAATTAACGATTCTGTAACGAACTAAGATCACGACATGGGAACAATGAACGACAATGGGACGTTCTGACTGTTAGGCAAACATTCATACTCCGTACGGTGCTAAAGCAACATTCAGCTTTGCCTTTCGATACAAAACTCCACATGGATAAACGCCGAAAAAGTAGGGTGTGTCTAACACAATCCACTAAAACTGCGCACTCACAATTTCTTCTTCTTTCTTGGGTCGTTCTAAAGGTGAACGCAGACCTAGCCGCACCGCACGCGCCGCAGTCTTTGCATTCGAATTCTTTATATGAAGTTCTATGCAATCTCGCACACCTATCCGCGTCGCAGTCGCCGCAGTCCCTGAAACGACCGAACTCCCCAAGCCGCAGCTGATGACGTCACCCGCACGCAGCGGACGCTGCGGCTAGCGCAGCGCGGATGACGTCATTCGCATCCACGGCGCGCAGTGTTGCCAGAGTTATAATGTGGACAGAGAATCTCTGTCAACGGTTTAAAATAAAATTAATTTTTCTCGTATAAATAATTACTTGCTTATTCCTTATTATAGCACCTACAGATAAAATTACACAAAAGAGCAAAATACCAATACCAAATACAGATTTTTTAGAGATTTTTTAAATCTTCGGTACAGATAATGCTTTCAAAAATCTGGCAACACTGCAAGTGCGATGCGTGCGGGGACGGGAACGACTGCAGCGACTGCGGCGCGGATAGATGTGCGAGGCCATTAACAAAAAGCGATGACTGCGAGGACTGTAGAGACTGCGGTGCGGCTAGGTCTGCGTTCACCTTTATATAACAAACTTAATAATAAACTCAATATGTACCCCCTCACAAAATTAAAATGTAAAGATCAACTATTAAAATTTCTTAAAAGCCTCGACTACAAGAGAACTGAGGATTTGTTGGTCCCGTTAAAATAATACTGTATTTCTTGTTTTGTACTTACTGTCATCAGTTCATCACGCATACTCATACCTCTTTTCATACATTTACACTCTTCAAACTGCATAACAATCTCATACACTGATACACTTAACAAACTAGTTCCACGTTTTCTCATGTATCTAATTAATAATTTTCATCTTTTTAACCGACTTCTAAAAAAGGAGGAGGTTCTCAATTTGGATGTTTGTTTTGTTTTTTTTTTTTAATGTTTGTTCGGGCATATATCCATCGCTTGCCAACCGATTTAAAAAAATCTTAATTTTTAGTTAGAAAGGGTATATTTCCCAAATAGTCCCATGAAAATTTTATCGAAATCGGACAAGCCGTTTCTGAAAAATCAACAAAAGTCTAAAAAAAATATGTACATTGACGATCTTTTCGTTTACTCTGCATTGCGTTTTTAATTCGCGCATAACTCCGTCATTTACGAACCAATTTGGAAAATTCTTTTTTAGTTTGAAAGGGTATACTTTCTAGTTGGCTCCATTGTCATCACGTTAGGATCTGATGATGGAATCATGGAGAAATCGAGGGAACTCTTTAAATATTATAGACACACCTATAGCGTTTTGGGTATTTTTTATAGTAACTTGTGCAGTTCCTCTCGAAAAGCGTCATTTGGGGAAGTGGAACTGATGATGAAGACCACAGATAGCCACCGAAACTACTCAATAATAAGTATTTTGTGGATTGCGATTCGATTACTTAAATATGGATTTTAAGCACTTTATGCTCGTCACAATGCATATATAGTGAAGTAGAGCTGATGGTGAAATACCAGAACTCCTCAAAAATTAACGGCTTTGCGTTGGGAAAAGCAATATTTTGTAAAGGGTGATAAGTAGTTGACATTTTGGCTTTTGTAACTAGATTAATTACAAACTGACCCACTGAAAAGCGCGAAAATAAAAACTTTTTTGCAAAAAAAAGAACCGACTTCTCGGTTCGGTTCTATTGAACTGAACCGAGAAGTCGGTTCTATTTTTCGTTCGGTGTTAAAAACTTTTTTGAAAAAAATATTTTGCAAAAAAGTTTTTTTAGTCTTTGAGTAATATTGCTTCATTCTTGTATTCAATTCTCTATCCATTATTTAAGTTACAGCGGGTCTCAGGCCGCGGGAGGGAACTGGTGACCTGTAATACAGGTTCGCGTTGAAACCCACTTCAGGCACCAGTCTCTCACAAAGTCAAACACTCAAACCCCTACTTTAGTTTACTGTAATTTTTAGCTTTAAGTTACTTTGTGGGGAGAAAATTAAACGTCTTATTTAATTATATATAATTATAATAAAAAATATATATATTATTATTCGGCTACGGGATTCTAAAAATCAAACATGACGGCTGTGCGACACCATTGAACTTAGTGGATTTTTTTTTTTTGTATTGCTTATATGGGTATCAAATTAAAGGACTAGGATTTCAGAAAGGATTATCATTATCGTAATACTAATAAAATTAATAAAAAGAGAAAGTTTAAGAAGATGGACTTTGCTCTTTCACTTTCTGAATTTGGTAGGGTGCCAATGTGACACGACCGGGGAAACTAAAAAATTGTTAATTAATATTTAAACCAAAAAGCTGAAAAAAAAGTTATTTAAAAATGGCAGGACCCATCCCATTAAAAACAAAATATTCTAAATAAAAATAATAATAATAATAATAATATGTTCAATTGGGTCCCGCCTGCTTGTCACTTTTTTAAAATAAAAATGTGCTTGTTTCTTGCATTTCAGTTGAGCAGTCGGGTTTTTTAGATTTTTATTTATTTTTTAGTTGTGGTCATTTCCAGGTAAGCATGTTTAAACTTTACGAGCTGTACAGGAACTTCATCTAACCGCAGGCCGCGATGCGTCAAATTAACATACGGCACGCACCACCGTCGTCGCCTCGCGCTGCATACCAAAATCAAGACCACGCTTGGGCTACGTGACACCGCACCATTACTCACCGTGCTCGAAAAACCAGCCAAAACTGAGCGCTCTCTTATTTAAGTTACTCATTAAACATTTCCAGAATTATTTCACAACATTCCGGGAGGTTGCTCTTGGATCCTTAATCTCTACAAAAACTTAATGAGCGGGCACCAAAGCTTTCTCCGCCCATTCATGTGGACCACGGATACAACGCCGCACTGTTTTTTTGTCCACCTTTTGTTTCTTAGAAGCATTCTTGAGCTGTTAGTAATAAACAAGTCCCGAGACAGGTCTGCACAGGCTCGCCGGGCCCTGCAGACCCACGGGTCGATGCCCGCACATCATGTTACCTCAATCATCGCACCTTACAAATGCATCTCAAAATAACTGCAGAAAACCGTCATAACAAAACAGTGACTAATTTCTGATAGGTTTTATTATAAGACCATAAGATCGCGGTTGGTGAGTCAACATTAATCGCAGAAGCCTCTTTTTGGCTCGTGCCTGATTCGTGCCTATACCTTCACAGAGCTTACGTCAAGTGCGCCTTCGGATGTAATGTAGATACTGGTTACTGAACCGGTTGCTCTACCAGTCTATTTGTTCGGGGACTGCGCAATGTGTGGAGTTCCCAAAGAGCAATCAAAACTATGTTGTGCGTCAAGAGATTGCACATTGCCGAAGTGCAGTGACTGTCGAAACCAGAAACGGTAATCGAGATGTGTGAGTCACACGCTACTGAGAAGCGAGATGAATGGGAAGAAAGCTGAATGGTTTTATGAGGCTGTTTAACAACTCGCCCGCTTGTTTTTGTGAGCTTCCTTCACTTAGGGTTGTTGAGCCCGACAGTTGTAAACCAAACGGTCACTAGTGTTTACAAACAATACATCGCTAAGTACTTCTTCACGCACTTTGCTCATTGTTCTGTAATCGCTTATCGCAAGCGGTTTCGTGTAGTTTTACAAAATGTTGCGAAATAACGTCGACGACACCACCTCATGCAGGATTATCTGATGAGCCCAGATTATCAATTATCATTATCTAGACTAAATACTGTGACATAAATATCATACCTTTATAATATACAGTCATATCGATATCATAAATCTTTGAATCTACAATTTCGTCGTCTTATGTTTGCCGCAAGCTTTTCTTTTCTTTATATCTCACGATTGCTTAATTTTATTGTCTGGACATGTTATCGAAGCGTGACTAATATAGCACGTTGTCACCTAAACATTGTTTAACAGATTATTCCGGGATCATATTGAAGATACAAGTCCGGACCCTTCCAGAAAATGTTTTATTTTTTACAATAAATGTCCCTCGAGCGGATGTTGCATTGACAACGTTGACGAGGTCGAGGATCTCTACCACACACAGCTTCTCAGTAGTAGCGGAGTGAACCGTCACAGGCGCAGGATCTGACGCACTAGCGCCGGCGCTAGCGGCACCTTTACGGCACTCCCCTTTTTTGCCGCTTACGTTCATTGCTTCCCGTAACTGGCAATTTACATCAAACGAGTCGTAGAAAAGATTTATTGTTATCCTTTTAAAATCATTCAAATATTTGTGCCATTTATGAATGAATTCTCAGAGTTCTGCTGTTAGCTTTTTCATTAAAAGGTACCGCCAGTATTTTCATTTAGCTGTGTAAGTATGAGTAACGCTGAGCGTGTGAACTGTCCTCGGCTTGATATCGAGCTTGTCTTGTTGCTTGGCTAACTCATAAGTGTGGTGATAGTCGAGTAGGTCGTAGATCACATTTATTTGCTAAGCTTGATACTTCTCCATTGGCACCCGAAAGCCTCAGCTTTCGGATGAAAACTATTCACACTACAGAAAACATGTGGCTCATAGCCACATGAATAGTTTAGTTATTACAATAGTTTTCTGTAAAAATTGTGTAGAACAAAATTCTTAGTTCAGAAGGTAAGTTGTGTGATCACTATCCTAGATTACCTATTAATAGCTTTGTATACACCTGAACGAAAATGACGATGTATAACAAAATTGTATCCATTTTGTGATGAACACATTAATTAATGAGCTTCGTCTATTTGTTTCCCGATTAAATGTCAATGTCGGCACGATATTATTTGAACTCCGCCTAGTAGCCACCGAGGCAAATTAAATATTGACCAATGTTTCGACTAGAAGCAATCCTTTATTTGCTAAAGTTTTAATGTTGAACAACATTGTTATAATTCATTAAACTAATTATGATATATCGGCGGTACTTCCCGATGCCTCGCCAATGTTTGCGGAAGAGTTATCGCGGTCTGCGCCACTTGATCAAAATCTTCGTTTGTATAACACTCCTCTGCTAAATATTACAATAGAAGACAAGTTTTCAGAACACTAGCGACTCGCCCCGGCTTTATTATTTCGTTGATTAATTCTCTCTCTAGTTGCTAAAATCGTAGCAAAATTCGATGCGTCGTTTGAGAGAAATAGGCAGGCAGACAGCAATTTTTTTGAACTAATTATTTTATATATTTTAAGAAAACTTACAGCAACACAAGTGTATAGTAATTGACATTATGAAGAAGAAGCCCATTTACAAGCATCCGCTATTAATTAAACACTTTATATACAATGATGATGATATACCAAACGGCAACGGATTTGAGATTTCTAATAAAAATTCACATTTGTTGTTGTTACATTATTGAGGCTGAGGGTCATACATGATTTTATACATACAATCCGGGCTTATCAAATCATATGAAAATTATTAATTATTAAATTATTATTTATCGAACCTATTATCAATAAAAAAAATCGGCAATCGAACTTTAGATCCACATTAGATGAATGACAAAAATATTTGGAAAAACATGCATTTATGTTTGTACAAACATAAATGCACGTTTTTTCTGAAGTTAACACTTTTTTATAGATATATCGTTAAACAAACACGATTGATTTAACAACAATGTGACTCTCAGAATTGTTTTTATGTAACCACAAGCACATGTTGTATGACTGCCGATTATCAATACATTATCCATTAAATTGTTAATCAAAGAGGTACGTACGTCACGTGATGATCTGTAGATATGCTTTCAAGCCAGATGAAATCTACAACAGGAGTCTGTTTATAAAATCAATCTCACCCGAAGTGATGATGTGGACGGACTTTGTACCGACACATCACGTATTTAAATAAAGATATCGTTATTAATCAAAATAATTTTAGCTATCTCTGAAGAAATCACTGTGAATCATAAGTCGGTACATTAGATATCAATCTGATAGATACTAGTGCTTATCTACCTGTTGGGTACTTGCACGCGTATGACTGTACTCAGTAATATCCGTTAAATACCAAAACAGATTACGCTAATATGTTATTGCAACAGATATAATCAGCTTTGACCGCTATCGGATGGTTGTGGGAAAGTCCGGTAAGCTGCCGATGCCCCGGATATAGCGCTGAATTACAGACAAAGTGCAGTCATACTTGTAAACTAGGGTTTTACAGCCGACTTCCAAGCAAGCCAGTGACGTGCATTTAGATAAATAACTGAAACTGGGTTATGTACTGGTATGTTTATATTAGTGAGTGCATCACACATGTGAGGAGGATGCGGATTTAGCACAGGAATTAGGTTTGTTTGCACTCGCTGTTGTTGATAGAGGGAGCATGTGGGCGCGGACACACGTCACGGCGACGCGGGCTGCGTCACGCACGCATCGCTGCGAGCGGCCGGGGGGTCGCCCGGCCTGTGATCCTGCCGTCCGGACCACTACTTACGTCAATTTAGGGCCGCCGCAAAGTGGCCCAGGCGCTTTGCTGCTGCCGGCCGGACTATAACGTCCTTAAGTACGTCATGTGCGTGCTCCGACGCCGGGACTTGTTGCCGCACTAGTCCCCGGACTCGTGAGAACGTCTCCAGTGTTTGTGCTTGTACCCGCTTGCGCAGCTCCTGCTAACTAACGATGTTTAGGTTCCACGCACGACCGTGTGATTTGATTTGATTTATAAGTCAATCTTAACTAGGTTTTGCGTCAGCCATCCAACTCCCAAGGATTCTTAGTTTACAGTTCTTATTTTCAATCATTTCTGGATTTATTTAAAATTACATCGGAGTTTTGGGTTTTGAACAAAGCCGCAGGAACTTTTGATCATCAAAGGAAAAGTGTAAAGTATATACAAGGTCAGTTTAATCATAAAGTGAAAAAAAAAATCGTACTCTTGATTTCCCAAAAATTTTGGAAGGAATTTCCGTACTCAGATTACGTATCTGTTTGTTGAAAGTATGTTGGTAGTGCGGAGGCAGACGCCCACCCCTCGACACTGTGAAGGTCAGACAGTACCGTTAGCTCGCTCACCTGCACGGTTGCGCAACCACACGGCCGCGCGCCGCGCCGCGTCACACGCGCTCCGGCGCGGTCAGGTATCTGTTACGCGTGCGGGTGGCGTACGCGCAATGTTTCGTAACATTATCCCACTTTAATTGCTCTCATTTCAATCAGATCCGTTTCATTACGAGAGAACATGTGGATCTTTGACAGAAGATGACATTGTGTAATACATTTTTTTTATCTTCTGAAACAATTATTATTTCAAAAAGAACTATGCGTTGCGTGTATAAAGTATAATCCTTCAAAAAATTATATTCATATCTATCAGCTTTAGATGTTGACAAAATCGTAAACTTTCATCGTTTTTGCATATATATATAGGGGAAGTATGTACAAAATGACATTTAGTTTTGTTTTTGTATCATTACTTTTTATTGGTAGTTCACAGCACATCCATAGCTTACAACAATCAGCTTTGGTCCTTAAACGATCGAAACTCATAATCGTTTTTAGCATAAAATCGACACAAAAAAAGATAACAATATTTAACTCAGATCAATCATAATCCATTTTGTCCATATGCTTCAAAATGACATATTGCTAATGGACAAAATGACATACATATAATAGCTCCAAAATTAACGTCATAATTCGCAAATGAAAGACTTAGTTCTTCTTGAAACATCAGCGGAAGAAGCGTGAGCCCAAAGCGAGAATTGTAAGTACCGCAACCAGCCTTCTCCGGGTTTAGATCTTGAATAAAGGTCGTTACAGTAAATGCAAACACAGCCCTCTTCGTCGTCATGAGAAATATTAGGAAAATCTTCTTCCTCATCATTTTTTAACATAATTTTTAGTGGCTTTGCGTTTTTTCTTTGTTGCCCCGAGCTTTGGGCTCATAAGTTTTATTAGTGCCGAAAACATGCCTGCGAAGAGTTGTTTGAGGAACACCAATTTTTTTTTGAGGCCAATAGCCAGCCCATTTTCTTATCTCGAACTGTCTCGATGGCTTTTTTCATTGACTCCATACCCCCAGATTGCCGATAAGTCATTCGTTAATAATTGCGTGTCATTTTGGTATCTGAAAAAGTTACCTGCCTATAACAGAAAAGCTATGGACAAAATGACATACCTATGCCATTTTGTCCGTTACATATGTATGTCGTTTTGTCCGTAGAGCATTTTAAAACAATAAAATATGTAAATAAATTTACAAAGAACTCTTTTCCAACATTTTGTTATTTAATTTGAAGATAAGTGTATGAGGAATGAAGCAAATCCCACATAAATAGATACAATTGCAAAAAACTTGCCATTTGAACAAAATCTTTATCAGTATGAAAAAAACTCGTAACGTGTGAATACCTGTCATCAGCCATGACACCAAGACGAATGAAATGAATGCGTTCAAAATTTAACAGGTCATAGAGTGCTGTTAAGGCCTCGTGGTGCCACTGTAAATTTCGGGTTAAAGTCCGTCAAAATCAAAATAACCCGCCTATGTCGTTTTGTACATATATGTCATTTTGTACGTATTTCCCCTATATATATCGACGCTTGAAAGGCAATCATAACTAAGCGACATTGAGTAAACTTTACAGGAGAGCGATTTAAAGTTCAAATATTTACAAAAAGAATCATAAAACTTTTCCTAATTGTTCGATTAAAATGATGTTAACACTCCTAGAAATCATTTTTTTATAGCTATCCAAATTGTCAAAATAAGACACCTGACACTTTTAAAAACACCGGTTTGTGTCGGTTAGATAAAATTTACCTGATTTGATAAACAGGTAAAATTATCTAAATCATCATTGTAGTGTGTGCAGTAACATGTAAAAATAGGTAAACTTACTTAGTTTAGAATTTTGAAACATGAAGATTGATCTAAAAAGATCTGAGAGTTTAAAATAAAATAAGTAAATTTACCTAAGCATTCTTTAATGATTTTTGTGATTTTGGAAATTGTATCTTAGTTATTAAAATTACCCCAAACCTCCCTTCATAACCGACATTTAACCAAGAACTGTATAGGTAATTATTATCATGCACAAAAATAAATGAAATCAATGATTATTGAATAAAAGTCTTTATTGAAAATTAAACAAATACGCTATGTAGTGCCGACCAGGAAACTAATTATGACATAACATTCAGTCTGAGATTAATATATTTTTAATTGAACAATTATTATTGCTGTCGCAATTATAAATTACCTAGCATCTTCATCATTCAGTTTCTAAAAAAAATTATATCTCACAATTGCTTTTGATATGGGAAGCTGCGATCGATAACAACGTAAAAGAGATACCTTGGTTTTAGACTGAATTTCAACTTTTTTTTATAATAGGCTTGCGTTTGACCACCATCTCACCTGATGGTAAGTGATGATGTGGTCGAAGATGGAGCACGCTTACCTAACAGTAACCTATTTACTCTTGACTTAAAGACCCCTAGGTTATAGCTATCGGGAAACACAGAATCCGTCAGGGAATTCCACTCCTTAGCCGTACACACAATGAAGGTATTCCCAAAACGTTTAGTGCGTATAGGAGGGATATCCACCATGTAACGAAGGCGCATCGTCGTTTGTCTTGTAGTCCGATGATGGAACGGGCTTGGCGGAATTAGATTGTGTAATTCCATCTTACACTCTCCGAAATGTAACCGATAGAAAACCGATAGACTAGCAACTCGTCGTCGATGTTCAAGGCTCTGGAGCTTTGATTCGACCAGTATATCGTTGCCAATGAGTCTTTTGGCCCGTTTCTCAATAGACTCAAGCGCATTAAGCTGGTTACTTGGCAGATCCATCCCAAAGATGAGAGCAGTACTCCATACACGACCGAACCTGGGCTTGATAGATATTGAGCAGCTGTTCGGGTGTGAAGTACCGTCTCACCTTTGCTAGGATTCCCAACTTTTTTTATGCTAATTGAGCCTTAGCCTCGATATACGGGCCAAAATTGAGGGTAGAAGTTAGTGTTACCCCCAGAAGCTCGATACGATCGGTTATTGGCACGGTTACATCCTGGAAAGTAGGAGCCGGTTTGAATTGACTCCTTTTTGCAGAGAAGAGACACGCCTGGGTCTTAGCTGCATTAAACTTGACCAAGTTGGCATCGCCCCATTCGGAGACAGCCTTCAAGGACAAGTTCAAGCGCCCAACCATGTCCTCACGGAGAGACTGGATCTGTGGATCTGGAAAAACTGTAAACCATTGTGATGGTGCGTAAACAGTTGTATTCTTCAATCTATTTTCAATAATAGCATGCACTGTATCTACACATAAAATATATATTTAATATCTTTCTTGGATTTTCTTTTACCAACTTTACTTTTAATTGGATTTGATACGGTAGATTCTTTACTTTCATGCCGATGTAGACGGTACATCATGATCGGACGTAAGTGATGTATATTCTGTGTTTTCCTCAACCTGGTGATCATTCAAAGTCGGTTTTTCAATGTCTGGTTCAGCAGTTAAAGTCATATTAAATGCGTGATCAACCGATATACGTGGAGCAGTAATCGATGCAGTCGTTTCAGTGTGATCTGTTGTGGTGCATATACTATCGGCAAGAACCGGAAAAGCTAAATCTTTCGAAGTGTCAATACTGATAGAAGCTGACTCTAATCTTTTGTTAAACTGTTTGTGTTGCTATTAATTGACGAAGCCGCAGACTGCAAAAAACATCAATTCGAAAACTACAAGATAAATAACTATTGTTTATTTGTCTTGTAGGTACTCAAACAAATTATAAAAAAGCAACTCATTTCTAACTGCAAAGATAATAAAATTGATTTAAAATGAGTACTTTGTTCCATCTAAAACATAATAGGGTTTAAAAATAATCCGAAACAAAATGCAGTTTTGAAATAGGTACTACCTTTGCATAATTTGATTGAATACTTACCATGTCTTCATAGAATATGCGCCAAAATGTGAAGTACGTCCTCCCTAAGCGACGGCGGGTGCCTGAATTAGAACCTGTATAGACGTGTCACGACGCGTGTCGCGCATACCTACACGACGTTTTTTAAACTCGTGCGGTTCTTTAGCGACGAGAAAATATAATTTTGCGTACGGGTAAATTTATCTACGCGCCATTGTTAGCCATTTAGCAAATCAAGTAAGACTATCTAACCGACATCATTAGTATTAAGCGTTGTCAAATAAAAATATCTAAGAAAAAAAAAATATTATGATATACAAGTAAAAATATCTAAGCTCTAATATTCTTCCACTTTATTTCAGGCTAACTTATACAAATGACACTGTCACAAAATATATTATCGAGTTAAAATATATAACCACATAAATTACAATTGCTTTATGTAGGTAAAATCTACTAAGTAATTTCAAAGGAAAAATTCTTAACAAGTAAAAATACGTCAATACAAATAAATGAAATAGTCAATACATGAAAAACCGACTAAGTTCATATTCCTAATTGTTAGAACGTCATAACTGCTAGATATTCAAAAAATCACTATTTTTTGGTCGTTTAGTAAGCACAAAATGTAGATTTTACCGAAATCACGCAATATCTAAGCGACAATAAAACTCGTCGTAGAACTATGAGACCTAGACCAAACGACGCAGAAAAATCTGCCGGTTCGAATGGTATATATAACTCATTTTACGGATTTATGTCGCTTAGTTAGGATTGCCTTCCAAGCGTCGATATATATATGTATATATATATGTAATGTATAATATGAATTTTCAAATATATATATATATAAGATGTTATGACTATGACTCATTATAGGTATTGTTGCGTCCCAAATGTATTTTTGAACGATCTTTGGTGTGGCAACATTCTATTGTCTTTTTGATGTTGACACTTGACATAACTTTTTCACTTGACAGATAGACTTTGCTTCCTTGTTGAAAAAATGTCCGCACGTTGGGACCTGTTGAGTTAATTGTAATTGGTAAAATATCGTAATCGCCGTTTGCAACCGATAATTGGGTCGCGATTAACTATTGTTTGAAGTTGTAATCCCGGATTGACGAAAACCCTGGGATATTTTTGGACTTATCGCCGGTTTGTCGCCACCCGCGTGGCACGCGCATTTGTTGGAAATAAGTTGTGCTGTGATGCTGACCTGAACCGCGCCATCTGGAGACTGACGCCTTGTGACCGTTCAGAACACTTGACTTATATCACACTTTCATTTACTCACCACATATTTACATACATACCACATTTGGACGTGATCAAACAGATCCTGGTTGCCGTCTACAGCTCAGGTGAGTGTTATTTGAATATATGGTTTGTAGGCCGAAGAGCCTTTTGTTTATTTTTTTTTGAAAGCAACGGTAGGGCTCCACGAACCGTGGACAGTTCGGACACACCAGTATCGTTGCACTGGCCTATTGTAGTCCTGAACATTTTGGTAAGCAGAGCGTGGGTTTTAATAATAAATCCACATAGTAAATTGGAAGTTTTGAAAATAACTTTAGTTTAATTACTTAACATAACTTATAACTTGATAAGTTTTGAATATATTGCTTTGTCAGCCGGGCTCAAATAGTACTTGTAGTTTGTACTGTAATTTGTAGTGCTAGCCCCTTGGTATTGAATTGACAAGTAAGATTTATTTGTGAAATTAGGAATTATTGGTTGTATTTGGTACATAATTTGGTATATTGTTGTAAAAGTTGTTTGGTATTTGTTGCAATTAATAATTGAATGTCACTGATCTGAATTTAAAAGGTTATCTGAATAATAATCACACATTTGTTAACATAACAAGACTTGAATGGTGTGGATTGATTTATTGCATTTATTTGTATTTATTGGATTGTTGTTAGAGATTGTCCGGAACAATATTATACTTCAATTGTTGTGTTTGGTTGGTATTGATCCAGCATGGTATATACATTGAATTGTTATTTATTTTGTAACTAGCCATCTTTACCAAGCTAGATTCATACTTGGAATGGATACAGGGTCGGATTTGGACTTGAAATAATTGAATTTAAGTTGTTATTTTGGTGAAATTATTTGGTCGGCTAACAAGTTATTGTTGTTTGTTTAGTTAATTTTAGCCTGTTGTATTAATATTTGATTGTTGCAATGGCCTCATTAAGGGCAGTCAGGGAGCCTGCTGCCGGATTGACCTCACAGTTGAGATGGTTCACATCGGCAGCTGCAACGGTTGAGCGTGTAGATTTGGAAGAGCTCACCCTTGCTCGGTAGGGGCAAGTGATTGAGAGGATCAAGTCAGCTGATGCTGCGCTCACACGCTTCAACGAGTACATCATGGACGTGGATTTGGGGGTGATGGATCAGACAGCCCGCGATAAGATTTTGGGTGACTATGACCAGATTGTCCACCTGGGGGATGTCATATGTCTACGAGCGCGGGAAATTTTGAAGAGTCGGGTGCCTGATGCGGCCAAGCCGCAGACCCCCGTTGTTGCAGGCCCTGGACTCTTGAGTAGGCTGCCCACCCTGGAGCTGCCACATTTTGACGGTCGCTTGGACCACTGGCTGGGCTTCCTAAATCTCTTTGAGAGTCTTGTCGATGCACGCTCGGACCTCGGACCTGCCCAGAAGCTGGCCTATTTAGTGTCTGTCCTGGAGGGCGAAGCCAGAGCCTTGGTGCAGCACTTGCCGGTGACGGATTCCTCTTACCCGACCGCTCTGGAGCTTCTCTCCCGACGGTATCAGAACAAGCGCTGCCTGGCTGATGTGCACATCGACCAGATTTTGGGGCTACCAGCCATTGTCAGCACGTCGACGTTGCGCACTGGCTTGCTGAACCCGTTGGTCTCAGCGACCAACGCCTTGAGACGCTTGGAGTTACCGGTAGAACATTGGTCCTACTTGTTGGTGCACATAGTGCTGCAGTTGCTCCCCGCGGAGTTGAGGTCACGTTTTGAGCAGAAGTATGGTGGGGATAGTGCCACCCATCTTCCCCCCTTTGACGACCTCCTCAAATTTTT
This sequence comes from Tholera decimalis, assembly GCA_943138885.2. Classification (NCBI taxonomy): domain Eukaryota; kingdom Metazoa; phylum Arthropoda; class Insecta; order Lepidoptera; family Noctuidae; genus Tholera; species Tholera decimalis. The sequence goes on along the minus strand of OW964566.2, from coordinate 1,109,079 downwards.
GGAAGACGAGTGTCGGTTTTCGGATAACACTCGTGGCGCCACGGGGTCACCCCCACTACCTACTCGGCCTAGAGACCAGGGACGGACTAGGGCTCGGGGGCCTGTTGATGTTCACCCCGCCCCCCGTTTTGCTGGCGCCCGGAGTCCTCGGGCTAGGGGGCCTGTTGATGATCGCCCCGCCCCCCGTTTTGCTGGCGCCCGGAGTCCTCGGGCTAGGGGGCCTGTTGATGTTCGCCCCACCCCCCGTTTTGCTGGCGCCCGGAGTCCTCATCATTGTGACTTTTGTAAGGCAGCGGGGCATGTCATGGCGCGTTGCCCGGCCTTTTTGAATTTGCACGTGAGTGCCCGCCGCCGCATTGTCAACGCACGCCGTTTGTGCTTCTCGTGCTTGGGGGCCCACTTTCATCGGGACTGCCCCGACCCCCGCCCATGTAGAATTTGTAAGGGGTCCCACTTGGAGATTTTGTGCGCCAACGCGAACCGCTCCAGCAGACCATCTTCTGAGGAGGGTTCGCGCAGGGGGGGTACCCCGGAGACGAGCACCGGGCTGAGACCCGCAATTCTGTACGCCGCACTCCACCCCCCGCGCAAGTTGAACGGGAGCCCCGCGAGCGCCATTTGCTCTCCCCTCGTCAGGGAGAACGCGCATTGGCTGCTAGGCAGCAGTGGCCGGGTCGGCGCCGCTGCCTTTCCCCTCCTTTGGCGGAACGTCCCCGGTTGGAGTCGCGCCCTCCGCCATTCGGGCATTCGATGGGATGTGCCCCTCCAGTGATGGCGAGCGGCTCGGGACACCGCGCGGACGAATATTTTGATTGTTGGCCTCGTCGTGAACGAGGGCAGCCTGGATGCGGCGATCGGTCGCCGCCCAGGCATTGCTAAGAAATTGTCGCCTGCCCCGCTAAAGGACCCCCCCCCCCGATCAAGACGGTTGTGTTGCCAACGGCCTCGGTCAAGGTCTGGGGACCCTTGGGTGACTCGATTGTGGTCTGTGCCATTTTGGACACGGGAGTCCGGGGTTGCCTTTTGTCGTCTTGGTTAGCGGGACAGGTTGGCCTGAAGGTGAATGACCTTTCAGGCAAGATTTGGGGAATTGGCGAACCGGCTGACACCACTGTTGAGGGAAGGACCTGGTTTGAAATCACCCTTGTGAGTTGTCCGTACCCTAAAATTGGTGCTCCTGCCCTTGTTATAACTGAACTTGGTTGGGACGAGCCACTTCGGGAAACCCTGTTGGAGGACGGTTGAGGCACTCTAGCCTTCCTTATGGGGCCCGTCACCCCCTTTTGTTGCCCAAGGAGGGCCATTTGGTTCAATTGTTGGTGACTGATCGTCACACTAAGAACTCGCATGCCGGTTGCAATGCGCTGTTGGCCATTCTGCAGCGAGAATTTTGGATTTTGTCAGCTGATCGCGTCAATGAGGCGAGGCCTTTTGCTTGCGTCGTAACGGACTTTGTTGGTCCCCCTTTGTTGAAGACGTCCACCCTTCGTAATAGTAAGATTGTTAAGGCTTATTTGTGTGTTTGTCTGCCTGTCAACCAAGGCAGTACATTTGGAGCTGGTAACCTCCCTCTCGACAAAGGCCTTTGAGGCGACTTTGGAAAGATTTGTGTCTCGCCGTGGGTTACCTTCTTTGATTAGGTCTGATTGCGGTACGAATTACAAGGGTACAAGTAATTATTTGAAGGAGGTATACGCCTTCCTTAATGAGAACCAGGTTGACATTGGTAATAGTTTGGCCCGCCGAGGGGTCACTTGGTTGTTTGACCCGCCAGCCTGCCCACCATTGGGGGGGTATTTTTGGGGCCGCGGTGAAAGCGGCAAAGGGAAGCTGGCGGAGATTGTTGGGAGACACCGTTCTCACCTTTGAGGAACTAGCTACGGTATTTTGCCGCATTGAAGCTGTGTTAAATTCGCAACCTGGTCAAGACTTCCAATTGATTAGCGGACGGGTAGGCCTGTCCGGGGGGGGGGGGGGGTAGATGTTGCGTCCCAAATGTATTTTTGAACGATCTTTGGTGTGGCAACATTCTATTGTCTTTTTGATGTTGACACTTGACATAACTTTTTCACTTGACAGATAGACTTTGCTTCCTTGTTGAAAAAATGTCCGCACGTTGGGACCTGTTGAGTTAATTGTAATTGGTAAAATATCGTTTGGAATCGCCGTTTGCAACCGATAATTGGGTCGCGATTAACTATTGTTTGAAGTTGTAATCCCGGATTGACGAAAACCCTGGGATATTTTTGGACTTATCGCCGGTTTGTCGCCACCCGCGTGGCACGCGCATTTGTTGGAAATAAGTTGTGCTGTGATGCTGACCTGAACCGCGCCATCTGAAGACTGACGCCTTGTGACCGTTCAGAACACTTGACTTATATCACACTTTCATTTACTCACCTCATATTTACATACATACCACATTTGGACGTGATCAAACAGATCCTGGTTGCCGTCTACAGCACAGGTGAGTGTTATTTGAATATATGGTTTGTAGGCCGAAGAGCCTTTTGTTTATTGTTGTTGAAAGCAACGGTAGGGCTCCACGAACCGTGGACAGTTCGGACACACCAGTATCGTTGCACTGGCCTATTGTAGTCCTGAACAGGTATTATATACTAAAATGCGCCTATATTGCACTATTATATATACAAAATATTTAAAATACAAACTAGAATAAAGCATCAAAAAATTCATCCTTATATACTTAAACAATTTTAAATAAATATGTCGTTATTAACCGACTTCTAAAAAACGAGGAGGTTCTTAATTCGGATGTTTATATTTTTTTATGTTTGTCCGGGCATAACTCCGTCGCTTACCAACCGATTTGAAAAATTATTTTTTGGTCAAATGGTCCCATGAAAATTTTATCGAAATCGGACAAGCCGTTTCTGAAAAACCAACAAGTCTAAAAAAAAATATTTACATTGACAATATTTTCGTTTACTCTGCATTGCGTTAATTTTTTACAAACTGACCCACTAAAAAGCGCGAAAATCAAAACTTCTTTTGCAAAAAATAAAACCGACTTCGAAGGCGGTGTGAAAAAAAAGAAAATACAAAACCAATAACACCGACTACCGAAATTAAAATTATTTTTGGCTTTGTAGTGTTTTGATTGTAATGAATATATTGATACCACCTAGCGATAGTTGTAGCGAATAACCGTTACCTCTCTTGACGTTTTATACTGTAACTGATATATTGATATCAAACGGTTGATATATCGGATACTCGTTACTTCTCATGTTATTTTATGTTATCTGTGGTACTTATACTGATTATTATAGTTTAACTGTCATTCCGGTGGGCAATCATTCTTGAACGAGCTCCCGTGCTGTATAGACTAAAGTTAGTGCTGAATAAGAAAAATCGTTAAAAGGAGCAGGCATTCGCATGATGCAAATGGATTTGCGCGTTTGTTGAAATTACACTTCATGTACCCAACTGTTCCTAGATTTCAAATTGTAGTGAAATATACATCACAATACTTAGAATACTAATTGGCAATCTGAATTATTGAGTTACATTGCTAAAAATGGCGGCCATGAGCGTGATGCAAATGGATTTCTATTATGTATTGTCAGTCAATCCTTCATTTTAATGAAAATATATATCAATTCGTTGAGAATATCGTGTTTTATACGGAATTGGTACTACAAATCGGCATATTGTACATTCATTAACAAGATGCAAGTGGATTTAAAAAGAGCTTCAATATTTTTTTGTATATTTTGCTTCAAACATTCGGTTTTCTGTTCATAAAATAATAACGTGACATTTTACAACTTATTCATTCGCAAGTGGCCTAAATTAAAAAAATCCTGACTACCCTAATAATATCAGATTCGTAGAGAAAATACGAGATACCCTCAATTTTCATATCCTTTTGTATACGATAGGTACCGTAAACACTTCGTTTCGAGTTTCAGGAAATGAGTGACTCAGGAGCGAAGAGCAACAGGAGACAACCCCGTAGCAGTGTGGCATCCCGTAGTCGTAGTCGAACTCCACGGCAAGAGAGTGTGAGGCGAAGCCGTTGTCGCAGCCGATGTGAGGAGGACCAAAGACGTCTTCGAAGATCCCGGAGTCGCACTGCGTCACGAGGCCTTCGTCCAAGCCGCCGCCGAAGTCGGAGCAATAGCAGTATATGCACGTTACGAGAACAGGAGCTCATGCTGTCACGAGAGAAAGAACGGTTACAAGCTCTTGAAAGGGAGGTACGTAGAAAGCTTGATAAAGTGCTCGATCGCGAACGGGACCATACTCCTAAGGCTGGCTCATCCTATCATAAGGAAGACTGTGTCCATGATAGTCGGCAACATAGTCACACTTTATCAACACCGCCTAAACGTCGTACACCCAGTGTTATTGATGATTCTAAGAATCCTAAACAACCTAAATTAACATTAGAACTTTTTGAAGATTTTCTGAATATACTTAAGTCCAAGGCAGGGGATCGTGAGTCGTTTGCAACTATGAACAATGTTATTCGGAAATCGATACATTATCAAAAGAACAGACAATAAATGTTTGACTTGATAAGGTAGATGAGTGTACAGAGATCTATAATTGGACTGATAGGCAAACGGTACACTATGCCCTGCCTAAACTTTCCGGAATTGCGAAAACCTGGTACCAGGGCCTACCGTCTATTAAGTACAATTGGTCTGAATAGAAAGTAATATTAAGAGAATCATTTCCTGCAACTGAGAACTATGCAGAGCTTTTGTCAGAAATGCTTGATAGACGGGTACGCCCTAGTGAATCATTTGAGCTATATTACTTTTCGAAAATAAACCTATTGAATAAATGTAAAATCTTTGGAAAGCAAGCAGTGGACTGCCTACTTCATGGAATAGAAGATAGGGGAGTTCGTGTCGGTGCCCAAGCAGCTAAATTTGATAAACCTGAGGACGTACTAGAATTTTTTAAAACGATTAAGCATTATCAAATTCAGAATGATACCAATAAAGATTTTAATAGGGGTAAACGTTCAAATATTAGTACATTAACAAATGGTAGCTCTACAGGAAACTCTGACACAAACTCGATTAAATACAATAATAACATAGGACCGATTACATGCTTTAATTGTAAAGGTGTCGGACACCCTAGTTTTAGATGCCCCAAACCTTTAGTGAAGTGTAGCAACTGTAATTACTTGGGGCACAAATCTTCTCATTGTCCAAGGTCTAGGGAACAAAGAAACCCCCCTAAATATAAAAATATTCTTGAAGGCTCTCTCTAGCGGAAAGTAATAATTATAAGTATAGACTTGCTATGTTAACGGACCGAAGAAAGCAAACAAGACTCAAAGTTGCATCTTACCACGATTTGTGACATGACATTACGGTAGACGTGGGCAATATGATGCCAATTTCTGTTAAGTCGGATATTGCACGGGACTTAAGCATTTATGTCGGTAGTTCTGTTAGGGGTCAACTTGGTCAGGAATATTACCTTCTGCCGGGAGAATACCAAATATGCAATTTGCTTGTTCAGAACGTTGTTTTCGCTGCAATTTATTTTAAAGAAGTGCTCTAATTACTCGTGCTCAGTTTGTAGGAATCTACATATATAAAAGCGAAATACCACTCACTCATTAATCACGAAATCTCAGAAACTACAAGTAGTAGGGCCCCCAAATTTTTCATAGGGGTTCCTTTTAGTAAGTAGATGCTCTTTAAGACGGGAATTTGCGAAATTCCCACGGAATCGGGATTTACACAGGAACAACTTCCCACGCGAACGAAGTCGCGATCAACTGCTAGTAGATAATAAAAGCCATTAACGAGCCTATTGAAGAAGGATGTTCCGTGGCGATGGGGACAAGCTGAGGTTGCATCATTTGAACCTTTTAAGAGATTACTCACAGATAAACCAGTTTGCCCTCTTTGACCATACTGCGGAGACGCAGTTACATACAGATGCGAGTAAATTCGGGGGTTGCCGGTATCTTACTTCAAAGAAATGATTCAAGGGCTTTCCAGCCCTTCCGCTAGTGGCATTTTTCAGCCGCCAGACGACAGCTGATGAGATGAAAATACATTCATTTAAACTGAAGACACTCGCAGTCATCAGTTTATTCAATAAATGTTGCAATTTTATTTTATCGGAATCAAGTTTCCACAGAAAAACCTGGTACCAAGAATTTCGCGATGGTGGATCCAAATCTTAGAGTTCAATTGTCACATTGAGTACCTTCTTGGGGAGAGGATGTACCACGTCGATACTCTCAGCAGAGGACCTGTATCTGCACCCAATCCCAAAAGTTGACATCCCGTTTCACACGTTTCTTGCCGACCACCTCAATCCGTTTCCCCGTAGTAAGTGAGGCTGTTTGTATACCGTAATTGTCGATGCATTTACCAAATATGGTAGCTTAACAGCAGTTCGAAGCACAAAAACAAGAAAACATAAAAGCCTCTAAGACTCTCTTTAGTTACTTTGGATCCCCTCTTCGACTCATAACGGACAGTGGGACGAGCTTTGTGAGCAAATAGTTTAGAATGCAATCTATTGGTGTGAAGTACGTCCTGAACTCCGCGGCGACCCCAAGAGCAAATGGGCAGGTCAAACCTTTCTCCCTGATATTCAACTAGGACTAAACAATTCCGTCCACAGCGTGACTAGGAAAACGAAGACCGAGATAGTGTTCAGTAGGACAGTCCCAAATACAGCTCAGGGTTTACTAAATGATATTTTTGGATAATACTAAAAAAATAGAAAAAAAAACGAAAGACATTATAGGAATTAGGTTTGAGGCAAGCGATAGAATTAATGTAAATCAGAACAGGAATACGGATCGATTTGGCAAGGATAGGAAAAAGGCAACAGAGTAGAAGGAGGGAGATCTTATTAGGATATTGAGGGCGATAGTATCAGGACCGGGCCAGTCAAAGAAATTTGAAGCGAATTTTCAGGGTCCATACAGAATAAAACAAAAAATGTTACCAAATGATCGGTTCCCTGTAGACGACGCTCCTTAAACTAGAATAGGCGCGAGTTATGAAACGGTGGTAGCTATCGATATAATATCTCATTGATTAAGTTTTTGTACCCCTGCTTGCATTTCCAGTGATGATAACACCGATTATAATGACAATGATAACAACGACGAATGAGTAGAGTAACTTATTTAATTTATTGTTAAACTGTGAGTTATTGAATGTGTCGAATTGATTTAGAATTTACATTGCCAATCTTGTGATGATGAAATGATTACAGAAGGAAGTAAATAAGTTGATAAGTTTAATCTCTTTGATATGATTTTAGTGATGTTTTTAATTCATGTAAGATAAGCGATTAGTGATTAAAAAAAAGTGAGGGGTGCCTCAACTCAAGCATGATATGTGTAGGAACTCACTACTCATGAGTGATTTGAGGCATCGTAGTCGTGACGTGTGACGGTGAAGGAAGTAACCTTTACACATCGCGACTATAGTATAGTTGAGTGAGGATGTTTCAAGGCGGGCATGACTGGCGTACGAACTCGCCGCCCAGGAGTGTCTTGAGACATTGAGGTCGATGAGATTGTGACGGTGAAGGAAGTAGCCTCACATCTTACGGCCATAGATTAGAGATTTAGGGAGGGTGTTTCAAGGCGGGCATGACTGGCGTACGAACTCGCCGCCCAGGAGTGTCTTGAGACATTGAGGTCGATGAGATTGTGACGGTGAAGGAAGTAGCCTCACATCTCACGGCCATAGATTAGTGATTTAGGGAGGATGTTTCAAGGCGGGCATGACTGGCGTACGAACTCGCCGCCCAGGAGTGTCTTGAGACATTGAGGTCGATGAGATTGTGGCGGTGAAGGAAGTAGCCTCACATCTCACGGCCATAGATTAGAGATTTAGGGAGGGTGTTTCAAGGCGGGCATGACTGGCGTACGAACTCGCCGCCCAGGAGTGTCTTGAGACATTGAGGTCGATGAGATTGTGATGGTGAAGGAAGTAGCCTCACATCTCACGGCCATAGATTAGAGATTTAGGGAGGGTGTTTCAAGGCGGGCATGACTGGCGTATGAACTCGCCGCCCAGGAGTGTCTTGAGACATTGCGGTCGATGAGATTGTGACGGTGAAGGAAGTAACCTCGCATCTTACGGCCATAGAGATTCATTGAGGGTGTTTTGAGTGGGGCATGATTAGCGTATGAACTCGTTACCCTTGAATGGTTCAAAACACTGCGGCTTATAACGAATGATGTTACATATATAGTTATAGATCGTAATAGCTATAGTTAAGTAGAAATATTGGAATGATGTAATATCGCATATTTTTTTATGGAAATGTTGATTTTAGACAGAGAGATATTGTATATTTCTAATAAATGATTACATTGTATAGCGCAATACGAACGAAGGGACTCGTTCTTGAAGGATGGCCGAATGTAATGAATATATTGATACCACCTAGCGATAGTTGTAGCGAATAACCGTTACCTCTCTTGACGTTTTATACTGTAACTGATATATTGATATCAAACGGTTGATATATCGGATACTCGTTACTTCTCATGTTATTTTATGTTATCTGTGGTACTTATACTGATTATTATAGTTTAACTGTCATTCCGGTGGGCAATCATTCTTGAACGAGCTCCCGTGCTGTATAGACTAAGGTTAGTGCTGAATACTATTTTTGTTTTGTGAAGTGATTGTGAACTTGAAGTGAGAATATGTATTAAATAATTATAGTTGGCTAACTTGCGTTTGATTCCTGTGACTCCCTTCTGAGGTGACCTTTTACATGATATACCTACACTACAAAGCCAAAAATAATTTTAATTTTGCAAGTCGGTGCCTACAACGAAAATACAAAACCAAAGATACTGTCTGTCTACCTACCTTTTTTGGTAGTTGATTAATTTTTTTTTTTGGGTTTTTTTTTATTTTCGCTTTTTTGAGGGTTGGTTTGTAGTTTACCTAGTTACAAAAACCTAAATGTCAACTTCTTATCAACTATTGCAAAATATTTATTTTCCCGACGCTGGGCCGTAAATTGTTGAGAAGTTCTTCTAATACTTCACCATCAGCTCCACTTCACCATATGCATCGTGACGGGCATAAAGTGTTTAACAACTAAATTTAAGTAATCGGATCGCAACCCATGAATTATTTATTAATTGAGTAGTTTCACTAGCCGTCTGTGGTCTTCATCATCAGTTCTATTTCACCAAATGGTGCTTTTCAAGAGCAACTGCACAAGTTACATTAAAATCGCTATAGGAGTGCCCATAATATTTAAAGAGTTCCCTCGATTTCTCCAGGATCCCATCATCAGATCCTGACTTGATGACAATGGGACCACCTCTAAAGTATAGGTACCATTTCAAATAAAAAATATTTTTTCAAATCGGTTCAGCCATCTTCGAGTAATCGGTGATCAAACATAAAAAAAATATACGCGTCGAATTGAGAACCTCCTCCTTTTTTAGAAGTCGGTTAAAATGTCTGATAGTAGTACTCACTTTTCTGTATTTATTTGAAAACAAATTAATGCGACTTATTTACTTACAATAAAATGTATAAGTACCTGAAAACTTTCGTATTTTATGCAATTTCGTCGCATTATCGCCGAAACGTTAATATTTAGTTTTTACCCGACTGCGGGAGCAAAAAGGGGGGTACAACTCGTGTTGTTTTTTATATCAGGACTAGTACTCACGCGGGGCTTCGCTCCCGTGTGTTCTATCACGGTAAAAACATAACTCTCCTTTTTTGCAGTCGCGTAAAAAGTAGCCTATAACCTTCCTCAAGCTTCAAGCTACTTCCATACCAAATTGCATCCAGATCCACCCAGTACTTTCGAAGATTAGCGCGTTCAAGCAAACAAACAAACTTTTCCGCTTTATAATATTAGTATAGATAGGTGGCATTCATGGCAATTACTTACGTTTCAAATTTAAAACCCTAGGAAAAGTTTGTATTTCCACTCCAATTTGTTCATATTACTGAACGATGAAAATGATGAAATGAATGGATATCTTCATAATATCTAAGGAAATGCAATTCTGCCAGCGGTAGCGCGTCAACTCCCAACGCGAATTAATTTTAATGAGATTGGCCAAATCTGTCGTGACGTCACCTGTCCCTTATATGACAGTACCTTAGATGACCTTTGACAGTTTGCCATTTTATTGTTGACTAGCTGTGCCCCGCGGTTTCACCCGCGCGGTTTTAATCCTACTACTATTATTACCGCGAAAACCTCTGAATATCGAAAATTAAACGTTAAACATACCTATCTAATTCGCACTGGATAGAGAATCGCAAAGTAAAGATAGTTGTTATTATATTCATAAGAATAGATTTAGATTATTTCGGTGTAAACAATACATTTTAGTCCTATTTTCTTGTGCCATGAGTATGCATTGGTTTTCCCTACGTCCGGATCTAGATAAAGCAACATAATTATGATTAACCAAGTGAAAAAAAAAAATGGCCAAGTGCGAGTCAGAGTCGTCCATGATGGGTTCTATAGTGCTACGCCAAATAACTTTTGTTTTTCAGTTCAAACAATTCATATTTTCAAAAAAAACAAAGTCAAAGAACCACCATTCCGTAATTTTATATATTATATGTACAAATTTTTACAGTATTAATATAAATATATGTATTTTACCTGTATGTATGTTTATATTTGTTAATTGTATCTTTATAATTTACGTTATTAGTTAAGTAAGTTTTAATTTACGTAATTAGTATTTTTACACACTATATCCATCATCTCTTATGCATTTCTCCGTGTCTTCTCTGTCGCAAGTCTGCTAGAAGAAATTTCTTTTGAAATAAGCAGCTCCTTTGTATGTATTTCTTTTAAATAACGTTGTTGAATAATTTTAATTTTACATTTTCTCCTAAAATGTAAGTCCAAATTATAAACTGTAAAAGACAAAGTTTATCTTCATAAAATTATCTTGATGATGAGACTATTTCAGAACGTAAGTATTAATACGGTCGCATAATAATAATACTACAAAGTCATGCCTTATTTTTTAAATATTTTCTTTACATACTTTGCCACATTGTGGATTATATATAAAAGTTATATATGTAGTACCGCGGAGTTTTTTTTTTTGATCTACATAAACCCTACGTTTTTATAGTACATGATTTTTACGTAGATCTCAGCATTTCGGCACCGCGTTTGATTATAGCAATTTAGCGGTGTATTTTCTTCCGACTTACTTCACTAATACCCTTATTTTAAGAAAACCGAGAGCAGTAGCGTAATATTAAATAGCCTATAGCCTTCCTCATGAAATTGCCTATCATAATCAGAAATCATTTTTGAAATCCACCCAGTACTTTCGAAAATTAGCGCGTTCAAACAAACAAACAAACTTTTCCGCTTTATAATATTAGTATAGATAGGATAACCACCATCTCAGCGATAGATATAAATAGATCGATATATTATAGTCTTTATTGTACACAACGGAATTCAATAAGGACTTAATAAGGATTAGCGACGATGTGGTCGAAGATTAGGCACGCTTACGCTTTATCGTAAAAACCCAAAACATTCTTATCTATACTAATATTATAAAGCGGAAAAGTTTGTTTGTTTGTTTGTTTGCTTGCTTGAACGCGCTAATCTTCGAAAGTACTGGGTGGATTTGGATGCAATTTGGTATGGAAGTAGCTTGAAGCTTAAGGAAGGTTATAGACTACTTTTTACGCGACTGCAAAAAGGAGAGTTATGTTTTTACCGTGACAGAATCCACGGGAGTGAAGCCCCGTGTGAGTATTCCGTCGTACGTACACTAGCTAGAGCAGACGTGTTATCGTGTTTAAGCTCGGTTAATAATATTCGGTGTCATTTAAAATCGTATCCTGTCACTAAGACAATAAACCACAAAGTGCTTCGTCTACTTATTACAAATATTTAAATCACGGGTGACAGTAAAACAGTGCGATTCATACTTTTGTTTACCCGCTCATTGTGCAGTGAAACAGACAATCAAATTGTGAGTGTGCGACCACTTAACCGTTATCTTATCACACATCATTATCTCATACGTTTGCCCAATTGAACGCTGTTTGTACACAATGATGCATTCTCCGAAAGGTAGTAAATGCCAATCGGTTCCAGATCTGTACTCGAGCGAAGAGTCTGACCGCAACGTAACCCAGAGAAATCTCAAGAGGAAGCAACCCGACTGCGAGCTGACTATGGCTATATCTTCATTATCTGAAGAATTTAAGAGGTCAATGAATGCTCTGCGTAATGATATGCGTGACCAGTTTACAAATATAAACACGAACATCAGCAATCTGAGAGATGATTTTAATAATTTATCATCTACCTCCTGTCAAATTCAAAACGATTTGAAAGAATTACGTTCCGAGTTCTCTCATACCAAACAGGATATATTAACTCTAAATACAAAACACCAAGAATTATCGAAGATCGTGACTGAGTTGAAGTCGTCAGTTAACTTTAACTCAGCGAACAACGTTGATAACGTGAAGCGTATTACGGAGATGGAGTCAAGGATTAATACCTGTGCGTCCGCGACCATATCTTTATTGGAAAATAAAATAGATCGTCTGGAACAACATGCTAGACAATGCAACATTGAAATAGGAAACCTGCCTGAAAAACGTGGTGAAAACCTAGTCGTTATCTTGGAGTCAATTGCGTCGGCAATCAACATACCCTTAACGCAGAGAGATATAGTGGCTATTCACCGTGTTCCACACGGACACTCGCATAATTCTCGTCCGAAAAACATTATAGTGAAGTTGAGTTCCCGGCTGCTACGTGATAACGTGCTAAGCGCTTTTCGACTGTCTAAAGGTATTACGTCAGATCGTATTGGTCTCGCGGGTACTCAGTGCCGTATTTACATGAACGAACATTTGACGCTTCGTAATAAGGAGTTATTTCGTAAAGCTCGCGACGCTGCCAAATCAAACAAGTACAAGTATGTATGGGTCCGAAATGCAACAGTTTTGGTCAAGGAAACTGATGATTCATCTACCTTTGCGATCCGCTCAGAAGACGACATTGCTAGAAATATTAGGTCTAAAAACTGTTCGAATAACAATGTCGGTAACAACAAATCATAAACTGTATTGTATGTTTCACCTCATTAGTATAAGTAAGCTGTCATTTATGGGTTATTATGTTTGTATTATGTTATGTTTTTTTGCGGTCAGAAGTGTGATTGTTTTTCGTGTGATTTTAAAGCTCTGTTTACATTTTAAAATCATCCTACTCATTAATAACGTAAATATTATAGTCCTGCCACCTATCGTGATATTTTTGCCGAATATTATAATCACTTATGTCGATTGTGTCTACTTTTTGTTTTTATTTTCTAAGTTTATGGAAAAGTACCATGTAAGTAATAAGCAATGGGTTGCGTCAATTAATTATATGTCACTGCTTAATTTCATTATACCCTCACACATTATAAATGGCTGATAATAGTAATATTTCTATATATTATCAAAACTGTCGAGGAATTAGGACTAAATTAAATGCCTTATATTTAAATATTTTGTCGCATACATATGATGTCATTATTTTGACCGAGACCTGGTTGACGCCAGAAATATCTGATAACGAATTTATTGATCACCGATATTTGGTATTTAGATGCGATCGTGACCGTGTACTCACCAATAAAAAGGATGGCGGTGGTGTCCTTATCGCTGTATCTAAGGACCTGAAACCGACCTATCTTGCATTTTCGCCCCCGTTAACGTTACCAGAACATGTTATTGTAAAAGTTCCCTCCAACAAAAATAAGTATCATTTAATATATGCTACGTACATACCGCCAAACACTATGGATGATGTATACATTACTTTTCTTGATTCTCTATCAACTTTATGTGATGACCCGCATAGATAATATTATTCTAACAGGTGATTTCAACTTGCCTTTAATTAACTGGGTAAAAAAATCATCATACATGGATTATGCCACAAATAATAAACTCACAAACGTTCATCGCTATTTAGCAAACTTCTGCTCACAACAAGGTATGAAACAATATAACCATATATCCAACTCTGTTGGTCGCATCTTAGACTTATTCTTTTGTAACGCACATACCTTAACGTTTTCTCCTGATACCTCCCTTTTACCCATGGACAACTATCATCCGGCTTTCTATGTACATATTTCTTTCAGTTGTCCTACACATATTATCTCCAAAAGAAGTGTTCATAACAAACTTAATTATCATAAAGCTAATTATCACAAAATAAATACCGATATAGGAAACGTTGAATGGAATTTCGTACTTGACAACATATCACCAAATGAATCTGTTTCTAAATTCTATGAAAAACTTTATGAAATTATAAGATCACACACGCCATATTGTAAACCCAAAAATATGAATTTCCCAAGTTGGTTCTCCAAGTCACTTATAAATATTTTTAAAAGTAAAAATCGGGCTTGGGTTAGGTGGAAGAAGTATAGCAATTTGAGCGATTATGAGATATTCTCTATCAACAGGACAAAGTTTAAAAAAGAAGCCGATAGATGCTATAAAAGTTACATCAATGCTGTTGAAGATAGTGTTTCTACCAATATTAAGACGTTCTGGACATACGTTGCCAGACGCAAAATTACAAATAAAATCCCATCAACGGTTCACTACAATCAAATCTCCTCTAATGATCCTGTAACTACCTGTAACTTATTCGCTACATTTTTCCGTTCTGTATATGAGCCGACAACTTTTGACAATCACTCTTGGACACCACCCCTTAACAGTGCTGACAATGATCTCAATTTGTGTAAGCTGCAGCTTTCTCTTGATGCTATACGAAGAGAATTGAAGTCACTCGATTCATCTAAAGGTCCAGGTCCGGACGGGATTCCATCAGTTTTTCTAAAAAATACGTGTGATACACTTTGCTATCCCTTATTTATCATATTTAATAAATGCTTATCTTTTGGTGTCTTTCCCGATGTCTGGAAACATGCAAATATTGTGCCAGTTCATAAAAGTGGATCCAAGCATGATGTAGCTACTTATCGACCTATCTCTATGCTATCTGCTTTTTCCAAGCTCTTTGAGAAGCTAGTACATAATGAGGTATATCCGGCTATTCACAGTGCTTTAATAAATGAACAGCATGGTTTTGTTAAGGGTAGATCGTGTATTAGCAATCTCCTTACTTTCACATCTCAGCTCTTTGAAAGTATAGACAATAGAGAACAAATCGATGCGGTTTATACTGATTTCCAGAAAGCATTCGATAAAATTGATCATACACTGCTACTTAATAAAATTGCGTATAACGGAATCAGAGGTGACCTTTTGCGGTGGTTTACATCTTACATAACTAACAGAACTCAAAAAGTGGTGGTTGATGGCTTCGAGTCCAGCGCTATTCAGGTCACATCTGGCGTTCCTCAAGGTTCCATCCTGGGTCCCTTATTATTTATCTTATTCATTAATGATATAAAAATCTGTTTCCAACATTCTAAATTTCTTTTATATGCGGACGATTTGAAGGTTTATAAAAAAATATCAAATCAACAAGATTCTATTGATTTCCAGCAAGATCTGGACCGTTTTTCTGACTATTGTTCTTCTAATAAGCTATATCTTAGTATTCCAAAGTGTCACGTTATAACATTTACCAAAAAGAAAAATAAAACAGAGTTCAACTACTGCCTTGCTAATACACTTTTAGATAAAGTTACTTCCCTCCGTGATCTTGGGGTTCAGCTTGATTCGAAGCTGCATCTAGATGCTCATATAGACAAAATAGTTAGTAAGGCTTACCCAATGTTTGGTTTCGTAATGAGAGCATCTAGGGAATTTCGTCGCCCTTCCACATTTTTGCATTTATACAAATCTATAATAAGGCCACAATTAGAGTTTGCGGTACCTATATGGAACCCACTGTACAAGAAATATAATGAGAGTTTGGAGTTGGTACAACGTAAATACCTTCGTGCTGTAAACTACAGATGTTTTCGAAAGAGAGTCTCATACAGCCTACTTCTAAAAAAATACGATCTCCTTACCTTGCAGTCGAGACGGAAGCTCCTGGATGTTATGACTCTGTTTAATGTGTGTCGGAATAAATTTGATTGTCCTGACCTAGTGAAGAATTTAAGTTACCTTGTTCCCCGAACAGTACATGTACGTGAGGTACGCACACGACACTTATTTGCTACTAGCCGTTGTAAATCCAATGCTGGTTCACGCTCACCTCTTCATCGTTTAGTTGAGACTTACAATAATGAGTTTGGCACAGTCGACATATTTTTCCTCAGCAAAAATTTATTCAGGAAACAAATTCGAGCAATTATTAAGGATTGGCAGTTGACTTTGTGATTAACGTGTAATTTCGTCTGCCCTGTTTATGAAATCATTTGTATTTTACATTTTCTGCACCGCACTTTATTAACTGTTGCTTTTCTTTTAGTTTATAAAGTAAATCACACCGTATTATAATTATGTCGCTCTAGTTTTTATATAGTAATCCGTGGAAAACGTTGTGGGTAGCATATTTACCATATTTTTGTATGTAAGCCTATGTATAAGTATGTAATATGTTACTGTTTGTTTTTCCCTAAAATAAATAAATAAATAAATAAACTTTTCCGCTTTATAATATTAGTATAGATAGGATAACCACCATCTCAGCGATAGATATAAATAGATCGATATATTATAGTCTTTATTGTACACAACGGAATTCAATAAGGACTTAATAAGGATTAGCGACGATGTGGTCGAAGATTAGGCACGCTTACGCTTTATCGTAAAAACCCAAAACATTCTTATCTATACTAATATTATAAAGCGGAAAAGTTTGTTTGTTTGTTTGTTTGCTTGCTTGAACGCGCTAATCTTCGAAAGTACTGGGTGGATTTGGATGCAATTTGGTATGGAAGTAGCTTGAAGCTTAAGGAAGGTTATAGACTACTTTTTACGCGACTGCAAAAAGGAGAGTTATGTTTTTACCGTGACAGAATCCACGGGAGTGAAGCCCCGTGTGAGTACTAGTAGGTACCGACATAAATCAAAATTATTTTTATTTCATTAAGCCTACATGGACAAATTGATCGTTTCCTAAGGAGAAGAACCGGCAAGAAACTCCACAGTTGCTCTTATTCTATTTCTTTATAAGTCGTCACTTTTCACCAATCGTTTCTCTAATTATTACTTACACTGATTTATAGAAATGTTCAATTAATTATGTAATTCATAGATATGAGCTGTACTGGTGGTGCGGTTTGTAGATAGTCCGAGCACGAGACCAATAATAATGTTGCATAAATTAGAGATGCAGATTAGAGTTTCGGCACCTTTAATATGTTTAAAGTTCATGTTTCGGCCGCAGCGCGCGGATGTGTCAGATCACAGGTCAAGGCCGCAGCGAAAGAGGGCGCGTGCTCTCTTACTGCGAGAAAGTGACGCTAAGTGACGCACGCGCCGCCCGGATGCGCGCGCGGACTGGCCGGTGCGCACTCGGCCACTAGTGGTGCAATTCGCACCTTTCATAATATACCCGGAATATCACCAGACCCCAAATATATCCGCAGTTGATATTGCATCATCTTTCTTTAGTCTGTCAAATTCGGGAGATGAAGCTCCACTATGAGCTATGCCAATGATACGGTTAGCATTAGACGTCACGATTGGCGCAGTGGGCAATTCTTAATCAGTCATGTAGGAAAAGAATATTTAAAAAAAATTGGCCAAGTGCGAGTCGGACTCGCCCATGAAGGGTTCCGTGGTAACTATAATAAATATAATATACTTAATATATTTATATGAAAAAAAAAGAAATACCTTACAAATTTCTTAAAACTAGCTTATTTACAATTTTTACAACTACGCCATATAACTTTGTTTTTAATAGTATTTGTATGAATTACAAAGTTATATTTGCGGTTTTATAAAATATACTGTATCTCAAAAACTGCTGACTCGATCTCGTTCAAACTAATTTTGGTTGAAAGTTTACATTAAGATCTACAACATATGGTTTACTTAGATTTTTCACTTCATTATTATAGAAGTTAGAGGGGGGACACATTTTACTACTTTGGAAGCGTATATCTTTTAAACGATTAACTTTATGAAAAAGTCATTTTAGAAACCTTAATGTCATTTTCAAATACCTGTCTATAGATACCACACACGTAGAGGTTTCATGAAAAAAAATACTTTCCGTTTCAGTTCCATGTATGGGGAGCCCCCTTTATTTTAAATATTTTTTAAATTTTCTCATAAAATCGGAAAGTGGTTCACAGAATACATCTACCTACGAAGTTTTACATGTATAGTCCTAATAGTTTCGGAACAAAATGGCTGTGACATACGGACGGACAGACAGACAGACGGACAGACATGTCGAAACTATAAGGGTTCCGTTTTTTGCCATTCGGCTACGGAACCCTAAAAAAGACAATATCCTTTTCCATCAATTATAGGTCTTATAGCAAGGAGAGGTGTTCGTGGCTAATTACTAATAGCAGCGCAGGTGGAACTTCTGGGTTCAGCTACGTTTGTCGATATCAGTGCGTGGATGTGGATTCATTCTTATATCTATGAGAGAGGCACGTTAGAGCCATCTGGCATTTGAACATATTTGCCAGTCCATACGGAAATCAGAATCTAACAATCTGACGACAGTTTTGCCGACTGTCATCGTGTTGCCCATTTACTGCATTCTGGCAGAAAGATATGAAATAGGACCATGTAAATTAAATAAATAAATTTAAATGAATAAATGAATTTGTATTTATATTTAAACTAGCTTGTGCGCTGGCACAAGCTTAAAAACTTAGAAAAACTTCCCACGCGGGCGAAGCCGCTGGGCTTCGCCCGCGTGGGAAGATTTTCCCGTGTTAATCCCGATCCCGTGGGAATTTCGCAAAATCCTTTCTTAGAGGATGCCTACGTTATAACATCTACCTGCATGCCTAATTTCAGCCCGATCCGTCCAGTGGTTTGGGCTGTGCGTTGATAGATCACTATGTCAGTCAGTCAGTCAGTCACCTTTGAGTTATATATATTTAGATATAGATTACTGGTAGTCAGCTACCTTCCGTGAAACTGAAAACCGTTAGGCAGAATGTTAAGTCAGTATCGGAAGGTCATCCAAGGGCGGACCTTTGTCAGCTAGTAAGCATGGGCAAGCGCCGCTACCTATAAAGCCCAACATAATATTTAAACAATCGATTGACCATAGACTCGAAGAAGTAGCCATATGTCTTTTAGGTACATTAGTTACCCGGCGACCACGATGTCCGTGACGAAATGATTTAGTTTATTTTCATTTTTACAATGTATTTTTATTTCGTCAGAAGACGCGACTGTATACTACGTGCGCTGAAGTTTCATTATCAGTGGGATAATATACGGCTATAAAAAGTGACATAAATTATACAAGTAAACAACAATAATTCATTTTTAAGTTATTCCCCGAAAGTTATAAAAAATACCGATAGTGTTTTAATCTCGTATGTTGTCGTGATCATCCTTAATCACCAGAGGAAGCACAGTTAACAGTGACTACATCACGGTGACCCCACACTCACTTTTCCTCCGTGTAATAAATCCCAGTAACAGATTTAGATAACCCAAACGAACGTCAGTAAGACGAAATGACGTAGACATAAGAAATACCAAATGAAATCTTTGACATAATACATCACTCGTAGATCCTCTAGTTTTCCTCAACGAGGCACTAGCAGCCACGGCGACGCGCCGCGACCACCGGAAGATTGAGCACCCGCCACACGATACATTACCGCTATTTTCTTATGACATAAAATACACTTGACTCAATCTTCAATGCTACATATGCTACAATGGTTACATTTCGAGTAAAGTGCGATGGAATTTCACAATCTAAGAATATGAACGACAATACGCCATTGTTACGTGATCGACATCTAGTATCCAAAGCATGTGCTATGAAGAAACAGAGAAGTTATTACGGGTGCGTCTCATAACGTATAAACTCATTTGGTCTAATTTTATTTTATTATCGTTCATGAGATATAATCAACGTGAGATATAACAACTGCTGATATAATTTCTTTACTTATATCATTTATTTGTTCTAAAACTTAATTAGATTAACGTTGTTTGATATATCGTTTATGTAATCGATTATCATTTGGTGTAACGTTTAATATGTATTATATATTGTTTATTTAATCGAAAGTCATTTGGTCTAAAGTTTAATATATATAAAAAACATCATTATGGTTAACACCCTGACTCAGAGTACCCCGACTCGGATAGGTTAGGTTAGAAGTCTAAGCCTTCGTGGTTATTTTTTTTTAAACCACCCAGAAATAGGACCCCGCGAAGCGGGGCTCCGTCGACTTATCTTAGCACAAGGTGGTAATCAGTTACTAGTTATGTTTAATATCTACTTAGGTTACTATTACCTATAACTACGATGCAACTTACAAAGAATAAAACAAAGAAAAAATACTTTTAAATATACCAAATAAGTTTTATATCTTTTGAGTGGTATGTCAAACAATTTTATATTTAATGTATGTTATGTCAAACGATGTTATATTTAATGTATGTTATGCTTATAAAAATTACTTATTTTAAAATTATATCAATCGTTTATTATATAACTAATCGCTATATTAAATAAAATTATAGGTTCCGTAGTTATATGTTGTTAATATTAGAGATTTTGTTGTTATATCATCCATTACTTACCCAGTTATTACTGGTACTAAAATAGAGATAGTTCGTATTTTATTTAAATGTAATAAGGGACTAAGAATTTTGACATATTTTTACACCTTTATACATGAACCTAAAATGAATATATATCTATACTAATATTATAAAGCGGAAAAGTTTGTTAGTTTGTTAGTTTGTTTGTTTGTTTGTTTGCTTGAACGCGCTAATCTTCGAAATTACTGGGTGGATTTGGATGAAATTTGGTATGGAAGTAGCTTGAAGCTTGAGGAAGGTTATAGACTCACGCGGGGCTTCGCTTCCGTGAAGCGAAGCCCCGCGAGAGTACTAGTATATATATATACTAGTACTCACGCGGGGCTTCGCTCCCGTGGATTCTATCACGGTAAAAACATAACTCTCCTTTTTTGCAGTCGGGTAAAAAGTAGCCTATAACCTTCCTCAAGCTTCAAGCTACTTCCATACCAAATTTCATCCAAATCCACCCAGTACTTTCGAAGATTAGCGCATTCAAGCAAACAAACAAACAAACAAACTAACAAACTTTTCCGCTTTATAATATTAGTATAGATATATATATATATATATAGTTTATTTTATATAAATGCGATTATTTAAAAATAAATATACCAAGTCTCGGCTGAAATACAGGATTACCTAGTTGAGGCACATGACATGTGTGAACTTAATGTAGATTTAAGCGAAATTGTATTTATTACTAGTACTCACGCGGGGCTTCGCTCCCGTGGATTCTATCACGGTTAAAACATAACTCTCCGTTTTTGCAGTCGCGTAAAAAGTAGCCTATAATCTTCCTCAAGCTTAAGCTACTTCAATACCAAATTGCATCCAAATCCACCCAGTACTTTCGAAGATTAACGCGTTCAAGCAAACAAACAAACAAACAAACAAACTTTTCCGCTTTATAATATTAGTATAGATTTACCTTATGATTTTGAATAAACATTTTTATTTATTTATCATTTATCTCACCCATAAGCACAAAACGTTTTGGAGTAGAAGTTAAAAGTCCTTGCCGGTGTCTTTGTTTTCTGATAGCTACAACCTGTGAGGTCTTTTCAGGATCCGGTAAGAAGTTGGTTAGACGCGAGCTTATCAGTAATAAAAAAGCTGCATTTTAGCTGTACTGATTTCCACAGCACAGCTCAAAGCTTCACCGCAGCAGCACTGGTGAACTTGATTTGCTACTTCCAGCCATGATCGCAGCCCACGGTGCAAGTGTGCAAGGAAACACGGGGTGGTTTCAGTCAGTGAGTCTTCCTCTCTCCCCAGGTCCACCGGAAATCATGAGGACTTTCACATCTAAAAAAAGAGAAAAAGGATACCCATGCTAACAATCAGGAATGCCAGAACGTTTTTCTAACAAACTCAATGCCGTCACAAAACGGCGAATCCGTTAAACTAACAAAACTAAAATATAAGGCTTATAATGTCGGTTACCATATTTCATTACGTAGGCACTCTGAATTTCGGTGTGTCGAATCATTTTAAAGTAAGATAACGTCCTTATCCGTGAAAGGTAATAAATAACCGACCGGATGTAGCATTATTATTATCATTAATGATTAACCGATGTTGTTTGAGTTTCACTCTTTTAATAGATAGTTGTCTAACAAAGGTGTCACCTCTGTGGTTTGTGGATAAAAGCATAAACCGCAAATCGTAAGCACACGCCTTCATTAACTGTGACCGCAGCCTCCACTGCAGCGGGTCGCGCCGCGGGGCCACTACGCGCATGTAGGAATTATGTACCATCAAAGCAGAAAAAATGTTTGACTATAAAAATGATTTTAAAGATCTTTGTTAAAAGCTAGTGTGATAAACAATATGAATCATGATAACTGAATTAAATATTTCATACCCTTCATACCTTATTTTTTTAATGAAAAGATTTATTGTGAGGGTGTGAAATATTTACACCACATTTAAGAAATTTGCCAATTCTCGCTTACCTTATCTCTGAAACTACTGAGTCACAAAAAATGTATCCACAGAAAGTAGAGCTTTTGTTTTTTTACTTGGACGGGATTTAATTGCGACATCCACATCTGAGAAAAATCTCAAATGAGTAGTAATTTGATGATTTTTCTCAGATGTGAAAAACTGGGGGAATCGCTGAGGGTCAGCGTGAGGAGTCACGCTCCAAAAGTCGCAGTCGCAAATGCATGAGTCAAGGCGCAGGTTCAGTTTACAAGCCGAAACTTGCTTGAGACAAACGTAAAGCTACTCTCCTCAGCGATCATGGTCGTCATATACTTGCCAGATATTAGTAGTTGTGATATTTTTCACGATTTCTCAGCATTTCTACCTGTAAGCGCTCATTTTGGAATACTCATGTATTGGTCACATGCATGGATGGCGCTTTTGGCCACAGGATGTTTAACAAAGTTTAAAGGGTTAACAAGAAAAATAAAAGAAAAAAATGTACACTTAGGTTAAGGTAATATCTATGGTACCTGGTGATAAACGGATTATTACCATTTACATATTAATAGACCACAGTAAACTTGGTCAATCCATCACATGGGTGATCTACCGCGTAAAGTCTTTAACGGTTCGCGTTCAGCATACTTCCCTACTTAATAAAATTAACAAGTCAACCGCAGCCTCTCCACATCGCCACTTTGTCAATATTCACAAGTTATTGTGTGCCTTTCATTTGCGACTAATGCTAAAAAGATAATTATCAACATCGATTTCATGCTTGCTCTTGCAATCGTGTCGAAATTGTCCGTTGGAACGGGGACGATTTTTTTTTATTGATAATTGGTTCGCGTTTGACCACCATCTCACCTGATGGTAAGTGATGATGTGGTCGAAGATGGAACACGCTTCCTAAAAGTAACCTATTCACTCTTGCCTTAAAGACCCTTAGGTTATAGCTATCAGGAAACACAGACTCCGGCAGGGAATACCACTCCTTAGCCGTACGCACAATGAAAGTATTCCCAAAACGTTTAGTGCGTATGTGTGGGATGTCCACCATGTAACGATGGCGCATCGCCGTTTGTCTTGTAGTGCGATGATGGAACGGGCTTGGCGGAATTAGATTGTGTAATTCCATCGCACACTCCCCGAAATGTAACCGATAGAAAACCGATAGACTAGCAACAACAACCGATGGACGTAGTTGCGTCAAAAGGAATTAGAATCGTGTGTTAGCTGTAAACTTTAAAACGAAAAGATGGATAAAAACGACTGCATGTAGCAGAGATGCGAATGTTGAAATACATGTGGGGAGGACAGGAATGGATAGAGTAAAAAATGAGTATATAATAGGAAGTTTGAAAGTGGCACCTATTACGAAAAAAAATTAAAGAAAGTCGCCTAACTTGGTATGGACATGTGATGAGAAGCGATGACACGCATGTAACTAAAAGTTAAAGATTGGTCTGAATGTTCATGCATGGAGAGGTAGAGGCAATCCAAAGAAAAAATGGATGGATTGTGTGAGGAATGTTACGAAAGAAAATGGAGTAAATGATACTTTGACGTCTGACAGGGGAGAATAAGAAGAAAACGTGTTACGCCGACCACAAGTAACTGGGATAACGGCAGGAATATGAGGATGTTAGCTATAAACTCTAGCACTCAACAAACACATCGTTATCACGACAGGAGCTGACCAATATCCAGCAAACCCGTTTTATCTTCGGTTGGCTTCCAAGTCTGGGAGTATGCTATGAATATGCGAGTAAAATACTTGTACAGTACAGTCTCAATATTACTCCTGCAAAGTCGATCTGCCGTAAAAATATCTGTTTCCTGACAGTTATAACATGGGGGTCTTTAAGTCAAGAGTGAAGAGGTTCCTTCTTGGTAAGCGTGCTTCATCTTCGACCAAAACATCGCTTTCCATCAGGTGACATGGTGGTTAAACGCAAGGCAAAAAAAGTATATTTCTAGAAAAAGCAATCTATCTCTCTAGACCTTGCTTGCTCAACTTGTCACTTTCAATAATTGTGTTTCATCGATGCATTATCAGCGACCGTGCCGCACAACCTTGCGATGCAAGCTCTCCACGCGTCGGTCGGGCAGTGGCGCGGGCAATGAACTAATTCTCTAAGGTACCCGTCTAGGTACAAACCGACTTGTAAATTGGGACCATAGGAACTAAATCATATCATAATCATAAATAATTTATTCTCTCTTCACAAAGTGACCTTGCCTAAAGTGCCTTATACATCTAAGTATACTAATATTATAAAGCGGAAAAGTTTGTTTGTTTGTTTGCTTGAACGCGCTAATCTTCGAAAGTACTGGGTGGATTTGGATGAAATTTGGTATGGACGTAGCTTGAAGCTTGAGGAAGGTTATAGGCTGCTTTTTACGCGACTGCAAAAAAGGAGAGTTATGTTTTTACCGTGATAGAATCCACGGGAGCGAAGCCCCGCGTGAGTACTAGTATTTAATATTTATGTAGGTACCATGTCTGAGCTATTATCTCTGTGGTGCCTGAAGTAGGCTTTTTAAGAAAGACCTGAATGTAGTCGCATCTGGCTTCGCTCCATAGACTTTATCAGAATAAAAAGATAACACTCCTTCTTTTACAGTCGGTAGTCAAACATCATCCAAATCCATACAGTGCTTTCAAAGATTAGCGCGTGTAAATACACAAACAAACTTTACAGCTTGATAATATTAGTGTAGAATATGTCAAACTGTGTGTTTAAAAATGTTGGATACAATTCGTCCTTAAATATTTATATATAAATATTCATGAACAAAACGCATTTGGTCAAAAGAATAGCTAATGTTGTTTGGTTACATTGACTGTTGTTACACATTGCAGCAGCTCGCATCTCCGGGGATTCACATCGCCGAGCGCTTAGAATCGCTGTTTGTAACATATCTACATATGTTAATATTTATTAAACAAACTTCACCTATGACATCCCAAACGTTGCCAGCGATGAACATTAAGTAATCCACGGCATGATGTGTTAGTTTAACAACAAGATATTATTACAAGCAGTGGTTTTAGTAAAACGATGGCAATGGATCCCTTTATGTCAAACAGTAAGTTAAATTTAAATAAATAATTACGTAAAGCATCTATAAGTCACCGATGATAAAACAAGATTGTAAATATATCGTTTAAGTATAGGTAAGCGGTGCGCAGGCGCGGGTATGCCCCGGCGCCGCGCCCCTCTCAGGGCCGCGTAGAGCCGTGCGCGGGCGCAGGTTACATGGGCGTCACCGCGCACACGACCCGCAAGGTCGTTCGCTGAGCTACACTGTTTTAATAACACACTCTAATTGATTCTTAATAAGAATATGAAGAATTTCTCATTACTTTTTTGTTAGTTTGATGTAATTTTCTTTACAGAAATAAATTCTTAACTTTCTGTATTTTTTAAACATTGCCCTCACTAAGATTTTTTCTATATTGTGGGTGTATTTTTACTAACACCCAGATCCAGGAAAAAAATGTATGCCATAGTAAACATTTGTACTGATGCGGGAATTGACCCTGACACTCCGTAATGATTACAGAAAAGGCTACGCGACCCCGCAGCCTGCGTATGCGTCGCTGCGCTTGTATGCAGTTTTATCTCGCTAATTTACCAACGACTCATAATTTCTTAACATAACGTAATGTTGCTCAACGAGTTATACGTTCTTACGTAGTTTCCTCAACAATATGGTTATTTAAATTAATTATGTTGGATCATTAGAAAAATATTCGTTAAAAAAAAGTAAGGATAATGTCTTAATATTTAGAGAATTCCCACTCGATGACGAATCAGTTAATCTACAAAAAAAGTCGAATTCGAGTATTGCAACACATTTGTTACGAAATATCTATAATATATGGCGAGTGTGTGGCACGTGAGTCAGCCTCTAGTGTCAGTGCGCGATAATCACCTGCTAACTAAAGCGGCGGCACGCGATGACACCGCCGGCGTCACGCTCCGCTCATAAATAAATATCCAACTTGGTGCCCAAACAAGTTTGCTGAAGCTGACTGATCATAATGATTGCTACAGATGTGACGTGAATGGTCCACGACGTCACGACCGCGGCGGCGGGAAACTTAGAGCGCAACTTTTTTTTTCCTCACCAGGGAGAATTTTAGACCATATCGATAACAATAGGAGACAATTTAATGTCGCGCCTCTACAGATGACATACCTACCAAGTCTACTTTACGCCTACGCATATAGAAAACTAGCCGCAGCTTCGCTCGCCTGAAAAGTTTTATTTCAGTGATAACCTATGTCCTTCACCAAGGTCTAATCTATCTCTGAACTAAATTTCATCACAATGGGTTGAGAGGTTTAGAGATGGAAGTGTAATAGATAGACAGTAGTTAGAGTTACTTTCGCATTTATAAAATTGGTAGGAAAATTGTATGTGTGTATGTGAGTAGTTCGCCACTTCCTCACATGACGCGAAAGACAAACAATAGGCTTCATGAAAAAGTTCATACATGCAATTCTGAGAATATTTCTGTATGTCTTAAGTAGCGGGTTTTTACATTAAGTCAGCTCGAAAGCAAAAAAAAATATAATAGCTTTGGCACGCGAGGAAGCCGCTCTGAATCACTAGATAACGGTATTTCGCACACTCTCAAGGACAACGCGCCAATTTATTATTCTTCAACAGGTCCATTCATATTTTTAATTCGTTCCGCTTTATTTCACACGAGCTTTTGCCTGCGGCTTCATTCGCGTGAAAGGTCTTTTTTTTTTCAGCAGAAAAGTATTCTATGTGAGGACATAGAATACTTTTCTTAAAATTAAATAACTAGAGATAAACTAGACCTTGGAGAGGTCCAAGGTCTAGTTTATCTGTAGTTATTTAATTTTAATTAGAATAATTATTATTGTATTTATAAAACAACCTTCATAAAAGCGAGAGGCATTAAATTAAAACACATAATAATAGACTATACTTGCTTACTGTTAATTCGAAACTATTAAAAAAAGTTTACGAGAAAAATTCGAAAAAACTTTTTTCAAAGAACTTAAATAGCTGAATAATCAATGTAAAACGTAAACAGCCTTTGTAAGAACTTATAATGCAGAGCGGCATCGTTACATTCATTTTGTCGTTTTAAGGTGTACGACCCTATATTATTTGCCAGATAACATGGCAAAAGCGGAAATTTACATCTACCTACCAAGGTTTTCATTACTTTGCAATAACGACACTTATTCCACTTTTCACACCGACAACAACACGATCAACAATTCCACAACGACACTTTTTACATAAAACGACCAATTAGCGATACTTGCTTACATCGCTAGAGAATCGTGGTACCCAATCATCTAGACATACAGGGGTCACAGGGTGAGAATCTCGTGTTGTGCTACTTAATTTTTTTTTATTACTAGAAAACTAATTGTAAGCTTATAAATTTACGTTGTTATTTATGACGTGAAAAATGCTTCAATGTGAAGGATTTCATCAACATGAATGGATGTAGTGATAGGTTAGTGGTAAAGATGTCCGTGTACAGTTCTGGAAAGTATGGGCTCGAGTTCAACTCATGGTAATTATGCAGTCCACTTAACGTGGTCGACTTTACGTTTTGGAATATTTAAAATTATTATTCTATATACCTACGAATAAAAACATAAGTTTAGATAAAAGGAGATGTTTCATTTTGGGCTACCATTACGTACACCATATAGTTAAATAGAAAAAATAACAGGGATCATCATAAAATATTCAAAAAAATATTTGGACACGGGTATAGCTGTGATAAATTATTATTTGGGAAGAGTTTTTATTAGGATAACTCTTGTTTTAGGGCAGCCATAACAGTCGTATTTAACATCATGTTTGACAGATTTAATTTTCGTGACGTTTCATGTCTTTCTGAGTCGTAGGGATGAGCGTGAAAAATTATATTAATAAATATCGAATCGATATTTTTATACTGTGTCGATTATTATCGAGTAAAAAATATAGATGCATCGATATTTGTCGTAAAGGTAAAGCACGTAAGTAACATTGGCTATGTTGGTACGTGGTTTTTGGCACTAAGAAAAACTCGTGATTTAAAAAAAAAACGAATCTGAAGGTATATGCATATTCTTATGGCGCAAAACGTGCTGACGATCAATGTTTGAACTACTCCTCGGATTTACAAGATTAGTAAGTAAGTAAGCAAATGGTTTTTTTGTACATTAACAATATATTACAAATAATATAAAAACACATTGTGGGAGACTGGTGCCTAAGCTAGGCTCATGGCCTGTATTTCAGGACACCAGGCCTCCTCCTTAATTATTAAAATTTACAAATTTGTGCACAGAATAGTTTACAATAGATTATGGTCGAAAATTATATAACACAGAAAACGAAATCACAAATCAAAAAATAAAATAACAATAAAACTATACAAAAAATAATTAAAAAATAATAATAATAATGGACAAAGATGTGTGTGAGCGAGCGAGTGCGTTAGATTGTGTGTGTGTGTGCGTGGATTAGAGTGAATGTGCGTGTGTGTGTATGTGTGTTCCTCTGTATCGTCGTAACTTAACTCCTGTAGCCAGGTAGTTACTTTCATTTTGCACTTTGTCTTCTTGAGTTGAAATATCGACAGGATTTTGTTAATTTTGTTATACAGATAAGGACCTAGGTAACAAAAGAAGCGTCTGGAATGCATGGTGGTAAGTTTCAGTTGGCTTCTACCTACATGATTATAGCGCCTTTTGTCACAGGACAGAGATGGAGTATACTCAAGAAGACTGTGCTGCATCA
Source organism: Tholera decimalis (assembly GCA_943138885.2). Lineage (NCBI taxonomy): Eukaryota > Metazoa > Arthropoda > Insecta > Lepidoptera > Noctuidae > Tholera > Tholera decimalis. Next base: position 1,079,659 of record OW964566.2, on the reverse strand, counting down.
GAATAGTCTGCTGGATGAATACCTGGCGTACAGTCAGAACTTTTGCCTTCTTGTAAAGAAGTGTGGTAGGATATCTAAAGGGCAGAAATAAGGACACCTTTAATATTACTCTCTGAGCTCTCCAGTTGAAGCAGAGTGGTCTTGGGGGCACCACCCCAGGAGGTAATGCAGTAGTTTAGTAGGGACTGAGCGAGTGCATAGTATACGGCTCTCTTTAATTTATCATCCGCTACATCTCTCAGGGTCTTAAAGACGTATATATCAGTTTGCGCATCCTACCACTAAGTGTAGATATGTGATCTTGGAAACGCAGGCTACTATCCACTATTACCCCAAGGTATTTTACCGAGTCAGCTTTCTGGAGATGCATGCAGGAGCAAGTGGCGTTGTGAGGCTTGGGACAGGAGTGAGCTATAAGGGAATGCTGTGTCGTCGAGTTTGATGTTGTCCTATGTGTGATTGCAAAAGTGAGATAGTGTGTTTTTGTCGTATTTAAAGTAAGTATATTATTTTGCAACCAGTCCGATACAATATTAAATCCCGATTGTGCATGTTTAAAGACATCACTCCAAGTGCTGGCATTAAATAGAAGGACAGTGTCATCTGCGAAGGTAATTACTTTGCCTTTTGGAAGAGTGAGCAAACCCAGGTCGTTTCTGTAGATGAGGAACATTGTCGAGCCAATCACGCTACCTTGCGGCACACCGTAGGTGACCAAACGCTCATCACTGATATGCTCATCCACCTTAACGCACTGGGTACGCTCACTCAGATAGTCCCCAAAAAGCTTGAGTTGATTCCCTCTAATCCCAAGGCGATCCATTTTCTCAATGAGAATGGGGACAGAAACCGTGTCAAAGGCTTTGGCAAGATCCAGGAAGATTCCAATAACCTTTTGACCTTTATCTAGGTTGGTGATAATATGGTTAGTAAGGTCATGATTTTTTTAAAATTACCATTATTTTCACCTTAAAAAGAAATAAACTAAATTATCGATGTATTGGAGTCTTTTCCCTGCCACCCTGTCTCGCTTGCTCGCGTGACCGCGGCCAGTAGTGTGCGAGCGAGATAAAGAGTGTGAAGCGCTGAGGTAGTAGGTATAGGCCCTTAAACAAGATTTTAATATCAATCTCTGGATTACGAATGACAGCGATCCATAAATAATAAGATACTAGTTATTTTATCTACGAGTATATTTATAGTAGAGCTATAATAAAAAGAAATGTAGGTACTTTCGCTAAGAAGTGCTTTAATAATATTTATGATGATGCTAAAACAGTACAAACATAATAATTATTGTGAAACATATTAACATGGAAAAATTATCTATAATTATAATTTATGCTTATAATAAATATTGTTTTTTATAGAGCCGTAGTCATACCTTATCTTATTTTTCTCTAAAAAAATCAATCTTAAGTACAATATTGTACAATAAAAGTCAACCTCTTTATTATATTAAGTAAATTAGTATATGACTATAGATACCCAGTTTCATATCACCTACTCATAAATATAGTTTGTTGTTGTTGTTGTGACAAATATTTGTATCTATAGCACTTATAGAATTAAGGAATTTATGTGATTTCACTTCAAATCGGCAAATCTTTAAAGCAACACGACCTCCATTTATCTTTGCACATATAATATAGTATATAAATAATATAGTAGATAGTGGAACATAAAAGTATAAATCATTTGCGCTTCGTCGCAGGCAGATATCACTGGCTTTAGACTGTAATATTATTGACTGACTATCTGACCTCCACGACCCAGTATCTGGGTAACACGATATCCCTTCGCAAAACTGCTGTCAGATTTTCTCGCTACTGACTGCCCGTAACGACTGCCAAAGATGTACAAATGACAGCCGGGAGCAACGTGTTAGATGATTGATGGTCACCCATCTCATCTCCAGCAAGCACTGCTTTACCTTACAGATCAAGCTGTGCGGTTGTTATTTGTTAGCTACGAGCTCCAGTTAACTCGTCGTAACACGCGTTTACGCTGAGTATGTAGACGCCGTCAGCAAGCGTCGTATTGCAACTATGCTTTTACCGGAAATTCAATAGCATTATTTTACTTTGCATTATATTCAGTCTTGTATCAGCCACCGGCTTAATATCCTGTATTTTTATGATTAAATTAATATTGTGATAAATAAATATTTTTTTAACTAAAATCCTCCCCACGATCATTCCTTATACTCAATGTATTTTCTTGCAAATTAACATCTATGTCGATTTGTAAATATGGCGATAGAATCCTGCACACGCGAGTCTTTACGGAATTGAGTAGCTGTAAATGTTGTGCCATCATTTTACAGCTTCATGTCGAAGTGCATCATGAAAATGTATAAATCTTATTTGTCACAGCAGCCAAAAACAATGTTTTTGTTGTTCCTATAATCCTATGTCTTTATTAAATACTAGCTTACGCACGCGACTTCGTCCGCGTAGAAAAAAAATCCCCCGATTTTGAAACATTCTTCATTAGTGCTCCGCTCCTATTGGTCTCAGCGTGATGATATATAGCCTATAGCCTTCCTCGATAAATGGGATATCTAACGCCGAAAGAATTTTTTAAATCAGAACCGTAGTTCCTGAGATTAGCGCGTTCAAGCAAACAAACAAACAAACATTTCCGCTTTATAATATTAATAATATAGATTAATTATATTATCTTTCTGAGGGAACATATTATTTGTAGGATGACCAAAAATAGATGGACAAAACGATTAACAGAATGGACACCAAGAGACAGGAAAATAAGAAAATGGTGACCATGTAAAAGAGGCACGGGAAAGAAGCAAATGGAAAGGTTTAGGAGAGGCCTACGCCGGAGAGGCGACTTGCTACCCACGCAAGTTAATGTATTTATTTATTATTTTTTAAGTTAAATGTGATAGTAGCAATAAATGCTATTTTTATTTTATTTTATTTATATTGTCTTTACCTTGACTTTTAATAAATTGACGCTACCTACTAAGTTGTACATTTTCTATCTCTACTAAAACCTATTAATGTTTTACATATAACTATAGGTATGGTTGAGCAGTACTAAACTTAAAAACTATATATTTTGCTAAATTTGGATACAGTTATCTGGTATTAAAGTCTGTCAATAAGATATAATTATAGACTTCATAATTTACAATTCAAAATAAAATCTATAGTAATATTATAAAGCAGAAAAGTTTGTTTGTGTGAACGCATTCATCTTCGAAACTACTGGGTAAGTAAGTATATGGATGAAATTTGGTAGCTTGAAGCTTGAGGAAGGTTATAGGCTTTTTACTCGACTGCAAAAGAAGGCGGGTTATGTTTTTATCGTGATAAAGTTGTTAAAAGTGTGTTATGTTCTGGGGTCTAACAGGCCTCAGAGCCCCGAGAAATGTCGAAGACATGTAGATATAGTAAAGAACTATATTAACACTGGATGGCAACTCATTGGGCATCAGATCCTATCTTGTCATAAGAACGCGAACCTTAAAAAATATTTAAAATAAAGGGGAGCTCCCCATACATGAAACTGAAACTGAATTTTTTTTTTCATGAAACCTGTGTGCTTGTGTGGTATCTGTAGACAGGTCTTTAAAATGACATTGAGATTTCTAAAACCACTTTATCATAAAGTTAATCGTTTAAAAGATATACTTTTCCAAAGTGGTAAAATGTGTTGCCCCCCTCCCCCTTCTAACTTCTATAACAATGGAGTGAAAAATTAAAATACTCAAATACTGCTGGTATTTGAGATACAGCAAATTTTCTAAAACCACAAATATAAATTTGTAATTCATACAAACACAATGAAAAACAAAGTTATTTCGCGTAGTTACTACGGAGCCCTTCAGTCTGACTCGCACTTGGCCAATTTTTCTTCACTTCATATTAGCAGTTGTAGTGAACTGCTACGAGACAGCAGACACCACAGCAATGCACTGGAGTGACCATCAGCGAATTAACATCTTCATTCCGAGATAGGCTTAGATTCTCCGAGGAGACGGCTAATAAAATAAAAGCTTTAAGTGTGTCTCTGACAGGTAACATGTCTCTAAGTTTCAGATGTGGAGTGTCGGCGTCTGCCAACTATCTAGAGATGTATATACAAGGTGCCAGATAAACGGGAAATAAAGTACATTGACCTTTTTCTAATATCTCTGCGTAGATACCCGAAAAACAAGCAATTAACTGTTTTTAATTACTATAAAATGCTAAGGGTCGCAATAGATGTCGATTCAAGACAGATTTGTCTTTATTTCCGTTTTTGAAATTAAGAACAAATAAATTAGTCAACAAATGTAGGAGGGTCAATGACCGTTATTCCAAGTTTATGTGGCGTTTGGTATAATTGTTTCATTGCATTTAAATGAAGGTTATCGGGGATATACTTTATGATGCAAATAAAATGTAAACGTTGTCAGTTCTGAAATAATTTATTGTAAAATAGCAACTTTATACATTCGGACATGAACATTATACAGATATAGATTATATCGGATACATACACAGTTTATTAAGAGCCTATTTATTGAAATACATTTTTGAGTAGGTAAAGTAGGTATTTAGTACTTAGTACAGTATAGTTTATATGTAATTATATAGTACAGTAGGTTGTGTTCTTTATAAAAACCACATATTCATATAGAGCTTAACATTATAATCAATATTATTGTAATTCGTTTATTGAACTTATAGATACATTTCATAAATAAGTATCAATTTCATATAAAACGTTGTACATTCATGTCAAATCCGGTGGCGAACTGCCTCCTAAACTTAGACCAAGAGTCAGTGCAGCCAAAGAAATTCCAGAAAAACGCTTACATTATAGCTTTAGTATTGAGTGATTAGTTTGGGAGATTATTCGCTACATACAAACTAACAAACAAAATTTACCTCTTTATTACCCGACTGCAAAGGAAGGGTTATAATATTAGTATAGATAAGTACAAAATAGTCTATTTCTCTAGTGAATACAAAAGCTGTTTACACCTTAGGGTCAGCTGACCTGTACAAAAAAATTTCAGAATTACAAATTGTTTACCACATATTCTATACCCGGACTTTTAATTCTATGTAGTAGACTGACAGTTTCCGATTTGTCAGATAATGACGACTACGAAATTGTGATGTAACTAAATTAATCGATTCAGGAATAAAATCGAAGAATGATGTAAACAATTTTTTTTAAATAATATTGTGTGAAAATAACAAAAAGTAAAATGTGGTTATAAAGGGGCATGAAAATATAACGAATAGATCGTGATAATATTTTTATTTTTTGCAATAGGCCCCGATATTTGTACTCATTCCAACGGGGTTTAGGTCGCAGTGGTGCGGGGCAGTCTTTTTAATAGTAATCTCGCGCAATTTATCAAAATGAAAAAAATTTCAAAAAGAATGGCTTTTATGATGTCTGGTTGGATATGAATATTTTTACTAAAAATTGATTTATTTATAGAAAAATCTAGTTACTACTTCAAACTAAAAGATAATAGTATACATTTTATCATTTATTTATATTTCACACGATTAAAAATCGCTCATTTATTATTTGATTGATTGAATCCATCACTATTAGGTTAAATGGGGTATCATTATTTTAGTAAGTGACACTAGCTTATGTCAACTTACTGCATCGAATATACATATTTAATATTCAAACATGACTTAATTGCGCAGTTTGCGTGTTTGTTCACTTTCACTTAACTCTTAGCGAAGGTCGCGGGAATTTCAGCGAATGCGTTTCAGAGCTGGGATTAGGGGCAGTACAATGGGGAATATCGAAACTATGGAAACTGAACAAGGTAAATCATACGTACCCTTGTTTATGCCACATTCCATTCATAACTTATCAAATTCTACGAATAACAGAATTATTTCAGTAACTACGAAAACTGGTTTTACAGGCAACGAGTATCTGAGTTACATGTCGCTGGTCATGAACATCATTCAGTTAAATCACAAAACAATGGATAACCACAGAATAAGGAAATTCTGGTGTTTCCAATTTATTTTGGTTTCATTAATGAATTTCAATTATACGTTTTTTTTGCTTGGTATTTCGAACAATGCACTATTCTGAACAGGAAACCAGAGCGTAAGCTGTACTGGATCGGTTGTACTACTAGAGGCCGTCGAACCCGTACTCGGCTGTCAATGTTCGAATAGCAGGTCAGTTGACGTATGGTTTAACTGTCATATCTGACCACGATACTGGCCAATGTAATAAATGTGAAAGAAATTATCTGTTTATATCGCCTTGACATCCGATAGATCATGTCTTAGAGCATGACATACAATTAAGAGTTAACATTCAGCCGATAGCACCTTTTCTTGGGACTTGGAAAATTTTTCAAATATCTCACCTCTGACAACGCTGTGCTATATTTAAACAAAATGTACATTTATTTTTACATGCATAAATACATTTGCCTGGTTTGCAATTCTCCGTTTTTAAACGCATGGGTAAATTCAGTAGATAAAATATATGCAAATTCAATTTGTACAATATGTATTAAGTTTTCCCCCTGCAGTTTGAATTTAAAAATTTTTTTTCTGCACTTCTTCTCAATATAAACTTTGATTATGGCAAATTTCAATCAAAATTTCCGCATAAATTTTGTAAAATTTGTTATAAAGTTTTAGCTCTGAGGTATACAATAGTAACTCCACTTTTTTTGAAACTATGTTTTTTTGCACCATTCAAATCGCAAGAACCAGTTCTGCATAATGGTATACGACAAGTCCTATGACTTCTATGAAAAGAAATATCCAATCGTATATGACATTAAATCTACTAATGTCGAATCGGTATAGGACCTCAAATGACGATAAGATAGTCTCAAGTCCAAAAAATCAGGTAAGAATTAACTTTATTGTAATTATATGTAACTAATACATAATAATTCCGTTAAAAAATAATAAAAAATACAGTTGAGTTTGTTTCAATATCTTTAAAGCAACTTTGTCAAAATTGCCTCTCCTGTAAAATTTTCGTTTTATCTCGTAATGTTGTATACCTCTGAGGTATAGATATATTGTACATGAAGATACAAAATAATATGACAACAGAAAATCAAATGTTCAAATTGACTTTAATCATCTGTGTAACAATGTGTGTAAATTTAATTTAACGTAAACTTATATATGATCTTTTATTATATTTCATTTAATTTGTAGAATCCTTCTTATAAATGATATTTATTTCGCAAATTGGTTATTAAGTAACACTTTTACACGTAATTTTTTTCGCAAATTTAAACTAGATGAGGCCAGTGTTTCCTAACTGACTACCCTGACAAGAAACACCAAAACAAACCCTTAGAACATTGTGCGATGTCAACAAGCACACAAAACAGTGGTTTAAATGCTATAAACAACTTTGCAACCTAAGTTATCTGAGTCTCACTTAAGCACCAAAAAGATATTGCAAACATTAATTGTAACAAATGTAAATTAGACTAGAATAACCTCTATGAGAGTACTACTAAACTTAATATACTTATACCAACACACACACTTTCACTAATATTTTATCAGTCAGCATTTTTAGTTTTATATCTTTCTTTCATATTCACAAGTTTTTTACTTGACATTAAACAAATATTCTTTATTTTTACTTGATGACACTTCTGGATACAGCAGCAGCAAAAGGTGGGATAGGATGTTACTGAACACTACAGTGGCAGCGACGAAGCCCAGCTGTCATGTCCTGAGCGCTCGTGCACGTTGTTGCAGCATCCCGCTTCTGTAAAACGTTAATAATTAAGCATTAAGTAACGAACAAATGGATCGTTACAGTTATTTATCCTCACGGAAGGAGTACAAAGTTCAGCGATAACAACAGGTTAGGTTAGGTTTAATAGCAACCGCGAGTAAGTCCCTCGATAACGACATAATTGTCAGATTTTTCGACTTATGTTATATGTATATACTACTAAACTGATGTAAGTAAAACATAAAGTTCATATGTATAATAAAACATCTGTCTTTTCGAAATCCTCCGCTCATTACCTCAATCACGCCTACACGCCATAAGCGATAGATGAGGTTACGATGGAACGAGCGAACCCAGCAGAAGTTATGTACCCAACTAGCACGCTAGCGTTAAAACAGCCTGTATATCAGTTGTATATCGGTTCCATTTGAGTATAAAAGTTGTAAGAATAGGTGTAATAGCAGAGTTATAGAGTGCCCTAACTCACTCAGCAGAAGTTATAATATAACTCATTTCATTATTTTGTAATATTAATTGCCAAAGTCTGTTACAGAACTTAGCGAGGGATTTAAAACCCACATCAAAAGTGTTCTTATCAAAAAAGCGTATTATAAGATTCGGGACTACGTTGAAGACATAACTGCTTGGCGATGATTCCTTCCTTCTGCACATGTGGCTTCCCTGGCTTATTGTAATTGCGTTATCGATCAATGTATTAACAACTCCACTTGCGTGAGTGTGTCTTTTTATTTTTCCCTACGATAATCTATCCGATTTGACAGACTTTCTTTTGTTTCATTTTTATTATTCATGTTTCCTTTATTTTTGAGCTCTAATGTCTAATTTAATATTCTTAAGCTTTTTTGTGAATGGGAGAACACTGTAGACTCTTAGATTTGTTTTACAATGTTTTATTTGTAATTCCATTGTGCTGTTTTAATTGCTCTATACTGTCACATACATATACATAGTAAAAATGATATTTTGATTTGAAAAGAGTAACTGCGGAGTTTCTTGCCGGTTCTTCTCCATAGAAAACGACCAATTTAGAATCGTGCACTAACTTCTGACGTTTTGTAAGCGTACATGTAGTTGTAGGCCTATGTGAAATAAAACATTTTGAGTTTGAGTTTTGCCATATTTTAATATCTCTTATTACCGAATACTCCGAAGACACGCGATAGTCACCAAACCCGAATTGTGCCTGCCTGTGTGCTCACTTCTTCTGGTAGAGAGGGGTCCAGCAGTGGGGATGACACTTTTCATTTTGAAGGTCTGGAATGTTTTAATATGCAAGATTAGCGTTGTTTTCACATACTAGCCATAATTCTGCATAAGTGATTTAAAATTTTGATCTGCTTCAAATATTTTGTCTTGCCTCAATAAAATGAAAGCAAAAGCTTGTAAATACATCCTAGCTGGCGTTATTTATTTATTTATGCAACACAAAAAGTACAACGGCGAACTAAATGCCATAGGCATTCTCTACCAGTCAACCATGGGTGGTGAAGAGACAACATGGCAGGTGCATAAAAAAAATAAACTAAGTAGATAATAAATATATTCAAAGTAATAGTCTTATTACAACTATCACCAACATCTGCTTATTCTTTTCCTATCTATGTCGGGCTCCGCTTCGTCTAACCGGATACAGCTGGCTACTAGCTCTTTTCGTGGATCGAGTGCCTATCTCATCTCTACAAACCAATAGCTGGATAAAACGATACATCTTGGCAAGAATGCTGTCAGATTTCCAGGTGGACTACACAAAACGACTATCAAAGCACGAGTGACAGCCGCACAAGGAGTTAGCGTGCTTCCCCAGGCACGGACAGATCTCGATATGTTAAATGGTCACTCATCCACGGAGCTATTCTGCCAGCGTTGCTTAACCTTACAGATAGACTAGTGCGGCTGTTATCTATACTAATATATTATAGGCTACTTTTTACGCGACTGCAAAAAAGGAGAGTTATGTTTTTACCGTGATAGAATCCACGGGAGCGAACCCCCGCGTGAGTACTAGTTATTTAGTATTTTAGGTAACAATGTTAGGCATTTAATTAAAACCTATCATCATAAGCAACAACATTTAACATAATTAATGCACATCCTGAAATTAGTTTGTTCAGAATCGTTTATTGAATCGATTTTTATCGTTTTTAACATCGATATTTTTTCCCAAAGCAATTAAATTTACGTAAATTACAAATAACACTTACGCTGTATAGTAAAAACAAACTAACTATGGACCGTAAATTAAAGTAGTAACTTTTTAAATGTAGATTTATATAAATTGCGTCATTCAGTACAAATTACAGAAAAAATAAACTCATTTAAAGGAAGTTGAGAGTCTTAAAAAAACTGTTTAAACAAGTAAAACTAAAAATTAAAAATAATTTTCTAATTGGGGTGTTTGAGGGTGTGCGTTAATTACGATACATGTTGTATAAATCATTGTTATAATAACAAAAGTGTGCTTCTTGCTGCAATTAGTTAATAATGACTACGTGTTGATTACCTGACATAGTAGTAATGTAGTTATAATTGGCGGCTGCGCGTGCGCCGGCGGCGCGGGCTCACATAGATTACTGCGGGGTATTACCTATTCGCTGTAGTATTCATTACAATGAGACTCAAACGACCCGTATTTCCTAGCATTGTTGTTCTATTTATAATAGTACTGATTAGAAATGTGATCTTTATAGTACTGATTGAGTTAATCTTTTAGATGCAAGTTTTTGTAAGTCTTCTTGAATTTTTTTATTATTGCATTCGAGGCAACATAAACGCCGGAGTCGCAGGCGCAGGCAATGACAAATTCCCACGTACATCCAACGATATTTTCAACATTTATTTGACCAGTCAGATTATCTGGACTTCAAAAGAGTCTTTGACCTCTGAATTTGCTTCGGTTTTGCTTGTCACGGTAGTCTAGCTAGGAAACACCGGTCTAAACTTGTGAAACATTTGAAAAAACAATATACGTGTAAAAGTAGTATTAATAACCAATTTGCTAAATAAACATCATTTACCATACAGGATATACAAAATGTTATAATTTGTATCAAATTATTATAAAAGTCGATTTATGTTTGATTGAAAATTCGCTAAGTTCGTGAAGCGGCAGTAAAATAGTAGATACCAATAAAATTACACCGTTTTTTTGTTTGTTCTAGAACTAAAATTAATATTTATTCAGTGTTATACACAGCTTATAATTTGATGAAATATAATGTTTATTTAAGATTATCAATTTATTAGTTTAGTTTAAATATTCTCCAAATAATAGGATCTCACAATGATCACAATAATTATTTGTGCAACGAGAGAGCAAAGTCGTTTTTTGCTGCGAGTGCTGATTTTGAATCCCGAGCAAGCGAAGGATTCAAAAGTTGAATCCTGAGTGTGACGAGGGATTCAAAGGCACGAGATGCAAAAAACTTTGCTCTCGTGTAACACACATAACTTTTCACTTCAGCAGCGAGAACACTTTAGGAGATAAAATAATAAACAGGAATTGATTAAAAACTTTTTTGCAAAAAATAAAACCGACTTCCATATCAAAACACTACAAAGCCAAAAATAATTTTAATTTCGGTAGTCGGTGTTATTGGTTTTGTATTTTCTTTTTTTTTCACACCGCCTTCCGAAATTAAAATTATTTTTGGCTTTGTAGTGTTTTGATATGGAAGTCGGTTTTATTTTTTGCAAAAAAGTTTTTATTTTCGCGCTTTTTAGTGGGTCAGTGAATTTTCCAAATCGATTCGTAAATGACGGAGTTATGCGCGAACAAAAACGCAATGCAGAGTGAACGAAAAGATCATCAACGTAAATGATTTTTTTCGACATTTTTTGATTTTTCAGAAACGGCTCGTCCGATTTCGATAAAATTTTCATGGGACCATTTGGGAAGTATACCCTTTCCAACAAAAAAAGAATTTTTCAAATCGGTTGGCAAGCGACGGAGTTATGCGTGGACAAACATAAAAAAAAAAAAAAAAAAATACAAACATCCGAATTGAGAACCTCCTCCTTTTTTAGAAGTCGGTTAAAAATAAGTATTTATTGTGAATCAAAATAATTAACATTACAGGTAGAGGTACCAATTCAATAAAATGGAACATTTTAAAAGTTAAAAGTAAAATTACTGCAATTCTGCAAATTAAAAGTAACAGATTTATTTGGCAACGTTATAGTTGCATTGAGTTGAGTTTGATTATCTGGGGTTAAGGTTTCTGTTTCGGTGGCGGATTGAGAAGGAACAACGGTGAACGTTGATGACTTTGATCGGCTTTCTGTAATTTATCTGAATGCTTTTCGATATTATTTACTGTTAGCTGTAATAGCTCGTTATTGCGACACACTCCACTAATTCCTATGATCTGTATAACCTGTAATGAAAATATTACATAATTAATATGCATAATTTAACATTTATAGTATCTTTTACATATCGTAATAAATATTTTAACAGTATTGATAAGCTAGACTAGGAACAGTCTACACACAAATTTTAATAACTAACAACATAGGTTTATAGGTACCACTTACTTTAGCGGCAGGAAAATTGCGGTCCGGAGCTTCATTAACAAATTTTTCTATGTTAAGGGCCGTGAAAATTTTGGACTTTTTAGCCTTATGCCCAACTGACATTATTTTTAGAAAAGATACGACTTTTGCGTATGTTTCAATATGCACGTTATGTTTTGTTTTCAACCGACGACAAAAAGAGGAGGTTATCAATTCGACGCGTATATTTTTTTTTTTTTTTTTTTTTTTTTAATGTATGATCATCGATTACTCGTAGACGGCTGAACCGATTCGGAAAATTCTTTTTTTGATTGAAAGGGTATACTTCGATACTGGTCCCATTTTCATAAACGTCAGGATCTCATGATGGGATCCTGGAGAAATCGAGGGAACTCTTCAAATATTATAGGCACACCTTTGTCGTTTTGGGTATTTATTATAGTAACTTGTGCAGTTGCTCTCAAAAAGTACCATTTGAGGAAGTGGAACTGATGGTGAAGACCACAGATGGCCGCCGAAACTACTCAATAATAAGTATTGAGTGGATTGCGATTCGATTACCTGAATATGGATGTTAAGATTTTTATGCTCGTCACAATGCATATGGTGATGTAGAGCTGATGGTGAAGTACCAGGAGAACTCCTCAACAATTAACGGCCCAGCATTGGGAAAAGCAATATTTTGTAAAAGTTTATAAGTAGTTGATAATTAAGCTCTTGTAACTAGGTAAATTAAAAATAGACCAACTAAAAAGAGTGAAATAAAAACTTTTTACCAAAAAATTAAACCGACTCCCATAAAACACTGCAAAGTGAAAAATAACTTTAATTTCGGAAGTCGGTGCCAAAAACGAAAATACAAAACTAAAGACACCGACTACCGAAATTAAAGTTATTTTTCACTTTGCAGTGTTTTATGGGAGTCGGTTTAATTTTTTGGTAAAAAGTTTTTAAAAGTAGCTTTCAACATTGAGTAAATACTCCACATGATCGCCTCATCTATGATAAATCTAAAAAATAAGATAGCAACACCGTCTCTGAAAAACTGCTTGCGCCCTTTTTGTTTCCATTCATTGAAGACATGGTATGCTTTCAGATATTTCTCGCGAGACTTCTCAGATAGGAAACTTAATTCTGCATTAATAGCTTGTTGTTTTAACTCTTCCGGTGTTAAAATACTGGTCGCTAGTTTCACTCATATTTTAGGATTATTTTAATATTTTTAAACTTATTTAACTCTTTACACCAGCCACGAAATTTTATTCCCGCTCTTTTATTTAAATCAAGGCGTGTTCGGAAATAACACCTATGATATTTTATTATTCAAAATATATTACACAACATTATTGAAACTAGAAATAAATCAGTATTTACATGTTAAATATCAGTTTTATTTGCAGCAAATACTATTTTCGTTTAAATACAATAAAAAATAAAATAATCAATAAATTACATTAAAAGACATAATTATCTTTTTGCAAAATTTCTTTAGTACGAAATTCCGAACGTGTTTGTCTTTGAGGTCGAATTCAAAATCGGAACTTCGAAAGGGCTGGTCTTTGTCTCTCTCTCTTTCTAATGGCGGGAAAGAGATAGAGTGTGAATGTTTCGAATTGTATGATTAACCCAAGGCTGAATAAGATATTCGTGGCTTTCTGAAAACAAAAATTAAAAAGTTACTTTGTCTCACTCAGTGAGCAAAATCGCATTTTGCTCACTGATTTCGGGCAGCAAAACCTATATGTTTGAGCTACTGAAGTGAAATAGTTATTTGTGCAACAAGAGAAACAAAAATTAAAAAGTTACTTTGTCTCACTCAGTGAGCAAAATCGCATTTTGCTCACTGATTTCGGGCAGCAAAACCTACATGTTTGAGCTACTGAAGTGAAATAGTTATTTGTGCAACAAGAGAGCAAAGTCGTTTGTTGCTACGAGTGCTGATTTTGAATCCCGAGCAAGTGAAGGATTCAACGATTGAATCACGAGCGTAGCGAGTGATTCTAAAGTTGAATCCTGAGTGTGGCGAGGGATTCAAATGCACGAGATGCAAAAAACTTTGCTCTCGTGTAACACACATAACTTTTCACTTCAGCAGCGAGAACACTTTAAGAGATGAAATAATAAACAGGAATTGATTGAAATAAGTATTTATTGTGAATCAAAATAATTAACATTATAGGTAGAGGTACCAATTCAATAAAATGGAACATTTTAAAAGTTAAAAGTAAAATTACTGCAATTCTGCAAATTAAAAGTAACAGATTTATTTGGCAACGTTATAGTTGCATTGAGTTGAGTTTGATTATCCGGGGTTAAGGTTTCTGTTTCGGTGGCGGATTGAGAAGGAACAACGGTGACGTTGGTGACTCTGATCGGCTTTCTGTAATTTATCTTAATGCTTTTCGATATTATTTACTGTTAGCTGTAATAGCTCGTTATTGCGACACGCTCCACTAATTCCTATGATCAGTACAACCTCTAATGTAAATATTACATGATTAATATGCATAATTTAACATTTACAGCATCTTTTACATATCGTAATAAATATTTTAATAGTATTGCTAAGCCAGACTAGGATTCATTGCGCCTCCAAAAATTATTAGTAGTAGGCAGTAAGTACCTTTATACATAACAGTTTACACACAAATTTTAATAACTAACAACATAGATTTATAGGTACCACTTACTTTAGTGGCAGGAAAATTGCGGTCCGGAGCTTCATTAACAAATTTTTCTATGTTAAGGGCCGTGAAAATTTTGGACTTTTTAGCCTTATGCCCAACTGACATTATTTTTAGAAAAGATACGAGTTTTGCGTATGTTTCAATATGCACGTTATGTTTTGTTTTTAAAGTAGCTTTTAACATTGAGTAAATACTCCACATGATCGGCTCGTCTATGATAAATCTAAAAAATAAGATAGCAACACCGTCACTGAAAAACTGCTTGCGCCCTTTTTAAGTCTCCATTCATTGAAGTCATGGTATGTTTTCAGCTTAGAATAACAACGCATAGAAGAATAGTACGAGTGCAAAAAGTGAGGCAACTAAAACTTAGCCATTTTTGGCTAACTTTGCTCGACGAGCCGTCAGTATTCAAGGTCACATTCTGCCGAACAGAGCTCGCGAGTAAATAATTTAAAACGACCGTTTGTAGCGTAAAGGGATGTCATAGTCCTTCAGGAAAACAAAAAACGTGTAATCAAATTACATTTCACAAGTAAATACTTACATTTTATACATTATATTTAAGTAAATCGACCATCAAAACAAAAATTCTAATAACCTAACTTATCACAATTCAATGTTGCTATCCGTGAGGAAAAAAATACCCATATTGATTTCTTTTGTGCTTATTTTTGTTTAAAAAAATATAGTTTTGGCGGCAATTATGTATGCGTCAAACTAAACTATATTTATTTACAGCTACTACCTACAGTGTTTTATAACTAAAAGTTACTGTTAGTTCGAAAAGCGGCATCATAAAGATGACAATTTTATTGATTAAGATTTTTTTCATTTAAGTAATGTTCTCAATAATATTTTACTATTTCATAAATACAACACATACTTTTAATTGATATCAAACGAGATTTTTCAAGCAATTAATACTTTTCTATAATATCATTATAACACATTCTAAACGCAATAAACGATATCTCATTTCGTTTACCTTCCGTAAATATATGTCATATAAGTCATATTACATGAAAAAACATCATCTTATTTAGTTTCATAACATAAAATACTTGATTTGATCCAGAAACATAATAGTGCGTTTTCCCATTTTTGTGGTAATGGTACTGGTAATGGTATCACTAAAAGCTATATTTGTGTGCGTTTGAAGAACGTAGACACATTCGGCTCACGCACACAAAGAAAATAAAGTGGACACACGAAATCGCTCGTGTTTTGTTCTAGACGCCTCTTCTATGCGTTGTTATTCTAAGGTTTTCAGATATTTCTCGCGAGACTTCTCAGATAGGAAACTTAATTCTGCATTATTAACTCTTCCTTTGTTAAAATACTGGTCGCGTAGTATCACTCATATTTTAGGATTATTTTAATATTTTTAAACTTATTTAACTCTTTACACCAGCCACAAAATTTTATTCCCGCTCTTTTATTTAAATCAAGGCGTGTTCGGAAATAGCACCTATGATATTTTATTATTCAAAATATATTACGTAACATTATTGAAACTAGAAATAAATATTTACATGTTAAATATCAGTTTTATTTGCAGCAAATACTATTTTCGTTTAAATACAATAAAAAGTTAAAAATTCAATAAATTACATTAAAATACATAACTATCTTTTTGCAAAATTTCTTTAGTTAGTACGAAATTCCGAACGTGTTTGTTTTTGAGGTCAAATTCAAAATCGGAACTTCGAAAGGGCTGGTCTTTGTCTCTCTCTCTCTTTCTAATGGCGGGAAAGAGATAGAGTGTGAATTTTGCGAATTGTATGATTAACCCAAGGCTGAATAAGATATTCGTGGCTTTCTGAAAACAAAAATTAAAAAGTTACTTTGTCTCACTCAGTGAGCAAAATCGCATTTTGCTCACTGATTTCAGGCAGCAAAACCTACATGTTTGAGCTACTGAAGTGAAAAAAATCATTTATACTACACCTGCTTGGAAAGTACCTTGATACTTTATCAAATTTACGGTAGAAAGTACGTCATTGCATATCGAACAAATATGCGGGGAGAAAACGCATCTGAGCGGGAGAGAAAAGTGTATGAAAATCCATTTCTTACGTGTTATTTTTTTTAATTTTGGGTCAGACTATGCGCCGGTAACCTAAATATCAAAAGTCAAAAAGTTTTTACAGTGAGTTTTTATCTCCAAGTTCGCAAAATGACACTGGCCACTAGCTGTGTGTTCGATGGTGTCGGGCTGGCAGTGCGACCCTGCGGCGGCAGGATAAACAATTTGAAAAAAGAACATGTGAAAATTGCAGACGCCATTGGCGCCATTTGTGAAAACAGTGTTACATTAAGCTTCACTAACTGCAACAATTTCAATATAAATTTTAATTAGTAAAGATTTTGTTTTTTATTTTCCTCGTAGGTGTAGTATAAAGCACTATGTATCACTCGAGAGAAAGTGCGATTTCCGATCTCGGGTGTTTTAAAGCCCTCGCCTACGGCTCGGGCTTCAAACGACACCCTCGACGGTAATTGGTCACTTTCTCCTCTCGGTGAACAATGTACTATTCAGTCTGCTTCAGAACTCCGTGGTTCCATTTAATTGTAAATGTTCGACATTTGACATTAAACAAGTACCTGCTGGCCACAATGGCATCTAATTTATGATTGAACTTAAATACATGCTAGCAAGTGCATCAGACTGCTTGGAAAACGATTTTATGAAAGTTCAAGTTGGTTTTTTGCAGTCGAGTTTTATTTAAAGATTTTTTAATTTGTTCTTGGTATTTACTTTATACAGTTTGTTGATTCACACGAGTGTGCCGTTGACTCGTCACTAATGCACTAGAGCAGTCAATGCAATCAATAAATAATAAGAACAATTGCACTCCAGACCACAAGTCGACGCAGCGAATGACGTTACAATAAACACGTACTTCGTTCTCATTCATATTCATTACTTGGTGACTATTACTTGATGAGCATTGACAGTTGAATCCCACAGTTAAAACTCTTCAAAAGAACACGCATGTTATTCCAAAAAATATGACTGTAAGTGGTGACTGGTTACGCGGTCTCAAAGTTGCTACAAAACCCGTAGGATTGCCGTCAAGGACATTCTGGCGCTAAGTAACAATAATATAAACACGGTAAATTAATTAATTGCCAGCGATTACAACAGGAAAGGAAATAGATACGTTCCTTCATTCATTAAGTGTTGTAGTAAAGTTTCCGAAGTTAATTGAACTTGGTAAAGTACGATAGGTTTAAGCGGACGTCACGCTCGCATCATCGTTGTTGTTTTGTTTTGTGTAATTTAGCGGTAAATGTCGAGCACGCGCCGCGGACGTGCCGCGCCCTGTCACGGAACCCGCGGGATGACCACAGCCGCACGTCACTCCGGTGTGGTGAGCAGCACAGATCAGCTCGATAGTGGGGCAAAACATACTTAGTGCTTCAGCCAAAGGTCACTCTCATGAGCGTAATACATTACGCACTTCAGGAACACTCATCTTCACTTTTACCTAAACCACTAACTACCTTAAATTCTTTACAATTAAGTACTTTTGTATCTATACACCAATTACTATGACTCTTTATAATTTATTAGCCACTGCCCGCGTCTTTCGGCATTTCAGCGAAATTAAAGTACTGTCACTAGTACGCGATTCTCGGTATCTTCTGGCCACAAAAGACAACCAACGAACATCTACTGGAAGTCTTCCATGAGATACCGATAGGACAGCAGATCGCTCGCTGCAAGTGGTCTTGAATTGGCGACATCCTCCGAAAGTCCGAACGGATCTCAGCCACATCCCTAGGGTCTGGATTGGATCCCACAGGCGAAGCGGAAACGGGACCGTAGCAGCAGTCAAAAATCACTATATTGAATACTAGTACTCACGCGGGGCTTCGCTCCCGTGGATTCTATCACGGTAAAAACATAACTCTCCTTTTTTGCAGTCGCGTGAAAAGTAGCCTATAACCTTCCTCAAGCTTCAAGCTACTTCAATACCAAATTGCATCCAAATCCACCCAGTACTTTCGAAGATTAGCGCGTTCAAGCAAACAAACAAACAAACTTTTCCGCTTTATAATATTAGTATAAATTTTTATTGCACATAGGCCTACATAGGCACTTATAAAACGTCAGAATGTAGTGCAGTAGCGAAGTATTTTTGAAAGCGTTCGGTAGCGGTGGACTTGAAGAAAATTCGCCCATGAAAGTTTCCGTAGTAGCAAGCATAGATATAACATTGTTTTTCATAGTAGTGGTGTAAATGAAGAAGTTATAGGAATTTTCGGTTTTTTATACATATCTCAAAAACTGCTGACTACATCTAGTTCAAACCATTTTTTCGACTTTCAACGAAAATTGGTTCATTGAGTTCTAGAGTACACATTTAACTTTTGAAATACATATTCATTAACTCACATTTTACCACTTTGGAAGTGTGATAGAAATTTAATGTCATTTTTGAAGACCTAGTTATCTATAATCACAGCGCACAGATACGATCGATGAAAAAAGTTTTTAGTTTCAGTTCCATGTATGGGGAGACCACACTTTTTTATTTTTTATATTGGTTAAAAATCGTAAAGCAGTTTGCAGAATACATCTAGCTACCAAGTTTCAACTATGTAGTCCGAATATTTTCGGAATAAAGTGGCTGTGACATACGATCGGACAGAATATGACGAATCTATAAGGGTTTCGTTTATACGGTTTCGGTGACGTAGCCGGAATAAGGGGTGAAATATTGTGTGAAACTTCGTCAATTTTGAAAAATCTGGTGTACGAGTTGATAGGTTAATACAAAATTTTACTAATCCCCAATACTATAATCCTATCTAGGTAAAAAGGTAAAAAGTTTGAATGAAGCTTCCTTAAGTTTGAAAGTAAGACATAAATATTTATACAAGAGACTATGGCTACAAACAAAAGTTAACCTAATCCAAAGTGGCGGGGAAATTTGGCCTTGAAAAATTGTTGCAACTGCGTCAGTTACTCGTATCGTACATATTATGTAGTTCGTTAATAGTTTTGAATAAGATATATGTATTAATCTCTCTATAACTTTATCATTTATTTTGTAAATATAAAAATATATTGTGTTACTGATATTTACTTACTATGTATGTATATTTTTCTATGGGCCTTAGTAGCCTGAAATAACTTTAAAAGGTAAGAAATAGTTTTACGACAAGGTTTAAGGGAATATAATCGCTTTCGCAACCGAACAGCCTATTTTCTCATATAGGCACAAGTCTTATAATGATCATTTTAATTAGTTCTTTTTTTATTTAATTTTAATTTATATCATATAATAATAATCTTGTGTGTATCATTTTTAGCGTGTGAACTGTATGCGTCAAAAGTATTTTGCTGCGACATAAAATTCCCTTTATGATAAAACTATTTATTTAAATAAGAATTAATACTACGATATGACTTTAACAAACTTTTGTTTCTACTAATTAAATTATAGAACAAAAAAGGTGCTATTTTGACCTAACTATGAGAATAAGATACAGAAGTAGGTATATATTCCCTCGAACTTTTTGATAGGTTATAGGTAATGAGTCCTAGTGATCATATCATAAATAATTTTTAGTGAAAAAAAATATTAAAATCGGTCAAGTAGTTTTGAAAACTATTTGGTACAAAAAAAACACACTCCCCTCAAGGGCTTTATTATATTAATATAGATTTAAAAATATTAAATTGAGTTTAGACTTGGCAATTATATTTAGATTATAGAATAAAACAAATACATATCTAAATTTATAGTTTACGACAGACAGATCAGCTTTACAACCAATGCAGCATCAACATTATGACTGTATTGAAATGAAACCCACCAATTGTATGAAATTACAAATTTTGCATTTATGTACCCATATTCTTTTTATATATGATATCATAATAGCTTAAACAGTGATATGTTTTAAATTCGTTTGACACACCACATGAACATAATACCTCGAAAAACATTACCCTCTTAGTCGCAGTCGGCTGAAAATTCTATGCTGCTAAGCCAGACGAAACATTTTAAGATATTTTTCTTAGAAAGTTTCATGATTTTCAAATATTTTCATATTATGAAAATCTGAAACACGCAATGTGTGATATTGAGCCCGTAGCAGCGTAGCGGGCGGCGTAGCAGCACTGCGTAGCCGAGCTACGAAACACTACGCCGTACATAACAAGTCTGTAATACTAATACTGCATGTGGCTTGATACAATCGTTATTTTACTCTAAAACTAAACGTCTATAAATACTGTATCAGTGTATATAGGGAAGTACAATATTTATGATTGATCTCTCTTATATTACAAATCAGTTAACTGAACATGATGAACTAAAACTTTCGCTCAGGTGTATTGAATACATACGTTTCAGCGATCTTGTCAATCAACTTAATAATAATAAAACAGCTAAGATTAGCACTAAGGACTAAGTTGAATTTCGACTCACAAAAAATACTAAAAGGTCTCTAAAGTTATATAGACAGAAATAGAGTTATATAAAATTATTAAAGGCGCGTACCACTACGATAATATGAGATAGTTACTACTAGGGCCATTAATAACAGGTGTGAACAGAGATGCATTGACCGCGCACTCGTAAAGTGAGTCAATTCGCACGCGGCGCCGAGCGTGGTGCCGTCTCGCTCGCACACACGCGTGCTGGAGTCACGTCATCACGTGCGCCGGCGCCCGCACCCGGCACCGGTTCGCGTGCCGGCCTGTTGACATTCGTATTACATCAAGTGATAACGTGTCGCGACTCGCACGGTATTGATGCTCACCTGCATTTTTTTATTGCTCATAGGCTTTCACTTGATGTTAAGGGGTTAATTTTTAGGGTTCCGTAGCCGAATGGCAAAAAACGGAACCCTTATAGTTTCGACATGTCTGTCCGTCTGTCTGTCTGTCCGTCCGTCCGTATGTCACAGCCATTTTATTCCGAAACTATTAGGACTATACATGTAAAACTTGGTAGGTAAATGTATTCTGTGAACCGCTTTCCGATTTTAAGAGAAAATTTAAAAAATATTTAAAATGAAGGGGGCTCCCCATACATGGAACTGAAACTGAAAATATTTTTTTTCATTAAACCTATAAGTGTGTGGTATCTATAGACAGGTATTTAAAAATGACATTATGGTTTCTAAAATGACTTTTTCATAAAGTTAATCGTTTAAAAGATATACGCTTCCAAATTGGTAAAATGTGTCCCCCCCTCTAACTTCTATAATAATGAAGTGAAAAATCTGAAAAAACCATATGTTGTAGATCTTAATGTAAACTTTCAACCAAAATTAGTTTGAACGAGATCGAGTAAGCAGTTTTTGAGATACAGTATATTTTCAAAAACGCAAATATAACTTTGTAATTCATACAAATACTATGAAAAACAAAGTTATTTGGCGTAGTTGTAAAAATTGTAAATAAGCTAGTTTTAAGACATTTGTAAGGTTTTTGTTTATTTTATTTTTTTCAAATAAATATATTAAGTATGTTATGTTTATTATAGTTACTACGGAACCCTTCATGGGCGAGTCCGACTCGCACTTGGCCAATTTTATATCAAAAGAAAAAGATATCCATCCATCAAAGATGCATATTTTGTGAAGTTTCTAAAGCCATTGTTGTGCTATATTTTTTCTATTATTTGTATTACATATTATACTAAAATATTTTTGAGAATTAATTAAATGTAACTTTTAATATTGACGTGACGTAATGTTTAAGAAATGAATTAATTGCTGTTATTGGTGTGTAACCATTGTAATAACTATATATTGTAAATCTTTATATATTATGTTTTGTTACTGTGTAAATTGTAACTTTAAGTTATAATTAGCTTTATAAACAAGCAATTGTTTGTAGGCTTATAACCTTATTTTAGTCTATAGCGACTATGTATTCCTCTTTTTATGTTTTTATTAGCTGTAAGTCCTCCATAAAGTAAGTAAATAAATAAATATGAATATATACAGCTTCTGTCAGCGGCTTCTTTTTAAATTAAAATAGCCTATATTGCTAGCATATAATTTAGTTGTTTTTGAGTTTATCTGTTACAAATAAGGGACGTAAAATTTTTTTTGGCGAAAAGTTACTGTTGTCTAGCTGTCATGCTGTATGTGTATCATGCTGTCGTGTGCATGTAGCTGGCGGTAAGTTGTCATTTATTTTGAAGTCTGATAGTTTTAAACGCTTAACAATAGTCAATTATTTTTCACATGCTATGGGTTCTTATATTTAACAAGTATCAAAATAATAAAAAACTTACGAGATAAGTATCCTCAAAACTATTTAACGTCCATCGTTTTGTTGAAGGTGGAGTAGTGTTGTACCTCGGTCACCGTCAATCAGTTGTTCCTTGGTCAGTGGCCAGAAACAACACGTATGTTATACTTTGGTCGTAGGAATACTTTATTAAATTATTTCACATTCATGTAATTTATTTCTAATCAAATATCTTTATTATTTCAAAAATCATGCCTAGAAGTAAAGAGAAGAAGAAAAGTACGCTTATTAATGCGAATGATCTGACAAATGCCATTAAAATGATTAAGAAAGAAAACTTCTCCACTTTCGGTGCTTCCAAACGTTTTGGAATACCAACAACAAGTTTGCCTCGTTATTTAAAGCACTGTTTTGAAACAGGTAAAGATGTAAGCAAGTTACACGAAAAACTTGCAGTTAATCATGTTTTTGATCGCACCAAAGCGCAAAGTCTGGTTGACTATATTAAAGACGCAGCACACTTGCAATTTGTATCGACCCT
Source organism: Tholera decimalis (assembly GCA_943138885.2). Taxonomy (NCBI): domain Eukaryota; kingdom Metazoa; phylum Arthropoda; class Insecta; order Lepidoptera; family Noctuidae; genus Tholera; species Tholera decimalis. The sequence goes on along the minus strand of OW964566.2, from coordinate 1,055,949 downwards.
AAAAGACGAGAAAATATTTGCTTACCAATTTGCAATAGCAAATGGGAAAGTTAGGTACCCTAAAAGCTGGGATACAAGCAAAATGGCCGGAGATTATTGGCTGCGATTATTTAGGAGGAGATACCAAAGCGAATTGTCTTTGAGAAAGCCTGAAGCTACTAGTTTGGCTCGCTCTTCGGCGTTTAAAAAACATATGGTGAGTTTAACATTCGACAATTTTAAGAAAGCCCTTTCTCAATGTCCCTGTGACATAAAAGCGGCTGATATCTGGAATTTAGACGAAACGGGATTGTCCACTGTCCATATTCCTCCAAAGATATTAGCGCCTCTTGGCGGGAAGCAAGTTGGGTCAATGACTAGCGCTGAAAGAGGAACGAAGGATACAAAGATAGCGGATATAATGCAGGTTCTGGTCTTATTCCACCCATTCTGATAATCCCTCATTTAAACTTTAAGGATTTTGTTATAACTGGAGTTCCGGAAGGGAGTATTGGAGGCGCCAATCCACCCGGTTAGTTAAACGAGTCCATGCTTTGATATTTGTGAGATTCCTCCAGCATTTTATCAAATATGCAAAGCCTACCAATGATCAACCTGAATAAAACGATATTGGTTAAGAAAAGTTAGTAATTTTATTAAATTACCTCCAAATTCTCAATGTGTCCTAGGTACACCGTTGTACTAGCCCAGGTACATAGGGTATGTTGTACCTTGGCCGTAATTACCCTTTCTTGTTTTACTTGTTAAATATATGTAATGAATAAATATACATTTTTGATATTTTGGCGGTGAGTACCGAAATAATTGACCTTTCAAAATATGCAAATATGACTTGTGTGCTGTACATCAAATCAAAATAAAAAATATATATCAAAACCTTTTACTTTATCGGTAATATTAGTGTAGAACATAACAACTAAAAACTAATTAATATACAACATTAAATGACACACCTTTATTAGTAAAACATCTTCTGGAAGCTTCGAGAAGCAAGTTGTTTTTGTAACGCAACGGTTAACGATGTGGGAATGAGAATGAGGGCGCGAAAGACTTTCCGAATGTTCCCGAACTCCGAAGCGGAGGTTCGGGAACGTTCAAGAATTCATATCACTCAATGATAGTGATATTACTTAACATAACGAGGCGATAACTTTCCCACTGCTGTAATTATAATTAATTGATTAATTAAAATAACATAAGTCACCGTGTTGTTAACAACTTATGTATATATTATTTAAAATGAACATAATTATGTGCAGTGATACAGGCTTCATCTCTATGGAAAAGGAATGGGTCACGTAATCCAACATGTGGACCTAGTGTGGGCTGGTGGATGTCATAGGTCATCCGATGTCCGTTCCTAGGATATGCCGATGATTCTTCATGATGTTTTAACTCACCATTTTTGAAAGCAGTGGTGACGATGAAAAATACACCAAGTTATGTGCCTGGCTGGGTTCAAACCCGCGACTTATAACTCAAGAATTTAGAATTAAGTAACTGTTATAGTTTTATTCTAAGAATCCGATATACGTAATAACACCTCTGACCGATTTTAGGATCCTTCACCATTGAAGATTATACGGATTAGTTAGTTCAAACTTTAAAGGAATTTATTTAGGCATTTGGAAGAAAGAGAACCTCTAATGTCCGTAGGAATTTAAAGAGCGATGCTGTACGCGTGTGGTACGATGACTATTAAAAAAAGAAAAACCTTCAGCTCCGGCGATCACGCGCCGGATTACTAAGCCTCGCTCTGATTGTTTACACTCACTGACCTACCTTCCAGTCCTCGCGTCAGAGGGAAATTCTATGTACCGGAGGTTCACGTCAGCGATGCGGAATATTGTCACTTTAGGTACCTACCATGTAAGCATCTTAGTGGGATGCTGGTCTTCAACAATCATTGCATATACCTATTGGGGATTTTAATTTATTTATTTTGTATATAAAATACTTTTGACCATTTTAATCTGTTCCTCTCTCGCTCTTGTATGTTATAACAAGGTATATAGACAACTCAGAGTAAGATGTTGGTACAAAAATTAACTGTTACACAATTTAAAGAAACAACCAGAGAAAAATGTATGACTATGTGATATAGGTACCTACCACGGTAGTTACATTTCATTCTCCAAAACACATGACGTCATGAAATGTTGCTGGAGCAAGTACCTAGGTACAGGTCTATATAACACAATATGTAAATATGTATGAGAGGCCCCGCCTCCTGGGTGCTATCACAGCAGATTACTCTCACATAGATGAATAAATAACAAACTATTGGTTGGCAGGCGGCCAATCAGGGAATAATATAATTACGTGAGATCGGCGACCAATCAGAGGCAGCGACTCCCGCGCAGCCGGCGGCACTCGCCGGGCGCTAGCCACGCGGCGACCTATCTCGCCACCAGCCATTACATACACGATATATTAGGTCTAGATCAGTCAGAAGAGCGAAAGTGATAACCTAAAACCAAAGAAACACCAAAAAAAAAACGTTTAAAAGTGTGAAACCTATTATGTGAAAATTTGAAAATTATTACTTACTACAAAAAAAAACTTTTCCTATGAAATTGTTTTTTTTTTTTTTTTTTTGCCGTATGTGTCATGTACAATATCACAGACAGTTTTATTATGTTAATGCATGCAAGCCTGCGAATAACAACAAAGGTGACACCTTTACCTTTTCTTAACATGCAAACGCTTTCATAGCCAGCCAGAGAAAGCTTGCCGACATACAAACTTTTCCAAATGAAAAACAAACTCCAAAAAATCCCAGGCTGCACCACCAGTCCACGTCTCACATCACTCCAACTTGAGCAGTAGTTCATGAGTTCATTACAGATTCACTTCACAGCACAGTCCGAAAAACTTTATCAACAAACGAATGCGTAGCGCGCGATATTATCGTAGTAGAGGACGCGTCGGCCGGCGCGGCCCGGCCGCGACTGGCGGGCGCGCGGCCGTCGCGCCGGCACGAGAGCGTGTTATTATCGCAGAGAGGGAACGTGATCCTCAGATATAAGTCGCCGGCTCACACCATAACAACTATTCGCAACTCAACTTGTTCGAGAGCGCACGCTACCACTCGCTACCACACCACTTCCACATCTCAACTCAATCATGTCGCGCTACCTGATGATCGTCGCCTTCTGCCTGGTGGCAGCCGCGTACGTGCTGGCCAGGCCGCAGAAGGAGTTCGTCCTGGCGGACGTGGCCAACAAGACCATGTGCCCCATCGAGGTGGAGATCAACGACAACCCGGAGCGCATCCCGCGGCGCATCAAGTACCTCAAGTGCGCGGCGCGGCCCAACAAGCTGTGCAGCGAGCACCACATCTCGCACGGCTGCTGCCGCCAGCACCACCACGCCTTCGTGACGGAGTGCGTGGAGATCTACGACTGGGTGCAGGTCACGTTCAAGGGGCAGGACGCGCCGCAAGCCATCAAGGTGCCGGTGGGCTGCACGTGCCTCATCGAGGAGACCACGCCGGCCGCCGAGGTGTCGTGAGCGCAGCCCGGGACGCGCGCGCTCGCGGAGGTACAAAGTTCCTATGCATTCCACTCCATTCCAATAAGTTACTTCGTGAGTGAACCTCGGACCAGTAATACTCGCAGTTAATTTATTATTTATTTATGGTTGTGAACCGGCCCGCCGGAAGCCGATACTGTGGCTAGTTAGTTTTTAAGTATTTAATGTTGACAAGTCTGTGACTATCCTCTAGTGTTAAGTAGTTGTTTTAATTGTGAAGTTTACGAGTCATGCGCAGGCGCACCTCGTGCGCTAAGAGTTCGAGCTGGTCTCGACACCTGTTGAATAAAAAGTGATTTTTACAAAATTGTGGTTTACTTCAATCCCCTGCTCCAGCCCCACACGGAACCGTCGCAAGGTATCCTGTTCCGTAACACAAGTGCATTCATTCAATAACATCATTTTAAATATTTCTGAAGTATTCCTATAAGTAATGCAATTATTTACAAGACATAATATATCTGATATAAAACTTTATCTTTACATACTGGAAACTTATCAGTACATCATATACACACCTGCACATCCTTACATACTTAATTAAATATTTGAAACATCAAGTTTTATCATAGATGTAAATAAAAAGTAATGCTAATCAGAGACAGTAATATTATTACCTAATGTGTGAGTGCTGATTCGCTGGTGTGGCAAGAAACAAAAGTTCGTAAAATATAAATTATGTTCGTATGGGTCAAAACGTGGATTTTCACTATATCGTAAGTACTAAAATCTTTTTAACTTAATCGCAAACTTAATGACGTATCTAGGTGTTTCATTTCGCTGTGTGTCAATCATAACAGAGTAATAGAGACGAATACAGCAGCTATAGCCATGACGACACTGACCCACAGCTTATGTAAACTATCCCGGAATCGAATCGCTAGTTAGGTGGGTTTGTTAAAGTAAGAATTAATTTGAAAATCGAGAGTTACTGAAACTAAAGGACCTTCAACTCATTTATTCTCTGTAGTATTTCAGAATAAAGCTATATAGTACACATTTTATTACGGACATTAATACTGCTATTTTAAATTTAATATTTTGTTAACATAGCTCAAAATTATCACCCATTGCAGCCCCACCTACTGGGTTCAATTATGTTTCCATTTTCCCCCATTTCAATTGAACCCATTATAATAATAATAATACGTATAATAAATAATTTGTATGTACATAGATTGAATAAATGGAATAATAATAATATTCCACAACTTTTCACACAACGCCATCTAGTCCCAAACTAAGCAGAGCTTGTGGTATGGGTACTAGACAACTGATAAACATACATATATATTTCTAAATACATACATATTATAGATAAATTACACCCAGACAAAGAACAAATGACCGTGCTCATCACACAAACATTTGTCCTAGGTGGGAATCGAACCCACGACCTTGCGCATAGCAGTCAGGGCCACTGACCACTATACCAACGGGCATTGAAATATACTTACACATAAAATTTCATCCAAATCGATCAAGCCGTTTAGGAAGAGTAAGTTGAAACACACACGTACAGAAAACATGTGTAAGTATATTAAGACGTAAAATAATAAATCACAAAAAAACAACGTTTAAAAATTAAAGGAAATAATAGGTAAGTATTACAAATTAGCAGTTGCTCGCGACTTCGTTTGCGTGGGATGTTTTTCCCGTGTAAATCCCAATCCCGTGGGAATTTCGCAAAATCTCATCTTAGCGAGCATCTACGTAGGTACTTAAAGGAACTCCCATGCAATTTTTTGAGAGCCCTACTACTTGTAGTTTTTGAGATTTAGTGATTAATCAGTGAGTAGTATTTAGCTTTTATATAGATAAATTAAAATAAAAGTAAATAAACAAGTAAGCATATAGCGTAGAGAAGTCGTTCGGTGCAAGGGTACCGGCCGATGAGTAAGCCGGCGCCGGCGGTGAGTCACGCACCAGCACACTCGGTCACCTGCACCATTCACTAAACTGATCGACAGATATTTTACTTTAACTAAAAACTGTTCCAATTCGGATCCCCCTCGCTCTTTCTTTTTTAATCAAACCGAAGAAAAGATGTAGGTCATTATTTTAAGGAGGAGAGAAGCAGTGGTGACCCGTTCGTCATAGCTACGACTTAGGTACTACATGCAAATTTAGAATCTAAAACTAAAGTCCTAACCATAACCACGATCTAAAATTTAGAGCATGGGCTCACACCCATGCAGGCACATTACCTTGTGTGATTTTCGACCACTTTTTTCCGGTAGGAAAATCATCACATGACTCCTCTCCCACTTTGGGTGGAGTGGAAGGGTCAGACTTCACTCACTAAAAACCCACTTTTCCTTTCGTTTCAGGACCGCGGTATCTCATTAGTGATCTAAAAAAGGCGAAGGGAAAATAAACGAATTCATTAAAATAAATGTCCTAGGACAAAAAATAAAAATAAATGTACTTACTAGGACAAAAATAAAAATAAATATCCTAGGACAAACATAAAAATAAAGGTACTAGGACAAAAAATAAAAATAAATGTCCTAGGACAAAAAAAAAATTAATGTTCTTGGACAAAAAATAAAAATAAATGTCCTAGGACAAAAAATAAAATAAATGTTCTTGGACAATAATAAAAATAAATGTGCTAGGACAAAAAATAAAAATAAATGTCCTAGGACAAAAAATAAAATTAAATGTTCTTGGAAAAAAAATCCAAAGACATGCGACATCCACCACCCCGCACTAGGCCCGCGTGGTGGATTACGGCACATTCCCTCTCATAGTGATGAAGCCTGTGTCTCAGCAGTGGCAGCATACGCTAGTTAGAAACCCTCACCAATTATACCGGTATTCTGTTCCCCTTTCCAACAGAAGCCAATTATATGATCCTCTCAGTAATAGGTTCCTTCATTTTAAAATCACGACACTAGGTGACAGTACCTGCGTTTGCAGATACCTATTTGTTAGGCTCAAATCAACAAACACGATGCCGTAATGTATCCCAAACAAATCCGGCTTTGACTCGACTGCTTTTAGGGTTCCGTAGTAGGTGAAAGATGGAATCCTATTAGTTTAACCATGTTCGTTCGTCTGCAGTTTTAGCTGTTGATGTTGTAAACCTTTAACTTGGCATGTTTATAAATATCATATCTAAGTAATAATTGTATTACTTAAACATGTAAGGCACCTGCGATACAAGGGTAGTAAGGGTGCGATGAGTTGTGAGGTATCGTTACATAGGTCATTTAAATATTGAGGGTTAGCGCTTAATTTTATGTAACATTCACTTATTTCCTTACTTATATCATTGTAATTTTTATTGAGGTATATAGTTTTTCGCATTTTGCTTTACAAACGTAAATAAACGTATGATTACTTACTCATAGAATAGTAAACAATCAAGAATTAGGACATAAACAACAACTCTGTTCGCTCTCTGAGGAAATTATTGGTAGTTCGACCTAATCGCTCATTCGTTAGGTCCCATTATCTTGTGGAATACAAACCGTCTGGCAAACTAACCTCTGAAATGATTTTCCGATATCTTTTTTCAAAGATGACTCAATTACAGGCGCGTTGCTAGGCGGCCGCGCCCCCTGCCAGCGCTCTCTGTTCCACCGTTTTATAACGATACTAAGTACAGTATAGTACAAGGGACAGAGCGCATGTTACTAATTATAGGCCTATTTCGGTGCTGAGTGCATTATCTAAAGTCTTCGAAAGTATATTGAATAACTGTTTAACGAAGTATCTCGCTGCTTTTTCCATAATTTCCAAAAAACAATATGGAATTAGATCTGGCACTTCAACTGAAGATGCTGTTACAAACTTCAGTAATGCAGTAGTTGATAAACTGGATAACGGTTACAAATGTTTCGGTATATTTTTGGATATATCGAAAGCGTTTGATACGGTTTTTGTTCCATTACTCCTATCTAAACTAGAGCTCATTGGGGTTCGAGGTCTGACCTTAGATATTATATATAAAGATTACCTCTCCAATCGCACTCAGGTAGTTAAAATTGAAGTTGTTGTGAGTGTGGAAGAGCAAATCGAATACGGAGTCCCACAGGGAAGTATTCTCGGCCCTACGTTGTTCATAATTTATATCAACCTAAGTAGGATGATGCTTGATAATTGTGTTAATCAAGCTTTACCTACGCTGACAACATAGCCTTATTAATTCATGTGAATAGCTGGTGGGAAGCCTAAGTCTTTGGCTAAAAATAACCCGAGATAAGTAGTGTTATGGTTATCCTCAAACCTGCTTACTATAAAAATAAACAAAACAAAATTTTTAAGCTTCTATCTCCCAAATGCTCCTACACCACCAACTGAAACCACAACAATAACGACTCATGTTTGTAACAACCAAGTTATAACTTGTTCGTGCCCACTTTTAGCAAATGTTTCCAGTATAAGATATTTAGATGTTATGATTGATGAAAGATTGGCCTGGAGCATTCAAGTTATAAATCTTGCTGAGCGAGTAAGAAGATTACTTTACATTTTTTTTAATCTTCGTCATTCTGCCGATTTATCAGTAATGCTTACAGTATATATTTCACTATGCCAATACATATACAACGTGTAATTTAAAGGGTATATACATACCAAGTGCCCGGCTTCTTTGGATGATAACAAACGATATGGCTAGGGTTTTGTAATCCTATGTCAACACGTGTGGAACTTATTAGAAATTTCAATACATTGATACCAGAGACCGAATTTTTCAAATTAAGAAGAACGAACAGAATTATCATGTTATTGGCAAGTGACATGAAAGTTATTGACCCTTGTAGTGCTGTGACACGTTTGTTATGATTGGTATTTAAGAAAATATGAAACCGATAATTTGGTATCAATTCTTTGAGTCACTTATTTTTAGCTGAAACTGTGCATAGTGACTCCATACCAGATGTTGTCTTCAGCCCTTTTGGATAGATATGGGGTTTCCGTTACACGTTGTATAGATAATATAGAATACTACATTCCAAATTAGTTTAACCACCAAACAATAGCGACAATTTTCAACAAGTTCAATACATAAGTAGTCAATTTTATATTTTAGAATCATGTGGATAGAATTCACATTACTAGCAATCTTGATAACCCCTTGAAGTAAGCTAAATAAGCTTGTGTCTGGAGTGGGTTCACGGCACTAGTGTAATAGGCGGGGTTCAAACCCGCGACCTCTTGATTACAAAACAGACACCTTAACCATTAGGCTATTTATTTATTTACACTTTATGCACATAGGTACAAAGGCGGACTTAATGCCGTAGACATTCTCTACCAGTCAAGCATGAGTGGTGAAGAGATAGAGTGGAAGGTGCAATATGTACGTGAACATTATATTCAATGTTGGAAAAATAATTATAATAATAGTGATAAAACAAAAAAACCTAATATCATAAAATCGAAATATCATAAAATAGAAATCTACGTAAATAATATATATGAATAAATACTTATATAAATACATATATACTTAAGAAGCAAATGAAAATTAAATATGGAAATTCTGCTTATTGGGGAAGAAAGTGGATCCGCAATTTCTTTTTAAATTCGTAGCGATTGTCAGCCGTCCTGATCTCAAGAGGAAGCGCATTCCAGAGGAGAATGGACTGGATATGAAAAGAAGAATGAACAAAGTCAGAAGTATGAGAAGGACAGAGTAAGAGAAGATTATTGCATGAACGTAGATTCTTATTGTGTGAAGAACATAGAAATTGAAAGTGAGATATTAGATAAGAAGGTGGGCTGGGAGAGTTGAGTAGTGAGAAAAGCGTTGTCAAAACGCGCAAACTTCTCCTCTGACGAATGGTCATCCATTTAAGCTCAGACCTGAAACTTGAGACAATTAACGCTAATTAGAATAAGAAACTGAATAAAAGTTTTTTTTTTTTTTTATCTAATAAATAAATTTGAATCTTATCTTTATGTTATTATCTTAATCTAACAATAATAATCCTCCTAACCAATTTGGGTCCACGGCGACCAATCTCATCACTGATAGCCAGCGCAGGAGACATTATATAGTGCACGAGTATGTACCTAAAGGTACAGGACCGGTGCACTCTCTGTTTACTCTCACTGTCCGATGGGAGGCAATCCGACACGACCGGAGATAGATCAGGCGCAGGACCAACGTTCAAACGTGCTTTCCCAAGCACGGGGGTTATTACATCACCGACTTCCAAACTCCGGGCTACTACTGAGAAATTTCTACCAGAAAAACCCAATAGCACTATTTGCCTGACACGGGAAGCTAACCCGAGACCCCTTGCTCAGGAGTCGCGCTTGCAACCACTATGCTATTGAGGCAGTTATGTTAGTTCTTAATCTATACGTGATGCAAAAACTTCGACTTACATTTTTACGAAAATTACGCAGACGGAGAAGAATGAAAATTGTCATAGTTTTACAATATACATTCGAAAATATTTAATTTGTGCTCCGATTTTGACTACTGGGCGACTACTAGTACCTAATATCTAATTCAATAACAGGAATACAATTTATTTGAACAACAGGAACATTACTTAATTTATTAGTTAAGTTATTACTTAATTTTTTAGTACATGCAATGAGTCATACTTTAAATTAATAAATTACCTATTAAACAAATTATGAGTTTTGGTCCATATTGCCATATTGTAATTTATTTATTTAGTAAAATTAACTTAGATACTTTTGGCTAATTCTCAGGTACCTGAGAAAATCATTCATACATATGTAACAAAGTTGTTACGGCATATTCTAAAAGCTTAATTTCAAACATAAACACACGCTCTAAGCTGTAAGTTTAATAGAAACCACGATATCGGAAAACTCCTCGAAAATACTTTGACGAGTGTCGCAGCTCTGAGGTCCGTGTTCTGACCGATCACTCGCTTCGTTCTCCCGTTGGACCCTCGCCACCATGCCAACGCGCAACGGTCAGCGAGATATTTTTTCGCCCGCATCATCCCTTAAAAATATCCTTTTAATTGAGGTACAGTATGTTCTCATTTCGTTTACGTATTTTCATTAAAGCTCATGGCTGTATAGTAACAGCAGCACAGGCTACCTTCAAGGGTAAGCAACGCTCGCTGAGACCGGGCCGAGGATGGTGACCATCTTAGCTGATCGAGGTTCACCCGTACATAACAAAGCACGTGACACTGTTGGTCCTGGTTGACATTTGTACTAAATAGAAGGCATTAAATATATAAGTTTTGTCCAGCTACTGGTTTGTGGAGTTCAAACGCTCCATTTTAAAATACCTGCATCCGGGTCGGTGTCCAGTCCAAACTGAACACACCGACCCGACTGGAGTTGGTAAAAGGCTATGCGGAATGATGATGACTTACTAATTCCGTTTCTAATCATTTTCCTTAACGAGTCGTACCTATCAGGTACTCCCAGTAACAAGCCATTTTTGGTAAAAGTTAATATTCAGTTTTACAAAGCTGCTTTGAATGAAAATCGAATGTTTCCTCTTATTAATAAAAACTTTTTTGCAAAAAAATAGAACCGACTTCCATATCAAAACACTACAAAGCCAAAAATAATTTTAATTTCGGTAGTCGGTGTTATTGGTTTTGTATTTTCTTTTTATTCACACCGCCTTCCGAAATTAAAATTATTTTTGGCTTTGTAGTGTTTTGATATGGAAGTCGGTTTTATTTTTTTGCAAAAAAGTTTTTATTTTCGCGCTTTTTAGTGGGTCAATTTGTAATTAATGTAGTTATAAAAGCCAAAATATCAACTACAAGAAACTAAAAACGCGCGAACAAAAAACACAATGAAGAGTAAACGAAAAGATCATCTATGTAAATATTTTTTTTAACTTTTGTTGATTTTTCAGAAACGGCTTGTCTGTGTATTTTCATGGGACCATTTGGGAAGTATACCCTTTCCAACAAAAAAATAATTTTTCAAATCGGTTGGAGAGCGACGGAGCTATGCCCGAACAAACATAAAAAAAAAACCAACAAACATCCGAATTGAGAACCTCCTCCTTTTTCAGAAGTCGGTTAAAAATTAGTAGCCATAATCAAAACCGACCTATCTATTAAAATGCATAGTAGGTATGTAAAACGAGCGCAGCTTGTAAAGCTTGCTATAAATACATATCTACTTAACATGGTACATAGGGCTGACTAACTAGATACATCGCCTGCTACGATTAGCGTTACGGGATAACACGCCTGTTAGTACCAATATGGGTATGCAAGCATAATACCTGAAATGGCAACTGATAGATAAAGTATGTTTGGTCATCTTCGACATAATTAAATTTAGCAAAATTACGTTACCGATTTTTTTTTTGCCCGTGTGATACCTACAGGCAGACAAAACCGCATAAACTATTCTCGCATAAAAGGAAATATTCAATAGATATTTAGAAAGCATGCCGCAAATAATATGCTGTTACATTCATCGAAACATGACATAGGTACTGTAAATAATTTAAACATAAAATTGCTATCCTACAGCTAGCCCAGTGAACTCTCTGGCGGGTAGTTCACATAGGTAGGTACTCTACTAGTTACTAGGTAGGTACTTATGCTTTTAAATCTAAATGATCGAAGAGTATGGGATGATAATCCCAAGGATACATCGAAAAACGTAAAAAATAAAAAATATAATCAAATTGATGGCTGTACGAGTAGGTAAGGACAAGAACTATTTAAGTTTTGCAAAACTACTGTAGTGCCATCTATCTCGCAACATACGAACTAACGATAGAAATCCTGTATCGCGCACACAGACTACAGCACAACTAGCCTGCATACAAATCACCTTAATGCATACCAATATCGGGCAGTTGCCCACCAAACAAAACACCTGTTTGGTCGGAGGGATCCTCTCTTGTCAATGGGATTGCGGGACTTACCTATATACACTTTGTTCCGCATATCCATAAACTATTCTGTACTGTATTGCTAGCTTGAGTCAAACAGAAGCCAGCAGCTGAGACGTCATAGCAATACACTTTGCTTAGGATGTTTCAATGAGTTTAGAAGACAATAAATGTCCATAAAATAATAATTTTAATATCGAAGTAACCCAACCACTTGACTCGGTCTGATTGCCAGCAATCTCCCATGAAACAGGTTGCTCTCTGCCAAGCAGTGGAAAGTGTAGATGCATTTTTTTTTAATTGTGTAAAATTCACATTACTAGCAATCTTGTAAACCCATCCAACTAAGCTAAATATGATTGTGTCTGCCGTAATGGGTGAGGTTAGAACCTGCGACCTCTCGATCACAAGTCCGACACCTTAGTCATTAGCCCAATTTGGATTTAGGCCCGATCTCTCAACTGAGAGTGCGATATTAGTCCTGAAACACACCTTCAAATACTACACAGGGCGTAAAACGCCAGTGTATGCCGCCTTTTTGGACCTCTCAAAAGCATTTGATCGGGTAGAATATGCTCGTTTATGAGATAAGCTGCGGGATAAAGGGGTACCTGACGGAATCACAAATGTATTTAAGTACTGGTACAACCATCAAACTAATTACGTGAAGTGGTCGGGCGCCTTTTCTAACCCTTATCAATTGAAATGTGGAGTGATGCAGGGCGGATTGAGCTCTCCTACACTCTTTTACATGTATGTACGTTAATGGACTGATACGTGAGCTCAATAGCACCTAAGTAGGCTGCTCAATAGGTGGTAATATAGTCAATAACATTAGTTACGCTGATGATATGGTGCTGTTGAGCCCATCGGTCAGCGCCTTGAGGAAACTAGTGCGTGTGTGTGAGTTGTTTGCAGAGTCTCATTTCCTGACATACAACGTTAAGAAGAGTGAACTGCTGGTGTTTCCGCCCGTGACACTAGCGGGTAAGACGTTGAATAGAGTTACTCAATTTGTTTACTTAGGTCATGTAGTAAAGGAGGACCTGAATGATGTATCGGACATAGAGAGGAAACGCAGGGGGCTGACAATTTGTTGTAATATGCTGGCACGCAGATTTGCACGATGTTCTAAGACAGTAAAGACAACGTTATTTTGGGCATACTGCCAGTCTTTTTATACATGTAGTTTGTGGACTAACTACACACAGCGAGCCGTCAGTGCTCTGCGGGTCCAATATAACAATGCTTTCAGGTTGCTGATGGGATTGCCTCGTTACTGTAGTGCGTCAGCGATGTTTGCGGAAGCTCAAGTGGACGGCTTTCACGCCAATATTCGTAAAAGATCACTCTCACTTCGCATCATCACTGATGCGAAGGGGACCTGAGGGTCATTGCTGAAAACATCCATAGTCCGATTTGGAGGCAATGAATGAAGGTTCATGTTAGGTAGGCTGACTCTCATTTTTTCACATTTTTATTTTATTTTGTTACGTGTATGTGTGTAATTTACTAACATAGTTTTACGTGTCCTTAATGTAATACTAAAACTTTATGGACGTAGGTCTAAAATAAATGTTTTGAATCGAAAATTGAATTGAATTAGGCTATTGACGTTAAAATTATTTAATTGAAGTTCCGATTTAAACATTACGAACATTAAAGTGGGCCACCCGCACTTCGCCACATGACAGCCGAGTCCACTCTGTCCGCCACAGATAGGGTTCTCTCACTCATAATAGCATAGAACTAATTATATCCTGTTATAAATTATTTATAAATGTTTGTTAAAATAAAATTACATTGTTAACTAAATAATATTAGTTATGTGATTTTGGGTATTTTATGTTAACGTTGTCATATTATTTATTATGATTTAATGGGAATGCGAGTACCTATTTGTTATACTTGTGTGCGAGAGCGAGCGTCCTGTCCGAGCGGGCCGTGTGTGCGTGCGGGCAGTTCGCGGTGACACAATAACGGTCGATCCGACTATATAACCGCGCACGCGCCGATCCACCACACAATTTCACGAGATATCTCAGCAAACGCGCACATCTCTCTAAACCGCTCTAATTTTCTACATTCACCATGTCGATTGAAAAGTTCCTCACAATAGTGATTTTCGCGTGTGCGGCGAGTTTAGTGCTGTCCAAACCTAACGGAATGGCGTTCGATCTCGCGAAAGACCAGACTGTCTGCAGGACGAAAGTGGAATACGATACGAACGAGGACAGGATCCCGAAAACTATCAAAATGCTCAAGTGTGAAGACGACCCTTACGTGATGTGTCCCACGAGCGACTGCAAGACTACGCCTTGCTGCGGAGCGTTCTCGCTCACCGGCACCGCCAAGTTCTCGTGCATTGAGGTGCAGGACCTCGTGCTGGTGAAGAACACGAAGGCCAACAAGGAGGAGGCCATCATGGTGGCCATCGGCTGCTCGTGCATCAAGCAGGACCCCGACAAGGCCAAGGAATGACCCCGCGCCGCCTGCGCGCCTGCTGGCGTTGCTCACGTAGCATACTGTATTTATTATCTCTGTAGCATCTAGACAATCTGTCACTTGTTGTGAAGCGTGGCCAAATGGCCAGGGAGCAGCTCACCAGCGAATCCGACGAAGCTTTCCAGAACAGATTCTGATCTTCAGCTCAAGTTTTATTTTCATGATCACAAATAAGAAGAGAGTACCTTGTGAAATGATGTATCTCAATCTCAGTGTTCGGATTCGTGGTTATTATGTTTAGTCAGCATAGTTAGGTTCAGTTATTTATTATTTAAATAGACAATTTTTTTAAATGCCTAAATACCGTGTGTTCATCGATTGTAGAAGACCTATGTTTTAATTTACAAACATTCAGAACAGTCGGTATTATGGTTTTGTTATCTAATTTATAATAAAATATGAAAGTTAAAAAAAATCTTGTTGTATGTTTTTGTTTATTACGATATACTCGTTTAATGAGATGGTACCTATTCATTCAACTTGTACACACTTACCATTTTTTTTAACATCGCTCCACACTAGGTATTTCTCCTGTATCTAGTGTGTAATTTTACAAACACCCAGACCCGGAACATCTATCTACATATATGCCACATAAACACGCTCCGGTGCGGGACTAGAACCCGCGACATGCAGTGCAACAGCCAATCACCAACCCCTGTGGTTACCGTGTCGTCGAGACCTGGGTAGGCTCGGTTCCAAATCATTGCTTATATGTAGGTCGAAGAGTCTGACCGTAACCCATGAGAGTGAATATTTAGGATGTTCTTTTACCTTTGCAGCAAAATATAGATATTCTTTGGAAAGCTCAATTTTATAACATTATCTCCGCAGTAAACTGATCCAATTAGTTTCAGGTTCGAAAACAGCATGAGTGCTTCCCATGGTTTAGCATCCCATGCGTGCAGGTGACCACATATTTGTTTTGTTTGTTCACATACATAGGTAATTGTTCATGGCTCGGTTTTTCCTTATTGAGAATTCATAGTCCTACTTCGGCAGAAACTCAGTAAAATAATACACGAAGATAATATAAGACAAGTGTTAGGCAATGCCGGATTAGCCCATAAGCAAATTAAGCAATGATTAAATTGGTTGATGTTTAATAATCCCGCTCCTGCTTCCCGCTCGCTCGTACATCGGCGGCAGCATTCGGAAATCCAGCACGGGTGTTACTCTCATTAGTATGAACGGAGGAACTCTTAGGAACATAACTAGCTTGGTGGGTTTGCAAAATTTTTATAATTTCAAGCACTTGTAGAAACTCCAAGTCCCGAGTACACTGCCAGAAGAATTGTCCCCTGCACAGTCACCCCCAACTCAGGACCTACGGGTGACTGTGAAGTGACTTCAGTTACCTTTTTTATTGATAATTAGGTTCGCGTTTGACCACCATCTCACCTGATGGTAAGTGATGATGTGGTCGAAGATGGAGCACGCTTACCTAAAAGTAACCTATTCACTCTTGACTTAAAGACCCCAGGTTATAGCTATCGGGAAACACAGACTCCGGCAGCAAGTCTACTCCCAAAAGTAGTGAGCGCGTCACAGCTCAATATACTACATCTAAAACAGGCACTACTACACTTTTAAAAGTCAAGCAAGCCATTTAAGTGTACTTAAGTAGTTGAGAAGCTCGTCCCTAAATAATAACAGCGCACAGGTTGATCAAGGTGAAGCAAGGTTTGCAGAACCGTTTCAGGGATGGCTGACCGTTTAACGTATTCGATATGTCAAGATGGTCTTTGCTCCGTGCCTCGGCAAGCACGTTAACCGTTTGTTCTCGGGACATTTCAAATCTTTGCTGCATCCGGCTAGACTAGATCTCACGTAATTGAGAAAAGGTAGACAGATGACAATCTTTTAACTAAGTAAAAGTGTTTAAGACCAGTGATGTCGATAAACAGCGATGTCGAATTTACACAAGTTGGGATATCGTCACCTCTACATCTATCCACCATTACCTTCCCAAGAAGATATCTATTTCTCCAGTCAATATAAGTGAACCGAATTAAGTAGGTACCCATTACATAAGTCAGGCTGAATACGAAAACATAATAATTAATTGGCATGCTAAAGCTACAACCACAAGACAAGTGCCAACTTCGAGGCCGGGTACGAGGCGGCGTGGTGCGGCCGCGCAGGTGGGCGGGGCCTGCGCGTGCGCATGAGCCTTAGCGCCGCCTTGCTCCGCCCACTAGGAATTTCCACCGTGTGAGTACAACATGCGATACAGCTTTTACTTTAAGAACAATAATGTTAATGAACGCCACAAGACTTTGCGCAACTTGACAGTTACCATTCCTGAATTTACCGTTTCTAAAATAAACCCCATCATTTCTTAGAGCCGCGCGCGCGTCATCTGCACTCACCTTTCCTCAATCACCGGCAAGATTGTCGGTTGGACTTGCTATTGACGTCGGAGCCCTGCTACTCAAACATTGCGTCACCGGTGGCTCGCGACCACTGCGCTTGCGCTGTTTTCCTGCTCGCCGCCGCAGCCGCCACACTCTGAACATTCCGTTACCGGAACCCTTTCACGCTCTTTCCTCCATTCATCAAGTAGAACTCGCTTTCAGCATTAGTTACCACTTACCACACCTCACACTATACACGCGTCACATTGGTGACGGAAGAGGTGTAAAGTACCGGATAACGTCATGTCTGCCCCGGGTTTCATTCATGGCTATGTTACGCTGATTTTTTTATGCGAAAGGAAGGAAGGTATTCTATTTTACATTGACTTAATTGCGTCATGGGTAGTACAAAGGGAAAATAAATGCCAAAATGAAGAAACCAAAATTTAAATATCAATAAAACTTTATTTAACTAAAAAACATAAAAGCTTAAATAGTCGTATACAGCGACTTGACATTATCAGGAAGACTTGCAACCATGTAAGTACGAAGTAGTAGGTTAAAAAAACATTGCGCCACACGACGAATTTCTCTTGCATCATGGGTACAATTTACAAACACCGGCACAAATATTTGCAAGTGATTCAAACATTTGTCCCGGAATCGAACTTCGAACTTCGAAAATCGTAAGTCGCGAGTTCGATTCCGAGAAGCAGTCGATCGCTCAACCGAGTCGTTGGCAGCACTATTTCTCGCAGCTACATGGACATCATAGATACTAAGGTACTCTTGAAGTGGCGCAATTATACTACATCGGCGCGGTGCAATAAACTATTCTTATAACTAGTGTGTTATAAGAATATGTAGTTGCAAACATTATGCAATCACAAAACGCACATCTTTCGAGTCAGTAAAATAAGATAGCAGAGTAAACTCTACCAAGTTTAGTTGTACATTAACCATTAACATTAAAATTTAGATGTACTTAGCTGTTTACATGCTTTTTTATAGGAAAAATCTGTTACATGTTTAAACCATTTAAAACGCTTCAGTATATAAACGTATCAAAAACTTACAAAAACCATAACGTATCAAAACTTACAATAAGGTAAATAAGAACATCACCATTTCTCTTCCAACAAAGTATCCAGCCGCTAATATAGCACATCGAGTTTAGAATAGATACGACAATTAGTATGGGGCGAGTGTCACACGAGGCGAGGCAAGAAGCCTAGCGAGCGAGGAGAACTGGCTTATGGGCACAGCCCGGGGTTGCGGGACTGTTCTAACGAGATACCTCGGCCCCGGAACGCAAGGGCAGCTGAACGAACAGGTGGGTTTTCTGATGCTTTCTCCACCTAATCACTCCAGCGGTTGCGTTCAGCGTTGGACCACTACGGATATAAGTACCTTCTCTAAAGACGGGTCATAAAGGAGGCTCGCTACGCTTTCATTGCAAAAGTAAACTGCTTCTAGCCACGTTTTGCTCGCTCTTTACGACGACGCTGCGCTCGCCCCGCTCTAGGTCACAGGTCACTGTGTGTTTTTAAATTATTTTATCGATACCTGCTTACCATACAATCCCTGTGCAAGGCTGGTGGCCGATTTGCTGGCTTTTGTAACGTAATGAATTACGCTTACAACATTTTAAAACAAAATCAAAATATAGATAACAGTGTGATAACACCCGGACTTTTAATTCGATGCAGTAAACTGACAGTTTCTGATTTGTCAGATAATGACGACTACGAAATTGTGATGTAACCAAATAACAATGTAAACAATTTTTTACTAACATTGTGTGAAAATTACAAAAAGTAAAATGTGATTATAAACGGGGCGTGAAAAATAAAACGAATAGATCATGATAATATTTTTAATTTTTTGCAATAGGTCCCTGTACCTGCACCCATTCCAACGGGGTTTAGGTCACAGTGGTACGAGGGCAGTCTTTAATAGTAATCCCGCGCAATTTATTAAAATATTTATCACATGAAACAACTTGCAAAAGAGTGGATTTTATCATGTCTGGTTAGATATGAATATTTTTAATATAAATAGATTTATTTATAATAAAATCTAGTTCACCGCCATTGTAACCATATTTTGCAGTATTGTAAATCAAGTGTGTGTTTAAATTATTGGTGAACAAAAAGTATTCTATCTATCTATAGTATAAATTTAATCATTTATTTACATTTCTCACGATTAAAAATCGCTCATTTATTATTCGATTGATTGAATCCATCACTATTAGTTTAAATAAGGTATCATTATTTTAGTAAGTGACATTAGCTTATGTCAGGTTACTGCATCGAATTAAAAGTCCGGGTACATGTTTTTGTTGTTTCCATCGTAAGCGGTATTCGCCGGATAGAAATTTGAGGTGGAGACACACATTTTACCACTTTTAACGTGTCTATCTTTTAAACGATTGACTTTAAGTCTGGCACCCGCGTAACTGGCGTGCCACCACCTCTGTGTTGTGTAATCGTTTATGGTCGTAATATTATGGAAAAAATTTAATCGTGAGGCTCCGTACCGTCTCCCGAGGGATTGTTTGTCTGAACTCGATGTGCTATGGTTCACGTACTATATACATATAGGTACACAATATCCATGTTTTTACATTTCACATTCTGGTAACTTTCAAGACTCACTCTGGTAATTTACAATAAGGCACATTCTGGTAACTTGTAAGACTCACTCGTTTAACATCGTTCAAAACGGGTTCATCCTGAGAAGAGTGAACATGACAATCAAGTGGACTGCCGGAGATATGCGAATCTGTCGTGCGGTCTTATGAAGCAGAAACGCGTACTATCGGCCAAAGATACGCATGCTCACTTAAGAAAATATTTCTGCGGATGCGCAGCTAGTGACAAACCACATCCCTTCCCGGTTTCGCACAATTAGAGACAATATGCATTTTGTGAGTACAGGGCGTGTAACATTATATTAATACTTACTATTACGAACACCACTAAAATACGCTTCGTGCATCCTATTGGTCAAAATATATGCATTGGGCGATCGAATTGTGAGCTGTGCTATGCGATTGCCTTAAAGGTGAGCATGCGGAAGATTGGTCGATAGTACTTGTTTCGTTAAGGCAGGGAGATGTTAATTATAGGAAGGGATCCCGCGGCGAGCTCGGCCCGACCACGGCAGCGACTCGCTGTTACTCTCGCTGCTCCTGCGCATTAAGTAAGGGTATCGTGTTACCCAGTTACTGGGTTGTGGAGGTCAGACAGGCAGACACTCCATGTAACACACTAATAGTCAGCTGCAGCCGGTCAGACTGGAAGCCGAGCCCGACCTAGGTGGAAAAGGCTAAGCAGATCATGATGTTCACTTACCATACAATCACAAAACGAATACCTAGATAAGTGTTGTCCGGGGTTGTGGGAATGTTATAACGAGATACCGCGGCCTCGGAACCTAAGGGCAGCTGAAGGAACAGTGGGTTTAGAAGTCTGACACTCCCTTCCGCTTAATCCTGAGCGGGAGAAGTCATTCGATGATTTTCCCACAAGGAAAGAAAATAAGTCTAAATTTGTCCCGGATGTAGATATGACATTCCACTTTTTCACACAAGAATTTTTCCGCTCAATTAGGACTTCTATCACATGAGAGACCATAATAGAGAAACAAATCTTCACTCTTAGCTAACAACAATAAAGAGATAGTCGCTGTGGCCGGTATCAACTAGTTAAAGGACATAGATACGCGTTGCTTAGCGTAGATTCTGTCTGCTTGTATTTCTTGTGATCGGGGTTTTATTTCTGATCGAAAACAAACACACATACATCTCTACGTATATATTCGAGCAAAGCACTTATGTTCTTACATCATTGTAAGCGACCTCTTACATGCACCACACTGCAAGTACAGCCCCCGACTTGTTTAACTCATAATGAGAAACTTAGAAGAAGTTTTATTCATCCAGAATTGTTAACGATTCAACATGATGAACTCATTCTGTCGGTCCCTCGTCAAATAGACTTTTTTATTGATGATAGGAGGGCGTTTGACCACCATCTCACCGTGGAAAATGAAGCACACTTACCTAGAAGTAACCTATGCACTCTCCACTTAAAGACGCTCAGGTTATAGCTGTCAGGAAATACAGAGTGTGTTAAAAGGTAAGAACAGCAGTATAGTTACCTGGAGCGTGCGCGGTGCACGAGCGCTCGGACCCGTATCACTCGCCCACAAGCCGACGACCTGCCGCACATACCAATTTTTGTTATATTATGTACACTTTAGGTTAAGGTATTTTATCTATGGTTCTTTGTAACCTGAATAAAATGAGTAATTAAATTATATATTGTTACGCCAGTCGTTTAGCGAAGTACGTCGAGAAACTTCGACAGAAATCTAGAATGTTCGAGACAGTAACGCCATCTAGCGGCGAGTAGCAGTACTGAGTATATCGAGTCGAGACAGTAACGCCCTCTAGCGGCGAGTAGCAGTACTGAGTATATCGAGTCGAGACACTAACGCCCTCTAGCGGCGAGTAGCAGTACTGAGTATATCGAGTCGAGACAGTAACGCCATCTAGCGGCGAGTAGCAGTACTGAGTATATCGAGTCGAGACAGTATCGCCATCTAGCGGCGAGTAGCAGTACTGAGTATATCGAGTCGAGACAGTAACGCCCTCTAGCAGCGAGTAGCAATACTGAGTATATCGAGTCGAGACACTAACGCCCTCTAGCGGCGAGTAGCAGTACTGAGTATATCGAGTCGAGACACTAACGCCCTCTAGCGGCGAGTAGCAGTACTGAGTATATCGAGTCGAGACAGTAACGCCATCTAGCGGCGAGTAGCAGTACTGAGTATATCAAGTCGAGACAGTAACGCCATCTAGCGGCGAGTAGCAGTACTGAGTATATCGAGTCGAGACAGTAACGCCATCTAGTAGCAGTACTGAGTATATCGAGTCGAGACAGTAACGCCATCTAGCGGCGAGTAGCAGTACTGAGTATATCGAGTCGAGACAGTAACGCCATCTAGCGGCGAGTAGCAGTACTGAGTATATCGAGTCGAGACAGTAACGCCATCTAGCGGTGAGTAGCAGTACTGAGTATATCGAGTCGAGACAGTAACGCCATCTAGCAGCGAGTAGCAGTACTGAGTATATCGAGTCGAGACAGTAACGCCATCTAGCGGCGAGTAGCAGTACTGAGTATATCGAGTCGAGACACTAACGCCCTCTAGCAGCGAGTAGCAATACTGAGTATCTCGAGTAGCCTCTGGAATATTCTTGGCAGTATAGGCAGTCAGTCTATTTTACAAGAATGTTCTAGAACTCATAGACCGGGGTATAAATAGATCGCAAAGGAACACAGATGGCAGTCTTATTTGAAGATCCGAGGCGATATAATCGAAGCTATACAAGTGAATTTCAGTGCAATTTAAGTGTTAAGTGACAAGTATTGTACTGTGAATAACTGTTGATTTTTGTTTTGTGTTTATTTAAGTAAAGTGTTAATTTTGGTTTAATTGGTGTAAATTATTTCTATCCCGAATCTCAGTTCGTAACAATATTCATTGTCACGCACTAAACTGTGTCTGGATTGTTATAAAGGGTCTTTCAACAAGAACTTAAAAAAAAAACTAGCAATCTTGTTAACCTCTCCAACTAAGCTAAATATGCTGTGTCTGGAGTGAAACCCACGGTCTCTCGATCACAAGTCCAATACCTTAGACATTAGGCTATTGACGCTTAAAACAATGATTTTTTGACGAGAATCAAAACAATAAATTTAGATGATCATGGTTCAAATTATTGTATTATAAAAATAAGATTTGGCAGTTATGAACGAAAAATTATATCTGATAAATGTCCACCAAGACCACGGTTACAGATATGGATTCTTTTTGACAAAATGGTGGGTCTATTTCGTTTATCTCTTCAAGAATTTTGAGCTTTAAGGCTGCAATCGATCCGATTGGCACCGTAAGAAATAATCCAGATATTCTAAATCACAAGATGGATGTGGCTACTTACCGGCTGACTTTCGAGAAATTATGCGATCGAGTTGGTTTGCAATAAATTAATTATCTCGGTGGCTGTGTGACTTGTGGCACCGTCTAGTTGTAAACACATGTTATTGATCTCCATATATTAATGATACTTAATAGGCCGAAATTGAGATAATTTTATGTTAACATCTCATTTACACTGTGGCGAACAGCTGCGATGTTTTCACTTGAACGACCCGGTCAAACTCGCGTTGGTGTTGGTGTTGATATTTATTATTTTAATGCGATTTTCGAGTGAAATTGAATTCATTGTAACGATTGCCCAAGCTTCTACTATAGATTTGTAAAAACTGTCACGTAGTTCCGTTGTGACCACATTGAAAGTTCATGTTGAAAAACGCTTTACCTGCTTAACCAACAATCAACGTCAAGCCGAAAACTGGCAATAGGCCAACTATTGGCCTCATCTAGTTTACATTTACGAAAAAAAAATGACGTGTAAAAGTATTATTTATAACCCATTTGCAAAATAAACATCATTATTTCATTATTATTTCATTGCCAGTTTTCGGCTTGACGTTGATTTCTGGGACACGTTGTATATTAGCGCCATCTTGCGTCGAGTAGTTGAGTTTTCTTTTAAACTTTCACACACTTATACTCGCATCTATTTCTCCATGGGGTTTAATCTCTTCTGAGATTTGCCTTTGGTTGAGTGATTTGTTCTAGAAACTTACTTGTAGAGATTACTAAGACTAGCGCCGTGGAACGGATTATGACACCTTCATTACCCGTCCTGAGGCGCTAGTTGTAAAGTACTTACTACACTACACGAGCGCTACTTACTCGACCAAATATTAACCGATGTTATGTTTCATTATAATGATGACTTAAATTCTATCTAATCTTTACATAAAACTTGGTACTCATAGAAATAATACAAAAAATCTAAAAAACCCGACTGCTCAACTGAAGTGTAAGAAACATGCACATTTTTATTTTTATAAGTGACACGCAGGCGGGACCCAATTGAACATATTTTTTTAAATGGGATGGGTCCGCCTGCTTGTCACTTATAAAAATAAAAATGTGCTTGTTTCTTACACTTCAGTTGAGTAGTCGGGTTTTTTAGATTTTTAAATGGTTTTTTTTTTCATGTTTTTAGTTAAAATATTAATTAACAATTTTTTAGTTTTCCCGGTCGTGTCTTATGAAAAAGTATTTGAAAAAAAAAAATTTTTTTCACCGTTTGTAATGGCTTCGCACAGCCACCATGTTTATTTTTTTTAAATAAGGTGATATTTAAAAAAAACAACACTCGGGCTGTTAAGACAAATCTAACGATACCTCAATTGTGTGAATCCGTTCAGCGGTTCTGGAGATATGAGGTAATAAAGAATATTACATACATACATACATACAAGATACGCGCGAAAAACATAACCCTTCCTTTGCGGTCGGGTAAAAACAAATACTCGTTATGATATCCAAAAACATTACCGTCCTTCAGGGGCGTGCATAGGATTATGACAGGGCATGCGGCGGAGTAAAAATACACAAAAACTTCTTTTATAGATTTTTAGCATAGCCACAGCCACGCATCGTAGCATGGTGGCGATGCGTGGCTGTGGCTATGCTAAAAATCTATAAAAGAAGAAGTTTTTGTGAGTTATCGGTCACAAAAACTTCTTCTTTTATAGATTTTTAGCATAGCCACAGCCACGCATCGTAGCATGGCGGCGATGCGTGGCTGTGGCTATGCTAAAAATCTATAAAAGAAGAAGTTTTTGTGTAATTTTCTCCGCCGCATGCCCTGTCATAATCCTATGCACGCGCCTGCCGTCCTTTTACTTTTATTACGACAAACTTCTACGTATAAACAAATTACATATATAGTAATTATACATTCAGTCAAAAAAGTATAGGGAATGGATGATTTGTTTATGATTCCAATTATTATTATATTCATGTTTTTTTGTTTTGTTGTTGTTAGATTGGCACAACTGTTTTCTATTTTGGCGCGAAGTTTGAGTTGCATCTGTTAATTAGATTAAATATAGGGTGTTTAGTTAGATCATATCTGGTGTGCATTGCGAATTTCATAATGGACAAAAACATCGAACAAAGTGTTTATCTTGAGAGGAAGACTCCCCCGCTCTCGTGGCACTCAAAGCCAAGCGATCACTTCACTTGTGCCTCACGTACAACGTACGACGTAAACTTACATGGGACGGGTAGGTCCTGTCCCGTGTATGTTTACGTCTGGAAGATCACAGGCCTGCAGAGCTTTTCGTACGGGCATCTTTCAGATTTGGACCAGTCACAGAAGTACTGCTAACAATCTCCGTGATTAACATTTTCCCATCAGTAGATATTGGGGCCAAACTCCTAAATACCTCGAATTTTCGACATTTTCGAATAAAGATAAAAAATTGCGTGCCGCAGTGTCTAGCTCTCCGCTAGTGACACGGACCTACTCTGTTGTACTCTTTTTTCGAGTTAGAAACCCTCATGGATGTCCTCCGCCCTGGAGCGAAGCGGTCTGTCAGACTCATACTGAATAAAACCACCCTGTGTTTCCTCGTACATATGCGCTGGGGGCTGCGGGAACACATAGGTATTCTGGAACGCAGCCCTGACTAGAACCGACTCTTTAAGCGGGAGTGAGCTGTTTAGCTTGCCGTTACTTCGGAAAAGGGTGCGCGTGGAACAAAACGCGCCGCCATCTCGGGTCTCGTGTTATAGGGGACGGCGGACATCCCCACGTCCACTATCCCTGGACCCATTTAGGGGGCCCGCCAGAGGGCATTATCTGCCCTCTGGCGACGCCCGGTGCGCCTTCTGCGAGTCGGCAGAGCGCTCGAGATCTCCCTCTTCCTTTCAGCAGCCTCCTTCTACGACATGACAACTTCGCAGAAGGTAATCACCGCGTCCCACGACTCTGTGCCACCGGCAGCGACAGGTCGTTTCCCACTTCTGAAACAGACTCTGCAAGCGTATGCCACGCCGTGTCCTCCCGATTCTGTTGTACTCAGTGTCAACTCATTAAGGCGAAAGGATAGCCCAACGTCCTTGAGCATTGAACGTGAAACAAGCGGCCAGTGCTGACCACCCCGAGCGCCCGCGCACTGTCCCGAACGTCATAAGGTATCACCGGACGCAGATGCGTTCGAAGCATTCTTGTCGCTACCTATTAGCTTTTATCATCATAAATCAATTGAATATAGGCGGACTCAGAACATTTGCAATGCCTGTTTTGAGAACAAAATATTCTTTAGTGAGTAGTTATTGTAGTTAGAGTGAATCAAAATATAAAAACATATCAATTTATTTTTGTGAAAAAAAAATAATAACGCTTTTATCAACCGACGACAAAAAAGGAGGAGGTTATCAATTTGACGCGTATATTTTTTTTATGTATGATCACCGATTACTCAAAGACGGCCGAACCGATTTGGAAAATTCTTTTTTTGTTTGAAAGGGTATACTTCGAAATTGGTCCCATTGTCACTTAGTCAGGATCTGATGATGGGATCCTAGAGAAATCGAGGGAACTCTTCAAATATTATAGGCACACCTATAGTGATTTGAGAATTTTAATAGTAACTTGTGTAGTTGCATTCGAAAAGCACAATTTGTGAAGTGGACCTGATGATGAATACCACAGATGGTCGCTGGAACTACTCAATATATAAGTAGGAATAATAAGTATTTCATGTGTTCCGCTTCGATTACTTGAATGTGGTTATTAAGCACAATATGCTCGTTACAATGCATATGGTGAAGTGAAGCTGATGGTGAAGTACCAGGAGAACTCCTCTACAATTAATGGCCCAACAATGGAAAAAGCAATATTTTGTAAATGATTATAAGTAGTTGAAAATTAGGCTCTTGTAACTAGGTAATTAAAAATCGACCAACTAAAAAGAGTGACAAAAACTTTTTACCAAAAATTAAACAGACTCCCAAAAAACACTGCAAAGTGTAAAATAACTTTAGTTTCGGAAGTCGGTGCCAAAAACGAAAATACAAAACTAAAGACACCGACTACCGAAATTAAAGTTATTTTTCACTTTGCAGTGTTTTTTGGGAGTCGGTTTAATTTTTGGTAAAGTATTTTTAATGTACTAATAAAAAACTGTCCGAGTGCGAGTTGGACTCGCCCATGAAGAGTTCTGTATTAGCAAGCAAAGTTTTGCTTACAACTTTGTTTTTTATAGTGTTAATAAAATAAAGAAATATATTTCAAACGAACGATATGCATGCCGAACGAGCTGTGGGCCCGTAAACCTCAAGATTGGTGCCCTGAAACAGGGATACAAGGTCGCGGCAGACCACGAAGGAGATGGCGCACGGTGGGCTGAAAAACGGCTTTCATAGACTTAGGCATTTTATTTTGCAAGTGCCAGTTTTTGTGCCGGATATCACTTCTATTTGTTATAACAATATACAAAAATGACACCAGAATTGATTCTGCACAAAAACGAAGGAATTATAATTTTTTTACGAAAATTTTGTATGGAGCTAGTATGAAAAATCGAAATATCTCTGAAACGGCAGCGATAACCGTAATATCCTTATAGGAGGTTTTAGTACTAATTATTTATGATTTTTTGACATACGTTACATAATGGTTGTAGATGCCTTTTTTTTTTAAATCGTCAAAATATTTTTATTTATTTTTACATATTAAACGTTCCTTTTAGTGTTTAAGTTGAAGAATTCAGAGCTTTAACAACTCTTAACATAAAATAGCATCACCCCTATAGACCTGAAGGACTAGACAGAGGTGTGTAGTATCTTGTTGATCTTGTAAGATTTCCAACAATACCAAATAGTTGAATATCAGTGTCAAAGTGCCCATGCTGTCGCTTCTTTTAGAAAGATAGGGGAATGAAATTGTTAATTGATCATACCCTAAAAGTATGATTACAACATAACCGGACACATAATAATATCGACACAAAAGGAATTTTAAAACCTTGCATACGTTCAAAATACAAAATAACATATTGTGTAGTCATCTAATGAGTCTGATGACAAGTAATTAAGTAATTAGAATGATGGTTGTAGTCTTCTGATTCTAATGAGCCTATTAAGTGATTAAATGATTTGAAATATCTCGCAACAATACCAACTAAGAACTGCATTCACCTTTTTATAATTAGTGAGCTAATGTTGATTAGTTCTACTATGAGTTCTACGAAATGTTTTTGACGATTATAAATTTTTATTATCATATCTTTTATAACTTTAATGAGGGTAGTTAACTAATTATTGACTTTATACAATAAAAGGGCTATAATTTTGTTCCATAATTTAGATTGTTCACAACCGTGTAACTGCTAACACTAAAACTATTTGCTTTGCGACTACAAAATCTTAGAATGGAAAGTTTAATCACCAACTTAGATTTGTTTGTTCTTCTAAAAAGTGAGTGTCCTTCATTTAATCATGAAGTATTGTTTAGTGCAATTGTGTCCCGCATAGGCGATTGCCTTTCTGCCGAAGATCAAGTAACTCTCAAAGAATTTTGCCGGAGATTCACGCGAGCTGCTTTAAACAGGTGGCAGAAATCTAAACGATTCTTTGATAAGTTTAGAAATACGTACGGAGAGTGGTTGCAAGCAAATATTGATTGGCCGAGTTGCGTGCAAACTTTAATAAATCAAGAACCAACTGTTGATGAGATACCAAGAGCACGCTCAGTCTCTCCAGAACCTTCGACATCATCGACTGTTGGAACAATGACAAAAAGGTCCCGAAAACCATTTAAAGATCTGGGAAGCAAACAGAAAAAGAGAAGATCTAGTGAGCACATAGGCGAGGATTCCTGTGAATTGGCATATGCAGCTGCAGCACGTTTAAAAGAAGAAGGTTATGAAGATATCGCATCTGTAATCAATTATATGATCAAAAATCCAGAAGCTGCCGTTAAAATCAAGGAAAGCATTAAGAAAACAGTAATATTTACACCAGAGAAAGCACTTGGATTGCTTCTTTCACTTAAGCTTTCAAAGTGGCAATATATTACGTTGCGAGAGACTGCCATTCGGGAAGGTGCTAAGGATATTTACCCATCCTACTATAAACTGCAACAAACTAAGCTTGCATGCTACCCTCCTAATCAATCAGTATCAGTTACGGAATTACACTTCAAGCTTTACTTGACATCACGGTGAAGCGGATTCTTCAAAGTCTTTCTGATAATGTGGAAAATAAGCAGTTAAAGCTGATATCGAAGTGGGGATTTGATGGTGCTTCCAATCAAAGCCGATACAAGCAGAAAATGGACGGCGAGCATGATGATTCAAGCATTTTCATGACCTCCTTGGTGCCACTGAAACTGACAGATGGAGATAATACTATATGGACAAACCCGAAACCATGCTCAACTTTTTATTGTCGTCCGGTTCAGTTCACTTTTGTAAAAGAAAGCCATGCAGTTGTCATTGATAACAAAAGAAAAATGGATGAGGAAATTGAGGCCCTTAACCCCACAGAGTGCATTAATAGTAACAGGGTGACTCATAAACTAATGATGACAATGATCGACGCAAAAGTCTGCACGTACCTTTCTGAAGCTAGATCAAATGCATCATGCTACCTGTGCTTAGCAAAACCAACAGAAATGAACCACTTAGATGCTGTAACATCAAAAACTGTGTGTTCTGACATATATGAATTTGGCCTATCATCCCTACATGCCCGTATAAATTGCATGGAATGTCTGTTACACATTGCGTACAGACTTGACTTCAAACAGTGGGCAGCAAGAAGTAATGAGCATAAAGATATGTTACAAAACAGAAAAAAAAACATTCAAAATAAATTTAAAGAGGAGCTCAATCTGTTAATTGATATAGTAAAACAAGGCTCGGGAACTACCAATGACGGGAATACCGCAAGGAAGTTTTTCGAGTTTCCCAATAAAACTGCAGCTATTACTGGGTTGGATCAAAACCTGATAAAAAGATTTGCTGTTATTCTGCAAGCAATAACATCTGGTGAGAAGATCGATGTCATCAAATTTAAAGATTTTGCTCGCAAAACAGCAGAAAAGTACGTGGAATTATACGACTGGTACTACATGTCATCAACCGTACATAAACTATTAATACACGGAGCTGACATAATCGAAAAAAATGATATTGTCCCGATTGGGACTCTCTCGGAAGAAGCCTCAGAGTCTCGAAACAAAGATTTTAGGAGGTTCCGGGAACATCATTCGCGGAAAAGAAGCAGGCAAGATTCTAATCAAGATATCCTAAATATGCTTGTTGTTTCTTCGGATCCTTTTCTAAGTGCACAAAGGCCGAAGTTAGATGCCAAAAGGAAGACAACCTTTTTTGCTGAAACTCTCGACCTAATACAGTTTCCGGAAACTGAGTTCTAGTTTGTAGGTATATCCGATCTGGATTCTGACTCGGAATTGGAGTCCGACAACGAAAGTTGTAAAGAAAATTTGTAAAATTTAATTATTTTTCTTTATGTGCTTTTGTTATTTATGTTAGTTTATTGTACCAATATGTTTAGTTAATAATTTCATAAATTATAGTTTCAAATATGTATTTTGTATAATTGAATTTATTAGATATTATTTTTGTTACTTCTGTTTTATTTAAATTACCTATCAATAAAAAGTTTATATACAGTCTTTTTTTTTTTCACATATTCTTAATATTTGGGGAAAAAGCATGCTTCCTAACGATGTTCTTAACTTTGACACAGTTCATGGATCGTTTTGAACAGTTTCATATGTTAAAATAAATAATGTTAGTACTATAATCCCCTATAAGGATATTATTATTATTATATGTCCGGTTATGTTGTAATCATACTTTTAGGGTATGATCAATTAACAATTTCATTCCCCTATCTTTCAAAAAGAAGCGACAGCATGGGCACTTTGACACTGATATTCAACTATTTGGTATTGTTGGAAATCTTACAAGATCAACAAGACACTACACACCTCTGTCTAGTCCTTCAGGTCTATAGGGGTGATGCTATTTTATGATAAGAGTTGTTAAAGCTCTGAATTCTTCAACTTAAACACTAAAAGGAACGTTTAATATGTACAAATAAATAAAAATATTTTGACGATTTAAAAAAAAAAAAGGCATCTACAACCATTATGTAACGTATGTCAAAAAATCATAAATAATTAGTACTAAAACCTCCTATAAGGATATTACGGTTATCGCTGCCGTTTCAGAGATATTTCGATTTTTCATACTAGCGCCATACAAAATTTTCGTAAAAAAATTATAATTCCTTCGTTTCTGTGCAGAATCAATTCTGGTGTCATTTTTGTATATTGTTATAACTAATAGAAGTGACATCCGGCAAAAAAACTCGCACTTGCAAAATAAAATGCCTAAGTCTATGAAAGCCGATTTTCAGCCCACCGTGTGGCGGGACGAACTCAAGTTCGACTCAATTCTTTCCAATTCTCAAGGAAGACATCAATGTCTTCCTTGAGAATTGGAAAGAATTGCCGCACAACCGGGACCATTGGAAGGAATGAAGGGAGGCCATTGCCCAGCAGTGGGACAGTGCAGGCTAAATAATAATAAT
This sequence comes from Tholera decimalis, assembly GCA_943138885.2. Classification (NCBI taxonomy): domain Eukaryota; kingdom Metazoa; phylum Arthropoda; class Insecta; order Lepidoptera; family Noctuidae; genus Tholera; species Tholera decimalis. The sequence goes on along the minus strand of OW964566.2, from coordinate 1,024,164 downwards.
ATTTCAAACAATTGACTTGGAAAAAAATGGTTTGTGTCATTTGGCTACGAAACAATAAAAACTAAAATACCTATAAAAATAATATCTTTATTTACTTAACATTTAGTTTAGTCCACTCGCAATCAACAAACTAAATATTCACATACGTCCAAGCGCAAACGAAATGTCCGATTTTTAAATAGCTTAACCGTACCACTGTACTAAACGTATTATCTACGCTGTTTACTCTTTGACGCAAAGTTTAATGAGCGGGGCGCTAACATGCGACACAGCCTGCCCGTGCGAACGCTAAGGTGAGACTGGCCCCTGCGTATGAGTGAGCGCGCGCGCCGGGCGCGAATGTAATAATATAAGTAATAATTTTGTAAAATTTTGAACATAAATTTAATAAAGCAATAAATTCTCTATAATAGTGTGAAAGAAATTTTTAAATCGGTTCAGTTATTTGAAAGCAGTAAGCAAATTGTTGCAAAAATAAAGAGGATATAGGTATTCGATTTTTTTCGGAGAAAAGTATGAACGATAATAAAAAAATTAAACTTAAAATTTAAATTCAAATATGTTACGCGTATTAGGTGTTTTTTTATCTGTTTGGTCCATCCGTCTCGTAGTAGTAGTCCTTCAAAGAGAGGTCTATTTTGTAGTTTGGCCTATCCTTTCGCCTTAAGAATATCTCAACTCATTATGAAATTCTTTGTATACAGTACAGTACAGTTTGTGTACAGTCTACTGTAGTAAACTGTACAGTTTGTGTACAGTCTACTTTAGTAAACTCAAGTTTGATAGGTACTACACATATTATAATATGTCAATTCAAGTTCTAATATACTAAAAGTCAATATCTAAAGTAATAAAAGTCAATATATAATAAATATCATTTATTATAAAAATAGAATATCTTAATTTTTATTTATTTAACTACAATACTTATGTCAACGATAAAAACCAAAATTACATTTTTGAGTGCAGCCAGCAAAACATGTTCAGTCTAATTGGATACAAAGTTATATAAAAGTTTTAGAGATTTCAGTCTGAGCTGGTTGGGCGATTAGCTCTGAAGACCAGTATTCCATAAATAGTGAACATTGAAGTAGACTGTGCACATTGTCTCTAACTACTTACATAAGCTAATGTTAAATTATACACTACATATTATTATACAACAATCAACAGTCGTCTCACTCCCACACACTCGCACACTATAAGGCCCAAATTCATTAAATAACATCGTCCACATTATAATGATATTTCAATAAATTATTTATAAAATTTGTCAAGTAAAACAGTCTCAGTACAAGCAAATTGTTATTTTGGAAAACAAGCTTTTATGCATACAAATTGCGTGTACTAGGACAGAGAAGAGTATATTATAATTGATTGACCTGTTTTGAGCTTGTGTTGATGTTAGACATATATAAATTACAATACAATTCCCTTCCAGCATAAAAACAGTGTGTGGACTGACGAATCAAAGTAACACAAGATATACAGAATTACATCAAGTGTTACTTGTTCAATATTACAAATACATGATAGATTACTTACACAATACATAACACAATAGTCCATGTCTACGAACTGATAACACTAAAGTATGTCTAAAGGGCCCACGCCGCACATAACGATAATATGTAATGTGTGTCCGAATCAATTATAACTTTCGCTTTATAAGAGCAAATAATTCCATAATATTATTTATGTTCGACGATTCTCAAAGCTTACTTAAAAATATGTTCGGTTTTCGGGTTCTGGAGGCTAAGAATGTGTTTGCAATACTATTATCGTTTTCGAAAACTATCGCTTTGTGCCTTTCGCACTTATCTACATGTTTGGTGAATGTGAAGGAAACAAAGCGACAGTGTTCGAAAACGACAAATTATTTCCACATACTAGGCCTACTGAGCATTAACAAAATCATGACACGAGAAGCGGGTTGTGGGCACACAAATGAATTATTGTTGGACCCATAAGCTACAAAGGGCCACTTGTTTATGAACCCACATCGATATTTACATCATTTGACTACACTACACAGCCGTCAAATAATTTTTTGGCACGTGAATCTGGAATGTCTTGGAACGTACCGAGATGAAAGACTCATTGTTAGCGGATTGTTCCGTGTTTATTTTAAAAGACCTAGCAATGTAGGTAGTATTCACATTCAGCAATCTTGTTAACCAGTCCAACTAAGCTAAATATGCTTGTGTCTGGAGTGTGTAAGGGGCGAGATTCGAACCCGTGACGTTTCGAATACAAGTCCGACACCTTAGCCACTAAGCTATTGTCGCTACATTACGTTTACGTGTACCCATAAGAAAGGGCGTTGCGCAAACCCTTGTATTCGTGTTTAGTACGGAACATTTGAAAACTGTGCGGAGTATGATCGTTATATGGAATGCGAATGTATGTGCGGCGTGGCGTATGCTACAGGTAGGGGGCGGCGCTCACCCGGGCGTCTCCTGGTCTGACTCAACATTCTCCTCGCCCTCCTCGTCTTCGTTTTGACCTCCTGAAATAGAGCAGTTGTTCGTAAGATTTGATGTTTCTCATAGATGGCAGACACAAAAATTATGCAGAATACTTTGCAAAGTCAATCTGAAATAACGGAAGTACTCCATTGATGGCATTGATATTAAACCACGATTAAACATCATCTGCTAGTCTTTAGGGCTCCTTAAGTTCCAAGTTGAGCTACACGATAAATGACAAATCCTTGTGTTTAGTACCGAACGTTTTTGAACGCATATTTTTGGTGCGGCAACATTAATTATCTGTGGGCTTGACATTACTTGACTTGACAGATTACCTTGGTTCCGGTTGGAAAAAATATCGGTCGTCGGGACCCTCTTGTGATTTAATTGTTTTTGGAAATATCGTGTTCAATCGCCTGTTGTAACCGATAATTGGGTCGCGATTAACGATTGATTGAAATTGTAATCCCGAATTGACGAAAAACCTGGGATATTTTGGAACATACGCCGGGTTTGTAGCCACACCGCATGGCACGCGGATTTGCTGAAAATAAGTGATAAATAGCTACTAATCTGAGGCTAAAGTGTAGCAGAGTTGTGCTGTGATTGCTGATAGACCGCGTTGGGAGGACCTGCATTTGAGAACCTTCGTCCATCCACACACTTGACTTTCACTATACTTTCAATTACTCATACTTATACACACACACTTGGACGTGATCAAAACAGATCCTGGCTTGCCGTCTACAGCTCAGGTAAGAGTTATTAACTATGTATTGTTTTGTCGACCGGAGAGCCTGTAGATTGTTTGTAAGCAACGTTAGAGCTCCACGAACCGTGGACAGTTCAGACAGTCCAGTTACCGTTGGCTGGCTTCTTGTAGTCCTGAACACCTTGCAATGTCTGGACAGGTCCCCTCAAATCTTCTATCGTCAAAAGAGCATCACAGACGTGAGCCTACATGCTTCTCATATAATTTGACTTATTTGAATTGTATTGACTTTAAAAGAGATGCTGACCTCTGAGTTTGTTTTGTTATTTCATTCTTCTCAGAGTAGTCAGTTAGGAAACACCGGCCTCATCTAGCATAAAACGGCAAAAATTATGTGTAAAGTCATTGTTGCGTCCAGAACGTATTTGAACGCATATTTTTGGTGTGGCAACATTCTATTGTCTTTTGATGTTGACACTTGACTTAACTTTGACTTGTCAGATAACTTTGGGCGTGGTTGAAAAATGTCCGCCGTTTTGTTGAGATCGATTGATTAATTGTAATTAAATCCTGTTGAATCTACGCGGTTAAAAGACAAATTGGGGTGTGATTAACGATAAGTCGAAATTGTAATCCCGAATTGACGAAAAACCTGGGATATTTTGGAACATAACGCCGTATTGATGCCAGACCAAATGGCACGCGGATTTGCTGAAAATAATTGTGCATAAGTGATAAATAGCTGCTTCAATCTGGTGCGAAGTTTGTGCTGTGAGTGCTGCCGGACCATGTTGGGAGGACCTGCATCTTTGAGAACCTTCGTCCATACACACTCGACCTCACTATACGTTTCAATTACTCATTACCTACATACACACACACACGGACGTGGCCTCAGGAAGGGTCGTAACTTGGCGTCCCAGCTCATAAGGTAAGTGTTTAACTATTTATTAGTAAGGCCGGAGAGCCTGTAGTTTGTTTGCAAGCAACGGTTAGGGCTCCACGAACCGTGGACAGTTCGGACCATCCAGTTACCGTTGGCTGGCTTTTGTAAGACTGAACAGTCATTGATATACAAAAAACCCAAGATGCACACTCAACGTCTCAAAACCGTCCGCATAAAAAAAAGTTATTTGTAAATCTAAAAAACCCGACTGCTGAACTGAAATGCAAGAGACAAGCACATTTTTATTTTAAAAAGTGACAAGCAGGCGAGACCCAACTGAACTTTATTTATTAATGGGATGGGTCCGCCTGCTTGTCACTTTTCAAAATAAAAATGAGCTTGTCTCTCGCATTTCAGTTCAGCAGTCGGGTTTTTTAGATTTTTAAATAACTTTTTTTTTCAACTTTTTAGTTAAAATATTAATTAACATTTTTATAGATTTCCTGGTCGTGTCACAATTGCACCCCACCGGATTCAGAAAGTGAAAGAGCTAAGTCCATATTTTTAAACTTTCTCTTTGTATTATTTTTGCTAGTATTACACTAATGATAAATATGATATACCTTTTTGAAATCCTTGTGTTAAGCCCTTTAATTTGATACCCATATAGCATTATTTAAAAAAAAAAATTTTTTTCATTGTGTTTAATGGCTTCGCACAGCCGCCATGTTTGATTTTTTCAAATGTCACCTATCTAAGAACACTTTTTTTTTAACGTGGTAAAATTATCAAATAAGTCCTCCCACCCCGGGCAGGGTGGGAGGTACTGTCAGACTTTTACTGACTAAAATCCACGGTGTTCCTTCAATAACCCTTTACGTACCGGGGTCACGGTAATGGGATAAGTCCCACGACCCCGGCAGGCTTCGGCCCTCTGCAGAGGGGGCCTCGTCATCTTGCTGACGCTCTTTGAGGCGCGCGTGGAACACAACACGCCGTCGACCCGGGCATGGTCCATGGTCCATCCATGGAGTAAAGGGCAACTCGCTGTCCGCATGCCCGCGCCTACGGTGGCCGGAGATCGTCGGCCGACGTCCGACGTCGTGGGCGTCTACCACTGCGGCTGGGCTGGAGGGAGGACGCCATCCTCTCCCTCACGCGGCCCGCCTCCTCCTTCGGAAGGATGACTGCTTCGCAGAAGGAGGCGACCGCTTCCCACTCTCTCTCGCCCCGCAGCATGGCCTCGACCAGTGCCGGGCGCGAGAGGTCTCCGCCTATCGCCGCCGTGAGGACACGTCGGTGCTCTGCCCAAGCGGGGCAGTCCTGCACCGTGTGCTCTACTGTGTCCTCAGGGCGACCCTCGCAGTGGTGACACCCAGGCGTTTCTTCCTTTCCCATCAGACACAGGTACCTCCCGAAACTTCCGTGTCCGGTGAGGACCTGCGTCATGCGGTAGGTCAGGACGCCGTGACGCCGATCTAGCCACTCCTCAAAGAGGGGTCTTACTGCCGCAATTGCGGCGTGCCCGATCTAAGAACACTTGGGCTGCTAAGACGAATCTAACGATACGTCAATTATGTGAACCCGTTCAGCGGTTCTGGAGATATGAGGTAATAAAGAATATTACATACATACATACATACAAGATACGCGCGAAAAACATAACCCTTCCTTTGCAGTCGGGAATGAGTGCTTAATTCTAAATGATGCACTCATTTCAAATAGTATTGCGTCAAATTTCAATGGCCGCGTTTTCAGTGTCAAAACAATGTATTATGCATCTTTTTTATTTTAGTCGCATAATAAAAATTACCCTGTTGCACAAATAATGGAGTCGATTTGTTTTTATTGTATTTATTTATTTTTTATTAATAAGTTTATGCTTTATTGTCCATACTAATATTATAAATGTGAAAGTATCTCTGTCTGTGTGTTACCTTTTCACGCCTAAACCACTGAACCGATTTAGATTAAATTTGGCATGGGAATAGTTTAGGACCGTGGGAAGGACATAGGATAGTTTTTATCCCGAAATTCCTAAGCGATCAGGATTTAGGCGGGAAAACCTCTACGCGAACGAAGTCGCGGGCAAAAGCTAGTATTTAGAATATATTAAAATAAACTTTATTGTACACTAAAAGTTAAACACATCTATTTTACAATAATTAATACTAATTTGGTTTTTAGCAAATATGTATACGCTATATAATATACTGAAGGAGAAGAGTTCGTCAATTTTACGGTTTTTTTTTTTATAAAAATAAATAAATAGTTTATTGAACATAAAAATATTACATCTTTCAAGAGAAGCCCCTGACTCCTATGCTAAGGGAGCCTGTGTTCCAGGAATCAGTGTCCTACGCTATACATTAATACATATTTCAATTTTTATGTAATAAATGAGAAACAAAAAGTAACATTAGAAGGTATTGAGAACCAAAGAAATAGAAGCGAAACGTGTATGTGTGTGCAAGTTTGAGTGTATGTGCGTAATTGCATGTGTGTGCGGGTGTGTGTGTGTCTGGGCGCATGTGCGTTAACATGAGTGTGTGCTTTGAATAGCTTAATTTACTGTACTGACGAAATGATTTTTTTTTAATTTAATGTCGTCATAGCTCAAAGACTGAAGCCATGGTTTTAAAATTTGTTTGACCTTTTGTCACATATTATAAGCTTCTAAATTGGGATAGTTTTATTTGCTCTATTGTAGATCCTAGAACTTAACCGTTTCCGTGCGGATGATGCCGCACAGGCACCATGTAAATCTATTGCGTATGGCGTATGGTGCCCGAGAGGATACAACACTAAAACATAAAAAAACTCGGCTAAAACGACATTTGTCAAAAGAGTCCCGTAAATAAAAGTGTCTTTATTTGTCACACATATTATGCCCACAGTGTTCGTTTCAAGTAATTTCGTAAATTAGCAGACTTCAGGGGTTGTAAACCAAGTTGTCAAGTCACATTTTATTATTGATTTTAATTCTAACAGCCAACTTTCTGGAATGTTTCTCAAAAAATCAAATGCTTTTGTCATAAGATTCATTTTTGCCTCAAAACATGATGGGGTTACAAAGAGTGCGAGGCGGATCGGCGACTTAACAAACAATAGGTTTTACCCATTTTTTGCGCTGTTCAATGCCTATAATATATTTCATTCTTTTTTCTGGGTAACTCTACAACAAAATAAAAAGGTTGTCAATTAAACGCTTAACAAAAATTCACATTTTTAAGTAGATAGTCATAGATATTTTTTATCAATAAAAATACATTTACATTGTTATCCAAATAAAACACTTCATAATCATGTAAGTGTTTGTAGGTACGAGTAGAATATTTTTGATTCATTAGAATCAGACTTCCCATTTAGTTACATGTTCTATATTACATTGTTTTGTAGAGAAACAATTTTACCATCAAAATAGCGGATTTAAAATTGTTTCCCTACATAACACTGTATAATAAATAAATATCACCTCGGTGCAAATTCAAATAGTACGTGAACAAATTCTATATAACACTCTTGAATAAATACATCCATAAAATAATGCAAAAACGTTTACAACACCTAATAGAAATTAGTCACTTGCCCTCCATTTCCATAAAAACACACAGATCGTCACTTTTAAATGCACTGAACGAATTTACTGACTGCTTACGTTCGATACACAATGGCAAATGACTCTTTAACAAGTGGAAACACGAGAATAAGCTAAAATTTACAATTCATGGCGGATGATTCCCCAGGGGAATCATCAAAGTCTCTGGCGCTTGGTGCCCCAGAGGCATCACCAAATTTTTGTTTGACGCTAGGCACTAAAGATTGCTAAAAAGACCTCCGCACGGAATCGGTTAATGCCTAAAAGTATCTAGAAGTAAGTTTAGTGTGACATTTGGGAACTTTACAAACGGGAAACCCAGTGCGTTTGCTTATTAAATCTGGCCTTACTGGTAACAATCTGTGTCTACGTAGTATGGTACGGAGGATATATATTGGGAACTGTAAGTACTTGAGCTTCCGAGAGTTCAGTCCAGTGGGATAAATTCGTTTTTTGAACGACATCACTTTAAGTATTGCCCATCGTGCCCGCTCTTAGTATTACAATTTTAAACGTCCCTCCCCATACTGGAATAATTTAAATGATTTAATAATAGAATAAAAAATATATTTTAAGTATATCGATTATCGATTCATCATGGGATAACTTATGGGTTCACGACATGCGGTATGCTAATGTTAAAAGTGTGTGTGAGCGTTGCTTTGGCTCAACACCAATCTCATAAAAACTTCTTATTTTTATACTTTACTTTTTCTCGTGACCAAATACGATGCGGAGAACGGACATCAATCGTCAGCCATCAAAGGCGAGAGATTTTTTTATGGCGAATAGTATATCACGGCAAAAGGTATAAGCTTTATTGAATTAAAAAAATTAATAAACGATTTTAACAGTTAATATTTGTTTCATTGCACACATGTTCTACCCAAAAACATTTACGCTATAATTACGTCTTTAGAACACAATTTAATAACCTTATAATACTAACAAAAATGTCTTATAAAAAAATTAGTATAAGGTGTAAGTCTCCACTCAAGGCCTTGTCCTAACGAGTAACGTCAGTCGTAAAATTTGATTGTTTTTCGCACACTGCTTTGTAAAAACAACTTTAAACAATTTTCATAAGATGGAATTTGCAAAAACATATTTTATACTTATAGCATTACTATTACTACGTAGGTGGTGAGTGTTTGGCGACAGTTTCGAGCGTCACTTTTCTTCGAGACTGTGCATCTTGGGTTTTTAGTTTATCAATGTGTAAAATGCTATTTATAACAATTTTACAAATATTTCATTTCATTTTCCCAACTGGCCAATGGGGTCGGCTCCCAGTATAACCAGATGCAGTTGAATACTAGTGTTTTTTTTTACATGTAGCCACTGCCTCTCTGACGCCACAACCCAGTAGCTGGGTAACATGACACCCCTTGGCAACACTAGTCACAGATTTTCTGACTAACAACTGTCAAAGAACCTTTAGTTATGGTACAAGTGGACCAAGTTTGTTATAGCAACATTGTTAATGGACTTCATAATGGTTAATTCAATAGTTTTGTACTATTACATCTTCAATAAAGTTGGTGAGCTGCTGTTCTCCTAGCTAGGCTAAATAGTATGTATTAAGGACTAGCTTCTGCCCGCGACTTCGTTCACGTGGGAGGTTTTTCCTGCGTAATTCCCGATCCCGTGGGAATTCCGGGATAAAAACTATCCTATGTCCTTCCCAGGGTCCTAAACTATTTTTTTTTTTTTATTACTGATGGGCCCACTCTTGACCTCGATCCCGCCTGACGGTAAGCGATAGATGAGGTCTAAGATGGGACGAGCGTGCCATGCCAAATTTAATCTAAATCTATTTAGCGGTTTAGGCGTGAAAAGGTAACATACATACAGACAGACAGAAGTTACTTTCGCAATTATAATATTAGTATGGATTAACCCTTCTTATGAATGTTATTTAAAATTTTAGTACATTGTATACATTTTTAACAAATACGCAACACTTGTTTGAGCAGTATGGCTCGATGTGCACCGTGTTATAGTTTAACGATAGTTTTAGAAACACAAAATAGTAGAAAGGAAAATGAACATTACGTAAAATTATAGTATTGACAATATTACTTGGGATTTTAAAGATGTATATTAATGTACGAACTCTGCTGGTGAAGATATTTATATAGAACTAGCTTGTGCCAGCGGCTTTGCCCGTGTGCGAAGTTTTTCCCGTGTAAATCCCGATCCCCTGGGAATTTTGCAAAATCCTTTCTTAGCGGATGTCTACGTCATAACATCTACCTGCATGCCAAATTTCAGCCCGATCTGTCCCGTGCTTTGCGCTGTGCGTTGATAGATCACTATGTCAGTCAGTCAGTCACCTTTGAGTTATATATATTTAGATTTAAATGTAAGGTTCTAGTTTATGACTATACCTAAGTATTTTATATGATCAGTAGAGGATATGGGTGCACATTGGTATGTAGCTTGAGTTTGCAACCTGCATGTGTGAGCCTTAAGTAAGATTGCTTGAGTGCCAGAACTGACGGACTGAAATATGTAATACGAATATACGGTTTTAGTGGTCTTAAGTGTGAGAGTATGCTAATACAAACAGCAGCGAATACAAGGTAAGTGTAAGAGTGAGAGTGTGTGTACTGACGTGGGCGGCGCGCGTAGTGCTTGCGCGGCGGCGGCGCGCGCTCGTCGGGCGCGTCCGTGAGCAGCGAGCCGCGGTAGGCCAGCAGCGAATACAAGGTAAGTGTAAGGATGCGAGTGTGTACTGACGTGGGCGGCGCGCGTAGTGCTTGCGCGGCGGCGGCGCGCGCTCGGCGGGCGCGTCCGGGAGCAGCGAGCCGCGGTAGGCCAGCAGCGAATACAAGGTAAGTGTAAGGATGCGAGTGTGTACTGACGTGGGCGGCGCGCGTAGTGCTTGCGCGGCGGCGGCGCGCGCTCGTCGGGCGCGTCCGTGAGCAGCGAGCCGCGGTAGGCCAGCAGCGAATACAAGGTAAGTGTAAGGATGCGAGTGTGTACTGACGTGGGCGGCGCGCGTAGTGCTTGCGCGGCGGCGGCGCGCGCTCGTCGGGCGCGTCCGTGAGCAGCGAGCCGCGGTAGGCCAGCAGCGAATACAAGGTAAGTGTAAGGATGCGAGTGTGTACTGACGTGGGCGGCGCGCGTAGTGCTTGCGCGGCGGCGGCGCGCGCTCGTCGGGCGCGTCCGTGAGCAGCGAGCCGCGGTAGGCCAGCAGCGAATACAAGGTAAGTGTAAGGATGCGAGTGTGTACTGACGTGGGCGGCGCGCGTAGTGCTTGCGCGGCGGCGGCGCGCGCTCGTCGGGCGCGTCCGTGAGCAGCGAGCCGCGGTAGGCCAGCAGCGAATACAAGGTAAGTGTAAGGATGCGAGTGTGTACTGACGTGGGCGGCGCGCGTAGTGCTTGCGCGGCGGCGGCGCGCGCTCGTCGGGCGCGTCCGTGAGCAGCGAGCCGCGGTAGGCCAGCAGCGAATACAAGGTAAGTGTAAGGATGCGAGTGTGTACTGACGTGGGCGGCGCGCGTAGTGCTTGCGCGGCGGCGGCGCGCGCTCGTCGGGCGCGTCCGGGAGCAGCGAGCCGCGGTAGGCCAGCAGCGAATACAAGGTAAGTGTAAGGATGCGAGTGTGTACTGACGTGGGCGGCGCGCGTAGTGCTTGCGCGGCGGCGGCGCGCGCTCGTCGGGCGCGTCCGTGAGCAGCGAGCCGCGGTAGGCCAGCAGCGAATACAAGGTAAGTGTAAGGATGCGAGTGTGTACTGACGTGGGCGGCGCGCGTAGTGCTTGCGCGGCGGCGGCGCGCGCTCGTCGGGCGCGTCCGTGAGCAGCGAGCCGCGGTAGGCCAGCAGCGAATACAAGGTAAGTGTAAGGATGCGAGTGTGTACTGACGTGGGCGGCGCGCGTAGTGCTTGCGCGGCGGCGGCGCGCGCTCGTCGGGCGCGTCCGTGAGCAGCGAGCCGCGGTAGGCCAGCAGCGAATACAAGGTAAGTGTAAGGATGCGAGTGTGTACTGACGTGGGCGGCGCGCGTAGTGCTTGCGCGGCGGCGGCGCGCGCTCGTCGGGCGCGTCCGTGAGCAGCGAGCCGCGGTAGGCCAGCAGCGAATACAAGGTAAGTGTAAGGATGCGAGTGTGTACTGACGTGGGCGGCGCGCGTAGTGCTTGCGCGGCGGCGGCGCGCGCTCGTCGGGCGCGTCCGTGAGCAGCGAGCCGCGGTAGGCCAGCAGCGAATACAAGGTAAGTGTAAGGATGCGAGTGTGTACTGACGTGGGCGGCGCGCGTAGTGCTTGCGCGGCGGCGGCGCGCGCTCGTCGGGCGCGTCCGTGAGCAGCGAGCCGCGGTAGGCCAGCAGCGAATACAAGGTAAGTGTAAGGATGCGAGTGTGTACTGACGTGGGCGGCGCGCGTAGTGCTTGCGCGGCGGCGGCGCGCGCTCGTCGGGCGCGTCCGTGAGCAGCGAGCCGCGGTAGGCCAGCAGCGAATACAAGGTAAGTGTAAGGATGCGAGTGTGTACTGACGTGGGCGGCGCGCGTAGTGCTTGCGCGGCGGAGCCGCGCGCTCGTCGGGCGCGTCCGTGAGCAGCGAGCCGCGGTAGGCCAGCAGCGAATACAAGGTAAGTGTAAGGATGCGAGTGTGTACTGACGTGGGCGGCGCGCGTAGTGCTTGCGCGGCGGCGGCGCGCGCTCGTCGGGCGCGTCCGTGAGCAGCGAGCCGCGGTAGGCCAGCAGCGAATACAAGGTAAGTGTAAGGATGCGAGTGTGTACTGACGTGGGCGGCGCGCGTAGTGCTTGCGCGGCGGCGGCGCGCGCTCGTCGGGCGCGTCCGTGAGCAGCGAGCCGCGGTAGGCCAGCAGCGAATACAAGGTAAGTGTAAGGATGCGAGTGTGTACTGACGTGGGCGGCGCGCGTAGTGCTTGCGCGGCGGCGGCGCGCGCTCGTCGGGCGCGTCCGTGAGCAGCGAGCCGCGGTAGGCCAGCAGCGAATACAAGGTAAGTGTAAGGATGCGAGTGTGTACTGACGTGGGCGGCGCGCGTAGTGCTTGCGCGGCGGCGGCGCGCGCTCGTCGGGCGCGTCCGTGAGCAGCGAGCCGCGGTAGGCCAGCAGCGAATACAAGGTAAGTGTAAGGATGCGAGTGTGTACTGACGTGGGCGGCGCGCGTAGTGCTTGCGCGGCGGCGGCGCGCGCTCGTCGGACGCGTCCGTGAGCAGCGAGCCGCGGTAGGCCAGCAGCGAATACAAGGTAAGTGTAAGGATGCGAGTGTGTACTGACGTGGGCGGCGCGCGTAGTGCTTGCGCGGCGGCGGCGCGCGCTCGTCGGGCGCGTCCGTGAGCAGCGAGCCGCGGTAGGCCAGCAGCGAATACAAGGTAAGTGTAAGGATGCGAGTGTGTACTGACGTGGGCGGCGCGCGTAGTGCTTGCGCGGCGGCGGCGCGCGCTCGTCGGGCGCGTCCGTGAGCAGCGAGCCGCGGTAGGCCAGCAGCGAATACAAGGTAAGTGTAAGGATGCGAGTGTGTACTGACGTGGGCGGCGCGCGTAGTGCTTGCGCGGCGGCGGCGCGCGCTCGTCGGGCGCGTCCGTGAGCAGCGAGCCGCGGTAGGCCAGCAGCGAATACAAGGTAAGTGTAAGGATGCGAGTGTGTACTGACGTGGGCGGCGCGCGTAGTGCTTGCGCGGCGGCGGCGCGCGCTCGTCGGGCGCGTCCGTGAGCAGCGAGCCGCGGTAGGCCAGCAGCGAATACAAGGTAAGTGTAAGGATGCGAGTGTGTACTGACGTGGGCGGCGCGCGTAGTGCTTGCGCGGCGGCGGCGCGCGCTCGTCGGGCGCGTCCGTGAGCAGCGAGCCGCGGTAGGCCAGCAGCGAATACAAGGTAAGTGTAAGGATGCGAGTGTGTACTGACGTGGGCGGCGCGCGTAGTGCTTGCGCGGCGGCGGCGCGCGCTCGTCGGGCGCGTCCGTGAGCAGCGAGCCGCGGTAGGCCAGCAGCGAATACAAGGTAAGTGTAAGGATGCGAGTGTGTACTGACGTGGGCGGCGCGCGTAGTGCTTGCGCGGCGGCGGCGCGCGCTCGTCGGGCGCGTCCGTGAGCAGCGAGCCGCGGTAGGCCAGCAGCGAATACAAGGTAAGTGTAAGGATGCGAGTGTGTACTGACGTGGGCGGCGCGCGCTCGTCGGGCGCGTCCGTGAGCAGCGAGCCGCGGTAGGCCAGCAGCGAATACAAGGTAAGTGTAAGGATGCGAGTGTGTACTGACGTGGGCGGCGCGCGTAGTGCTTGCGCGGCGGCGGCGCGCGCTCGTCGGGCGCGTCCGTGAGCAGCGAGCCGCGGTAGGCCAGCAGCGCCGCCCACTCCTCGCCCCACGCCACGCCCGCCGTCATGCGCGAGTCCAGGAACTGCACACACACGTCATGGTATCACCACCATACTTTAACATTGTTCTGAACACTACATATTTCATTGCATTATCATCCGACTGATAACTCCTCATAAGATAGTCAAAAATTCAGTAGAAACCATAATGTATTTTTATGCCAATATCTATCCAGACCCGTTCAGCAATTTTGGAGAGCGAAGCGAAGTATGTTGTACCTTGAGCACTTGGCGCTTGTCCTGGCGCAGCAGCTTGTTGCTGAACTCGGCCAGCGGCTCCAGGAACAGCACGTGCGGCGGCGGCGCGTGCGGCGCCTGCTCCAGCGCCGCGAAGCTGATGTAGTATGTTGTACCTTGAGCACTTGGCGCTTGTCCTGGCGCAGCAGCTTGTTGCTGAACTCGGCCAGCGGCTCCAGGAACAGCACGTGCGGCGGCGGCGCGTGCGGCGCCTGCTCCAGCGCCGCGAAGCTGATGTAGTATGTTGTACCTTGAGCACTTGGCGCTTGTCCTGGCGCAGCAGCTTGTTGCTGAACTCGGCCAGCGGCTCCAGGAACAGCACGTGCGGCGGCGGCGCGTGCGGCGCCTGCTCCAGCGCCGCGAAGCTGATGTAGTATGTTGTACCTTGAGCACTTGGCGCTTGTCCTGGCGCAGCAGCTTGTTGCTGAACTCGGCCAGCGGCTCCAGGAACAGCACGTGCGGCGGCGGCGCGTGCGGCGCCTGCTCCAGCGCCGCGAAGCTGATGTAGTATGTTGTACCTTGAGCACTTGGCGCTTGTCCTGGCGCAGCAGCTTGTTGCTGAACTCGGCCAGCGGCTCCAGGAACAGCACGTGCGGCGGCGGCGCGTGCGGCGCCTGCTCCAGCGCCGCGAAGCTGATGTAGTATGTTGTACCTTGAGCACTTGGCGCTTGTCCTGGCGCAGCAGCTTGTTGCTGAACTCGGCCAGCGGCTCCAGGAACAGCACGTGCGGCGGCGGCGCGTGCGGCGCCTGCTCCAGCGCCGCGAAGCTGATGTAGTATGTTGTACCTTGAGCACTTGGCGCTTGTCCTGGCGCAGCAGCTTGTTGCTGAACTCGGCCAGCGGCTCCAGGAACAGCACGTGCGGCGGCGGCGCGTGCGGCGCCTGCTCCAGCGCCGCGAAGCTGATGCCGGCGCGGTGCAGCGCCGTCAGCGCCTCGCGGTTCTTCACGGCGTCCAGCCCGAACATCACCGAGAACCGCTTGGCCAGCTCCTGCCACACACGACACGTGTCAGCCTGCCACAGTACACAGTACCAGCACACAGTAGCCAGAGGAGAAGGCGGCGCTACCTTGAGCTCCAGCATCTCGGGCAGCTGGCGGTGCGGCGCGGCGTGCTTGTGCAGCATGTCGGTGAACAGCGCCTGCATGGCCAGCTCCATGGTCAGCGCGCAGTTCAGCTTGTTGATCTCGCGCGCCTTGCTCAGCGTGGCCTTGATGATGTCGCCGTAGTCGTTGTAGCACTGCCATCACACACACGTTTATTAAAACCTGAACTAACCATTATTGAAGCCCGTTTTCCACCGCGAAAGAGTAATGAGCCGGAAATGTCTAAGCGGAGTGGAATAAAACGGGACTTCGCTGTCATGAAATATGTTTGCTTTTCTACCAACAAAGAATTTAGTTGTTTGATTCCCAAAGCGAACTCATTATTAACACGCTTTTATTAGGTCGACTTATATGTAACTAACTATGTAATGAAATCTAAGGTAACTAATCCAACCATCTTCCAAGGGTCGTAGCGTAATGAAAATTGGCAGCTGTATGTAGTTCTGATGACAATACAATAATATGGTACTATCGAACTGATCTGATGATGAAGCCGGAAGATATGAACTGAAACTTCATGATGAAAAATCGTATCATAGCTGTTTTGGATTTCTTAGAAAGGTCTTGTAATGAACTTTGATCACGATTAGGTATCAAGGTCTGATGATGAAGCCGGAAAATAGGCACTGGCATTCCATGATGGAATATCATATTATAGTCGAGTTTGCACTTCTGAGAAAAGCCACGTAATGGACTTTAAACACGATCAGGTTTCAGGGTTATAACAAACCAAAAGAAAATCCATAGATTTATTATTAAGTCTAACGAACTAAATTTGCAATAAAATCTAAGAATCTGAATTAAACGTACTTCTAATTGTTGTATCATCATGAAACTTGGCAAATATATGTAGATTAGACGACAATACAATATTATGATACCAGCTGGTCTGACAATGGAATTGGAAGGTGGCTGATGGAACCTTGGACTGCCTACTAGTAAACATTTATAATTTCTGCTCATTACATTAGTCCTAAAAGGTTTTGGTTTTGTTGAGTCCAAAACGTATTTGAACGCATATTTTTGGTGTGGCAACATTCTATTGTCTTTGATGTTGACACTTGACATAACTTTGACTTGACAGATAACCTTTGCTTCCGTTGAAAAAATGTCTGCTCTTTTTGTGAGATCGATTTATTGTGTAATTGAAAAATCCTGTTGAATCTCAGTTAATTAAGGACAAATTGGGTGTGATTAAGATACGTTGAAATTGTAATCCCGAATTGACGAAAAACCTGGGATATTTTGGAACAATACCGCCGTATTGACGCCAGACCGAATGGCACGCGAATTTGTTGAAAGTGATAGTGAATTGGTGATAAATAGCTGCTCCAATCCGGTGCGAAGTTTGTGCTGCATCCCGGCCCGGACCACACATTGAAGCTTGCGTCCTTTGTGACCGCCGTGACACCACTTTGACACCATTACACTTTCAAATATACTCACACACACACACACGGACGTGATCAGAACAGATCCTCGCTTGGCGTCTACAGTTCAGGTAAGTCTAGGCTATAAGTTTACCTATTTGTTAGTAAGGCCGGAGAGCCTATTGTTTGTTTGAAAAACAACGGGAAAGCTCCACGTACCGTGGACTGTTCGACATACCAGTTACCGTTGGCTGGCTTGGTGCTGAACAGGTTTTGCTGCGTCAATTCCGCTCGGCTCTTTGTTAGTGGAAATACACGTAAGGAGTTTCCTCTGGCAAAGCAAAATAACTCATTAATGAGTCCGGTCCGCTCCGCTCGCGGTGGTAACCGGGATTTTGTTTTACTATGGAAAATTGTCGTAGTCATCGTAACGGTACCTTAATGTAGTGCTTGAAGACGTCGGCGGCGCGGCGGATGGGCGCCACGTTGTACACGATGAGCTTGCAGTAGGCGGCCAGGAAGTTGCGGCGCTTGTGCAGCTCCTCGATACGTCTCTCGTCTTGACCGTCTGCAAGTGTGCCGCATGTTATCGTACGCGTACGTCGCCGCACAACACTCGCATTGTATGCAAAACAACCACATTACGTAACGGCTTAGTGTCTTTGTTACCTACGTTAAAGTAGTGAATATATCGTCCAAAAGTTTAGCAGCACATCTATTTTTGCCCAAATTAAAAGATTGCCTACTGCATGCATTCAAAATTAGATATAAATATATTTATGATCTTTAAACATTGTTTAGACAAAAACAAAAGGTTTTTCTGCCCACATTAAACAATTTCTTAGATTTTGAAACACGAACCAAACGTGTTTTAAGGCCTAATCATTACGGTGTTAACTTTTGTACTTCGATGTGTTTTTGACAGTAGCATTTAGTGCATTAAACTTTCCTAATTAGTAGCCATTAATTTTATATGTATTCGAGAATGTTTTGCCTACTAATTTTGTCTTTAATGGAAAATCACTAGATCACTGAAGTGCTATTTGTACTCTTCGGAAGCAAGAAGGTTAAATTGCAGCATGGCTCGAATTTTCTTGTTAAGATTTTCACTACATCCTATTTAGAAAATAAGAAACTGGAAAACACGGAGATCGGAAAAGATCAAACAGGTCTAAGACCACAACCAATCAGAAGATAACTTCATCAGAGTACTCCTAAACGAAATACATTTTTTTTTTTAATGTTTATAGGCTTGCGTTTGACCATCTCACTTAATGGTAAGCGATGATGAAACACGCTTACATAGAAGTAACCCATTCACTCTAGACTTAAATACCCCCGGTTATATTATCAGGAAACACGACTCCAGCGAGGAATTTCATCACTTCTTAGCCGTACGCATAATGGAAGTATTCCCAAAACGTTTTGTGCGTGTGGGTGGGATGTCCACCATGTAACAATGGCGCATCGCCATTTGTCTTTCACTATTGACGAATACTTAAATGAGGAATTAATATTGAATCGCAATTATTAATATTGAAATTATATGATAATTAATTGACCTTACAATTATTATATTGTCAATTTAATTATTTTGACATTTTTATTATTTTGACATTTTTATTATTTTGTCATTTTTATTATTTTGACATTTTTATTATTTTGACATTTTTATTATTTTTGATATGTTAATTATTATCAAATAAACTATGCAATTCCATCACACACAGTAACCGATAGAAAACCGATAGGCTTGCAACACGTCGCCGATGTTCAAGGCTCGAGAGCTTTGCCTCGACCAGTTTCTCGTTGCCAATGAGCCTCTTGCTTGATTGTGCTGTCACCTGCATACCCAAAGGTACCGGGCATTAGCAGATCATTAATGTGCAGCAAGAATAAAGTTGTTGAGAGAACCAACCCCTGAGGGACCCCGGTATTAATAGCTATTGGCTATAGCCAATAGGCAAAACGTACGAACATAACCACTCGAATGGAACGATCTTTCAGAAAGTCGTCAATCCAAACGCATAGTTCAGTGGGCAAAGCGAAAGAAAGAAGTTTAACTATAAGGCTTCTACCACAATCCACCACAAATTATCGCAGCTCTGAATAATACGCGAGGAACACCTATCTCAGTAACAACTGTTACAAGAAGTCTTCTGTGTGTGGGTCTAACATGGTGTGTTGCTACTTAAAGCAAAAATTCGATACAAGAAAAATACACTAATATAGGTAAGATTAATAAAGTTTGGACTACAGATCAATGGAAGATGTTCTTTGTCAAATCCAACTTTCAGATATTGGATCTAATAGACATTATGTTCGTACGCTGTTCAAAAGATGAAAGGGCTTCCGAAGAATGTACAATATCTACTATGAAGCATGGTGGTGGTTTGTGGTGGTTTGGGGGTGTTTTGGTAACAATAAACTCGGAATTTGTGTCTGGATAACCAAAAAATTAACAAAAATTATTGGAAAATTCTTCAGGATTCAGTCATTCTTATTGGTCCTGATCTATTTTTCAACAGGCACATTCGTCTAAAAACAGAACTTTAGGACTGGGTATTTGAGAGGTTGGAATGAAGATAAGAGGATAAAGATAGGAGGATAAAAATCGGCAATTGGCATCTATTAGAGAACGATTAACGAATAAGTTAGACCAAGATTAACAGAAAATTATTATTTTATCTTGCTGCTTCCAAACTTTTGGACGGTAGTGTAATTAGATGACTAGATTTACACGGAAATACTGCTCAAGACATAAATCTCTATAGACACTAAAACATTACACAGATAACCTCAAGTTGACACCAATGTTTTTATTTAACATTTTTTAAATAACTTTAATATTCATAATGGTTTGTTTTAAAAGTGGCACAGCTTGAGATATTCGGCTTAACTATGAACCATGCAGGCGCTACGGACTACGTATAGGAAATAAATAAGCTCTATTACAATCATGATCCCGTCCTCTTCGCGATTAGTTGCACAGACCCACAGACCGCGTTTAGTACAAGCTGCATCTTCAATTTGTTAAATCATTTCTCTTAAATTAGTATCTCATCACTATAAAAATTATATGAAATGCAAAATAATAAATACACTGTACAAAACATGCTCAAATCACAAAACTCATCAAGTGTGTTAATAGAATTTACAACGCAGTTCGATACCGCGAGCGAATACCGACACCTTCGTGAGAGACGACTGGGCCGTGAAGCGACGCTATGAGTAGTTGTGCAGGTGAAGTATTCGCTGTCGGTGTCGGTGCGTACAAGCGGGCGCGACAATTTTCCCTTAGTAATGTTAAGTGATACACGAGAGTGCACGAGACGCGGGCGACGTCCGGGCGTCGCGTCGAGACAAAAATATGCATTATTGTAGCGCGCGGCGCCTCCCGCACCCGAGCCGCGGGGGCGGGCCTCCGCATTACTAAGGTAAAATACGCCGACGGGTGTATCTAGTGCCAAACGAGTGCGGAGCAACAGCTTACCGGCGACGGACAGATCGGACAGCCCCGGCACGCACACCGCGTGACATGCAACACAATACACCACACCGTTATCGCATCGCCTCACCACGGACGCGGGAGGCACGTCACGTCACGCCACGTCACGTCACGTCACGTCACGTCACGTCACGTCCCCCGCAGACGGCGCGCGACATACGGACACGCGGACGAGTGCGCGACACGCGTTCTGTTTCGACCGACTCGTGGACGTCACGTTAATAATGCATATTTTTTCTCTCCTTCCCGAACAGTACAAGTGAATAGTGTAGGTAATACATGGCGGACGTTTATACATGTCCCGCGTTGTATGCTAATCAAGTCGTTGTGAGCCATATCAATTGCTACGTAATATGAAATCAACAACCAAGGATAAATTTATTTCACATATTGATTGCACTGTGCATTATTCATGTAGCAACTGAGAAGGCTCATCCTAATATAAACTGCCACTTTATCCTGATACCCGGAAAGTGCAGCACACCAATTTAACTACTATACAAATCAATACAAAATACCCTATTTGGAACAAGAAATCCCATACAGTGCACGAGCCTCATCCACCCGTCCTAGACTTGTGCTCACTGTCACAACATATCACTCATTTTATCCAGCACACCCTCAGTACGACCATTCGTTTCAAATAATACGCAATTCCTCATAATACAACATTTGTTAAATGAACCCCCTCCCTATTAAACCACCAACAAAAAATAATGTCATGTTTGTGAATAAACGTGACTATTTATGGCAATTCTGTAGAGGTACTAAACATAATAATATATGTTATGTTTAGTCAGTTTCAATCTGAGTATATTGATTTTAGTCACAATAAAATAAATAACAAAATTCATTTACTTCAGGTCCGTGATCCATATAAATTAAAATTAAAATAAATACAATTTCAGAGTCTATTATGACTAAATTCCAGATGGCAAAAATAAGATATAAATAAAGTCAAAAGAAAAACATATATAAGCGATTCAGAATAAAGTAAAGAATACAGAATTAAATTATCAAATTATATGTCAAATTAAATGTCAAATAATATTCAAATTAAATGACAAATTAAACTGTATGCATACAAGACTCAACTCAATCAAAATATTATGAATAGCTTATTTATGCACTTGTTTTTGAAGTAACAGATGTTAATTTGCGATGCAATGGATCCTTGGTGGATTTCGAATATTCAAAGACTTAGAATATAAAATACACCTTAGAACTAGCACAGTAGAAATAGAGTTTTCGTTTGATCCCATGGAATCATGAATTCTTATTTTTAAATTCCTGGGTAAATCCGGATACTTCATACGGAATCACAGCTCTTGAGTTAACGTGAATGGAGCGAGGAATGCAACTAACCCAAAGGAAAGACACATTTATTTCGAGAATACTCGTCAAAATTATCAAAGATGAAAATTTCAGCATGGGTTCTTATGATAAAAAATATTCAATCAAGTATGTAAGTATATAATCTACCGGAACTACTATATATGTATACGCTACCAGAATGATGGCTTATTAAACTATGGTCTTTAAATAAATTACTTATTAAGGTATTCTTCAATTAGCAATTATTTCTTTTTCAAAAATTCTAGTGGCTTTATACCACATCATCTTTTCTTGCTTCTACTTTTTGCGTTTTTCAAATAATACAGTTTCCTTTTAAAAAGTTAAATATAACGTAACATAACTAATGAATCGTGTGTTACTCTTACAATTACAATTTTTCCAAAAATATTACGATTATACTCATTTACTTCCCTGATCTTGGTAATATTAACACGCCTACTGTAAGATAACAGAGTAATTTCCTGAAAAAAATCTACACATTTAAATTACTGAAAATGTTTACTTTCTTTTGTCAATTTGATAAAAGAAATCGATACAGAGCGTTCAAATTTCACTTGATGTCACACGCTAGTATATTTTACCGACAAGTTATCTGTGTAATTTTTTACTTGGGGATATATTTGCAAGGCATATTTTTTTACGTTACCGTGCAGTTGGTTTGAAAAGAGGTTTTCTACAGTTATTGGAGAGCTTTCTAACATGACTCGGTATCAATACCCTTAAAGTGTTGTGAGGTTAAGCCAGATAGTGAAATCGTAGGCTGTATATGGGGGGCCGGGCATGGCGTGGACTTACCGTAGTTGTGGTGCACGAAGACGAACTCCTGGATGAAGGCGTTGAGCATGTCGCAGAGCGCGGCGTCGGGCTCCAGCACCAGCTGGCGCATGTCGGGCTCGGCGGGGTGGTGCAGCGCCGCCAGGTGCTCCGCGAACAGGATCAGCAGGTCGCACAGCGACGTGTACGCCTGCGGGACACCACACGTCAGCCCGTACCCACACCGCCAACGATTCATCTTATAATAACATTCATTGGACTATTTAATTTTGTTATTTTAATTATTATTTGATTTTAATTATTTTGTTATTTTAATAATTATGTGATTTCAATTATTTTGACATTTTAATTATTTTAGCATTTAAATTATATTGACTTTAAAGTATTTCGACATTTTAATTTTTTTTTTTAATGTTAATAGGCTCGCGTTTGACCACCATCTCACTTTATGGTAAGTGATGATGTGGTCAAAAATGATGCATGCACGCTTGCCTCTACTCACTCTTGACTTAAAGACCCCCAGGATATAGCTATCCGGAACACAGACTCCGGTGGGAAATTCCACCCGTTAGCGTACAACTAAAACGTTTTGGAAATACTTTTATGCAAATTATTTTGTCTTTTTAATTATTTTATCATATAAATTATTTTTATCCGACTGCGCCAGAAGGAGGGTTATGTTTTTCGAGAGTATGTATGTATGTATAATTGTTTGGCACGCTCTGTGGCCTGAACGGCTCAACGGAGTTTAGCTTGAGAGGTATCGTTAGATTCGTATTAACTGTGAAAGTGACACTGGGTATATCAAAATAAAAAAAAAACAAAATGGCGGATTTTTGGCGCCATATTATGCCTTCAAAAAGTTTTCTTTTCTCTTAACCTATCGAGTGGCGTATCAAAATAAAGGGTTTTAAAAGGTGATTACAAACATATATACAACTTATATGTTTAAAAGTAATTCAAAGTGACAAACCGTAAAAAACACGTATCAAGAACTAAATCGTCTGCGAAATCTTTCACATTTGTAAACTAAAAAGCTGGAAATAAAAAAAAGTAATTAAAAAAATTAAAAAACCCGACTGCAACCTTATACTAAAACTAACTGAAAAGCTAATAAAAACAAGCCCATTTTAAAATAAATAAAAGTTGGAAGCAGGCGGGACCCATTTGAGTTTGAAACTATAATATGGGCCCCGCCTGCTTCCAACTTTTATTTAATTTAAAATGGGCTTGTTTTTATTAGCTTTTCAGTTAGTTTTAGTATAAGGTTGCAGTCGTTTTTTTTAATTTTTTTAATTTTTTTTTTTTGTCATTTTAATTATTTTATCATTTACATTATTTTGCAATTTTAAAGATTTTGTCATTTTAATGATTTTGTAATTTTTATTGTATTGACATTTTCATTATTTTTCATTAGTACCGAGTAGTGCGGCGTAGGCGTGCAGACGCTCGCGCAGCGCCGCCGCGCCCGCCGGACTCACGCGCGTCTCCACGCCGTGCAGCGACCACAGCACCGAGTAGTGCGCACTACGTACAGCTGTGTCCGGGAGTACGTACCTCCTCCTTGAGGTCGGGCGTGATGCCGCGCGCCACGATGTCCTTGCAGTGCGCGGCGTAGGCGTGCAGACGCTCGCGCAGCGCCGCCGCGCCCGCCGGACTCACGCGCGTCTCCACGCCGTGCAGCGACCACAGCACCGAGTAGTGCGCACTACGTACAGCTGTGTCCGGGAGTACGTACCTCCTCCTTGAGGTCGGGCGTGATGCCGCGCGCCACGATGTCCTTGCAGTGCGCGGCGTAGGCGTGCAGACGCTCGCGCAGCGCCGCCGCGCCCGCCGGACTCACGCGCGTCTCCACGCCGTGCAGCGACCACAGCACCGAGTAGTGCGCACTACGTACAGCTGTGTCCGGGAGTACGTACCTCCTCCTTGAGGTCGGGCGTGATGCCGCGCGCCACGATGTCCTTGCAGTGCGCGGCGTAGGCGTGCAGACGCTCGCGCAGCGCCGCCGCGCCCGCCGGACTCACGCGCGTCTCCACGCCGTGCAGCGACCACAGCACCGAGTAGTGCGCACTACGTACAGCTGTGTCCGGGAGTACGTACCTCCTCCTTGAGGTCGGGCGTGATGCCGCGCGCCACGATGTCCTTGCAGTGCGCGGCGTAGGCGTGCAGACGCTCGCGCAGCGCCGCCGCGCCCGCCGGACTCACGCGCGTCTCCACGCCGTGCAGCGACCACAGCACCGAGTAGTGCGCACTACGTACAGCTGTGTCCGGGAGTACGTACCTCCTCCTTGAGGTCGGGCGTGATGCCGCGCGCCACGATGTCCTTGCAGTGCGCGGCGTAGGCGTGCAGACGCTCGCGCAGCGCCGCCGCGCCCGCCGGACTCACGCGCGTCTCCACGCCGTGCAGCGACCACAGCACCGAGTAGTGCGCACTACGTACAGCTGTGTCCGGGAGTACGTACCTCCTCCTTGAGGTCGGGCGTGATGCCGCGCGCCACGATGTCCTTGCAGTGCGCGGCGTAGGCGTGCAGACGCTCGCGCAGCGCCGCCGCGCCCGCCGGACTCACGCGCGTCTCCACGCCGTGCAGCGACCACAGCACCGAGTAGTGCGCACTACGTACAGCTGTGTCCGGGAGTACGTACCTCCTCCTTGAGGTCGGGCGTGATGCCGCGCGCCACGATGTCCTTGCAGTGCGCGGCGTAGGCGTGCAGACGCTCGCGCAGCGCCGCCGCGCCCGCCGGACTCACGCGCGTCTCCACGCCGTGCAGCGACCACAGCACCGAGTAGTGCGCACTACGTACAGCTGTGTCCGGGAGTACGTACCTCCTCCTTGAGGTCGGGCGTGATGCCGCGCGCCACGATGTCCTTGCAGTGCGCGGCGTAGGCGTGCAGACGCTCGCGCAGCGCCGCCGCGCCCGCCGGACTCACGCGCGTCTCCACGCCGTGCAGCGACCACAGCACCGAGTAGTGCGCACTACGTACAGCTGTGTCCGGGAGTACGTACCTCCTCCTTGAGGTCGGGCGTGATGCCGCGCGCCACGATGTCCTTGCAGTGCGCGGCGTAGGCGTGCAGACGCTCGCGCAGCGCCGCCGCGCCCGCCGGACTCACGCGCGTCTCCACGCCGTGCAGCGACCACAGCACCGAGTAGTGCGCACTACGTACAGCTGTGTCCGGGAGTACGTACCTCCTCCTTGAGGTCGGGCGTGATGCCGCGCGCCACGATGTCCTTGCAGTGCGCGGCGTAGGCGTGCAGACGCTCGCGCAGCGCCGCCGCGCCCGCCGGACTCACGCGCGTCTCCACGCCGTGCAGCGACCACAGCACCGAGTAGTGCGCACTACGTACAGCTGTGTCCGGGAGTACGTACCTCCTCCTTGAGGTCGGGCGTGATGCCGCGCGCCACGATGTCCTTGCAGTGCGCGGCGTAGGCGTGCAGACGCTCGCGCAGCGCCGCCGCGCCCGCCGGACTCACGCGCGTCTCCACGCCGTGCAGCGACCACAGCACCGAGTAGTGCGCACTACGTACAGCTGTGTCCGGGAGTACGTACCTCCTCCTTGAGGTCGGGCGTGATGCCGCGCGCCACGATGTCCTTGCAGTGCGCGGCGTAGGCGTGCAGACGCTCGCGCAGCGCCGCCGCGCCCGCCGGACTCACGCGCGTCTCCACGCCGTGCAGCGACCACAGCACCGAGTAGTGCGCACTACGTACAGCTGTGTCCGGGAGTACGTACCTCCTCCTTGAGGTCGGGCGTGATGCCGCGCGCCACGATGTCCTTGCAGTGCGCGGCGTAGGCGTGCAGACGCTCGCGCAGCGCCGCCGCGCCCGCCGGACTCACGCGCGTCTCCACGCCGTGCAGCGACCACAGCACCGAGTAGAAGCACGCGCGTACCACGTACACCAACGCCTACCACGGAACATATTCTTACACTCAGTTCAACGAACGAGACACCGAGACAAACGAATAGTGTCCCGGTGAGGCACAAGGTAAATTCCCAAATGTATTTTTTTTTTTCAATTATTGCCATATAGTGCCCATAAGTGATGTACTGACTTGCGGTGGCATCTGCGTTTCGTTCTCCTTGACACACTTGGGCAGATCCTCGAACAGTGAGTCCCAGATGTTGGTGTCGTTGAGGTTGTGGCACATGTACATAATGGACACCTTGCGCAGCGAATTGATCACGTTGAATACCTCGTCTGCGTCGGGCGTCTCGCCCTGAAATACACGTACGGTAACCATGTTTATATGTCAAAAAACCTTAGACATCTCACGAAGCTAATAATTCCACATCCACTTAATTTTTTTTGCTTAAATTTGCAATGTAATTTGAGCATAAAGTGCGTGTTTGAATGACAAGTAGAGAGTAGAGCGTGTTCGCACTGACCCCCTCGATGAGGCTGCGGTACTCGTCGATGGCCTCCTTGTACCGGTTGACGCACATGTCGGTGATGGTGGCGCGCGCCACGTTGCAGCGCGTGTACACGCCGCACTGCTCGCTGCACAGGTACTCCAGCGTGCGGCCGCACGTCTCCAGCACCTCGGCCTCCGTCTGCACGCTCACGATGTCGCGGATCTTGTTCAGCAGCAGCGTCAGGTTCTGTGCCACACATTCTCACCTTAGTGACAGCGCAACTTCGCCAGCGAGAGGTGAACCAATCTCTGTTGACGCTGTTTTCTTGCGTCAACAAAATGGAACCATAGTTTCAACTGTATAATGCCAAATAAAACCAAACATTCACATTCACACACTTAGGCCCTATCACTAGCCAGGCTTCCCTCTTAACAACTAGCTTTTCATCTTTTAGTACAGTAATTATCCCAGTACAGTACAGCACGGTACTATCGGCTAAATTTAAAAAAAAAAAATAGTGTTCATCCCGAAATTCTCACAGGATCGGGATTTACACGGGAAACCCCTTCCGCGCGAACGAAGTCGCTGGCAAAAGCTAGGTTAATATTATGAATTCGAAAGTAACTCTGTCTATCTGTCTGTTAGGTAACAGACAGAACCGATAAACCGTTGAACCGATTTAGATGAATTGATGAAGTTGATGAATTTGGCATGGAAATACTTTAGGACTCTAGGAAGGACATAGGATAGCTTTTATCCCGAGAAGCAGTCATTAATAATTTTGCCATGGCTTCTGGGCGTTCGCGCCATGCGTCCTCTTTACTTTCAGGCGAATCGATACCAACAATGCAAATAAGAGAGAGAAAATGTATTCTTACTGTGTAAATTTTAACTTTAATTTATAATTAGCTTTATTATTGCTTGTTTATTGCTTATAACTGAATTTTAGTATAAGTCTAAACGTGAGGACTTGTTATTGGCTCTCTGGCGACTATGTATTCCTCTTTTTATGTTTTTGTTAGCTGTAAGACCACCATAAAGTAAATAAATAAATAAAAGTGTGGTTTAATCAAAACTAATTAATGACTTTAAATAATTAAATATTACGTTTAAATGTGATATGAGACTCGGTTAAACAAATGAAAATAAACCGTTATTCATTTTTGCAAATAAGTTTTCTTTGCAAACAGTACTTTTCAAGTGACATTTCGCTGCTTAAATTCAAAAGGGCCACAAGTATAGATGGGCAATCCACCCACCCGGGTTTAAACCGGGTGTTTTGGGTGTTTTGGGATAAACACCCGATTTCCACCCAAATTTCGGGTGGTTTTTATACATAAATGACATTTAGTTTTTAATTATTATTCTTTTATTGAATTATGCATAATTAGGTGAAATAAAATAATGAAAAATATTTTTTCTGGTACTAATCAAAACAAATGACCTACTTAACAATCAATAACTATCGGATTCTCCATGATCATTGTTACAGACGACAAAATGTAAAGGCTGTCTGGCTTCCCCTGACGTTGAAGGTGTAGGTTCGTTGTAGTCGTCCAATATTATTGGGTCTATAGAACTCTCTATTCCAGTTTCATTTTCATCATAGCTCTCATTAAGTTGGTCTATAAAACTCTCTATTGTGTTTTCGTTGTCATTATATTTATCCAACTGAATGTTTTTATTATTAAGTTTGTGTTTGCGATTCCAGTTGTAACAGATTTATGATTTTTTTGCGGCTCTTTCCGTTGAAAGTCGATTTCTTGGGTTATTATGTATATATCCTTAAATACTGAAGGACCGCTCGGTTGCTGCTGATGTACACGGAGCTAACAGGATGCGTACCGCTACTTTGCTTAGCTGAGTCGAACTACAGATTCCTTTCCACCACAAAATGGGCTCAATCCTACGCACTGAATTCCATATAAATTGTCTGGCACAAAAGTTTTCTTTAGCTTTGTAACAAGCCAGTTCGGCCATTACATTATGTAAACTTAGTTGCTGGCCTAAATCGTGGATGAACTCCATAGCCTGAAGTTCTTCATCTTGATAAACTTAACACGCAAAAAAACATGACGTGTAAAAGTGTTATTTATAACCAATTTACAAAATAAATATTTCATTTCATTTCATTTGAGTAAGTTCAACACCCTAAGCTGAAGGATCCAGCATATTCGCTTCCAAATGAACTGGTTTAATGGACATTTTGCGCCTATCAGCGACTGATGTCAGAATTTGCTGTTTGCCTTCTTCGTTCAACATTAAAGTATGAGGCAATACGAAACGTATTTTTGCCAGTATATCTTTAAACGTAATGTTTATTTTGTGGATATTAAACTGGTCTCCCTCCAAGTTAAATATGCTTTCAGTAATAGGTTCTAGAATACTTATACATTCATCGATCTTCCTCCAGAAATCGTCGTTTAAAATTAGATTTTTAATATCCCTTGATAAAATAAAAGAACAGACTTTTTAAACGATTTACCGCCACCAACAAAGCTACATAGACCAAGTTCTCCATCTATTCTTTCTGTCCCTACGGGTATAAAAAGAAGGAAATAATTAAAAGATAACGCAGTTAAGAAGTCTAATTGTTCAGAATGTGCTTTATATGGGGAGGGAGAAGACAAAAGAAATGCCTCCGCCTTAAATGTCACCGATCTTGACACGCCTCTTTCGCCTCTCGCTAGAGACTGGAAAGGTGTCGAAAGCATGGAAGCTGGCTATCGTTCAGCCTGTGCCCAAAAAGGGCAGTCGTGCTGACCCGGCCAACTACAGGCCTATTTGACTCACGTACTGAAACTGAAATAGGCGAATAGCGTGTACTTAATAGCAAGCTCCTGGCATACCTAGAAGCCAACGACATCCTCAGTGACCGAAAATACGGCTTTCGCATAAACCGGTCAACTGGGGATCTTCTAGCGTATGCCATTCACATCTGGAGTGAGGCCATTGAGAAGCACGGGGAAGCACTTGCTGTTTCCCTTGACATCTCCATGGCCTTCGATAGGGTCTGGCAAAACAGCCTTATTACTAAGCTTCCTTCTTTCGGGTTACCCACTCAACTTTGCGTTCGGATTAAAGACTTCCTGAGAGATCGGTCCAATCGAGTGGTTATTGATGGCTGCTCGTTTGGCCAATTGGCAATTAATGCCGAGGTCTCTCAGGGGTCGGTGCTCTCAGCAACTTTATTCTTGCTGCACATTAATGATCTGCTTATGCCCGGTACCTTTGGGTATGCAAACGACAGCACAGTTGCTGAGATATATGTGTCCAGCGCCCGTGCTGTTGGGTCACAGATCCAGTCT
The DNA here is from genome assembly GCA_943138885.2 of Tholera decimalis. Lineage (NCBI taxonomy): Eukaryota > Metazoa > Arthropoda > Insecta > Lepidoptera > Noctuidae > Tholera > Tholera decimalis. Next base: position 994,156 of record OW964566.2, on the reverse strand, counting down.
CTCCGTGAGGTCATGGTTGAGAGCGCTTGAACTTGTCCTTGAAGGCTGTCTCCGAATAGGGTGATGCCAACTTGGTCAAGTTTAATGCAGCTAAGACCCAGGCGTGTCTCTTCTCCGCAAAAAGGAGCCAATTCCGACCGGCTCCTACTTTCAGCGATGTAACTGTACCGGTAACAGATCGTATTGAGCTTCTTGGGGTAACACTAACTTCCACCCTCAATTTTGGTCCTTTTATCGAGGCTAAGGCTCAGCTAGCAGCAAAAAGTTGGGAGTACTTCACACCGGAACAGCTGCTCAACCTCTATCAAGCCCAGGTTCGGTTGGGTATGGTGTACTGCTCTCATCTTTGGGATGGATCTGCCAAATACCAACTGGACGCGCTTGAGTCTATCGAGAAAAGAGCCAAGAGACTCATCGGCAACGATTTACTGGTCGAATCAAGCTCCAGAGCCTTGAACATCGACGAGTTGCAAGTCTATCGGGTTTCTATCGGTTACATTTCGGGGAGTGTGCGATGGAATTAGGCAATCTAATTCCGCCAAGCCCGTTCCATCATCGGACTACAAGACAAACGGCGATGCGCCATCGTTACATGGTGGACATCCCACCCATACTCACAAAACGTTTTGGGAATACTTTCATTGTGCGTACGGCTAAGGAGTGGAATTCCGTGCCGGAGTTTGTGCTTCCTGATCGCTATAACCTGAGAGTAGTCAAGAGTGAATAGGTTACTTCTAGGTAAGCGTGCTCCATCTTCGACCACATCATCACTTACTGGTGAGATGGTGGTCAAACGCGAGCCTATTATCAATAAAAAAAAAGAAATGAGCTCTTCGAAAAATTAGTGGCGGAGAAATTTAAGTATATAAGCCATGTGTGCGCACCAAATGCTATAAACAAATCTTAAAGTATTTACAGGAAGCTAAGGGGTATCATGTAAATCAACTTACAAATGAAGAATATACACCTAACACGCTTACGCTCGAGTCTTCAACGCTAATTACACACTACAACATAAAATAAGCTATTCAAAAGTTGAAATAATATTAAATGTGATTTTTTAAATTTCGTTTTTTATCTCGTACCATTTTATTTTACCCTCCCTGATCTAACTAATGTTACCTAAAAAGAAATGAAATGAATAAAAATCACTTTTAAAACATATTTTTAAACATCACTAATTTAATTTCATCAAATCAAATAGACACCTAATTTTCTGGGTGTTTATGGGTGCTTGCGGGTGTTTATCGGGTTTTTATCAAAGCACCGGGTTTAAACCCGGTGGATTGCCCATCTATAACCACAAGTCGAAAAAATTGCAAATCCTTTTTAAAGCAAAAATCGTATCAATTCTGCCTTCTTTTTCATATTCGAATAAAAACTTTTTACCAAAAAATTAAACCGACTCCCAAAAAACACTGCAAAGTGAAAAATAACTTTAATTTCGGAAGTCGGTGCCAAAAACGAAAAAACATAACTAAAGACACCGGCTAACGAAATTAAAGTTATTTTTCACTTTGCAGTGTTTTTTGGGAGTCGGTTTAATTTTTTGGTAAAAAGTTTTTATTTTATTATAAAAAAATAGGTTCGCGTTTGACCACCATCTCGCCTGATGGTAAGTGATGATGTGGTCAAAGATGGAGCACGCTTACCTAAAATTAACCTATTCACTCTTGACTTAAAGACTCCTAGGTTATAGCTATCGGGAAACACAGACTCATGCAGAGAATTCCACTCCTTAGCCGTACGCACAATGAAGGTATTCCCAAAACGTTTTGTGCGTATGGGTGGGATATTAAAAATCGCAAAGGAACTACCGAGATTATATTAGTGCTATTACTTAGTGGATAGAAGCCAAGAGTGAGTGTGCCTTGTCAATTGCCTTAAAACGCTTTCACCGATCAAGGTTTACATGCCTAACAGACTCTGAGCAGCTTCAATATACAACGTGTAACGGAAACTACATATCAATCCAAAAGGGCTGAAGACAACATCTGGCATGGAGCCTCTATGCCCAGTTTCAGCACAAAATAAGTGACTCAAAGAATTGATACGCAATTATCGGTTTCATATGTTTCTTGAATATCAATCATAACAAACGTGTCACAGCACTACGAGGGTCAATAACTTTCCACGTCACTTGCCTATAACACGATAATTCTCTTCAATCTTCTTAATTTGAAAAATTCAGTCTCTGGTATCAATGTATTGAAATTTCTAATTAGTTCCACACATGAAGACATAGGATTACCAAACCCTTGTCATATCGTTTGTTAGCATCCAAAGAAGCCGTGTACTTGGTATGTATATACCCTTTAAATTACACGTTGTATAAAAGCGAGTAAAATTTTGTCTATCACTGAGAACTTCACACGAAGTTATTTCGTTTACGAAAACGAGACTTGGCAGGTGCAATCGGCTTTTCATAACTTGTTATAATAATACAAAATGTACAAACAAATCGGAGTTGATAAGAATATCTTAATGTAAATCTGAGCCATTCGTCAATGTAAATCAATGTCAAATCAACTTGGTGATTCAAATTAGATTACAGGTTTACTAAGAAACTCGTTACTAATATATGTATTTATATTATTAATGTTGCTTTGAAAATTGTAAGATTGATATTATAATTTTATTGGTAAAGTTTCAAGGTAAGGATTTAATTGAACCTTCTCAGTAATGCAAGATTTTATTTGAATTGCAAAGTTTATTTTATAGGGCTTGTTAGTTTGACAGTTTTTTCGGTGGAAAAATCATCTCAAGCAGTTTTTAAAAGTGACGATTTTCAATGTTTGTTACTTCAATTAACATTCGAGTAAGATAATTTCAAATTGCATTCCAAGCAAGAGAATAACTAAAACTGTCTCGTTGTTCAATTGGTCGCAAACGTAACTACGGTGCATGTTGTGTCGGGGTCAATTCCCAGGTCTGGCAACAAGTGCTATTGAGTTTTTTTATAAAAAATGTAACATTAGTACTGTGAAATTTCTCAAGGAGTCCATTTTCCGGTAATTTAGCTTCATCCGTGTTGTAAAATACAATAAATAATGCTATTTAATAAATAGATAATAATTAATTCTCGGCGGATTACCAGGAGAAGACAGTGGGTGAGACTAGCTGGATAAACGTGGGACAAATGGACGAATGGGATGGATGGATGGGATAAACAAAAATAAAAACTGCTGTATACCGAGTTCCAAATTAACACAGATTAAGAACGCAATATTACTCGAGAGCCGCATCTATTTATCTCCTGTTTGATTTATATGTCAGCGCAACAAGTTGTACGTACAATACAGGTGTCAAAAGGAAGAAAGGTCGTCATGTTTGCCATATTTATACAATGGCATACAAATATTTAAGAAGGTACAAAAATAAATTATTTTTATTCAAAATTTCGTATTAAATTACACAGCTAATAAAGTCACAATCACAGTTTACCTGTATAACGTAGTCAAAACAAGTAAGTAAAGTCAATACAGTGATTTAAAGTAGTCAATTAATAGGTAAAAGTTATAATAGTCATAAATTAAAATACTTTTCACATAAAAAATCATTAATCGTGTAGTAAGCTTTTCTGGCTAAGATTTTTTTAATTTTCAATTTAAACTGCACATCACTTAAAAGCTTCTAACCGTTTGGAAATCTATACTAATATTATAAAGCTGAAGAGTTTGTTTGTTTGTTTGTTTGCTTGAACGCGCTAATCTTCGAAAGTACAGGGTGGATTTGGATGAAATTTGGAATGGAAATAGCTTGAAGCTTGAGGAAGTTTATAGGCTACTTTTTACGCGACTGCAAAAAAGGAGAGTTATGTTTTTACCGTGATAGAATCCACGGGAGCGAAGCCCCGCGTGAGTACTAGTTTATTATAAATAATTGGAGCCATGCATTAAGACACTCTTGCGCATAAGAACTGTTCTAGCTTGTTGTAAGCAAATCTGTGTGTTGTCACGTCTATTGCGTGGAAAAACATCAGCCATATTTGGAAACAGATTAGGGTTGGACATATAAAATATAAATTATATTTATTTTGAAAATTGGTTACACTGTTCTATGATTTTTTTTCGGAAATTTAGATTAGATATCGCATTTGTTTCCTAGCTGTATGACCTGAGTATTAACACCGAACACCGTTGAACTCACATATTATCAAAGTTTCTTTTGAAGTTCATATAATCCGTACTGAAAAACTTATGAGAACCGTGATCTACATAATATACTGATATTATAAAGCGGAAAAGTTTATTTATTTATTTAACGCGTTAATCTTCTAAAGTACTGGGTGATGAAAGAAGTTTGAAGCTTGACTCTTAGTCTAGTCAACAGTTTCTTGCAACTACTAGTAAATGATGTCTATATTACAAACTAGCTTTTGCCCGCGACTTCGTCCGCGTGGAATAGTTACTTTGGGCTAACGTTAAATTTAACCCCGATTTTGAAGCATTCTTCATTGGTGCTCCGCTCCTATTTGCCTTAGCGTAATGATATTTAGCCTATAGCCTCTCTCTATAAATTGACTATTTAATTCAAAATATTTTTTCAATTCGAACCAGTAGTTCCTGAGATTATCGCGTTCAAACAAACAAACAAACTCTTCAGCCTTATATATAATCACTAGCTTCCGCCCGCGACTTCGTCCCCGTGGAAAAAAAAATCCCCCGATTTTGAAACATTCTTCATTACTGCTCCGCTCCTATTGATGTTAGCGTGATGATATATAGCCTATAGCCTTCCTCGATAAATGGGCTATCTAACACTGAAAGAATTTTTCAAATCAGAACGGTAGTTCCTGAGATTAGCGCGTTCAAGCAAACAAACAAACAAACAAACAAACAAACAAACTCTTCAGCTTTATAATATTAGTATAGATAGATAGCTGTTGCCCGCGACTTAGTCGTTTTTCGTAAAAAAAAAGAAGCCTATGTCCTTCCTCACGGTTCAGTGATTTAGATGTAACACACAGATTAACTTTCGTAATTTAGTAGGGAAATATAATATGTCAATCTATAATACTGTTGAAAAATATCGCAATACCGAAACGCACAATATTATTGTTAATAGCTGTGCCCGCGACTCCGTCAGCGTGTAACTCCTTGTGTGTTATTAAGTTAATGTATTGGTAATATTGTTTAGATCACGTTCACATGAGGCTTAAGTACCTATAGAACGACAATACTTCAGCGCAAAGCTTCCGGGTAAACTATGTTGAAAGTTGACCCGTCCGGCACGTGAACATAAAGATTTCTAGAACTGCTAACCATTAAGGTTGCACACGCGACGGAAGCTTAAAAAAAACTTTTTACCAAAAAATTAAACCGATTCCCAAAAAACACTGCAAAGTGAAAAATAACTTTAATTTCGTTAGTCGGTGTCTTTAGTTTTGTTTTTTCGTTTTTGGCACCAACTTCCGAAATTAAAGTTATTTTTCACTTTGCAGTGTTTTTTGGGAGTCGGTTTAATTTTTTGGTAAAAAGTTTTTATTTCACTCTTTTTAGTTGGATGATTTTTAATTTACCTAGTTACAAGAGCCTAAATGTCAAGTACTTATAACCTTTTACAAAATATTACTTTTCCCAATGCTGGGCCGTTAATTGTTGAGGAGTTCTCCTGGTACTTCACCATCAGCTCTACATCACCATATGCATTGTGACGAGCATAAAGTGCTTAATATTCAGGTAATCGAATCGCAATCCACTCAATACTTATTATTGAGTAGTTTCGGCGGCCATCTGTGGTCTTCATCATCAGTTCCACTTCCCTAAATGGTACTTTTTGATAGCAACTGCACAAGTTACTATAAGAAATACCCAAAACGCCATAGGTGTGCCTATAATATTTGAAGAGTTCCCTCGATTTCTCCAGGATCCCATCATCAGATCCTGACTTTGGTGATAATGGTACCAATTTCGACGTATACCCATTCGAACAAAAAAAGAATTTTCCAAATCGGTTCAACCGTCTTCGAGTACTCGATGATCATACATAAAAAAAATATATATATATATACGCGTCGAATTGATAACCTCCTCTTTTTGTCGTCGGTTGAAAAGACACCCAGTATTTTCGCATTGAAATGGAGCTAATCGCACAACAGCCCTTTTTACACTGACCCTGCAGTCAGTGCAAGCGCACGTTTGTTTTGTGAAAATGGCCACATTCCGAAAAATACCTTAACTTTGCATTATATTATATCTCATTATAAGTCAAAGATTTACGTCGCCCTTTAATTTATGATTTATTTTAAGAGAAGATTTAATTTAGATACGAAAATAAGCATTTTAATAATTTGTTAACATGGTGTGCTAGAGCAAGCAAGCAAGCATAAGCAATTTGTGTTTTGTAAACTTAATTAATTTTTTTCTTTAGAAACTGATGTAATTTTAAGTTTTGTTTTTGTATGTGACATAGTTAGGTGTCGATATTGCTTATTCCAGTCAAAATTCTGGATATCTTGAGATTATCTCTAAAACTACATTTAAAACTGTACGTTTTTTATTTGTTTTGTATCTTTTTATGGTTGGTTTTTTGTAATTTTATTGCAAGGTATTGCTAATATGCTACCATTTAGTTATAAACAAAAAGTAGTATAATAAACAAAAAACATTATACGAAATGACACAGTAAAACTTATTTTCTGTTTGAGTTGTGGCTTTTTATTTATAAAATTCATAAACATTATATATGTTTTTTTATAATCAAAAGGGACTTATGTGATGTTTTTATTAACTGGGTCAAACTTATAGGAAATATCAAATTAAAGACAAATAGCCATTGTATAAATATGGCAAACATGACGACCTGTGTAAACTATTTCTTAACAACTTGCATGCTTTTCTTTTGTATGTATACAAATAAAATGATCTTGTCTTAACTTACGCATTTATATTCTACCGGTTCATGAAGGAACCAGTTTATCACCTGTCCGGTTTTCAAATTTAGAAGCCGGTCTACAATAAATTTAATTAAAGGACCCCGAGGTCGACACCTACGCTTAACTGGAAGAATATTGAACATCTTCGTCGGCTTCGGCAGGGATCCGGTACTATTGGAGTCCCTGGCACCCATTTAGTAATAATCCACTTTCACAAAACTGGAAGGCCGTACCTTGATATTTTAGTAAAGAAATTTAGACAAAATTAAATTTAAACTTTAAAATAATAGAAGAGTACTGGGATCATCTCCGTCCCCCCACAACCTGTGGTTCCACCGACTGAATTTTAAGCTGGCTGGCAATAACCTTTTTTTTATATTTCATATATTTTCATTTACCTTGTTTGAATAAACTTTTGTTGTTTGAAACAGTTTGTTGTTTCATTACCAACCAACAAACCTTGCATCGGGGCTTTGGTTCCTATTACAACTAGAGGGACAAAATCTCAAATGTAACAATACATAAACATGAACTGAAACTAATAATATTATTTTCATCAATCCTATATGTGTGTGGTGTCTATAGACAGCTTTTTAAAAACCACTTTTTCTTGGAGTCAATAGTTTAAAAGATATACGCTTCCAAAGTAAGGCGGTTGAGATTCAAAGAGTTAGAACCGTATTTGTTTTGTCTACGTAAAATTTGCTAAAAAAGTGGTAAAAAGTTCATAAATTCAGTTGTGCTGTATATCATTGTAAAGCTTGTGAAACGGATTAAAAAGTGATATATATAACACTTCTGGACTGCACCGGTACCGTGAGTAATCAGTGAAAAACTATTATAAAAATTTGCAATGACTTGCGTCCCTGACCTAGTGCAACCTGCGGATCGTTCGCTTCTACGCACACATGAGCAACGCTTACGCGATCACTAGGCGCTTGTTTTAACAACTTGAGCTTACACTACGCGTTTTTAGCAGACTTAGCTTATGCCACGCTTCTTATACCCTCAATTAATAACACTATCAACAGAAAGGGTAATCGACAGGCAAAATGGACAACATAACTGTACGCAGTAAATTAATAAGATCTCAATCTCAAATTATCTTATCGTCTTCAAATAGCCAAGATCTATTGAACACTACCATGTTTGATTCAACTATGATGAGTGTCCAGAGCGATACCCAAAACCTTGATCAATCATATTCCGAGGACGTAAGGCGAGAAATAACTGAAATTAAAGAAAAATTAAAGAGCGCTGACAATGAAATTGAAAATCTTAACTGTGAAAATTCTAAGCTGAAACAGGTTATACAGGAACAACAACGACAATTGGAATTATTGAAAAAAATTGCTTGCAATACCCCACAGCGTAAAAATAACTCATCTCCTATCTCGAGACGAATACTAAGCATGAGAGTGAACACCCCCCGTCATTCTCCTCTACGATTACCTAAAATTACCTGCATAAGTAACCCCAACTCAAGTACAATCCAGCAGGATAAATTCAACTGCAATGCGAGTATTCAATCGGAAATTGGGCATTGTTGCATTGAAACTAAAATGTGCAGTACGGAAAGTTCACCTGTTGAGACTCAGAACAACAAACAGAGTAATTGGACGTAGTTATGCAAAAAGGATCCAATCCAAACTTTTACCGCCCATAAGACCGCCCATTGCAACACCCTTTGTAGTTTTTTAAGTCCTTATTTAATTCTGTTATGGTGTACAATACAGAGTATATCTATCTATCTTTTCCAAAATTGAGTTATATATACCAAAAGCATCTTCAGGGTGATATATTAAAAATATCAATATAACTCAATTTCGGAAAAAGTGTGGAATGGATCCTTTTTGCATAACTACGGCCAATTATCTTAGGTGATGGACAGGGTCGGGGTCTACGCAGCATTCTGCAAAACCTGCTTTTTTTTTTTTTTTAACGTGGTAAAATTATCAAATAAGTCCTCCCACCCCGGGCAGGGTGGGAGGGACTGTCAGACTTTTACTGACTAAAATCCACGGTGTTCCTTCAATAACCCTTTACATACCGGGGCCACGGTAACGGGATGAGTCCCACGACCCCGACCTACTTGGCTCTGATTACGACGTGTTTTCCCATCTAAAACCAGGTGCTTCACTGCGAGAGATTTTGGAATGGTCGAAGAGCGAAATCGGCACACTAACAAAAAGGGACTACGTGATTATATTGGGCGGATGCTGTGATAAAAATCCTTATGACATTGACATAAATCTACATCGCTGGTTATCGTCAACAGCAAATACTAACGTGATTATAAGTGAAGTACCCAGTAACAGGTTCCTAAATGTATCAAAAATTAACTACTTACTACGGTTTATTTGTAAGAAATATAAAAATGTATTGTTCGTGGACATGAATTACGCTAGATTTCCACCAAGTAGACGCAGTTATGTGCTAAATCTTGCAAGATCACTAATAAAAGAAATATTGTGTATTCATTACCATTTCAAAGCAATGCAATATGAACAAATATGTCAAAATAAAAATAAAAAGTCTTTTGATTGTAAATACGTGCAAGTTAACTTAGATTCTGACCAAAACTCAATGAATAGAATTAATACAGATTGTATAAATGAATTAAGCGAATTGAAATGTAACAAAAACGAAAACCTAAACTCAAATAATTTATTTCGTTTATAGAGTTGTCACTATTCTTCATCAAAACACTAATGGATTGCTCAATAAATCTGATATGATTACTATTTGTATTAACGAGTTAGCTACCCAGGACTATCCTGTGGACATACTATGTATCACTGAGCACAACATGACGGACGGTGACGAAGTATATCTTACAATTCCAAATTACAAAATTGCGTCTTATTATATGAGAGTTAGCAGGCATGGAGGCTCCTGTATATTAATTAAAAATAATATGAAATATAGAATTCTTCATAACATCACTTTCAATCAATAACACAATAGAATGCTCTGCAATCGAGCTATTGGATCATCAAATAAATGTTCTATGCATTTATAGGCCGCCAAACAACACCGCTGACTCTGTAGATAGCTTTCTTCAAACTTTGAATAAAATGTTGAATAACTTAAATGGGAACAAAATCGTAATATGCGAAGATTTCAATATAGATACTTTGAAGCGTACCAAACTTTGCAGTCAATTTATAGAGCTCTTAACTAGATATAATTTGAAACTTCAATTCAAGCAAATAACGAGATTTGCGAGTAAGACGTGCATAGACAACATAGCACATAACATAAGAGCTTGCAAAGGTACGACCAAGGAATTGGCCCTTTCCGACCATAATGCGCAAATCATAAAGGTTCCTGTCAAAAAAACCTGCACCATAAAAATATATTGGTATATATTAAAACGGGATTATTCTCAATATAATAGAGCAATATTTATAAAGTATTTAAAACAACTAACCAGCAGCGATGTTTATAGTTGCAAGGATGCAAATAGTGCCTACGACAAATTCTATGAAAATTTCATTATGGTGTACGATCTCTGTTTTCCTTTAAATAAAGTCAGGATACATTCCAAATCTAGACCTAAATGGATCTCTCGTGGATTAAAATTATGCAGCAAACGTAAATGCCAACTATTGTGGCAATATAGGAATAACCCAAATCAAACAACCAAATCTGCTTTCAAAACATACGCAAAGAGGTATAAAACTATAATCAGACTCACAAAAAAATCTCAAAACGACTACTTTATTAATTCTGCCACAAATAAAAATAAAGCTACTTGGAAAGTGATAAATGAGATCAAATCTAAATATCCAAATGAAGGCGTAAATCAATTAATTATAAATGACGAAATCATAAATAATCCTCAAGACATTGCGAATTCATTTAATGATTATTTCCTTGAAATCAATGACAATAACACTAATGTTACACAAAAATCTCCACATAAACTGACATATAATTCGAATTCAATTTTTATGGCACCAACTATTCCTGATGACATTTATAAAATAATTATTGATCTAAAAAATAAAACCAGTACCGGCTATGATAACATTATGACAAGTATTGTGAAGGATGTTGCTCATATTATATCTGAACCATTAAGCTTCATCATTAATTTATGCATCGAAGAAGGAACCTTTCCAGAAAAACTAAAAATATCTGTTATAAAGCCAGTATTCAAAAAAGGAGACAAATCAAATAGGAGCAACTATCGGGCCATCGCCTTGATACCTATTTTTGGAAAAATTATTGAAAAGGTGATGTTTAACTGTCTCTATACTTTCTTTGAAACACACAACATTCTAACGTCCAGTCAATATGGTTTCAGAAAAAATAAAAGCATAAATGTTGCAATATATAACTTTTTACATAAGGTAATGACTAACTTGGACAAAGGACTACCGGCTGTCGCACTTTACATGGACATGTCGAAGGCTTTCGATCGGGTCGACCATAAAATCCTCTTAAAAAAGATGTATGCGTATGGTGTGAGAGGTAATGTGTACAAGCTTATCGAATCATACCTTAGCAATAGACAACAATTTACTGAAGTAAGGAGGTTAAATCCCATCACCAAAACAGAAGAAATATATCGTTCTGAAGTAGGAACTCTAAATTCCGGCGTCCTTCAAGGGACTATTGTGGGTCCTTTATTCTTCCTTGTATATATAAATGACATGCCTTCGGTAACAAATCACGACATTACACTATTTGCTGATGATAGCACTGTTTTATTCGTTAATGATAATAAAATCGATTTAGAATCTGACATTAACCAAACAATATTATCAATTATAAACTGGCTAAAGAGGAATAATTTGAAGATTAACTTTGAAAAAACTAAAATAATGAATTTTAAAATACAAACTCGACGTACGGGTACTTTAAAAATCTGTTACCTAGATAACGAAATTGAAGAAACCGAAGAAACAAAATTTCTAGGGTTGCATATCGACAACAAACTTAAGTGGAAATCACATATTGATCATATCTGTAAAAAGTTGGCTCAGTTTTCATATGCGCTTAACAGATTGAGGAAAATAGCGAATCAGACTACTCTACTAACAGCTTACCATGGTTACGTTAGCTCTATCCTCAGATACGGTGTAATATTCTGGGGTAACAGTACAGACAAGGAGCGTGCTTTCATTGCACAGAAACGTTGCATCAGGGCTATATTTAACATACAGCAAACTGACTCATGTAAGCCATTTTTTAAAAAGATGAACGTATTAACACTACCCTGTGTTTATATATTTGAAGCTACAGTATTTGTAAAAAATAATATTGGCATGTATAATTACTACACGCATATACGGCGCAAGGACCAACTCCGAACAGAATCTAGCAAGACTCACCTAATGCATCAGAGTATCTTTTGTACAGCTTCAGGTATTTATAATAATATTCCGGGGCCGATTAGAATAATTCCGGAAATGAGACAATTTAAAAAGAATCTCTATGATCTGTTAGTAAACAAGTGCTACTACTCTATAAAAGACTTCCTGTTAGACAAATCACTGCTCCAATACAGTCTCCCTCGGTCTTCATGTGTTCAATGACCCACTGATATGTACCTATGAATTATTTTTTTTTTTGTTTTATTTTTCATATGTAATTCCTATTAATAAGCAATTTGAGGTAATGATGTTTTAATGTAATTTAATTTATTTGATGACTATTGTATGCCCTAAGGGCGGGACATAGCTGATCTGTATTATTATGTAAGACCTGTATCATGTACTACCTATGATCCACAATAAAATATATGATTGATAAAAAAAAGTGGTAAAACCCCCTCCCCCCCTTTAACTTTTATAATAATGGAGTAAAAAATCTAAAAAAAATATATGGTTTGAACGAGCTAGGATCAGTACATTTTCTAAAACCACAAATATAACTTTGTATTTCATACAAACACCAAGAAAAACAAAGTTATTTTGCGTAGTTACTACGGAACCCTTCATGGGCGAGTCAGACTCGTGGCAAATCTCGCATTTTTTTTTCTTGGTGGGAAAATCATCAAATGACTCCTCCGGCTGTGGGTAGAGCGGAAGGGAGTGTCAGACTTGTACTGACTAAAAACCCACCGTGGTCCTTCAGTTGGGCATGCTACTGGGGCGGCGATAACCCGGCCGATACGTACCCCCTCCTGGCGCTGCGTGGTGTAGAGCTCCAGGTCGAAGTACTGCGGGATGGCCACCAGGTTGGTGAGCTTCTCGGGGTCGGCGCAGAACTTGTCCAGCAGCGCCGGCAGCGTCGTGATGAAGTGCGCCGTCAGCTTCGTGCGGTCGTCGCTCACCGCCTGCGTGCGCGACATGCATCTCGATAACTTAACTAAATTGTTCGTAACTTGCAGTATAAACAGTTCTCAGTAATCCGGCACTTGAGTACTCCGATACATCTAATAATCAGTCACACCTCGCCCGAACCTACCCCTCCATGTCTAAATATTACCTCATAAATTTAGAACATAATGAAATACTATAGTTTATGCACCTGTATTACGTAAGCACTATAGGGGGGCGTAGGGGTCTTTGCTTTGCTTATTTTTAACCGACTTCAAAAAAAAGGAGGTTTACAATTCGTCTTGAACTTTTTTTTTTTTTTTTTTTTTTTTTTTATGTATGTTACCTCGTAATTCGGAGACGGCTGGACCGATTTCAAAAATTTTTTTTGCGTTCGAATGGGTATAGTTTCTAGTTGGTCCCATTGTTACGAAATCAGGATCTGATGATGGAATCTTGGAGAAATCGAGGGAACTCTTCAAATATTATAGGCACACCTATAGCGTTTTGGGTATTTCTTATAGTACCTTGAGCAGTTGCTTCCGAAAAGTACCATTTGGGGAAGTGGAATTGATGATGAAGACCACAGATGGCTACTGAAACTCCTCAATAATAAGTATTTCGTGGATTGCGATTCGATTACTTGAGTACGGATGTTAAACACTTTATGCTCGTCACAATACATATGGTGATGTAGAGCTGATGGTCAAGTACCAGGAGTACTCCTCAAAAATTAACGGCTATGCATCGGGAAAAGCAAAATTTTGTAAAAGGTGATAAGTTGTCGACATTATGGCTTTTGTAACTAGATAAATTACAAACCGACCCACTAAAAAGCGTGAAAAAAAAATTTTTAGCAAAAAATGGAACCGACTTCCATATCAAAACACTACAAAGGCAAAAATAACTTTAATTTCGGAAGGCGGTGTCTTTAGTTTTGTATATATTTTCGTTTTTGACACCGCCTTCCGAAATTAAAGTTATTTTTGCCTTTGTAGTGTTTTGATATGGAAGTCGGTTCCATTTTTTGCTAAAAATTTTTTTTGATGACATAGTGGGTGGGGGGATCTAGATGGTGATTACGTCAGCAGTAATCATTTAATTTTTTACACATATAGCAACACACAGTGTCTATGCTTCAAAACGAAATGCATTTTCGGGGATTAATACAAATAATGAATTGTTTTCCGTGTTAGTAAAGTTTATTTAAATGAATATTATGTGTGTTACAGACTTTTGTTCCAAACCTATTCCTTATTTCTAGACTTATAACTGCTGCTCATGAATCAATCAATTTTACCAATGTTTACGGAAGCACAGGGGGAGGGGTAAGAGCTTTGCTTACTTTTGCTGACGAGGGGGAGGGGTGGGTTAAAAATTGCAAAAAATGTGCTTACGTAATACTTGAACGGCCCCTTTCCAGACAAGCCAGTAATTCAAAAATTCCAATGATTCGGCGCACAATTTTTTTGAAATTGCCAGATAAGTGAGTCTACTGTATTTCAGTAACAACGGCCCAACCTTGCCCTGCATGCCCTGTCATATGTACACTTGATGAGTTTATGTATGCATCAGCGAGTGAAGACCGCGTAGCTGATTATTAGGCTAAATTTATGTAAAATACATTTTTATCACCGACTCGCTGGAAAGAACGGGCAATTGAAAATGAGAAAAAATGTTTAGAAGAAGACAATCTGTAAAACACGTATAGAGCTCATAGTTTGGCCTAATTTGCAGGGAGAAAATGATGAAACATGGGTGGGTGTGGGCGTACCTTGGCCTGTTCCTTGGTGAGCATGTGGCTGTGCTTGCGGCGCTCCCCGCGCCCCACGGGCGGCTCGCCCGTGCTGGCCTGCCGCACGCAGCACACCATCAGCTCGATCAGGGACGACTCCTGCGCACAAACGTGTGTGGGTGTGGGCGTACCTTGGCCTGTTCCTTGGTGAGCATGTGGCTGTGCTTGCGGCGCTCCCCGCGCCCCACGGGCGGCTCGCCCGTGCTGGCCTGCCGCACGCAGCACACCATCAGCTCGATCAGGGACGACTCCTGCGCACAAACGTGTGTGGGTGTGGGCGTACCTTGGCCTGTTCCTTGGTGAGCATGTGGCTGTGCTTGCGGCGCTCCCCGCGCCCCACGGGCGGCTCGCCCGTGCTGGCCTGCCGCACGCAGCACACCATCAGCTCGATCAGGGACGACTCCTGCGCACAAACGTGTGTGGGTGTGGGCGTACCTTGGCCTGTTCCTTGGTGAGCATGTGGCTGTGCTTGCGGCGCTCCCCGCGCCCCACGGGCGGCTCGCCCGTGCTGGCCTGCCGCACGCAGCACACCATCAGCTCGATCAGGGACGACTCCTGCGCACAAACGTGTGTGGGTGTGGGCGTACCTTGGCCTGTTCCTTGGTGAGCATGTGGCTGTGCTTGCGGCGCTCCCCGCGCCCCACGGGCGGCTCGCCCGTGCTGGCCTGCCGCACGCAGCACACCATCAGCTCGATCAGGGACGACTCCTGCGCACAAACGTGTGTGGGTGTGGGCGTACCTTGGCCTGTTCCTTGGTGAGCATGTGGCTGTGCTTGCGGCGCTCCCCGCGCCCCACGGGCGGCTCGCCCGTGCTGGCCTGCCGCACGCAGCACACCATCAGCTCGATCAGGGACGACTCCTGCGCACAAACGTGTGTGGGTGTGGGCGTACCTTGGCCTGTTCCTTGGTGAGCATGTGGCTGTGCTTGCGGCGCTCCCCGCGCCCCACGGGCGGCTCGCCCGTGCTGGCCTGCCGCACGCAGCACACCATCAGCTCGATCAGGGACGACTCCTGCGCACAAACGTGTGTGGGTGTGGGCGTACCTTGGCCTGTTCCTTGGTGAGCATGTGGCTGTGCTTGCGGCGCTCCCCGCGCCCCACGGGCGGCTCGCCCGTGCTGGCCTGCCGCACGCAGCACACCATCAGCTCGATCAGGGACGACTCCTGCGCACAAACGTGTGTGGGTGTGGGCGTACCTTGGCCTGTTCCTTGGTGAGCATGTGGCTGTGCTTGCGGCGCTCCCCGCGCCCCACGGGCGGCTCGCCCGTGCTGGCCTGCCGCACGCAGCACACCATCAGCTCGATCAGGGACGACTCCTGCGCACAAACGTGTGTGGGTGTGGGCGTACCTTGGCCTGTTCCTTGGTGAGCATGTGGCTGTGCTTGCGGCGCTCCCCGCGCCCCACGGGCGGCTCGCCCGTGCTGGCCTGCCGCACGCAGCACACCATCAGCTCGATCAGGGACGACTCCTGCGCACAAACGTGTGTGGGTGTGGGCGTACCTTGGCCTGTTCCTTGGTGAGCATGTGGCTGTGCTTGCGGCGCTCCCCGCGCCCCACGGGCGGCTCGCCCGTGCTGGCCTGCCACACGCAGCACACCATCAGCTCGATCAGGGACGACTCCTGCGCACAAACGTGTGTGGGTGTGGGCGTACCTTGGCCTGTTCCTTGGTGAGCATGTGGCTGTGCTTGCGGCGCTCCCCGCGCCCCACGGGCGGCTCGCCCGTGCTGGCCTGCCGCACGCAGCACACCATCAGCTCGATCAGGGACGACTCCTGCGCACAAACGTGTGTGGGTGTGGGCGTACCTTGGCCTGTTCCTTGGTGAGCATGTGGCTGTGCTTGCGGCGCTCCCCGCGCCCCACGGGCGGCTCGCCCGTGCTGGCCTGCCGCACGCAGCACACCATCAGCTCGATCAGGGACGACTCCTGCGCACAAACGTGTGTGGGTGTGGGCGTACCTTGGCCTGTTCCTTGGTGAGCATGTGGCTGTGCTTGCGGCGCTCCCCGCGCCCCACGGGCGGCTCGCCCGTGCTGGCCTGCCGCACGCAGCACACCATCAGCTCGATCAGGGACGACTCCTGCGCACAAACGTGTGTGGGTGTGGGCGTACCTTGGCCTGTTCCTTGGTGAGCATGTGGCTGTGCTTGCGGCGCTCCCCGCGCCCCACGGGCGGCTCGCCCGTGCTGGCCTGCCGCACGCAGCACACCATCAGCTCGATCAGGGACGACTCCTGCGCACAAAGGGCTTCTTACTACTCATCTGCATACTTCTTATTTTTCTGATTATAGGCTCACGTTTGACCACCATCTCACCTGAGGGTAAGCTATGATGTGGTAAGTTGAAGCATGCTTACCTAGAAGTAACCTATTCACTCTTGATTTAAAGATCACTAGATTATAGCTATCAGGATTCAGAATAGGTAAATAGTGGTTCGTCGCAACTGCACGTGTGCCGGCCACGACGCGACGGCTTGCGCTGTCACAACTGTCTGTACCTACCTACTTAGTTTCATTGTATGTAATGTATGTACCTCAGAGCCAAAGATTGTAAAAACAAGCGCCAATCCCGCCGACAAACTGCTACGCAGTTTGCGCAAGTTGCTGGTGAATAATCCTGGCTACGAGGTTGTGTCTATGCAAATATTCTCCGTTAGCCAGACGAGAACAACCGGAGATAATGTGACGAATGGATTCTCCCGGTTTGTGACATGCCCGACATATGTCTACGGTACCATCCTTCACAATATATTTCCGATAGTTATTCGTCATCATAACTTCGTCCATAATCGCACAGACAAAACCTTCGGTTTCCCCGAAGAGGTCACCAAAACGTAGCCAGGCTACGGACGCTAATAAATCTACTTCAGACCCATGAAGGGCTCGGTAATAGCGTCCGTGAAGCTCCATGCTCTGCCATACTTCTCTGCGGTCATTAGTATCTAATACTACAGGTTTGCGCCAATTCTCGTTACCTAAGGAGAGCGGAGTGAGGCCTTTGTCCACCGCTACCACATCCCGATGCATACCCACGTCAGCGTTTAGGAAATAGTCCCTAAGACTGTATACCTCGCGGTTGTGCAGGGTCTTTGTATTTAAAAAACCACGACCACCGCATTTCCGGGGGATATACAGCCTCATCACCGATGAACGTGGGTGATGCATTCGATTTGCAGTCAGCGTTTTGCGGAACCGTCTGTCCAAGGCGTCAAGTTCAGTCTGAGCATAACCCAACTATTGAAGGCACGCACCTTGTTTCCGCCTGATAGAAGACTATTCAGTACTTTATTCAGACGGCCAAAGAAGCGTTCCTTCAATGACTGTTTAACATAAGCAGTATTGATGCCTAGTGCTTCTGACATACCCAAATACTTGTAAGTTTCAGTTGATCCGAGGGATCTCAGGTGTATGGAATCCGAGAGTTGAGTTCCCACGGATTCCATAATCTCTCCTCGCTTTACATGCATGACCGCACACTTGTCCACCCCAAATTCCATTCCGATGGCGCTACTGAAAGTTTATGTTACCTTCAGTAGCTCCATCAGTTGCAATTTGCTGGTGGCAAAGATTTTCAAATCATCCATGTAAAGCAAGTGTGATATGACCTGACCACCACTTCTCAACTGGTAGCCTAGCCCTGAACCCTCCAGCAATGTACTGAGAGGGTTGAGAGCCAGGCAAAACCACAGAGGGCTCAGACTGTCTTATTATTATTATTATTACAAACTCCAGTAGGGAATTCCACTACTTATTTTTTTTATTTTTTATTTCGTATAAGGAAAACAAACGATAGTAAGGCTTACATACAAAAATACGGTAAATATGCTACCCACAACGTTTTCCACGGATTACTATTTAAGGGCGCACCGAGTTTCTTGCGCTAATCGATTGTAGGTATTCTATGCGCTCCGTGTATGTGTGCGTGAGCTGGCTAGGCTAGACAGACAAAAACACGGCGGGGATCGCGCGCCGGTCGACTGAGATTTCTGGTTTTTCGCCAACCCCTTCCCTGTCTTGATTTCTTTACTTTGTTCCCCATTTCAAATACGCTACCATGAATTTTCATTCAATTTTCATCGTTATGTTACTAAATCCGTGCGTAAGCACAAGCGACTAAAGCGGACAAGACAGCGGCGCAGCGGCTCTGGATAAAATGGGCGAAACTCACGCGAATTTATGTATTTCCTTCTTATTGTTAAACAAATCAACATTTTGAAAATGTGAAATGTATACATTGTGTAAAACATGTAGTTTTGTTATTATTCAAAAACTGATGACCTTCCGCGAAGTATTCACGCTGTACTAAGCGTTTGTTGTGTTTTTTAGAAGTAACTTTGTGAATTTATTATATCAAGTTAACTTTATCAAATCATATTTCCATCGTGTATACCGCCTAGTATATATGCCCAATAGTACCAGTTTATTTCCTTAGACTTTAATTTAATTGTTTACTACTTCAAACAACCGTTATAAAACGCGTTTTTGGGTATAAAAAGCTCGGTGCCCCGTTAAAGACTAGAGCGACATATAATACGGTGTGATGTACGGTGTACTTTATAAACTAGAAGAAAAACAACAGTTAATAAAGTGTTATGCAGGATATATAAAATATAAATCTATACTAATATTATAAAGCTGAAGAGTTTGTTTGTTTGTTTGTTTGCTTGAACGCGCTAATCTCAGGAACTACCGTTCTGATTTGAAAAATTCTTTCAGTGTTAGATAGCCCATTTATCGAGGAAGGCTATAGGCTATATATCATCACGCTAACACCAATAGGAGCGGAGCAGTAATGAAGAATGTTTCAAAATCGGGGGATTTTTTTTTCCACGGGGACGAAGTCGCGGGCGGAAGCTAGTGATTTTATAAACCAGGCAAACAAAATTACACGTTAATCACAAAGTCAACGACCGATCCTTAATTATTGCACGGATTTGCTTCCTGAATATATTTTTGGCGAGGAAGAAAAATATACTGACTGTGCCAAACTCATTATTGTAAATCTCAACTAAGCGATGAAGAGATGAGCGTGAACCAGCATTGGATTTGCAACATGTACGAGGAACAAGGTAACTTAAATTCTTCACTGAGTCAGGACAATCAAACAGAGTCATGGAGGAGCTTTCGTCTCGACTGCAAGATAAGGAGATCGTATTTTTTAAGAAGTAGGAATATCTGTAGTTTAAAGCACGAAGGTATTTACGCTGTACCAACTTCAAAGTATCATTATATTTCTTGTACAGAGGGTTCCATATAGGTACCGCAAACTCTAATTGTGGCCTTATTATGGATTTTTATAAATGCAAAAAGGTGAAAGGGCGACGAAATCCCCTACATGCTCTCATTACGAAACCAAACATTTGGTAAGCCTTACTAACTATTTTGACTATATGAGCATCTAGATGCAGATTTGAATCAAGCTGAACCCCAAGATCACGGAGGGAAGTAACTTTATCTAGAAGTGTATTAGCAAGGCAGTAGTTGAACTTTGTTTTATTTTTCTTTTTGGTAAATGTTATAACGTGACACTTTGGAATACTAAAATAAAGGTTATTAGAAGAACAATATTCAGAAAAACGGTCCAGATCTTGATGAAAACCAATACAATCTTGTTGATTTAATATTTTTTTATAAACCTTCAAATCGTCCGAATATAAAAGAAATTTAGAATGTTGAAAACAGATTTTTATATCATTAATGAATAAAATAAATAATAAGGGACCCAGAATGGAACCTTGAGGAACGCCAGATGTGACCTGAATAGCGCTAGACTCAAAGTGGTCAACCACCACTTTTCGAGGTTTGTTAGTTATGTAAGATATAAACCACCGCAAAGGGTCACGTCTGATTCCGTTATAAGCAATTTTATTAAGCAGCAGTGTATGATCAAGTTGATCGAATGCTTTCTGAAAATCAGTATAAACCGCATCGATTTGTTCTCTGTTGTCTATACTTTCAAAGAGCAGAGATGTGAAAATAAGGAGATTGCTAATACAAGATCTACCCGTTACAACACCATGCTGTTCATTTATTAACGCACTGTGAATAGCCGGATATACCTCGTTATGTACTAGCTTCTCAGAGCTTGGAAAAAGCAGATAGCATAGAGATAGGTCGATAAGTAGCTACATCATGCTTGGATCCACTTCTATGAACTGGCACAATATCTGCATGTTTCCAGAAATCGGGAGACACCAAAAGATAAGAATTGATTAAATATGATAAATAAGGGTTCCCGTCTGGACCTGGACCATTAGATGATTCGAGTGACTTCAATTCTCTTCGTATAGAATCAAGAGAAAAATGCAGCTTACACAAATTGACATCATTGTCAACACCACGGAATAGAAAATACAGTGGAAGCACGGTAATATTATGTATACAGTATTCCGACTTCATACAAACAGACGAAGCGCGAGCTATACCTACGCGCCTCGATCTCGGTATGCGCTCGGTTTGATGACAGTCGCGACCGGCGACTGTGCCGCAGTGACGAACGGACGGTGTGTTGTTTTTTTAACAATATCCGCGCGATTTTTCGCTATAAATAAGTTCAAGTACATATTTAATATGACGAGTAGGATATATTGTGCTGTTTTTGGTTGCATGAATTCGTCAATAACGCATCCAGAGATAACTTTTTTTAGATTACCTGGAAACTTTGAAAGGTACCTAAGACTAAAATAGTTTTACTTACTAGTAGGTATATACATAATGTGTTTCTTTTTAATGGATAAGTATTTCCTTTTAGCTCCCGAAAAAATAATGTCTGGATTAATAAATAAAGTGAATAGAGTAAAGGAAAGTGATTGACACGAGTGAAATAGGTAGTTATAGGCGGTTCATGAATCATGATACGGTAGGGACGCTTGTGTTAAAACCTCGGGGCATGTGTGTTTTGTTTTGTTAGTTTGTATAATTCAAAGTAAAGACGTGGTATTTTATTATTAATAATAGTTGTTTATTGTACTGTGTGTATGAATAATACTAGAAAAAATATAAACATGTTTTTTAATAATTAAATACCAATCAAAAAACAACACGCATTTTTATTGAACACTTCCTATTCAATTCACAAACTATTTTATTTGTTGGAATGAAACGCAAAGTAGGCAAATGTAATTAAAATGCTGGAGGCGGCCAGCCCTATCGCATGTTTACGTACCGCGCGGCTGTAGGCATTTATTTCTAAGATACGGCCGAGTTACAACACTGTATGATCATATTACCGTGGTGGAAGTGCCGCTCAGTTATCGCGCGCGTTTCAACATTAGGCAAAGATGCGCAACATTAGCTTATTCGCTGTCAGATTCATGTCGCGATTGGTTGTCTCCAAAATACACGAAATATATTAGAAATTATGCATTGTTGTGCGGTTTTGACCTGCAAAGACGAAAGCAGAAAAAAGTATGTATCTTGTGGAGTGGTATCGTATCATCGGTAAGTATTAAACTTAGTTAATTTTAAATATATTTGATTTTAATGACAATACCACATTTCATAACTTCAATGTAAACTATAAACAATCTTATTTTCATTAGCACAACGTTTAAATCTACTTGGTCGTCATCTGGAGCAACATACTATAAATTCTAGTAACTTCGACGCTACTCAATTAGGGTTGGGACACATTCGTAAAGTAGGTCCGTATCGATATTTTTTATTTATTTCTACCTCTTCATTTCATAGCTGGCACCATTATTCAGAAAATTGTTTTCGGACGGTTCATGTGTATAATTCATAAATGTTTAACTAAGATTGCACAGAAACGTCGACGTTTTATCTACACGTAGCATGCATCCGTCTGTAGTAGATACGGGTCGCTAAGCACACCGCCTATTGTACACTTATTTTTATAAATGATTGTCCTTTGTTAAGTTAAGGTGTACAATAAAGTATATAATAATAATAATCACACTAATATTATAAGCCAAAAGTTTATGTTTGTTACTTCTTCACGCTCGAAAGGCTGAACGGATTTCAACAAAACTTGGTACACGGGTAGACCATGTCCTGGAATAGCACATATGATTTTTTTCCGAGACTATGTTCCCTAGGGATAACTTTCTACTTTCATGCGGGCGAAGCCGCTGGCAGCAGCTTGTCCTACTAATATCCTACTATCCTACTAATATTATAAATGCGAAAGTTTATGAGGATGGATGGATGTTTGTTACTCTTTCACGCAAAAACTACTGAACGGATCTTAATGAAATTTGGTAAGTAGATAGTTGCCATCCTGGAATAACACATAGGCTACTTTTTATCCCAAAATTCCCACGGGGTCGGGATTTACGCGGGAAAAATCTCCCACGCGTACGAAGTCGCGGGCAAAAGCTAGTAGTTAATAAAGATAACATCACATAATGTAAACCGTAACACATCAATTTCTGAATATTGACCTCAAAAAAAAAGTAATTTAAATATTTCAGTTTTCCCCAAAATCCTTTTATTAATGAAAATTGATGTTTATTGGGTCATCAATATTCCAAAACATAATCTATCATCAGTTAGGGGAATTTCCTAGGTTTAATCATATTACCGACTTAATGAAAGCCATCACGGCAAAATATATTAATATACGCTTTCATCACCTATTAAATTAAACATAAACCTATCAAAACGGCAATTATTAAACAAACATGTATTATTTCAAGGTCAATAAATATTTTTAATAATATCTATTATCGTTTCATTAATCACTAGCTTGTGCCAGCGGCTTCGCCCGCGTGAAAGTAATACTTTATTATATGAAAATAATTTATAGCCTATCTATAGCACTCAAGAATAATCCAACTACATAAAAGGGAAAGAAATTTCAGAATCGGTTCAGTAGTTTCAGAGATTACCCCTACATACAAACCTACAAATTTTACCTCTTTAATATTAACATAGATTCTATTTTTTGAAGATGATCAACCTTTTTCATTACTGAGCATTTGTATGATATCGATAATTTATTACATTGCTCACACGAATAAAATACGTAACATCGATATTAAAATATCGATGTTTGTCTACATCTACATTTGAGTAGCAAAAGACATTACATGTGCATGCAAATATGACATCTATGTCAAAGTACTTAGCGTTCTGAATAGAATAAATTGGTTTCAGCGCCATCTAGCGTTGAGTAGCTGTAGTCGTTATAAATTATTCGATTGAAGTTTTTTAAACAATAAACGCCTTTATTGATTATGTCATGTCAAATAATAACAACTTTCGGTCGTTGTAATAAGTCTCAATATTTAACAGTATTAAGAAGATGTTTTGTTAAAAGTTGCGTTTCAACTTTGTACCCAATTATATCAATGTTTTTTTATGTGTGTATTGGACAATTTGATTTGCAAATGTGTAAGTTTGGCGACACTGGTTCTCGTTTTGAGAGAGTGTAAGGGCACTTCTACTTAATTTCCTGTTCAGTGGTCAACACTATTAGGGGGTGGTGTCCAAGAGTGGTTGTCAAAAGTTCTCAGCTTATATACAGAGCGGAAAATGTAGCGAATAAGTTACAGGTAGTTACAGGATCATAAGAGGAGATTTGATTGTAGTGAACCGTTGTTGGGATTTTATTTGTAATTTTGCAGCTGGCAACATATGTTCAGATTTTTATTTTTATATTGGTAGCAAGACTATCTTCAACAGCATTGATATAACTTTTATAGGATCTAACGGTAATTCCCAAAGATGCCTGAAGATATCAAATGTTTTGTGTGTTTATACAAATACAAAAAGTCAGCTTATGCACTAAGACGAACATAACCCAGAATTTATTTACCTAACAGCAATTTAAGTGTGGAGGTTTTTAGAAATTACTGTCGAATTATAATGACGATCAGTCAGCTTCGCTCTAACTAGACTAGATCTTACCATTGATAACCGCTCATTTCTGGACTTAATATTGACTATAAAGCAATGAAGCTCTGATATTGTGATTTGTTAATTTAAAATACGACCTTATACCAGCAGAAAAACATGAGCACGGCGTGATAAAGCACTGGTTATCTTAGAGTAATTTTCTGCAAAATCCGGAAAGACACAGTGGGCAGTAACGATAGTCAGTACATGGATGGCTACGATTTTGCGTGTCCATAATAAAGTTTGGATGTGTAAAGTGCTTGTGACATATTATATCAAGGTTCATTGAGTTAGTGTGAGGTGTGCGTACCTGTCGGTTGTCGAGCGCCTCCTCGTTGGGCCCCGCCTCCTCCAGCAGCAGGTCGGTCATGCACTCCCAGTCCTTCATCATGGGGTTGGACTCGATCAGCGAGTCCACCAGGTACGCGCCGTGCTCGTGCAGCTGTACACAACATATTCTATTACTCAACCCCATTTCCAAAACTTCCATAATTTAACACATTAGAAACCTGCAATTCGTTCGTGAATACCAAGAATTTTATGTAAAGCGGGAGGACTTACAATCACGTTACACGCTCCGACACAATTAAAGATTAAACAATCCAAATTATCGACTAAAAATACATTCAACTAGTCCGTATGCGTCACAAAAATCGCACCTCTTTAAGAATTCCCTTCAAAGTCATTTTAAACCTATTAATCAGTGGTAGACATATGACTGTAAGGAAAGGCAATTTATTTAAATTTCAGAATAAATCAATATATTTGGTTTTTTGTTTACCAGGGAATAAAAAAGCAAGGTAATGCAAATTATTAAAAAGTTAAATTTTATTTTATCAGCAAAAATTACAACAAATTCCTTAAAATTAACTTAATACCTAGTGTTACCCCCTCCTAGCCCCGATGACTGCTTCCATTCGTTCTCTCATGGACCTAATTAACTCACCGTTTCAGTTCATCCCAAAGGTGCTCAATAAGGTTCAGGTCTGGACTTCGCGCCGATCAACACATCCCAACTTCTTGCAGGTAGTGTCTTACAATTAATGCGGTGTCACAGCGGGCGTTATTATGCATTAACGTGAACCCACTGCCTACAAAACCCGCATAAGCGACAACCTGCTCCTCTAAGATCTCTGTTATATACCGAGAAACAGTCAGCAACCCTTGCCCGCGAGCACTTCCAGTCCGCGAAACACACACAAGGTTCGTTTTGCCGTCGATTGACATGACCTCAGAAACTGCACGAGCCACCCCCGTCTCTTGAATACAGGCTTGTGCGAATCGTTCCCCTTGCCTTCTTTACATGGTCAATTTTGGCCCTGTAGCAGCCCTGTGAGCTGCAATTTTCTTCTCCCGCATTCTTCTTCTAATCGTAGAGACGTTTACAGAAGTTCTGCGAGCTGATCGCAGTTGTTGTTGCAGCTCAACAACAGCAATGGAGAACCGATTACGTAAAGACGTCGAAACAATGAAGCGATCGTCTCTTTCGGATGTGCACCGGTGTCTTCCAGATCCACGTCTTCGGATATAGCCACCAGTGGCGTGCAGAGATTTGAGACAGGGCAAGCACGGCTAAAATACCGACTACCTATCCTAGCTGACTCTTACCGCTCGACGCCATAGGCTTCGCATGTTTGTTTGCGATCACCACGAATTTCTAATTGATTGTTGGTTACATAACAAGTCACTCAAATGATATCCAAAGTAGTTTTGGAAAAAGCAATGTGAAGTTAATTTTATGGTCTGCGAAAATTAATTAAAATTCAAAATAAATTACCTACTTTACAAGTTTACCCAGAAAACAAACTGCATGAATCAATCGTTTGAAAATGTATTTATTTCTGTCAATTTTCGTGTTGTGCCTTTCAATATCTAACTTAAACTGGCTATTCAAACTAATCTCTTTTCTACTTTTACCAAAAGAAAGAATCCAAAGAAAGATTCCAGATGTTTTTCTGAAGAATCATGGTCAGCAACCGCTTTGTGAAAATTATTTAAATCTGAATATCCGTTACAGGTCCAAACATTCTTATTATCTAGATTTGTAAACAAAATGCAAGGTAAACAAAACAATGTGTTTGTGTGTACACAACCTGTTAGCCAGTTATAATTATTATATGGCTTTTTATCAAAACAACGAGTAGCGTTAACTTTTGAGTTAGATTCAACCCGGGTATACACCCTCCCTTTGCAATCAATTTTACTTTTTCTTCAAAGATATCGTCGAAAACGCGGCAGATCTTAATTTATTTAAACACACTTCGCCAGCACAGATCTCACAGGTATAATTTTCAATTTTTTACAATAAACTTACAAAACAAAATTATTCACTAATAGAAACAATATGAAGAAAAACCTTTCCAACAATAATAAACTTTATGAACTAATATGACCAAAACGTATGAATTAATCGGTCATTAGATCATCCTACTTGCTTGCGCAAGTTTTATTTAATTTATAATTTTCTACTATCATATATCCGAACGCATCTTACATATTAGAATACAGATTCCTATTTGACCGCGGTTTTTGAGCTGACCAATAACTCCTTCCCTAGTATCCAATTCCCACAAATGAGAGAAGAAATGTTCACCGCACGCGCCACTGATTGGAGCATTCATCACCCCTCAAATCACATTACGTCACCTCCGGCCAGCTTAAGTTGACCTCTAAAATTATTTTTCCCATCCCTATCGATTTTAGAGGTCAACTTAAGCTGGTTTTTGTGGCCGCCGGCGGCCTTCCGTGATTCACCGGCACATCCGCTGTGATTCGCAAGAAAAAGGTCGCCATAGTGTGGCTCTCGAGTCTTCGTCAAAAAACCGCCGTGAAGTTACCACGCCAAGACAAGTCCCCGCGTCGCGCCGAGATAATTAAACTGCTAATATATCTATAAATCTAAAACTATCAACTATTCGTGTTGGCCACACACGTGTGACGAAATAAAGACCAAAGTGAAAGTGTTCAGCAACTAAGAAGAAAGAGATTCAACCCACGTGCAACATCTTTCTCAATCTGTTCATACATCCACGTGCTACATCCAGGGAATATCCAAGTAAGTCCTACTTCCCATCCTGGTCAGCTCATAACTGTGTGTGGTCAATGTTTCACCGCCAAAATTATTTTCCCGCCACGGTCCTTCGAGAATCTTCCGCACCATAACTTTGGTCCAAACGAGCCGGATTCAAAGAATCTGCGATCTTCTATACTTTTATAAGTTTACCGCAACATAATTATAGGTCTCATACCTAGGATTTAGGTCAAAATACCTAAAATACAAAGTTCGTAAAAACGCCATATTGGACGCGTACCTAACGTTCAGTAGTATCGTACTTACATTCCCGCTAAATACATAATTCATTGAGAATTGCTGTATCAACTTAATATTTCTCCTATTGCATTGAAATAGCATAGGTAAATATTCTAACCGCTTATTATCGTGAGTTATCTCGGCTAACTTACCTACAACTTATATTCAACCGCATTCCTTTGGTTATACCCGCTTAAAATAATATTATTCTAATCTACCCGCTATACCTAACAATTATCCGTAATATTTTCTGTTAATATTCCAACATGGAAGATCTTAAAATAAAAGTCAAATTACTTCAAGCTAAAAATCAAGCAATCTTTGAACGTTTATCGTCATTATATGAAACTTCTAAAAAGGTAAATACGTCTAGTATTGAGCTTCGTTCCGCGGAAACATTCATGGCAGACACAGAGATTCTCTCAGTTACCCGTCAAGAATTTAGTTCCAATTTAGATAAAATAAATACCTATTCTTTACAATTAAATCCTGATCATAAAATTGATTATAACAGTCTTACATCTTTCGACGGTGTTTACACGCGCGTAGAACGAGTGCGTTCTCTCATTGCCACGTAATATTCAAGGTCATCGACCGAGTCAGCGTCGCATGATAACGTAAACCAATGTAAAAGTGGGGTCAAACTCCCACCGATTCAAATTCCGTCCTTTGATGGTAGGATTGATAACTGGCCTGTTTTCTATGAATCATTTAAATCAAATATCCATAGTAATTTAAACCTTACAGATTCTTAACGTGTGCAGTATCTGATCGGTAATTTAAAGGGAAATGCATTGCAAATTACCGCCGGAATTATTCCGTCAGGTGATAATTATACCGCTATCTGGGACAGTTTAGTTAAAAAGTATCAGGATAAACGAGCATTAGGCTCACATTACATGTCTAACATATTAAATATTAAACCCGCAATTAATAATTCCGCATCTTTAAATAGTTTCATAGAAAGTTTTCACGCGTCTGTTTCTGCTTTAGAACAATTACAAATTAACGATTTAAAAGATTTCATTTTGTTAAATTTAGCTTTGAGAAAGTTGGACCCCGCTACCGTACATTTATTCGAAATGCATAAAAGAGATGAGGAAATTCCTACTTATACGGATTTCGTGGAATTTATAAAATCGCAAGTTAAGATATTAGATCGAACTGTATCATCTCGCACCGCGTTAGTGAGTAACAACACCAATAAAAATAATAAGTATTCTCGCAATCAGTCACGTAATAGTACAGTACATACTTTTGTTGCTTGCGATAATAACCAAATTTGTTTGTATTGCAATAAAGGTGATCATTGTAAACTTTACACTTGTCCAACCTTTCAATCACTCTCAGCAAATTCGCGTTTGGACTTTATTAAA
Source organism: Tholera decimalis (assembly GCA_943138885.2). Taxonomy (NCBI): domain Eukaryota; kingdom Metazoa; phylum Arthropoda; class Insecta; order Lepidoptera; family Noctuidae; genus Tholera; species Tholera decimalis. The sequence goes on along the minus strand of OW964566.2, from coordinate 964,675 downwards.
AACAAACGTGGATGTGTAAACTGCCTTAGTTTAACGCACACTGCTTCACAGTGTAAATCTATTCATAATTGTAGAACATGTAACAAACGACATCATTCTCTTTTACATTTAGAAAACAGCTGTCAGCCGCCGAGATCGGTCCCAAATGACGCTGTCACTAGCTCCGCGAACTCGCAACAGGTGGCACTGTGTGCGTGCTCTCGCATAGGTACAAATACGCAACGTACTACAGTACTTCTATCAACTGCGAGAGTCTACGTTGATAACAAATATTGTAAACACGTTTCCGTGAGATGTTTAATAGATAACGCTTCGCAAAATAATATAATTACTTCCGCCTGTTGTAAAAAACTACAATTAAACATTATACCACTTTCAAACACATTAAAATTTATAAAGGGTGTCGGAACTTCTTCGCGGCCTATCATAGGTTACGTTGAGATTACAGTTACTGCTAACAATAAAATTAAATCTTTTAAAATTACCGCTCTTGTTGTCGATTGTATCACGGACAACTTGCCATCTCACCTTGTTGACACTTCTGCAGTGCAACATTTGTTTGATTTACCGCTCGCAGACCCACTATGGCATGTACCTGGTGAGGTCGAATTGCTTCTAGGGGCAAAACTGTTCCCGTATGTATTACTTCACAATAAAATTATCTCACCTACCGCTCCATCCGCTATTGAAACCGTGTTTGGTTACATTCTTATGGGTGAGGTACCCGCTAGTTTATCTAATAATAATTATAGTCCCGCTGAATTAAATACCGCTTCATATTTTTCTACCGCGCTAAATATAGATAATTCTCATTGTTTTCTTTACACAAATTTTGGAATATTGAAGAAATACCTTCAAAATCTTTTATGAGCCCTGCGGAACTGGAGTGTGAACAGCTGTACGCTTCTACTGTGTCACGTGACTCCATTGGTAGGTATTGTACCGCGTTACCATTCTGTAAAAATCCAGATTCAATTGGAAATTCTTATGCTGACGCTTATCGACGTCTAATCAGTTTGGAAAAAACTAAGCTTCGCGACTCTGCTTTGCGCGCTAGTTATAATGAAATAATCCAAGAGTATATCGATCAAAATTATTTAACTGAAATTACGCCTAGTTCTGTTGATCAGACTGTAGGTTATTACATACCGCATGACCCTGTTATTAGGAATGATAAACAATCCACTAAAGATCGCATCGTTCTTGACGCGAGCGCTAAGTCTCATACTGGCGTGGCATTGAATGACTTGTTACACATAGGGCCGAATTTACAGGCCGACATATTTTTATTACTTTTAAAATTCCGTTTGTTCCCTATTGCAGTTACAGCTGACATAAAACAGATGTATCTTCGAATTGCTGTTATTGATGAGCAATTGAGCATCGAAAATACCATAGAAGATTTTTCAACCTATTCGCGTTTTTCAATTTAACCGAGTTGCATTTGGTCTCAAGTCCAGTCCCTTTCTAGCCATGCGCACTGTGCGCCAGCTATCATTAAATAAAATATTGCGCATAATCGTATACATTCTGAGATTTTTGCAGATTATTCTTTATGATAAAATACACAAAACAAAATTACCTCGTCATTTAGCCGTTTCTATGGGTTGCGTGACAAATATAGTAGGTTTTACTGATGCTAGCTTGAATGCATATGGCTGCGTCATATACTTACATGTCACTGATACAAATGGTAACACACACGTAAATTTGGTGTGTGCTAAATCCAAAGTTGCACCTGTTAAGGTCGTATCTCTAGCTCGTCTAGAGCTCTGTGCCGCTGTTCTATAGTCTAAATTAATTAAACTAGTTTATGACACTTACCGCTCTCGTACCGCTATTAATAATATATTTGCCTTTCCGATTCTACAATTACGCTTTCATGGATTCATTCCTCACCACACAAATGGAACATTTTTGTTAGTAACCGCGTCGCTAAATGTCAAGAAAATCTTGATCCTAAGCATTTTTATCATATTAACGGAACCAATTTCGTTGGAGCCAAGGCTCAGTTGCAAGAACTACTTGCTAACCGCTACCGCATAGAGTGGAAAATGATTCCACCCCGCGCTCCCCACTTTGGAGGGCTGTGGGAATCAAATATTAAAGCTATTAAAACGCATTTATACCGAGTTATCGGTTCTCAACTTCTTACCTATGAGGAGCTTTCGACTGTTCTCACTGAAATTGAGGCAGTTCTAAATTCCAGACCGCTTTGTGTCCTGAATGAGGATCCGTACCCACAACCGCTTACTCCCGCTCATTTTATAATGGCTTCTCCGTTGACTTCGTTGCCTGTCATGAATGTTCCCGAAACGACGAAGTCTCTAACTTGCCGCAAAAAATTGCTTGACCAGATGATTTGTAGTTTCTGGAGGAGATGGCGTATAGAATATTTACATCTTCAAGTTAGACAAAAATGGTTGAATGCCGCAGACAATATTAAGTTTGGTACAGTGGTTCTCATACATCAGGATGATGTCCCTCCTTTACGTTGGCCAATGGGTGTAATCACCGAAGTTTTTCCCGGCAAGGATGGGACAACCCGCGTTGCTATGGTGAAGACATGCAGTGGCTCTTTCAAGAGACCCGTTGTCAAACTATGTCCTTTACCTTCTCAATAACATCACCGCGTAATAACCCAAATTTCGCTGTAGTTAACATATTTAAAATATTTTTTTCTTAGTACGCTTAAATATATTATTATATTTCTCTCCTTTTGAGAATATTACATATCCTCCAAAGCCGGGCAGGATGCTTGCGCAAGTTTTATTTAATTTATAATTTTCTACTATCATATATCCGAACGCATCTTACATATTAGAATACAGATTCCTATTTGACCGCGGTTTTTGAGCTGACCAATAACTCCTTCCCTAGTATCCAATTCCCACAAATGAGAGAAGAAATGTTCACCGCACACGCCACTGATTGGAGCATTCATCGCCAACCAATCACCAGCACATCCGCTGTGATTCGCAAGAAAAAGGTCGCCATAGTGTGGCTCTGAATCTTCGTCAAAAAACCGCCGTAAAGTTACCACGCCAAGACAAGTCCCCGCGCCGCGCCGAGATAATTAAACTGCTAATATATCTATAAATCTAAAACTATCAACTATTCGTGTTGGCCACACACGTGTGACGAAATAAAGACCAAAGTGAAAGTGTTCAGCAACTAAGAAGAAAGAGATTCAACCCATGTGCAACATCTTTCTCAATCTGTTCATACATCCACGTGCATCCAGGAAATATCCAAGTCAGTCCTACTTCCCATCCTGGTCAGCTCATAACTGTGTGTGGTCAATGTTTCACCGCCAAAATTATTTTCCCGCCACGGTCCTTCGAGAATCTTCCGCACCACTACTAAAAAAAGTGGCCCCCTGCAATCAACAATTAACCATTGCTTTTACCGCTTTTCAATTCGAACGGGTTGCAAAATAAGCAGTGCCTTCAAAATTACAGTAACATGATAGTAAGTGAAATATGTTACTAACATTTAGAATTCAAAGTTTTTTTATTATTGTGGATCTTGTTGTCTGAAATAAAGAACGATTATATAATATATTTAAACTCGAACACGCGCACACATTTTTACGCACACAGTCACACTTTTGCTGTACACTACACGAGACACGCTGTATGAAATTTAAGCAGGCCGTAATAGTACTTTGGCTCACATGACTCTGGAGCGCTGTCCACGCAATGAATTGGCGATGAAATTACGATGAATTAGTTACAAATTAACGTAATAGATGGCGCGTAATTCGCGAAGTGTTGTTCCGTGAGATCGCGGGCTAGCTCGTTTGGCAAAGGTCGGGGAGGATTAACGCAAGTACGCGGACGTCTCACATTTAATCCGGATCGCCCGTTTTCTGCCGTTGTAGGGAGGTGCAATTAATGGCCGTTGTAATGCGTATTTTGATAACATTTTTTTATCGTTACGTGCTAATGAGATCTGTTGTGTTTAAGAATTGTAACTGTTGTCAATTTAAAGGTCGTTAAACATAATTTTAAATTGATACCAATATTAATTAGGTTTAATGTATTCGTTGATGGCGGGATATGCTTGAAACTTATTTTCGGAGAGGTGCGATTTTTGTGATGCCGAGTGTTTAATAAACTATTTGAGTTAATAAAAAAAAAGAAGATAAAATAAACATATTTATAAAACAATAAATACGTAAATGCATTGTCGATTTTCTGTTCTTCCTTACATGACGGTTTACGAACGACTGTTCGCTACCAATAATAAAAGGGCTCGACAGGGTTTCCTTTTTTTAACTTAGCACCTAAGTACATATTGTGGAATACAAATAAAGATTGACTATTGCGCATTCTACGGTTTCTACCGTCTGTTGTATTTGGCCGTATACAAAAGGAAGGCTGGTAGCCGGCGCCGATCCAAACCTGATCTAGGCCTATCTAGTAAATTATATAAAGCAAGCAGATTGAAGCAGAGCGAGCAAAATGTCGTACTCACCGGACGATGATTTGGTTTTGTTAGAAATTGGGCGGAGCCAGCGTTGACCGAAGCGTGTCGAAAATAGTCGGAAGTTGTCGGCGACGTACGGCACTTATCGGCGCTTGTTCATACAAATGCGTGCGCCGGTTACCTGCGTGGGCCTATAAGCGCTGGTAGGTTGCCGGCTTTGTTTCTGTGTACGGCTTATGAGTGGAGTGTGAGGTACCTCGAACTCTATGAAGAACTGCACGAGGTCCCGGATGAGCGGCGTGTTGGGCAGGCGCACCTTGCCGCGGCGCGAGCGCGCGGGCGGCGGCGGCTCGTCGCTGCGGAACAGGCGCACGTTGAGGAACTCGCCCGCGGCCGCCGCCACGCCCCGCTGTGACGAGTACAGTGTGAGGTACCTCGGACTCTATGAAGAACTGCACGAGGTCCCGGATGAGCGGCGTGTTGGGCAGGCGCACCTTGCCGCGGCGCGAGCGCGCGGGCGGCGGCGGCTCGTCGCTGCGGAACAGGCGCACGTTGAGGAACTCGCCCGCGGCCGCCGCCACGCCCCGCTGTGACGAGTACAGTGTGAGGTACCTCGGACTCTATGAAGAACTGCACGAGGTCCCGGATGAGCGGCGTGTTGGGCAGGCGCACCTTGCCGCGGCGCGAGCGCGCGGGCGGCGGCGGCTCGTCGCTGCGGAACAGGCGCACGTTGAGGAACTCGCCCGCGGCCGCCGCCACGCCCCGCTGTGACGAGTACAGTGTGAGGTACCTCGGACTCTATGAAGAACTGCACGAGGTCCCGGATGAGCGGCGTGTTGGGCAGGCGCACCTTGCCGCGGCGCGAGCGCGCGGGCGGCGGCGGCTCGTCGCTGCGGAACAGGCGCACGTTGAGGAACTCGCCCGCGGCCGCCGCCACGCCCCGCTGTGACGAGTACAGTGTGAGGTACCTCGGACTCTATGAAGAACTGCACGAGGTCCCGGATGAGCGGCGTGTTGGGCAGGCGCACCTTGCCGCGGCGCGAGCGCGCGGGCGGCGGCGGCTCGTCGCTGCGGAACAGGCGCACGTTGAGGAACTCGCCCGCGGCCGCCGCCACGCCCCGCTGCGACGAGTACACCAGCTCGTACACGTTCTCGCAGTCCTTGTCCGTCAGCACGTCCGGGTGCATGCGGCATCTGCACCACGCCACACGTTATACCACACCTCACACATGCTGGCTACTCATGTCAATGGATTGCATGTAGTGAAGATAACAATGTTAAGGTGACAAGAATGGATCGAGATATAACAAGTTTAAAAGTGTAAATAACATAAAGATTGAAAGAAGTCACTTATCGTGGTATGGACATGTAATGAGAAGGGATCACACACAAATGAGATTAAAAAAAACTTTTTTGCAATAAATAAAACCGACTTCCATATTAAAACACTACAAAGTCGGTGTTATTGTTTTTGTATTTTCTTTTTTTTTTCACACCGCCTTCCGAAATTAAAATTATTTTTGGCTTTGTAGTGTTTTGATATGGAAGTCGGTTTTATTTTTTGCAAAAAAGTTTTTATTTTCGGGCTTTTTAGTGGGTCAGTTTGTAATTAATTTAGTTACAAAAGCCAAAATGTCAACTACTTATCACCTTTTAAAATATTGTTTTTCCCTATGCAGAGCCGTTGATTTTTGAAGAATTCTGGTATTTCACCATTAGCATTGTGACGAGCAAAAAGTGCTTCACATCCATATCAAAGTTCCCTCGATTTCTCCATGATCCCATCATCAGATCCTAACGTGATGACAATGGGACCAACTAGAAAGTATACCCTTTCAAACTAAAAAATAATTTTCCAAATCGGTCCAGCCGTCTTTGAGATATGAGGTAACATACATAAAAAAAGAAAAAAAGGGTTCAAGACGAACTGAGAACCTCCTCCTTTTTTGAAGTCGGTTAAAAAAAGACTTTCCAAATCGGTTCGTAAATGACGTATGCGCGAACAAAAAACGCAATGCAGAGTAAACGAAAAGATCGTCAATGTAGATTTTTTTTTAGACTTTTGTTGATTTTTCAGAAACGGCTCGTCCGATTTCGATAAAATTTTCATGGGACCATTTGGGAAGTATACCCTTTTTAACAAAAAAAGAACTTTTCAAATCGGTTGGCAAGCGACGAAGTTATGCGTGGACAAACATAAAAAAATACAAACATCCGAATTGAGAACCTCCTCCTTTTTTAGAAGTCGGTTAAAAAGTGATGGGTTTGAGTGTTAATAGAATGATACAGTAATCACCACGTAAGTTGGCAAGGTTTTGGCGTAGTGGGGGTAAGTTCGCGCATCGTGCACTTAGTGGAAGAAAAAATTAGTCGCTTTTATTTTTATTGCTTATCATTATTCTATGGTTATTGCTATCAATTATTTTTAATCATGTCTGTTCAGAAGAATGTTAAAGAAACGGAGAAGAGGAATTCATTCGTTAATTCGGTAGTATAAATAAAATAGATATAATACATAAATACATTTAAAAGTGAAAAAAATGTATTTAAAACAATATTAAAAATAATATGTTCTCGTCGTCACAATCTATACTAATATTATAAAGAGGTAAAATTTGTAAGTTTGTATGTAGGGGGTAGTCTCTGAAACTACTGAACCGATTTTGAAAATTCTTTCGCTTACATGTAGCTGCATTTTCCCTGAGTGCTATAGGCTATAAATTATCTTTATATCATGCATATTAGCCGAGCTATTATAATCTTTGTCAAGCAAGTCGGGGACGGGATCCCGTGGAATATTTTCGACTTCTACGCAGACGAAGTCGCGGGCAGAAGCTAGTTAGTTAATAAAACTACTACCCCTTTTATTCTTCTTTTTTCCCGGTGTCCTAAAGACAATGACGAATTCGGAATTTCAACCTTCCTTAACTATAGTGTCAACTGTTCTTTCTAACGTTTTAATAGTCTGCGTAAAACGGTATTTGGTCCTGGCATTGTATTGTAATCAACGTAACAAAAACTAAATTTAAAACAACAACTCGTAACAAAAACAAAGGGTACAACTTTCGTGTACGCAAGTTGTACGATTTCTTACATCGCACAATTTCTGTATCGTAGCATAAGCATTTTTATGTGTTGTAAAATGATTCTTTACATTAAGGTGATACGTAAAAAATAAGACATAGCTCGAGGGGCGTAGCTTAACGGAAGACGCGGGGAGCACCCCCGCTAGAATACATTGCAAACTCGAGCGCACGCTCGCGGTGAGTTTGCGATGTAGTTTGTGTGTTTTGATGTTTTAGAATAGAGAAGGCACGGAGTCGCCAAAATCAAATACATTTCTTTTTAATCTGAATTAAACTAACTTATTCATTATATTGTTAGGTATTTAGTGTTTTACTTTATTTAAGAATGACAAAAAATAATATAACGTGTGTAAATGCACAGACCGTAACAGTAAATGATCATATTGACCTAAGAAAAAGAACTACTAGTGTAGTAAACAAATTCTTACTATGATTTTATTTAATTAATTTACTTAAAATGAGTAGTAACAAAAAGTTGCTTCGAAACTACGCTTTTTAACACGCTTTTATTAGGTCGACCTGTATGTAACTAACTATGTAATAGAATCTAAGGCAACTACTTTAACCATCTTCCAAGGGTCGTAGCGTAATGAAAATTAGCAACTGTATGTAGTTCTGATGACAATACAATAATATGGTACTGTCGAACTGATCTGATGATGAAGCCGGAAGATATGAACTGGAACTTCATGATGGAAAATCGTATCATAGCTGTTTTGAATTTCTTAGAAAAGTCTTGTAATGAACTTTGACCACGATTAGGTTTCAAGGTCTGATGATGAAGCCGGAAGATAGGCAGTGGCATTCCATGATGGAATATCGTATCATTGTCGTGTTTGTACTTGTGAGAAAAGCCACGTAATGGACTTTGAACACGATCAGGTTTCAAACAGGATCAGGTTTGAGGATAACAAACCTAAAGAAAATCCGTTATCGGTTTTCTTAACCTTTTTGTCAACTTTTTGTGATGTCACTTTCAAATCCTCTGGGGTGATTGACCGTTTAATTGTTCACTACTCGTGGGAATAATATAAAAACAGAAACAGCAACACAAAGAAAACGGAGGCTACAAAAAAAAGGAAAAGCGCGAACAATTTTTTTGTTTTTACGTGCACTTATAAAAGCGTGTTTTTCTAGTGATTTTTAAACTATTAATTTATTATTAATTAATTAAAGATTATTCATCCAATTAAATTTTTTGATGGATATTTTCTCACGAATAAAAGTCAGAGATTTAATTAAAAATTACTAAAATCTATAACTACACTATTTTCTTGGAATACATGTCTGTCGCCTTCATTTAATATTTCATCAGAGACATTTCCCCCGCGTGTTTTATTTTCTTTGTTTGTATCCTTGCCCCTATTTTTATTAATTACATATTCTGGATCACGGATCTCTCATGTACCGAGGATCTACCAGTCATATCATTATTTTCAATCTCTATTTCATATGGTAGAGGCTCATCATCTTCACTGACCTCTAGTGAATGCACTAAATCATCGTCGCGTATTTCCCTTTCCGTGTCCAACTGGCGACATCGGTCTCGCGAAATACACACGCTTTTGTATTACTACACAATTCAACCAACCCGTGCTCAACTCGCGTCAAATGAGTACGTTTTTGCGGTCAAGCAACGTTAAAAGAGGTTTTACAAAATAGTGTGCAATTGAATTGAACACGGTTTTTTAACTGGTCTGTTCGAAACAAATCCGTACTGATTTAGCGGGGTGCGTCTCATATCATAAAAAGTTATTTGGTATATTTTCATTTCAATAACGTTCACAAGATAGTGAGTTATACCAACTGTTGATGTAATTTCTTTAGACATAACATTTATATACTCTAAAACTTATTTCGTATAACGTTATTGGATATAACGTTTATTTAATCGAAAATCATTAAGCCTATCGTTTAAAATATATAATATTGCGAGTAATTTGATTGAGCGTGCTGCGGAAGCGGCGTGACAGAAACGAATTGCTGCGAAACCGATTCCACGTCTGTTCCATGTCTGTCCTACCCCTAGAGTGTTATTTAAAAACGCGTAGGCGCGGAGGGGCGAGGCGGCCCGCGAGGTGAGGAGCAGGTGGTTTTAACACTCGCCGCCGCGGCTGAGGCTAGTCAGCGAAGCCAGCCAGCAAGCCGCAGCCGCGGTGGTGAGCGTGAAACACATCTGCGAGGATAAGCTTGCATGGGACCGCCGGAGCCCTGCAGCACCGGAGCCGTGACAGAAACTATGCCTCTAGTTTCTGTCACGGCTCCGGTGCTGCAGGGCTCCGGCGGTCCCATGGTCAGTAGAGAAGTCTCTTGGTTTAAAGAGCATCACTTTCAGTACTGCTCGTTGTCAGTTATGTTTAATTTTTAAATAATTTATAAATATTTGATATTTAATAACAGGGCTTTACCTATGAATTCGCTGTTTTGCCGTACTGGCAATTTCAAATTATAATATTAAATCATATACTGTCCTCTTAATCTGTATCATGGATACTGTGGAGTTTTTTTGCCGGTTTTTCTCCCTAGAAAACGACCAATTTCAAACCATGCACTAACTTCTGACGTATTGTAAGTGCCCATGTGGGCCTATCTGAAATAAATATGTTGAGTTTGAGTTCGATAATCATATTGTTTTGGCTAATAATTATAATTTCAAATTAATTTTATTTTATAATTTGGAATTCTTGTTTCAAAGTTTGGCATAACCGTGCCCCTTGTACCTACGGCCCACAACCTCAACGACGTTTACAAAACGAACTCTAAAAATGAATGCACCACCCGTTATTAGTTTGCTCGTGTCCGATCTGGAAATTTCGACTTGAAAAATGAACCCTTTGGTTGTTGATGACGAATTAAAGGCGATTGTGGGAGCTGATGACACCCAATCTGCGGCTGAATTAGAAGCAGCTTTCAACGCTAGTATCAAAACAATATTGGTTTACTTGCGTCAAATTGGCAAGGTAAAAAAGCTTGACGTCTGCCCCACGAATTCAGTGATCATCACCGCGAAGAACGCATCGAGACGTACCTTGCACTGCTTAACAGGCACACAAACGAAATAATCTTGTTGCCTGCGGTGAAAAATGGATCCTGTTCGACAATCGTAAGCGAAATTGATTAGATCCTGGATTAGCATCTAAACGTTTTCCTAAACGAAAACTGACCCCTAGAAAAGTGTTGGTCCCTGTTTGGTGGTCTAACCCTGGTGTAATGAGTTATCTACCAAACAGGATGAGCATTACTGCAGAACTGAACACAATTATGGAGAAGCTCGCACATCTCCAACCAGCTTTGGTCAATCGCTCGGCTCCGCTGCTCTTGCACGACAACGCGCGTCCTCATACTACACAGCAGACGGTCTACAAGTTACAAGAGCTGGTGTTGGAAGTTCTCCGCCATCTGTCGTACTCACTAGACCTTGCACCTACAGACTTCTACTTTTTCCTGAATTCTAAACTTCTCGGAAAAAAATCAACATCATAGAGGCAGTAAAAATGCCTTTGCAGAATTTGTTGCCTCCCGTCCAACTGATTTCTTCAAGAAGGGTATCAATAAGCTACCAGTGCGTTGGAAAAGATGCATCGATTGCATGGGTGATTACTTTGATAAATAGAAATAAAATATATAGAAAAAACACGATGACTGATTTCATGAATAACGGCAATATCATTGGTAATGGCTTTCAGTATTAATATACCAGACGTACTACAGGGCACCATCCTCACTTGGTCAATGTACCACTTTGTCATACTATGTAATTCTCCTCTACATTTATTGTGCGCACTTTGTCGGTCGGACTTCGGTCGGACTTCGGTCGGACTTCGACCGGTCTTCGAATCGGTTTGGAGCTCTCTGTCGGCTTCTGTGTTCTTTTCCACATATGACCCGTCTGCCACCTTTAAAGTAAGAGTGAAAAATCTCCGGCAGATGCCTTGCCACCACGAATTTTGGCCCTGGCAACGCACTTTCTTTCTATTTCATTAAGAAAAAAGCAGAAGAAAAATATTAGTTTAGTCCTGTCAAATTAAGATATTCCATAGACAATTTTAGACTCGATTAAAAAATTGGTTACTAAAAATACGTCAATTTACGTCAGACGCTGACTAATTTGACAGAAATAAACTAATATTTTCTGTCCTTTTATAATGAAATAGTAAGAAAAAGATGCACTGAACTTTAGTTTAGTTTGTGAACAAGACAATCCGCGCCAATGTATTTCTTTTTATCTTAATAGGAAATAAACAGTTTACTGACTAATTTTTTTCCAAGAAGTTAGTAGTTAGACACTGTTGATCATCCAAATTTAAAAATTATAATGGCGACTCTAATCTTCTGTTTTCCGAATCACATGTAATATCCGAGGTCTGCTCCGGCGCTGTGATTTTGTCTCTGTAAAATAAAACTGGTATGTAAATATTAAAAAATAGGGAACCCTCATAGTTCGTCATGTCTGTCCGTGTGTCCGTTCGTATGTCACAGCCATTTTATTCCGAAGCTATTAGGACTATACATGTGAAACTTGGTAGGTAGATGTATTCTGTAAACCGCTTTCAGATTTTATAAAAAAAAATATTTAAAATAAAGGGGGGCTCACCATACATGGAACTGAAACTGAAAAAATTTTTTTTTCATGAAACCTATCTGTGTGTGGTATCTATAGACAGGTCTATAAAAATGACATAGGGGTTTCTGAAACTACTTTTTATAAAGTCAATCGTTTAAAAGATATACGCTCCCAAAGTGGTAAAATGTGTACCTCCCCCCCCCCCCCCCCCCCCCCTCTAACTTCTGTAATAATGGAATGAAAATCTAAAAAAATATATGCCTGTAGATCTTAATGTATACTTTCAACCAAAATTGGTTTGAACGAGATCGGGTCAGCATTTTTTGTGATACAACATATTTTCTAAAACCGCAAATATAACTTTGTAATTCATACAAACACTATGAAAAACAAAGTTATTTGGCGTAGTTGTAAAAAATGTAAATAACTTAGTTTTAAGAAATTTGTAAGGTTTTGTTTTTCGTCAAATAAATATACATATTATATTATAATAGTTACTACGAAACCCTTCATGGGCGAGTCTGACTCGCACTTGGCCAATTATTTTCCGTCATTTTACGAGCATGATCCCTCAGGCGTTCCAAATGTCGGTTTTTAGGGTTCCGTAGCCGAATGGCAAAAAACGGAACCCTTATAGTTTCGACATGTCTGTCCGTCTGTCTGTCTGTCCGTCCGTCCGTATGTCACAGCCATTTTATTCCGAAACTATTAAGACTATACATGTAAAACTTGATAGATAGATGTATTCTGTGAACCGCTTTCCGATTTTAAGAGAAAATTTAAAAAATATTTAAAATAAAGGGGGCTCCTCATACATGGAACTGAAACTGAAAATATTTTTTTTCATGAAACCTATACGTGTGTGGTATCTATAGACAGGTCTTTAAAAATGACATTAAGGTTTCTAAAATTACTTTTTCATAAAGTTATTCGTTTAAAAGATATACGCTTCCAAAGTGGTAAAATGTGTGTCCCCCCTCTAACTTCTATAATAATGAAGTGAAAAATCTAAAAAAACCATATGTTGTAGATCTTAATGTAAACTTTCAACCAAAATTAGTTTGAACGAGATCGAGTCAACATTTTTTGAGATACAGTATATTTTCTAAAACCGCAAATATAACTTTGTAATTCATACAAACACTATGAAAAACAAAGTTATTTGGCGTAGTTGTAAAAATTGTAAATAAGCTACTTTTAAGAAATTTGTAAGGTTTTTGGTTTTTTTTTTTTTTCAAATAAATATATTAATTATATTATATTTATTATAGTTACTACGGAACCCTTCATGGGCGAGTCCAACTCGCACTTGGCCAATTTTTTCACCTTTCGTTGTCTTTTATACTTATTCCCCATATCGGTAAACTAATGTTATATATAAACATTGTTCACTTGTCAAATATAGATAAATAAAATCAGAAAACAAGACTAAACAATAACTATTTCGATAAAAAATTATAATCACGGTTGCGGGAGGAATCGACACAGGTCTATCACTGACAAAGGCCGCAGGCGAACTGGGCGGGCATAAGAAAGTGACAGAGTCTATTACTTCCACGTGCGAAAAAAAGAGAGCGCAACAATACGCTGGAACCAAAATAAAACAACGTAAGCGCCAAACCAAATAAAAATTGTTTAAAAATAAATTAAGCTATGTATCAAAAAATATTTTCAGACAGAGTTTTCAATTACCTATTATGCACATTTTGAATGCAATTTTGAAATGAAATTCCTTAGGATTTTAGAATTATAGTGAACAATAAAAAAGAATAGAGGTCTTTTCGGAATCAAATTCGACGGAGCAAATTTAACCCAATTGCGTTTTCCTTCGGTCAAAGTATTAATGAAATAGTCAATAAACATATTACCAAAAATAAAATCCATACTTGCTGGAATAGTGAAATAAATGTTGACGAAAAAACCCCTAATTTATTTTGGTATCGCCTTAAGTTATTGAGTACACTTTCATCAGTTTTATTGTAAACACGTATTTGTCGTAATAAATAGTTATCAAGATCTCAGCATTTTTTTCCATCTCAATATTCTTATCATCTCAATGTACTAACCACCAAGGGCTCCTACATTTATGGTCCTTCGAGCATCAAGTGTTTGTGTTTTGTGTTTTCTGTTGTGATTGCGGATCGGCTCGGTTGGCCTCCCACCAGCGGGTCTCACCAACTTGAGTTGAGAAGTCGCATAAGATCGCGCAGAGGCGCTTACACAGACTCAGCAAGGAGACGAAGCAGTCCATATCAAGATTGCATCAAGGAACATATCAAGAAGCATCAAGGCAGGTATCAACATTGCGTCAAGGCATCGACAAGAGTATCAAGACAATTAAAGCTAGCTAGCAAGTTATAATATAGATCGATCTACATATCAAGTTCAAGCAAGTTGATAGCGTGTGTACTCCGCAAGTCAGCAGGGGAAAATCGACAAGGAATTTTCTGTTCATCAAGATGGAAGAACTATTTCACAACCAACAAGCGGTCATTAATGCCTTGCGACAACTTTGGTCTAATTTCAAGAAAGACGGACAAGATCGCAAGACTTCTGAATGCATAAAGAAAAGAATAGAAACCTTGGACGCATATTGGAACGAGTTTCAGAAAACCCACGAGAAACTATGCTTTTATGAAGATAGAACCCATGACTATTTTATCGGAAATCGTTATGAAGAAACAAAGTCGTTCTACTTGGAGGTGAGGGAGGCGATTCAAAAGGCAAGTTTAATCAAGCCTACTGTCTTTGGCCGCCAACAACCAGGTGTCTCGGCCGCAGAGGGTAGGAGTACCCCGAGAAGCCCGATGCCAAATACACGGGGAACTGACAACAAATACGATGAGAAGATGCGGAAACAACTTAGCAACTTCAAGGCGTTTGCTCGTTCAGTAGCGAATATTGACCTCTCTACCGTTGAAGAAAAATGGGAGTTCGAAGACATTTTGAAAATCGTGGAAACGCGCTGGAATGCCATCGACTGTCTACACTGGAAAATTGACAGCGAATTTGATGAGACAGACAAAAGTTACGAAAATTCATACACGCAACATGAGCTATTGATGTATCTCAATATCAAGCAAGAGATAAATCTTAAGCTTTCGTCTGTATCTCACCGCGAAAAGTCTACACCGCAACTGGATATTCCTTTCTTTATCGGAAATGATCAAAATTGGGTATCGTTCAAGGACTTGTTCACGGAGGCCATACACGGTACCTAACCCATATTTATCTGCCGCTCAGAAAATGCAATTTTTAAAGAGCAAGATTAAAGGGGAACCACAGCGACTGATACAACATCTTCCCATAAGCTCTGACAATTACATCACTTGCTGGGAAATACTAAATTACCGTTACAACAACAAGAAATTGATTTTCACAACGCATATAAACACCTTACTGAATATTCCAGTTACGCAACAAGCAATATCCAATCACATCAAGCGCATCCATGACGTAGCAATCGAGTGCCTAAAAGGAATCAAGAATTTAGGCGTAGATATAGTTACTTAGGATCCAATTATCGTTCACCTACTCGCTATGAAATTAGATCCGGATACTCTCAATGAATATTACAACTCACTCAAACAACCAAGGGAAATGCCATCTTTGAAAGAATTTCTGGAATTCATGGAGAACAGGTTCACCACGATGGAAACAACCCGTCAAAAATCGACCAATTCCTCTTCAAGTTCAGACTTTCGGAAGATATACGATCTGCTGAAAATCAAGACAAGACTTCTGGAGGACTTTATCATATTTGAAATCAAATTACCTCTTATCAGCCGTGATTCGTATGAAGTTCTCGAAATAATTCCGATCCCGAAGAAAACAGGGTCTGAACGACATGATCAACATCGTTTCAGTATCTGAGTACATCTCCATCAACATGAAGAAAGATACCTATATAACTATGTCCGAAGAGGACTTACGATCTTGTCGGAGGGTTTCGGAAGCATTTTACTGCCACCATTTGCGACCCATTTACCAAATCAAGGGGGATAAGAATTTTTGCGAAACTGAACAATTTGAATGCAAAACAACATCAAGTATTTGCAAGGACAACTGGCTGGAAACATACACGCTGAATAGTTATTTTTACTTTTGGCAACCGGTGTCAAGTTCGAATCATATGCGGCGATCAGGTGACCGCACATCAGCTGACACGAGCCGGACTATTGAATATGGGCCACAGATGCATTGTCAAGACTGAAAAATTTACCTTATTTTCCCACAAGCCCTATTACAGCGAAATAAAGACGGATTCCGACATTTATGCACCAGTGATGGCTCCTATCAACCACATTATCAACGTCACCATACCTAAATTGGTTTTGGAGAACAAAACTCAAGATTTACACTGGTCAGCAAATAAACCGAGCCACCCGCTACCTAGGAACTCTGATTCGATTTTCTCAAAAAGTATAAAACTTACAACTATCAAAGTTATACCTACAAAAAGTGCGTTTCATAGAGATTAAAATGACTACAAATTAATTCGAAAGTACCGTCAACTCACATTGTAATCAAGCAACAAACACAATGCTAACGATTTGCTCTGTTTTCACCAGAGTTTGAAATTAGCGTTCTTTTTCTCTACAATGAGGGTAGTCAGATATTTCTTATCATTTCTTTAGTTTTTGTCCATCGTTTGCTCAGACGCGTGTGTTTTTGCTACTTTATTCGATTAATAATGGATACAACACCTCAGGAAGCAGCTCAAGCTGTAGCATTACTTCAAGCAGGCATTGCGCAACGTGAAGTCGCCCGAAGGCTTCGAATCAGCAGATCTTCGGTGCAACGAGTTTACAGACGATACCTAGAGACTGGAGCATTCGATCGCCGTCCAGGTACGGGCAGACCTAGGGCTACATCAGCAGCAGATGATCGTTATATCCACCTTACTTTTCTGCGAAATCGCCACCTCAACGCAGTTCAAGTCCAACAAAGTCTGCGTGACGAACGCCAATTGGTCATAAGTTCAGATACCGTCAGAAGGAGACTTGCTGAACGGAACCTGACCCCAAAAAGAGCTGCAACAGGCCCAGCATTAACGGTAGCACACCGTCGAGCACGACTTGAATTTGCTCGAGAGCATAGGGATTGGACTAGGGCTTTCATCCCGGGAATCTCGGTCTCGAAAATTTCGAGAGTCTCGACGATTTTTTAGTATTTTCGAGACTCGAGACTAACATCTTCGGTCACGGGAATAACGAGACTTTTGAGACTTCAGTAACATAAAAACTGTATTAAATAATTTATTAAACCAACAGTCAATTTTTATTATTGTTATTATGGATATGGCAATGGCAGCACGATCGAGCATAGAGTAAAGCTTAGTATTATTTGTGGAGGCTGAATAACCATATTGACAAATAACACAGATTTTGTCTACATATTATAAATGTAAATTGCTGTGCCCGAAAGGGTCCATGTGAGCTAATTATGATTGCAATATAGATTGAATTATGGAACTATTCTGATTAAATTGAAAGGGGTTCGAACTTTTTTCTATGAAGACTGGCATGTCGACCCACCGCCATTTTGTTTTTGTTTTAAAAATCGTGGCGTATACTGAAAGAGGCATGTATGTAACAAAAAATATCAGTAACGTTCTACCTCAAAATGTCACATTACCGAGATATTTGAAGGTAAACATCGACATATGACTACAACGACAATCATTAAAAGTAGACTTATTACGTGTCTATAGTAATTGCAGACCGCCTAGTAATTGCAGACCGCCTCTTCGGGCACCTGAATCGGGTGGGCCCGGATCTTGCGGAGTGCCAGTTTGGCTTCCGCAGGGGGCGCTCGACGGTGGATGCCATCATGCGCGTGAGAGCCCTCACGACGGGGGACGCGGTATCCCGGGGCAGGGTCGTCTTGGCGGTGTCTTTGGACATCACCAACGCCTTTAACACCCTGCCCTGGAGTTGCATCAGGGAGGCACTCCGGTATCACCGGGTGCCGACCTACCTCCGTCGCATAGTCGAGGACTACCTGACGGACAGAGCCGTCATCTACCCCGGTCACCGGGGAGAGTGGAACCGGCGAGAGATGTCGTGCGGTGTCCCACAGGGATCGGTCTTGGGGCCGCCCCTGTGGAACATCGGATACGACTGGGTGCTGCGCGGCGACCTCCCTGACGGCGTCAGCGTAGTATGTTACGCTGACGACACGCTCGTCCTGGCGCAGGGAGAGTCGCACCAGGCGGCGGCCGACCTGGCGACGCAAGCGGTTGCGACAGTCGTTCATAGGATCCGGCAGTTGGGACTCGACGTGGCGCTGCACAAGACCGAGGCCATGTGCTTTCATGGCGGTCGGAACGCGCCACGGTCCGAGTCCCACATAACGGTGGAGGGGGTTCGCATCGGCGTCGGGAGGACGATGAAGTACCTGGGACTCGTCCTCGACAGCCGGTGGAACTTCAGGGAGCACTTCCTAAGTTTGGCCCCAAAGCTGAACCGGGCAGCAGCCGCCTTCAGGCGACTCCTGCCTAATCTCGGCGGGCCAAACGCCTCCTGCCGAAGGCTGTACGCCGGCGTCGTGCGGTCCATGGCCCTCTACGGGTCCCCAGTGTGGGCCCTGTGCATCCGGACCCGACCACTAAAGTTGGTCGCATGCCAGAGGGTCATGGCTATCCGAATGATCCGGGGATACCGCACGATCGCCGGCGAATCGGCCAACCTCCTTGTCGGATTGCTGCCCTGGGATCTGGAGGCGACTGCCCTCCGGCGCGTCTATGAATGGCGCGTGGAGGCGCAGCGCCGGGGCGTATCCCCGCTGCCTCGAGAAGTCGAGGCGCGGCGGGAAGAGCTCCGGCGCGATCTCAGGGCAGTATGGAGGGAACGACTGTCGCAACCGACGGCCGGGCACGCCGCAATTGCGGCGGTAAGACCCCTCTTTGAGGAGTGGCTAGATCGGCGTCACGGCGTCCTGACCTACCGCATGACGCAGGTCCTCACCGGACACGGAAGTTTCGGGAGGTACCTGTGTCTGATGGGTAAGGAAGAGACGCCTGGGTGTCACCACTGCGAGGGTCGCCCTGAGGACACAGTCGAGCACACGGTGCAGGACTGCCCAGCTTGGGCAGAGCACCGACGTGTCCTCACGGCGACAATAGGCGGAGACCTCTCGCGCCCGGCCTTGGTCGAGGCCATGCTGCGGGGCGAGAGGGAGTGGGAAGCGGTCGCCTCCTTCTGCGAAGCAGTCATGCTTCCGAAGGAGGAGGCGGGCCGCGTGAGGGAGAGGATGGCGTCCTCCCTCCAGCCCAGCCGCAGTGGTAGACGCCCACGGCGTCGGACGTCGGCCGACGATCTCCGGCCACCGTAGGCGCGGGCATGCGGACAGCGAGTAAAGGGCAACTCGCTGTCCGACCATGGACCATGCCCGGGTCGACGGCGCGTCGTGTTCCACGCGCGCCTCAAAGAGCGTCAGCAACATGACGAGGCCCCCTCTGCAGAGGGCCGAAGCCCGCCGGGGTCGTGGGACTCATCCCGTTACCGTGGCCCCGGTATGTAAAGGGTTATTGAAGGAACACCGTGGATTTTAGTCAGTAAAAGTCTGACAGTCCCTCCCACCCTGCCCGGAGTGGGAGGACTTATTTGATAATTTTACATAAGCATCAGATTGTATCTAAATAATCGTTCCCAGGTTGATTATGATTACTAATGTTTATTGAAAGAGAGTAGGTACATTACGCGCTACTAGGAGCACGAGAATACTACTACAAATAATTATTTATCCACTAAATCGCATTGCAATGAAACGCAGTCGACATGTCACCATCGCGTGGCGGATCATGTGACATGTTACTCAGCTTGAAAACGTTTTTAAGCAGTAGTTAAACAAAAGGCAAAAGGTATGTCATTAACATTAATGATATCAAACATAAGTGAATATTTATACTAAAATGTGACATTTTAAAAGATTTATAATATATCTAACATGTGTCATAAATATTACTATACTACATAATCCATAAATTCAGCAGGAGGTTGGATAGGGGTTCTTGATGCCGAGCCTAATCCATGTACCAAAGAAAGACATGTACTTATTGTTCATTTTATAATACGGTGGGATGAAAGACAGCCAACACGCGCGTGTGGAATTCTTTGACATGCGTTTTATTGCGATGCGATACGATTTATTTAGTAGGCAAATAATTAATTATACAATAAATATAATTAAATATAATTAATTACACTTTGGGGTACCGTGTTACTGGACATTTTTTGTTCCTCTAGCCATGCATACCACACTTTCATCATGCACCACGATTAAAATAGAAAACAAAATGGTGACGTAGATACGCCAGATAGGTTCTATCCCCTTTCATTGTGAAAGCGCGAAGTGGTACTAAGTAGTATCCCTCTAGCGTACAAGCAGAAAGAGCTTTTTCTAATGCGGGTTGCTTTTGTAACAAAATTAGGGTTAAATGCCCTGTTTTTTACGTGCCCCTAAACAAATGAAAAAAAAACTGTAACAAATGCTTTTTTTTTTATTTGCATTTGTTTATGAAAGTAATTACTTGATTAAAATATCTTAATTTGACTCTCTAATTGCATAGCTTATAAATATGAAACCTAGTTTTCGTAGTAGTCTCGTTTTTCCCGGGAATTTCGAGACCACACCTAGTCTCGTTTTTTTTTCCCGGGACTCAGTAATGCATCGAGACTGAAAGCCCTAGATTGGACATTAGAGCAGTGGAGTAATGTACTCTTCACTGATGAGACCAGGGTGAGTCTACATGGAAGTGATCGACGTCAGAGAGTATATCGTCGCCCTGGAGAACGTTATTCTCAGTGTTGCATCGAGGAAACTGTTGCTTATGGAGGAGGATCTGTAATGGTCTGGGGCGGCATTTCGTTAACAGCACATACAGCGTTAGTTTTCATCGAACCGACGGGCCGTACACGTGGACTGACTTCTCATCGCTACATTACTGAAATCCTCGCAGACCATGTGGTACCTTACGCAGGATATATCGGACAGGATATGCAATTGATGCATGATAATGCACGGCCTCATGTTGCTCATGTGGTGACCCAGTATCTACGCAACGTCAGCATTCGTACGATGGACCGGCCAGCTCGAAGCCCGTACTTGAATCCGATAGAACACTTATGGGATGAGCTGAAACGTCGGGTTCGAGGCCGGGTACCTGCTCTAACAAGGCTTCCAGAGCTGCGAATCGCAATTGAAGAGGAGTGGAATACAATTCCTCAAGATTTTATCGTCAGGCTCGTAAGGTCGATGAATACAAGGATGCTGGCAGTTATCCGAGCAAGGGGAGGAAATACGGAATATTGGTCAAAATCTTTTTTTTATTTTATCTTTGTTTTTGGCTTTAATTTTTTTTCACTTTATCATTACTAACGATTGTCACGACTGGAAAACGACTCTTCTTTGTAAAATCCTTAATAAACACTGAAATATTGATTAAACCCAATGAGTTTCCTTTCATTTTAATCACCATGAAACGCACTTTCTGTAGGTACAACTTTGATAATTGTAGGTTTTTTAGTTTTTGAGAAAATCGAATTAGAGTGCCTAGGTAGCGGGTGGCTCGGTTTATTTGCTGTCCAGTGTAGATAAGGAAATCCGCGAAGTAGACAAAAGGATTCAGTCTATGAAAAGTCAAGATGTGATATTGTCTGATGATTTGTCTTATCACGACATTCATCACTATGCTGTAATCTACGCGCTGATTGGTATAGCGGGCAATGCTGGAGTCATCTATGTTCGCCGTACACAATGTCGATGGGGAGCCCCGCCTACACAACCGTCTATCGCTGAGGAGTTGACGACAACACCGCGCCGACCAGCCGATACAAGTGAAGCAAGAGGACACTTGGACTTAGACTGCGTGTGCGTTGATAAGAGCTAAATTTTGAAATATTTACTTTTATTATTATTTTTTGTATTTTCTACATTTTCATATTATTTTTCTTTGTAAAATCAAGTTTACTTTTTATCTTGAGGCTCATATCTCGCTCGGGAATATGTACGATTTCTTACATCGCACAATTTCTGTATCGTAGCATAAGCATTTTTATGTGTTGTAAAATGATTCATTACATTAAGTTATTGAGTACACTTTCATCAGTTTTACTGTAAACACGTATTTGTCGTAATAAATAGTTATCAAGAACTCAGCATTTTCTTCCATCTCAATATTCTTATCATCTCAATGTACTAACCACCACAAATGTATTCGGGAGCAAATTGAACGAGAACTACTGACGCACCGCACGCGCGCTCGGAGCGGCGCTACGTCATACCCCGCGTCCCGCTGACACCTAAACATCGACTTCTGCGCATTAAACGACTCTTGCCAAGTTATTTGGCGACAACTATAGTAGTGTAAGATAGTATTTACAGTATTGTAAATCAAGTGTGTGTTTAAATTATTAGTGTACAATAAAGAGTATTCTATCTATCTATCTTAGGACAAAAAAGATGAACTGTATGAGGAATGCTGTGAAAAAAAAGGAATCAAATCAAAATTATTTTATTCTAAAAAGGTCTACATGGGCACTCATAAAACGTCAAAAGTGGAGTGTCAGTGCACGGTCCGAAATTGGTCGTTGAAAAGCAAATGACATAAGAACAAAAATTATATACAAATAAAATAAAAATAACAACAACAAGTAACAACAACGCAAAAAAGTGGGGTTGTTAATATACCTCTATACAATAACGTCTTATCTTCAACGAAGTCCTTAATCTTATAATATGCTTTTTTTCAAAAGAACATGTTTAATATGGGTTTTAAACTTTCCCTCGCTAAGATTTGTCACATACTTTGGCAACTTGTTATAAAAGCGTATGCTGTTTATAAAGAATGACTTGTTTGTCTTGGCTCCATTTGGGTATAACAATTTCATGTTTATTGCGCGTGTTTATTGTATGGAAATCGCTTCTAATCTTAAAAAGTCTTGTTTTTGCATACATACAATATGCTTTCTAATATAATTATAAAGAGAAGGCAGTCAGTATATTTCTTTAAATACATTTCTGAGGGACTTGCAGGGACACATTTTATATATTGCCCGGATTGCCCTCTTTTGTAGTATGAAGATTTAATCTATGTCAGCTGCGGATTCCCACAGTTGTATACCATAAGACATAATACTATGGAAATAAACAAAATAACTTAACCGAGCTGTCGCAACATCAGTCAATTGCCTAATTTTTCTTACTGCATATGCAGCTGAGCTTTATTTACCTGAAAGAGTCCTAATGTGAGGGGGGCCCCTAGTGCAACTTTGAGTCAATAGTTACACCCAAAAATACCGTTTCAGTAATAAGATCAATTTGTTTGCCGTCAAGTATCAAATTGAGTCCAGTTTAGTAAGATATCGTAACTTTCGACAGGAGAGAATGGAAGAAAACGAGTTTCACCAACTTAGAGATAAAAACGTAACCCTCCTTGTTTTACAGTCGGATAAAAAATAGCCTCAAGCTTCAAGCTATTTACACATCAAATTTATGAAAATCCATCCAGTACTTTTGATGACTATCGTATTTAAACAAACACACAAATAAACTTTTCTGCTTTATAATACTAGTATAGATATAGTGCAAAAAGATGATGACGAGTTACATAGACACGAGGTTCCACAACATTTATTTGTCACAGAAATCTGCATTAATCCTAAAGTAGACTCACTTGAGGATGGCGATGACCAGCTTGACGGCGTGCACGGCGACCTCTGTCTCCTTGTCGAGCGTCATGGACACGATGCGGTCCTTGAACTTGGAGGTGAAGAGCTCCAGCTTGCCCTTGAGCTCCTCGCACTCGTACAGCGGCTGCAGCGCCTGCAGGCAGCGCAGCCGCACCTCGCCCACCTGCACCGCCACTACATTACGGACTGCTCAACACGTTTTCACAGTGCTTTGTGTTACAGCTAAGGACTTCCCTCCCAGAGTCTGTATTTCCTGATAGCTACATAACTTAAGGCTCTTTAAGTCAAGAGTCAATAGGTTACTTCTAGAGTAAACGTACTTCTTCTTCGACCACATCATAGCTTACGGCTTTCGCTTCTTTCGCTTAAAATTTGCTTAAAAATGTTTTTTCTTTTTTAATTGATAATAGGCTCGCTTTTGACCACCATCTCACCTGATGGTAAGTGATGATGTGGTCGAAGATAGTGCACGCTTGCCTAGAAGTAACCTATTCACTCTTGACTTAAAGACTCCCAGGTTATACCCAACAAACATTTACGACGTTGAGTAGACATTTTGGTGGCAACTTAATATTATTTAATATTATCGTATAAATGTCATAAGGACGTTTACTCGACGGCATTAGGGCCCATTTTATTCAACTAAAGGCTCTAAGAGTTTCTTGTAACAGTTATATAAATACCTACTTAGTCGCATAGTAGTCTTAAACACGTCGGCGATTTGACTACATGTCATGTAGTGATAGCTGTCGCGGCGTGTATTCGACTTCGTGTCGAATAATGACACACAATATGACTTTCATATAATGTTATCGTTGTGTTATTGTCATTTAAAGATGATGCTTATATTGAACTAATTCTATTAAAACAGATTATATCACGTTAATATAATTTGGCAGTGTTTTTGACAGCTGAGTTAATATTGCATTTTTTCTTTGATGATTGAGGTGATAAAACCATTTCATCAGTTGTAAACCATTGTGCAATCAAGTTTACTGATTAATGTGAGGTAAGTTTGTGACAGATTTTTTATGCGCTTTTAAAATTTTAATGGTTTCACATATTTTTATTAATAATTTATTAAGTGACTGGATTATATGACAACTATATGACTTCCCGACCTATAAACTACATGTTCATTGTAAATGTGTACGACATGACAGTTGATTTAGGGATCAATAATAAAATAATAAACGCCTAGCTAACGTAGTTCAAAGAATTTATATTTTAAGAACAGAAGGACTTGCGTGACATATAATTTAGTTAAGTCTTAATAACTCTTTTGTTTTAGGTAAACCCCACAATGATCTATAATTATGCGGATGTTGATAAGTTTTTATCAAAGATGGACTTCATCGAAATGAAATGGCCGTGGACATTAACTCATTTCCTATTTTGTTCTCTTTGTTATGGATGTGGTTTCCAGATAGTCCGTGGAAATAGACCGTTTCATTTTGTTTTGACAGACAACAATGTGAATAATGTATTACGGTACGGTTTATTTTGGTGCCCCCATTGCAAATATTTTGCTATCTATAATCATTTCCCAGAAGACGAATGCGAATATTGCAATTAGTCAAAGTTAATCATACCTACCTATTTATATTTCAATCATTAAATAAATTGTAAGAATTTTGGAAACACGCTTCAACTTAATAGGTAATACTTATTATATTTTACTAGTACCTACTTATTGGTACAAGAGTTAAAAAATCTCTACAGTTGTAATTATTTTTACGTCTCTCACACAATTAGCTCTAAAAACTGAGCTTAGCATTTTTCATAACTTTTATTTGTTATGCTAGAAAATTTACAATTATAATTTATTAAAAGTTAGTAGCGTAATTTATTTGTTGAATCCGAATAGAGTTTTAACACTAGTTAAAACTCTATTCGGATTCAACAAATAAATTATCTATCCACCACCATCATCACCATCTATTCGCCATCTAGTGACTCGGGATACTAATCCCGAGTCACTAGATGGCGCACTGTACTTAGGCGGAGCCAATATGTCGCTCTCGCTCGCTTTTTAGGCCGGCTGATGCCGTGATGTCTCGATTGCAGGAATATCTCCTCTAAAACGCAGAATCTACCTATGCTGTTCGCTCGCGCACTTTCGCTTAGTCAGTCAGTAATAGCAAGTGGGTGCGTGGCTCTTAGATTTTAAGCAACCGAAATTATCCATTAGGTATCAACAAAACATGATAGGTACAATTATTAAAGTGCTAATGTTTTATTTTTAATAAGATAGTTTTAGAGACTACTAGAATAGCTTTTACTTAGTAAGTTTTTGTTGTCCTTAATAACTTGTTTACTTATATTATTATAGATCACAGAAAATGGTAAATCTTTATTAACAACTGTGCCAGCACAATGGGAACAACGTGGAACATTATATTGGCCACGAAAGAATGAGGCTATTTTGATAAAGGCTGAGGATTCTGTACCAGAAAAAATAAATTGGAAATCGATGCCATGTATCCTGAAGCGAAATAATATTTCCAATTATAAAAGTTCCGAACAACAAATCGCTCTTATGCCGGATATATACGACACGGATACGGACCAGGAGGTCACTGCAAAAACCCAACCACCTAAAAAATCGACCACACAAATTAATTTGAACGACCTGGTAACTGACTGTCTATCGGTAAGTTTATCAACCTTACAAGATATTTATATTTCCGTCATTGGGATCTCAACCCCGAAGGAATCAGCTCTTAGAGCATTTTATATCCTAAATTAATATAAATGTTAAAGGGACTTTTTGTTTATTACTTTTCATGCTTAAATCGTTGAACTGATAACGACGAAATTACACACGACATGGGACAGTTTTTATTATAAAATTATCATCAAAGGGGGTAGAATTGTGTATGAAGTATTAATTTCATGCGGACAAAATCGTGGGTAAAAGCTAGTTAAAAATAATCTTGTCTTCCTTACTCTTTAATGCAGTTAATCTAGTTAATATATAAATGGAAAAGTAAGTTATTTTTTACTTCTTCACGTTTAAACTGCTGAACCCATTTAAATTATATTTGGTATGGAAATAGTTTGAGACCCTGGTGTAGTGTGTAATCAACCTTATTGTATGTAACCAGCCTTATTTCGTATAAATGTAATCCTTTTAATTGTCTCATCATTATAATAAAGACAGTATTGACTCAGCTCTCGGTGTTTCAATATCTCCTCGAGATCCCGCCTTACATGGCGACCCTGCCAGAGCGCATTGGCAGTGACTTGATTTGTTTTAAAATAACATGACCATATAAGTGCGAGTGGGACTTAGTACAAAATGATAATTCGTTATAATGTGTATTGCGTGCTACCGAATTTGTGCTCTCTTATTTGGGTTGAACGAGTTGTAATTATCACCAGAGAAGATGGGTACCAATAACTCCAAGGAGGAGGTGATCCTCGCCCAGAACGCCGCTGCGGGCAATAACCAGGCTTCAATAGAAGAGTTAAGGACACATATTGGAGTCACGAACATAATCTTACTGCTGATCCTCACTTTGGTATCACTGGCTTCAGTCTATGCCATCTACAGAATTTATAGAAGATGTCACCTTCAATGGATTGACCAGCAGATTCACCAGCATACTATGCGACGTTCGTTTCTTCGCAGGCTTCAAAAACCGACCGTAGGCGTGGACGACGGAGTAGTGTAAAATCGGAAATATATTATGTGTTTGTGCAGTGCTATGTTAATAAAAACAAGTGCGGTCTAGTGCGGTCAACATTATAACATTTAATATCGTAAAAGACATGGTGTGGTGACGAAACTTAGTTTTTTTAACTTTATGGTATCTATATAATTATATAAATAGATTTAAATCAAGTAGAGAATCATGTATGCAAAATAAGATTTAACTTTTACTATGGTAAGTTATGGCAACTAATTTAGAAACTGTGTGTAATGATATTAAAGACATAAGAGTTTATTTGATAAAAATTGGTCCTCATAAGTCATAAGAGTTTATGGATAAAAATTGACTAAGAAACTCTCTGAGGCAAATGGAATTTTTATGAGATATTCTGATTATGTAGCTCAAATTACTAGTGATATTCAAAAAGGAAAAGTATCAAGTAGTGAGTCAGAATTAATATACAAGTATATCGAGAGATTTCAGAGTTTATATGCTGAAGTTTTAGAATTGTGTAAGTCTAGTAAAACTGAAACAATGTCTACGTTTGACCTTAAAGTTGCGTTAAATTTATTGCCACTCATGACTGACGAGGAGGCTAATATCAGACAGTTAATAGATAATATTGAGTATTATAGTTCTACTCTTTCAACACCAGACTGTAAGAAGCAATTAGTTAATTTTGTACTTAAGAGCAGATTGTCCCAGGCTGCTAAATTACGATTATGTCCAAAATACTCTAGTGTGGATGACTTGATCATTGATATGAAAAAGGTCTTATTACCACAAAAATCAGCCACGGCATTGCAAACTAAATTGACCTCAATGAGACAAAATGAGTTATCTATACAGGACTATGGAAAAGAAATATCCAAACTTTTCGTGCAGTTGACGGTTTCGCAGGCCAACGGGCAATCCGAGAATTATAACATATTAAAACCTTTAAATGAGCAGTATGCGATTAAAAAGTTCGCCGATGGGCTGCGAAACCGCAGGCTAAGCACTATAATGGCAGCTCGAAATTACAGCTCCCTCAAGGACGCGATACAGGCGGCACAAGATGAAGAGATAGCCTCGCCTCCAAGTTCGGCTGAAGTACTCGGTATGTATAATAATAACGGTAGATTTTCAAGGGGTTTCAGACAAAACCGAGGTTATCGAGGTCATCGAGGTCACGTCAACCAAAGATATTCGCATCGTAGACCTTATCGTGGAGGCTACCACAACAACAACGGTAGTCGCGGTGGATGGAATGGGCATCACGACCACCAGTGCCAAGGATACAGGGGTAAGTCTTACTACAACTATAATAGAAATCAAAGGGTGCGCAACAACGACCTTAACAAAGTTAACGTGATAACAGAACCGGAAGTAAACGTTGAATCGGCCTGTACTTCTAATGATAAAAACAAAAAGTATTTCGTGAATAAAATTCTATCATGCAATAGCAATTGTTCAATTAGTCTACCAATAAACAATCATGCATTTCAATGGTTACTTGATACGGGTGCATCGATTTCAGCACTAAAGTATAAACATGTTCTAGAAGAGCGCATTGCATATTACAAAGAAAACATTTCTATAAATGGTATCGGAGGCAAAGTAACAACAATTGGATATTGTTATTTGAATTTCAACGTAAATGGGCATCAATTGAAACACAAGTTCTATGTATTTGACTTCTTACCAATTAGGGCGAATGGCATCATCGGTCAGGACTTTCTTACCAAGTATAAAGCGGTATTGGATTTTAATCATAACATAATTACCTTGTCAACTTACTATAATGAAATTAATTTACCTATTAATACAATTCGCAATCATTTAGAGATTCCACCAAGATGTGAGTCTGTTCATTATATTTGGACAGATATTAAGAATGAATGTTTAGTTTGCGCGTCAGATATCCGTGATGGTATTTACTTAGCGAGTACATTAGTTAAGCCAGTGTGTGGTAGGATACCTATCAAGATATTAAATACTACGGAAGATTATTTTACACTTAAAGAAATTAAACCAACTATACATAGCCTTAATGACTATAATTTATGTTCCTTTTCTCAAAGCGAATCAAATGCGTATCGAGTTAAGAAACTATTTTCATTGTTACAATTAAAACATTTAAATGGAGAGGAACAAACATTAGTAGAGAATTTATGCGCAAAATACAGTGATATATTTTATTTACCGGGAGACAGCTTGACAACGACTGATATTTATAAACATTCGATAACTTTACAAACAAATACGACTCCTATTTTTTCAAAACCATATAGATTACCTCACGCTCAGAAAAAGGAAATCAATAGACAGATAGGAAAAATGTTGCAAGAAGGAATTATAGAGGAATGTAGAAGTGAATGGAGCAGTCCAGTGTTACTAGTTCCGAAAAAAATAGATTCTAGCGGACAGAAAAAATGGAGATTAGTCATTGATTATAGGAAGTTAAATAATTGTATTGAGAATGACAAATTCCCTCTTCCCAACATAACAGAAATTTATATCAGGGTTTTCATAATGTAGAACTTCACAAAGATAGTAGAAAGTATACAGCCTTTTGTTCTGGTCAGTACCAGATGACAAGAATGCCAATGGGGCTCAAGACCAGTCCGTCTTCCTTTTCCCGGATGATGACAATGGCTATGGCAGGTCTTTCATATGATAAGTGTCTTATTTACCAAGACGATTTGATAGTATTCGGACGTAATTTAGGAGAAAAAAATAAGAATTTACAAGATGTCTTTGAAAGGTTAAGGAAAGTGAATTTAAAGCTTAATCCCGAAAAATGTGAGTTTTTCAAAAAGGAAATGCTATACTTAGGACATGTAGTGTCTAGTGAAGGTGTTGTGCCCGATCCAGAAAAAATAAAAATCGTCAAAACTTATCCTCGTCCAAAATCTGTTGAAGAAGTCAAGCGTTTTACAGCTTTTGTAAATTATTATAGAAAGTTTATACCGAACTTTGCGGAAAAGGCTTATCCTTTACACAAATTATGTAGGAAAAATGCGACTTTTATTTGGGACGAAGATTGTCAGAAAACATTTGAACATTTAAAACAGTGTTTAGTCTCTCCTCCAGTTCTTCAATATCCAGATATTACAGAAACTAATCAATTCATAGTACAAACAGACGCATCAGGTTATTCAATTGGCGCTATTTTAAGTAATGGAAATAATAAACCGGTTGCATATGCGAGTAGAGGTTTAAATAGTGCAGAAAGGCGCTACCCAACAATCGAGAAGGAATTATTGGCAGTAGTTTGGGCAGTAAAGTATTTTCGTCCATATCTTTATGGCAGGAAATTCAAAATTTTGACAGATCATCGTCCATTAATTTATCTTTTTAATATGCGGGATCCATCGAGTAGGCTTATGAAATTTAGATTAATATTAGAGGAGTACGACTACATTGTAGAGTATGTCAAGGGTTCGGACAACGCAGCTGCAGATGCTTTGTCCCGGATTTCTTTTGCAAGTGAAGACTTAAAGAATATGGGTGAATCATATATAAATGTAACAACTAGGGCACAGGCGAGAAAATTGCAAAGCCCTCCGTGTAGTACGACGTCAGACAGCACTTGGTCTGATCAACCAGGTGTTGTGGGAAGTCATACGAAACCAAGAGAGGCAATAGAACTTAGATTTATCGAGAAAAAGGAGTTAGATATTTTAAGAAAGCAACATATAATTACTGAAGAGAAAAACGCGTTTTGTTATGTAGAAAGCAAGTTAACAATTTTTATTAATCCCGACTACCAATCACAATTGACGCGAGCCGCATTTGTGAGGCAGTTAGGTAGATTTTGCAAGTTAATAGACGTCGACGAAATATGTATTATGAAGAATAGAGAAAATAATGAATTTATTGAAGAATTATTAAGTGAGATTAAATCGTCAAAAGATAGGTACGTACCGCGAATTTATATAATAAATGATGTTCGAAGAATAGACGATAAAGATGACAGGAAAGTTATTCTTAATGACTTCCATCTCTTGCCCACAAGTGGCCACGCGGGCATGAGAAGGATGGTTAATAACATTAAGAAGTATTTTTACTGGCCAGGGTTAGAACGAGATGTTCGAGAATTCGTGAAAAAATGTTCAAAATGCCAAAAGGAAAAATATGCTAAACTTGTAAAGGAGCCGATGGTTATTACCTCTACGGCTACAACGGCATTTGACAAAATATTTTAAGACTTAGTAGGACCATTAGATAGGGATTGTTTTAATTTTTCTTATATACTAACCATACAATGTGAGTTGACTAAGTATGTTGTGGCACATCCTTTAATTTCTAAAAAGTCTGAAGAGGTGGCTCAGGCTTTAGTTAATAGTTTTATTCTTCGCTACGGGTTACCAAAAGAAATTGCAACAGACAGAGGATCCGAGTTTATGTCTACAGTTTTTCAAGAGATTTGTAAACTTTTAAAAATTACTCACTTAAGTTCCACAGCTTACCATCACCAAAGTATTGGAGCATTGGAAAATTCTCATAAAAATTGGGCTCTTTCTTACGTATTCAGACAGATAATCACCCAGAAGTATGGAGCCAATGGCTTCCATATTGGTGTTTTTCCTTCAACACATCAGTACATTCGGAAACGAAATTCACACCATTCGAGTTGGTATTCGGTAAAATATGCTCACTTCCCAGTAACCTAGATAACAATTTTGTTGAACCACTTTATAATCACGAAAGCTATCCTTTGGAATTAAAATTTAGATTGCAACTATCTCAAAAAGAAGCTAGGGAAAATTTGCTCAAAAGTAAAATACATAGAAAAAACATTTATGACAAAAGTACCAATCCTACAATTTATAAACCGAATGATTTAATTCTAGTAAAAAACGAAACTAGAAATAAAATTGATAGCATATATTCAGGTCCTTTTGAAGTAGTGAAAGATATGTCACCAAATGTTCAAATAAATAAAAATGGAAAATTAGATATAATCCACAAAAATCGCACAAAATTGTTTACACCAGATAAATGAATTTTTATATTTTAATTATACATGACATGACATGTCGTATGACAACAACTTTGACTTTTTATAACTAACTTTAGGTGTATTACTCTATATTTTTTAATCATTTATCATTGTACTGTTTTTTTTTTAATACTGTACTTTCATAATTATATTATATAAAGCTAAATTACCACTCACTGACTCACTCATTGACATAATTGTTCTCCCAGATGGTGGATGGGGAGGTGGGTATATTTTGACAGATTCGTAAACAAGTAACTCTCAAACCTACGGGAAAAGTGCCAAACCTCCCCTTTTCCCCCCCCTTCTCCCCCCCCCCCCCATCGTATCTCGGAAACTACGAGACCCGTATTTTTTTCTTTTTACGGATTCGTATAGAGGAGGCTCGGTAAAGTAAAAACCATTTTTCAAAGTCCCCCCCCCGCCCCCCTTCTCCCCCCTTTAGGCGGATCTCGGAATCTAAGAGACTTGGAACATTTTTTTTTCAGATTCATTTAGAGGAGCAATGCTTAAGTCAAAATACTTCTGCAAACCCCCCCCATCACCCCCCCCTCTTTTTTTTTTTCTTTTTCACAAGCACGCGAGGTGCTTACTTTTTTTTTTTCACAAGCACGCGAGGTGCTTGCACCTCGCGCAACACGCAAATACTTGATTTAGAGGGGCAATGCTTTAGTTTTTTTCACAAGCACGCGAGGTGCTTGCACCTCGCGCAACACGCAAATACTAGTTATATTATATAAAGCTAAATTACCACTGACTGACTGACTGACTGACTCACTCATTGACATAATTGTTCTCCCAGATGGTGGATGGGGAGGTGGGTATATTTTGACAGATTCGTAAACAAGTAACTCTCAAACTTACGGGAAAAGTGCCAAACCCCCCCTTTTCACCCCCCTTCTCCCCCCTCCCTATCGTATCTCGGAAACTACGAGACCCGTATTTTATTCTTTTTACGGATTCGTATAGAGGAGGCACTGTAAAGTAAAAACCATTTTTCAAAGTCCCCCCCCCCCGCCCCCCTTCTCCCCCCCTTTAGGCGGATCTCGGAATCTAAGAGACTTGGAACATTTTTTTTTTTCAGATTCATTTAGAGGGGCAATGCTTTAGTCGAAATACTTGTGCAACCCCCCCCCCATCACCCCCCCCCCTCTTTTTTTTTTTTTTTTTTCACATGCTCGCGAGGTGCTTGCACCTCGCGCAACACGCAAATACTAAACCCCCCCATCACCCCCCCCACTTTTTTTTTCACAAGCACGCGAGGTGCTTGCACCTCGCGCAACACGCAAATACTTGATTTAGAGGGGCAATGCTTTAGTTTTTTTCACAAGCACGCGAGGTGCTTGCACCTCGCGCAACACGCAAATACTAGTTATATTATATAAAGCTAAATTACCACTCACTGACTGACTGACTGACTGACTCACTCATTGACATAATTGTTCTCCCAGATGGTGGATGGGGAGGTGGGTATATTTTGACAGATTCGTAAACAAGTAACTCTCAAACCTACGGGAAAAGTGCCAAACCTCCCCTTTTCACCCCCCTTCTCCCCCCTCCCTATCGTATCTCGGAAACTACGAGACCCGTATTTTTTGTTTTTTACGGATTCGTATAGAGGAGGCTCGGTAAAGTAAAAACCATTTTTCAAAGTCCCCCCCCCCCCACCCGCCCCCCTTCTCCCCCCCTTTAGGCGGATCTCGGAATCTAAGAGACTTGGAACATTTTTTTTTCAGATTCATTTAGAGGGGCAATGCTTTAGTCAAAATACTTCTGCAACCCCCCCCCCTATCACCCCCCCCCCCCATTTTTTTTTTTATTTTCACAAGCACGCGAGGTGCTTGCACCTCGCGCAACACGCAAATACTAAACCCCCCATCTCCCCCCCCCCATTTTTTTTTCTTTTTTTTTTTCACAAGCACGCGAGGTGCTTGCACCTCGCGCAACACGCAAATACTTGATTTAGAGGGGCAATGCTTTAGTTTTTTTCACAAGCACGCGAGGTGCTTGCACCTCGCGCAACACGCAAATACTAAACCCCCCATCACCCCCCCACTTTTTTTTTTTCACAAGCACGCGAGGTGCTTGCACCTCGCGCAACACGCAAATACTTGATTTAGAGGGGCAATGCTTTAGTTTTTTTCACAAGCACGCGAGGTGCTTGCACCTCGCGCAACACGCAAATACTAGTTATACTATAAGTTTATATGCATGTAAAAAAAAGCAAAATTTTATAGTTCTAATTTTACTTTTTTTTCACTAAGGGAAGGATATGTAGTGTGTAATCAACCTTATTGTATGTAACCAGCCTTATTTCGTATACATGTAATCCTTTTAATTGTCTCATCATTATAATAAAGACAGTATTGACTCAGCTCTCGGTGTTTCAATATCTCCTCGAGATCCCGCCTTACACTGGGAAAGACAGGTTTTTATTCCAGAAATCATCACTAAAGGGAAGTTTGTATGAAATTTTGATTCCACGCGGACGCTTATGATTTATGTTTTGTTTGTTTCAGGAAAATACCAGTGGTGTTGAGTTAATTGATCAAAGTGACAGTTTTGATATTACACCACATTCTTCTCAAGCCTTTGGGGTGATAGAATTACCATATGATCAATCCACTGAGACCACAGGAATCCCAGAAATTAGTGCAAAAAAACCGGACAGCATAGCACAAAAGCTCGACCATTTATTAAGTGTAGCATTTTGATTAAATTGATTGGTTAAATTTGCATTTAAATGTGATACGGAACCTTTCTCATTTTCCGCACTCTCAGCTTGAGCTCTATTACTTTCTATTAAAGTACGTGCATGAGGCAAATGATATTTGTTTTTAACTTTTCCACTTTTTTCGATCCATGTTGTACCAAACAGTAAATAAATATTATAAATTTGATTTCAAAATGAAGGAAGTTGTAAACCTTTAATATGAGTATTAATTAAATAGCGGTCGTATTATCATGATTGTGATACTTTAGGATGTATACAGGTTGCACTCGTAGTACTTATTCGACTTATATATAATGGTTACAAACACTATGTGTAAATAATTATTATCCGTTTAGCAGATGTTTAGAAAGTAATTATATGACAAAATTGACAGTACTAAGACGTTTATACTACGAAAACGTTTACACGACGAAAAGTTGTATATGTAAGTTTTATAGATGTCGTCGTAGACGCTATTATTATGACGATTGTATAAAAAAGTCGAAATAACGTCTATATGATATATTTGTACGACAAAAACCGTATATGACTATTCGGATACATAATGCACCAGTACATGACGAAGAGTTATAAAAATTACTGTAAAATAACTTTAATAAGACTCAAGGTCATATAAGTTTGATTATACGACAAAAATGTTTGCTGGGTAGCGATTGGGAAACAGACTCCGGCAGGGAATTCCACTCCTTAGCCGTACGCACAATGAAAGTATTCCCAAAACGTTTATTTATAATCAATTTACAAAATAAATATTTAATTTCATTCCAAATGGAATTGCCTATAGATGTAGAAAAACCAAAAACAATGCCTTACTTTTATCACTATTTTTTTAAAGGTCTCTTACAGTTTCATGTCACGAATTAGTTAAGAGAGTATTTTAGATCTATCTCATCTACTAAATCTGTCTTGAAGCACCCATCACATGACGTTACTAGCCCATCTGTCCTTGTGTAACTGTAGTGTGTAGATGTGTCCCACCCAACTCCTTTGCAGACTTGTACCCATCCAGTTGGTGGCGCCATTTTCAGGTTACTAAGCTCTATCACTCATTGGCAACCTTTAAGTTTGTACTTCTGATCTACAAAGATATAGTCAAGGATCAGAATTACAAACTTAACTGAGCACCATAGGTTAAGATAGACAAGATGCACATATCAACAAGCTATTGCTTAAGGGTATTGGAATGTCGCGCTACATGTTGTTTTCATGGATCAGTAGCTCCTCCAGGCATTTTCAACACAACAGTCAATTTATTTGTCTTGCCTATTCCGGAATGAATATAACTGTCTCTATATTTTGCAAGATTGGTCATAACAGACACGTTAACTGATTTATCATTAGTCCCATCTTAAAGCTTGTGGTGCACAGTTCCTGAAGCATTTCTTATAGTAAACTTCACTGAAATAATCCATTCTATGGCGTGTCACATAGAATTGATTATTTGATAAGTCATATGACTTCGCGTCTTTGCTTAGGTAAAAAAAAAAATAGAGAAAAGCGTCGTGGTCTGCAAAACGGAGGTTTGACCAAAAGTGTATTACTTAAAATTCTTATGCATAATAAAGAGTGTCTAAAGGCTGCAAAGATGTGTCCTACCTTGTCATGCAGCGTCCAACCAATGTATTTGAGGTAGAGATCATCTAGGAAGTGCGCCGGGAACTTCTCCATCCAGATACCTATCTCTGCCATGGTGATGGCTCGAATGTCTGGTAGTGTGTCCCTGCAAATAATTCCAGCAAAACATAATATGACAGTGATCTTCATAACAAACAGCAGGGATTCTCAATCATTATGTGCGGAATGCTTAGCAATATAAGGATTGAAATATAAATAACAAAATATATTTTTTTTAACGAAAATGTTTGTGTTTTGTTAGTTTTGAAGTTGTAGGACCAACTTCAAAACTAACAAAACACGACTGTAGTAAAAAGCAAAAATTCACCATCCAGCACCCACCATTCCAGGGCACGCCCAAGTTGATCAAACCATTCATTCATTTCATTCATTGGCTGGGCACCAACTTCAACCAGATGAGTAGGTAGCCCTTATAATAAAAAAAAGGTATTTAAAAAATCTAAAAAACCCAACTGCTCAACTGAAATGCAAGAAACAAGTACATTTTTATTTTAAAAAGTGAAAAGCAGGCGGGACCCAATTGAACATATTTTTTTTAATGGGATGGGTCCGCCTGCTTATCACTTTTTAAAATAAAAATCTGCTTATTTCTTGCATTTCAGTTGAGCAGTCTGGTTTTTTAGATTTTTTAAATAACTTTTTTTTTCAACTTTTTAGTTAAAATATTAATTAACAATTTTTTAGTTTTCACGATCGTGTCACATTGACACTCACCGGAATCAGAAAGTGAAGTCCATATTTTTAAACTTTCTCATTGTATTATTTTGCTAGTATTACACTAATGATAAACATGATATACATTTTTGAAATCCTTGTGTTAGGCCCTTTAATTTGATACCCATATTGTAGTATTCAAAAAAAAATATTTTTTCACCATGTGTAATGGCTTCGCACAGCCGCCATGTTTAATTTTTTCAAATGTCACCTATCTAAGAACACTCGGGCTGCTAAGACAAATCTAACGATACCTCAATTGTGTGAATCCGTTCAGCGGTTCTGGAGATATAAGGTAATAAAGAATAATACATACATAGGTACAAGATACGCGCGAAAAACATAACCCTTCCTTTGCAGTCGGGTAACAAATTTAAGCGATAAAGAGAAAGATTTAAGCGTCAATGGCCTAACGGCAAAAGGTATCGGACTTGTGGTCGCGTAGTTGCGGATTCGAACACCATCCATTACACTATTGACGTGAATTATGCTTGTGTCTGGAGCGGGCCAGACACAAACACAAATTTAGCTTTGTTGGTGGGGTTAACAAGATTCTAATAAAGTGAATTCTACATTGCTAGTTTCTGGCCTCAACTTTTTTTTTGTAGTCGGTTAAAAACATTGCAATACAATGAATGCTAGCTACATAATAGCAGCTAAATATACACACAAATATACGTGTAACGTTCAATGCGCAAAACCTGAAAATAGTTTGATCAGAATAACACAATCGAAGCACTTTTTAATATAGGTCACATTTTTCAAAAATATCTTCATTTAAAACGTTGCCGTGTGTATTTATTAACTAGCTGCTGTCCGCAACTTCGTTCGCGTGGGAGTATTTCCCGCGTATATTCCGAGCCCGAGATAAAAAGTAGCCTATGTGTTATTCCAGGATGTCAACTATATACTTACCAAATTTCATTAAAATCCATCCAGTAGGTCCGCAGATTAGCGTGTACAGACAGACTTTTTTATTTTTTTGCCGTGTTACCGTTTCTCAACCCACCTCAATTATTATTTATGTATAAAATTTAAATGTACAGATACCAAAACTTTTTTTACTGTTTTATTATATGTATTTACAGATTGTATAGATAGGTCCAGCCAACACTTGCCAGCACGGCGCAGCGGCCCGGTGACGGCCTCTCCCTCGATACTCGATAGACCGTCGTCGCAGACGCAAGAAACGATCAGAATTGCCAGTAAAAGTAAAACAGCACATAAAACCTTTACATTTTTTTAATGTTTTTTTTCTCTCTGAAATAGGTCAATTGAATTAAAAATCAGTTGGGGTGTCTCAGGTTTTGCGCATTGAACATTCCAAGTTGTAGATGCTTGTCACCTGTATCGATGCACGAAGACGGACTTGAACATGTAGGAGAGCATGTTCTTGATCTCCTCCATGTTCTCCTCCAGCTCCTGGCGCTTGGCCACCAGCACCTCGAGGCGCTCGTTGGCCCGCTTGTCGCGCGCCTTCAGGCGCTCGGCCTCGTACTGGCGCAGGCAGTTGTCGCAGTTCACCGACGTCAGCAGCGCCACGTCCACCAGCGCCGTCATCAGCTTCATCACTGCCAACCATGCCATGTCAGATACCCACACACAACATTACCCCATTCTCTACACAACTATTTATCACATTTATAGTTATAAATTACAACCTATTTTGTCCTTCGGTGAATGCAGAAAGTCTCTCAGATGCTGCGTTCACCGAAGGACAACTTCCCTCTGGAAAAACCCAGTGTCTATAAAGTGGACTGCAGTTGTGGAAAGTCATACATCGGTCAGACAAAACGTACCATAGTTTGCAGTATCTCGGAACACATTAGGGCGGTGAAAAATAATAATGTTCAAAAATCGGCAATAGCACAACATCTTTTAAATGCAAGATCGAACCATTGGATTGAGTTACATAACCCTCAAGTCATCTCGATATACCAAGACTGGTAAGCGAAGCAATTGAGATTACCAGATACAACAATTTCAACCGTGAGGATGGGTTTCAACTGTCGAGAGCCTGGAATCCAGTGGTTCAAATGTGTAACAACCGAAAAAGTTCGCGAGTCGACACGGTGAGTTTTGTGTGTCGGGAACAGAATCGAGTGTTTAGTGATAAATGTGATAGTGGTAGCGGTGTCGCTAACAGAAAACGAATGTGAAAGAGGGTAGACCGATTTGTCTGCTCATAAACTTCCACCTGCAATTACTTCAGTTCATGCGTGATCATAGCGCTTGCAACAGTGCCGAAATATCGGAAACTCAAAACAAAAAATACACATGGTAAATATCCCGTAATAAGTTACATGAATTATTAGATGGTGAGTTGCAATTGTGTGAAATTATTGTAAGGTTTGATTGGTCCTGATTTCTAAGTGTATAGGTCATATGTGGTTGGAAATTTAGTTCATTGTAAATTATGCCACCTAAATATTTGACAGTGTTTGATTTTGATAAACATGCAGTTACATTAATTATTAGATGGTGAGTTGCAATTGTGTGAAATTATTGTAAGGTTTGATTGGTCCTGATTTCTAAGTGTATAGGTCATATGTGGTTGGAAATTTAGTTCATTGTAAATTATGCCACCTAAATATTTGACAGTGTTTGATTTTGATAAACATGCAGTTACATTAATTATTAGATGGTGAGTTGCAATTGTGTGAAATTATTGTAAGGTTTGATTGGTCCTGATTTCTAAGTGTATAGGTCATATGTGGTTGGAAATTTAGTTCATTGTAAATTATGCCACCTAAATATTTGACAGTGTTTGATTTTGATAAACATGCAGTTACATTAATTATTAGATGGTGAGTTGCAATTGTGTGAAATTATTGTAAGGTTTGATTGGTCCTGATTTCTAAGTGTATAGGTCATATGTGGTTGGAAATTTAGTTCATTGTAAATTATGCCACCTAAATATTTGACAGTGTTTGATTTTGATAAACATGCAGTTACATGAATTATTAGATGGTGAGTTGCAATTGTGTGAAATTATTGTAAGGTTTGATTGGTCCTGATTTCTAAGTGTATAGGTCATATGTGGTTGGAAATTTAGTTCATTGTAAATTATGCCACCTAAATATTTGACAGTGTTTGATTTTGATAAACATGCAGTTACATTAATTATTAGATGGTGAGTTGCAATTGTGTGAAATTATTGTAAGGTTTGATTGGTCCTGATTTCTAAGTGTATAGGTCATATGTGGTTGGAAATTTAGTTCATTGTAAATTATGCCACCTAAATATTTGACAGTGTTTGATTTTGATAAACATGCAGTTACATTAATTATTAGATGGTGAGTTGCAATTGTGTGAAATTATTGTAAGGTTTGATTGGTCCTGATTTCTAAGTGTATAGGTCATATGTGGTTGGAAATTTAGTTCATTGTAAATTATGCCACCTAAATATTTGACAGTGTTTGATTTTGATAAACATGCAGTTACATTAATTATTAGATGGTGAGTTGCAATTGTGTGAAATTATTGTAAGGTTTGATTGGTCCTGATTTCTAAGTGTATAGGTCATATGTGGTTGGAAATTTAGTTCATTGTAAATTATGCCACCTAAATATTTGACAGTGTTTGATTTTGATAAACATGCAGTTACATGAATTATTAGATGGTGAGTTGCAATTGTGTGAAATTATTGTAAGGTTTGATTGGTCCTGATTTCTAAGTGTATAGGTCATATGTGGTTGGAAATTTAGTTCATTGTAAATTATGCCACCTAAATATTTGACAGTGTTTGATTTTGATAAACATGCAGTTACATTAATTATTAGATGGTGAGTTGCAATTGTGTGAAATTATTGTAAGGTTTGATTGGTCCTGATTTCTAAGTGTATAGGTCATATGTGGTTGGAAATTTAGTTCATTGTAAATTATGCCACCTAAATATTTGACAGTGTTTGATTTTGATAAACATGCAGTTACATTAATTATTAGATGGTGAGTTGCAATTGTGTGAAATTATTGTAAGGTTTGATTGGTCCTGATTTCTAAGTGTATAGGTCATATGTGGTTGGAAATTTAGTTCATTGTAAATTATGCCACCTAAATATTTGACAGTGTTTGATTTTGATAAACATGCAGTTACATTAATTATTAGATGGTGAGTTGCAATTGTGTGAAATTATTGTAAGGTTTGATTGGTCCTGATTTCTAAGTGTATAGGTCATATGTGGTTGGAAATTTAGTTCATTGTAAATTATGCCACCTAAATATTTGACAGTGTTTGATTTTGATAAACATGCAGTTACATTAATTATTAGATGGTGAGTTGCAATTGTGTGAAATTATTGTAAGGTTTGATTGGTCCTGATTTCTAAGTGTATAGGTCATATGTGGTTGGAAATTTAGTTCATTGTAAATTATGCCACCTAAATATTTGACAGTGTTTGATTTTGATAAACATGCAGTTACATTAATTATTAGATGGTGAGTTGCAATTGTGTGAAATTATTGTAAGGTTTGATTGGTCCTGATTTCTAAGTGTATAGGTCATATGTGGTTGGAAATTTAGTTCATTGTAAATTATGCCACCTAAATATTTGACAGTGTTTGATTTTGATAAACATGCAGTTACATTAATTATTAGATGGTGAGTTGCAATTGTGTGAAATTATTGTAAGGTTTGATTGGTCCTGATTTCTAAGTGTATAGGTCATATGTGGTTGGAAATTTAGTTCATTGTAAATTATGCCACCTAAATATTTGACAGTGTTTGATTTTGATAAACATGCAGTTACATTAATTATTAGATGGTGAGTTGCAATTGTGTGAAATTATTGTAAGGTTTGATTGGTCCTGATTTCTAAGTGTATAGGTCATATGTGGTTGGAAATTTAGTTCATTGTAAATTATGCCACCTAAATATTTGACAGTGTTTGATTTTGATAAACATGCAGTTACATTAATTATTAGATGGTGAGTTGCAATTGTGTGAAATTATTGTAAGGTTTGATTGGTCCTGATTTCTAAGTGTATAGGTCATATGTGGTTGGAAATTTAGTTCATTGTAAATTATGCCACCTAAATATTTGACAGTGTTTGATTTTGATAAACATGCAGTTACATTAATTATTAGATGGTGAGTTGCAATTGTGTGAAATTATTGTAAGGTTTGATTGGTCCTGATTTCTAAGTGTATAGGTCATATGTGGTTGGAAATTTAGTTCATTGTAAATTATGCCACCTAAATATTTGACAGTGTTTGATTTTGATAAACATGCAGTTACATTAATTATTAGATGGTGAGTTGCAATTGTGTGAAATTATTGTAAGGTTTGATTGGTCCTGATTTCTAAGTGTATAGGTCATATGTGGTTGGAAATTTAGTTCATTGTAAATTATGCCACCTAAATATTTGACAGTGTTTGATTTTGATAAACATGCAGTTACATTAATTATTAGATGGTGAGTTGCAATTGTGTGAAATTATTGTAAGGTTTGATTGGTCCTGATTTCTAAGTGTATAGGTCATAAACTTGGTTTTGTCTACATTTAGTAGGTATGAGGATGTTATCATTCAGCCAACTAGATACTTGATTAAACCCTTTTTGAGCGTAATTAAAAACTTCTACCCAAGTAAGTATCTCCACAGAAAAGTAATCAAGAAAATGTAATTATTTTCCCATTGGTCAGGTCTATTCTTTTAAAGACTACTTATCTTCATAGAACTATATACTGGAAATTGTCTCTGAGTCCAGATACAATCAGACAAGAATTTTGGCAGGCAGGATGTAGATGAACTTACCAGCTAGGGTTGCAGTGTGTCGGAAGGCTCTGACCTGTGAGTCAGACAGCCCCGTGAGCAGAGAAATGATGTTATCCATGAGGTACTGGTCGTAGATGATACTGTACTGGCACATCTTTACCAGCGTTTGAATGAACTCGCAGAAGTTAGAGCGGAACTTCTTCCAGGTCTGCCCTGTCATGATGAGAGGATATTCTCCACTTTCCTGTTTGAAGAATGTTATTGAGAGAGATTCATATTCAAAATTGATTAGGAGCAAACAATAAAGTGATCCAAATAAAGCTACAAGCAGTCTACAGCAATAAAATGCTATTATGTGCAAATACCTCATCAAATTCTTGTGTCATTTTCTTGATAATAAGTGTGTGGTCCATCTGCGCCATGTCTGGTGTGACCTTC
Organism: Tholera decimalis; assembly: GCA_943138885.2. Taxonomy (NCBI): domain Eukaryota; kingdom Metazoa; phylum Arthropoda; class Insecta; order Lepidoptera; family Noctuidae; genus Tholera; species Tholera decimalis. The sequence goes on along the minus strand of OW964566.2, from coordinate 921,021 downwards.
CCACGGCATCCAGACGCATTAATAAAGAACTGCATAAGTTGCACTAGTGCTGCCTCTCGGTTGGTCTTGTATTCTTCGATCCACATGTCCACCACTTGCTAATGGAAGATACAAAGGTTGCATGTTAGAACAGCATATAGAGTTGACATACAAGTACAGTATAACAATTAAATAAAAACGTTGCCTTACGTTTATAGCTGTCTTATTGAATCTAAGTATATTGTAAAGACTGTTCTCATCATCACCAGGCAATAAGACTGGCGGCGGCGAGATCGCGGGCGGCGGAGCGGTGCCGCGGCCCCGACCGCGCCCTCGCCCGCCCCGACCCCGGCGCCGCAGGGGAGGCGGCGGCGGAGACTCAGCCAGGCGGCCCGGGAACCCAGCATCACCTCTCCGACCGCGGCTACGAGTCACCCGCTTCGTAGGTGTAGGAGACGGAGACCTTGGTTCCTCTTCCTCATGATGAGACTCCTCAGCTTCTTCCCTAGGTGCTTCAGTAGCTGTGGAATTGGCCACCGCACCAACGTTGAACCCCGAATAGTTTACGTTGGGAGTCTCAGGTTCGTGGACCGACTGTCCACCGTAATCAGTCATTGGAGTAGCTGGGGTCATGGGATTCACGTATTCCGGCGGAGGATCATCCATCCGAATACGTTTCCCGCCACGGCGATGCATTTCGTTGAATTATAGCGTTTACAACAAGACTTTCACGCAGTTCACATAACTTTAGCTTCAACTTATTATGCTATTTAATATAACACATAACACGTCCTAGGTTATCGATTTTTCTACCACCTGAAGGGAAACTGGGATAGTAGAAATGTGAAAGAAAAAGACAACAATCGATCGACGCGCGCCGGCAGCCATTACAAAAATAAATGTTGTAGAGATGAGTCGTATTTACTAGAACAGATCCGAAGAATAGGTAAATTTTGATACTAGGCGGCACCTACTCTCACTTTGACAATACCTAGTATCATGAAGTATTGCGAAATCCAACTGCTCTTAGGCCTCATAGCACTAACGCGTAATTGAATTCCATTCGCTCAACACGTTATAAACCTGCTTTACCGCTCATTCATGTTTGTCAAAATCATTCGTTTGTCAGTCACTTGAATTTAAACCCTAATTCAAAGTAAATAAAAGTAACGCGACGCACACGCGTGTTATGCAAGAATATATATTCTGTCTTTTTTTAATTACGCTATTCCGTAGTCTTCCCATCTTTATCTTTCAATACTCGAGACTAGTCAGTAATCATTCGATCCGAGAATACTCGATCCGAATGAGTACCAACTAGTCTCGAGTAGACTAAGTATATAGGTACTTCGTAATACTTAGTCTTGTTGAGACTAGTTGATACTCATTCGGATCGAGTATTCTCGAATCGAATGATTACTGACTAGTCTCGAGTATAAAGTCCAATTACTAGGTACCAACCTAGTCTTATCAATGATCGCTGGTGCTAACACACTAAGTTCAATAGAAATATCAAGTACAGGAGAAGTGACAACGAAGTGAGTCCATGAAGCTTAAAGACCGTCATCGTAAAATTTAATCAAAATACGGTGTTCATTTGTTGTTTAGCAGTTTCCTGCAAAATTAGTAGCTACAAAAAAAATAGACTTGGACTAAGTACGTGCACCATGACCACGTTCGATAAGTAATAAATGTAATAATTGATACTAGGTGGAATAGTGTAAAGATTGTATCTACCTACTTAATGCAAACCTCTGTTGCAGTGATGAACTTGTCAGTGGTTTTTGCTAATTACCATAGTAACGAAAAAACAATCTTTGTAAAAATAAAACCAATATGATTTAAGTGAATTTTATTAATTAACAATAATATTAAATTCTTCACATGGGAGCAGAGCGTGGTTGCTTAATCTGAAAAGAGGCAAAGATGAACAGAATAGAAAGTCTAAATAAAGAAAATTACGATACATGGGCAATACAGGCCAAAGCCGTACTTGTTAAAGGAAAACTATGGAAATTTGTAGATCAAAAGATTGACCTAAACAATGCAAGTGAGTCAGATATTGAGGGAAACTTGCTGGCTGTCAGTGAGCTAATTTTAATAATATCGCCGTCGGAACTAAAGCAAATAAAAAGCTGCAAAACAGCTTATGAAATTTGGACAAAGTTAAACGAAACTCATGCTAGTAAATGTCCTGCGAGGAAAGCAACGCTACTGAAGCAACTAATTTTAACAAAATATGAAAAAGGAAATGACATCAAGGAGCATCTAGACAACTTTATGGACATTGTAGACAAACTGGAAGAAATGAATGTTTCAGTTCATGAAGATTTACTAAGTATTATGATGCTTTACAGTCTTTCCTCAGAATTTGAAACCTTTAGAGTTGCAATTGAGTCCCGTGATAATCTTCCGAAACCGGATGAACTAAAAATAAAAATTATAGAGGAATTCCAAGCGCGGAGAAACACTCAAGGACTCAACCCGAGTACAAGCTCAAGCGAACAAGAATCGTTTTATGCAAAGTAAATTTATACTGCAAAATATGCAAGAAAAAGGGGCATATGACTAAGAATTGCTGGAAAAATTACAAAAATAAGAACAGGATTTATCCCAACAATAAAGGGAAGAAAGTTGACCAAAAGGAATTTAATAGCTTAGCATTATTAGGAAAAGATGAAGCATTTCCATTCCAGAAACAATGGATTTTGGACAGTGGATGCACATCCCACATGTGCTATAGCAAAGAATACTTCAGTGAAATAGAACACATGAATAAAACATTGAAATTAGCTTCTAAAGATCACAACACAAACATACTGGGAAAAGGAAGAGTTGATCTCTTATTAAACACAAATAAAGAAATAAATCTACACAATACATTGTTCATTCCAGACCTTTGTACAAATCTCCTATCTATTGGGAAGATTACAGATGCTGGTAATACAGTACTCTTCAAAAAGGATGGAGCTACAGTAAAAAATCCAAAATATGGTATTGTAATTAAAGCGAAGAGAACTGAAGATGGTCTCTATGCGATTTTTCCCAAGACAGTGATAAACTCAAAATATGAAAAAGTTAATTTTGTGCACAATAATAATATTTCAGAATGGCATTCAAAGCTGGGACATATGAACTACAAGGATATGAAACTAGCACTTAAGAATGAAAGTTTGATTGGACTTAATTTCAAAATAGATGAACAGCCAGAAGAATGTGAAGTTTGTATTAAAGCGAAAATGAAAGCTACGATCGGCAAACCAAGAACTGAACCTCGCACTTCTGAACCACTTCAGATTATACACAGTGATGTGTGTGGCCCGATGCCAAAAGCTTCTTGTGCTGGAAACAAATATTTTGTCACTTTTATTGACGACTTCACGAGGTATAGTCGAGTATTTTGCATAAAGACTAAAAATGAAGTCATAGATATGTTCAAAGTCTATAAAGCTAAAGTAGAAAACTTCATGGAAAAGAAAATTAAATGCCTACAATCTGACAACGGCACGGAATATTGTAACAATGAGTTCAACCATTTCTTAAAAGAAAATGGCATAACCAGAAGATTATCTGCACCATATACACCGCATCAAAACGGTATAGCGGAAAGGAAAAATAGAACTTTACTAGAAAAAGCAAGGAGTCTAATGATTGAGTCTAATGCACCGATGTATCTATGGGGCGAAGCTATCTACACAGCAAACTATCTGTCAAACAGAAGTCCAAATAATAGCATCGGAAATGCAACGCCATTTGAAAAATGGGTTGGTAGAAAACCAAGTGTTGCACACTTTAATAGATTTGGAGCAAAGGCATTCTTTCTCGTAAAAGGAAGACAAAACAAGTTTGATGCTAAAGCAATACCTGGAGTCTTTATTGGATACTCTGAAGTATCCAAGGCTTTCCGGATTTGGGTACCATCAACGCAAACAGTGATTGTAACCAAAAATGTAAACATTATGCAGAAATTCTACTATGACATAAAGGAAGAAGAGAACACTAGCAAAAATAACAATGTTGGAACAAGAAAAGAAAAAGAATATGTTGAGATTGAATTTCTAGAACAAAACATAAATAGAGAAGTACAGGAAAGGCAAGAAAGAGAAGAAGACACGTACGTTGATACAGAAATGCAATCAGGAACAAATAATAATTCAATTTCTGAAGAAGATGAAATTTATTCCGCAGAAGAAGAAGTACTACCAATACCTCAAAATGAAGTCGCTGTAGAGCAAACAGAAATCAGAGCTTTGCGTGATCGTTCATTAATACGCAAGCCCATACGTTATGATGATTGCGTTATGAACGCTGTTGCAGAGTTAGAAGACATTTACACTGAACCCAAAACATATAATGAAGCTATATCATCGGAAAATAGAGAAAAATGGGAAGAAGCTATGCAAAGCGAGATGAACTCACTTCAGAAAAATAATACCTAGGAACTTGCCACATTACCTAAAGGTAGAAAAGCTTTACCAAGCAAATGGATATACAAAATAAAGAGAAATGCTGATGGAACCATAGAACGGTTTAAGGCAAGACTGGTTATCAAAGGTTTTTCTCAACGTGAAGGTATTGACTATGATAAAACCTTCAGTCCAGTTGCACGACTTGCAACTATCAGAGCAATACTAGGAACTGCAGCTAACGAAAATCTGAATTTACAACAATTCGATGTCACAACTGCATTCTTAAATGGTACAGTGGAAGAGGAAATTTATATGGCACCACCGAATGGACTTAATGTACCTAAAGGAAAAGTATGTCGACTTTTGAAAAGTCTCTATGGCTTAAAACAGGCACCTCGATGCTGGAATGAGTGCATACATAAGTTTCTGATGAATGCAAAATTTCAGAGAAGTGAGGCAGATCCCTGCTTGTATGTAAGAGTCAATGGAAACTCAAAGGTTATTGTAGGACTGTATGTCGATGACGGCTTGGTAGCTTCCACTGACAACGCTGGTCAAGAATTCTTAAATGAAATTGAAAGAAACTTCAAAATCACATCGAAGTCAGCATCATATTTCCTTGGTATGGAAATAAATAAAAACAAAGACGGATCAATAAACTTAAGACAAACAGCCTACGCCAATAAGGTACTAAAACGATTCGGCATGGAAAACTGCAAATCAGTTACATCTCCGGCAATTAAGATGTCAAAATTGCAAGAAACTAATGAAAATGAAGATGTGAAATTTCCGTATCGAAATTGTGTCGGAGGACTGGCTTACCTGATGGTCGCAACAAGACCAGACATCTGTTATGCAGTGTCAGTAGCTTCCAGACATTTAGAAAACCCCAGTAAGGAGGATATTGTGGCTGTAAAGCGAATTCTTCGCTTTCTTAAAGGAACTCTCGATAAAGGTTTAACATTTTATCCAAAGAGTAAAGCAAATGAATTAATGTGCTACTCAGATGCTGATCATGGAGGAGATCCAGAGACTGGGCACTCTACCACAGGCATGGTTTGCCTTTATGCTGGCACTGCTATTGCCTGGAAGAGTCAAAAACAAACTTCAGTGGCTCTGTCAACCACAGAGGCCGAACTTGTAGCAGCAAGCGAAACCGCACAAGAAATTGTGTGGTTGAAGAAGCTTTTTGCAGACCTAACTAACACAGAATCTTTAAAAGTTACACTGTGTATTGATAATGAGTCTGCTGTGAAATTATCATATAATCCGCCTTATGAATTTCACCGTCGAACAAAACATATTAGTTTGAGACACTTCTACATTAGAGAATGTGTATCAAAAGGAGAAGTAATTGTTAAACAAGTTGCAGCACAAGTTCAACTAGCAGACATGTTTACAAAACCTCTGTATGGACCAAGGTTTAACGACCTGTCTCGTGGAATTGGTCTTGAAGCAAATTCTTAAAGAAGTGTGGGTGTAAAGATTGTATCTACCTACTTAATGCAAACCTCTGTTGCAGTGATGAACTTGTCAGTGGTTTTTGCTAATTACCATAGTAACGAAAAAACAATCTTTGTAAAAATAAAACCAATATGATTTAAGTGAATTTTATTATTTAACAATAATATTAAATTCTTCACAAATAGGTATCTGGATCACGTATTTTTAAATACTAAGAATAGGCGCACCACCTAGTACAACCCATCTCTAAAATGTTGTAAAGCTGTAGCAAATAGCAAACCGTATGTATTCGGTACTGAGTAACGGGTGCGCCGTTAAGTACCGAGTAACGAAACGTTACTCATGAATGCAATTCGTTACTCGTATGTTTTGTTACAAACAACTGTTTCAGATCGCGCAAGTACGGTTGATGCGAGTGTTGAGTGCGGTTTCCTTTTCGTGTTTTACGCATGTGCGAGCATTCGGTGTATTTAAAACATACGTTACAAAGAACAATGTTTATTTACTTGAAAAAGGAGATTTTAGAAAATTCATTATCCAAATTTTTCACTGTATTTTTACTGCAATGATTGCGATATATTAGTGTGATATGTCATTCTCGAGTAATATTAAAAACTCCTAAAAAAATTTTTTTTTTTTTATTAGTTCCATCCATTGTAAATTCAGTTGATTTCGTCGCAGTTTACTTGTAATTCCAACCTGTACCTATTAAATCAAACTAAATTTAGATTTAAAAAATGCATACAAATTACAAATGATGCAACGCCGCGACGTCATACCGTACGAATACGCAATACGACTCGATGTATTGTTCTGTAACTCGATATTATGTATCGTCGTTGCGCTTGCAAAAGGCGCTATGTGGTAAAAGTCATTTTCGTTCTTTTATGAGGTTTCAATCGTTATTTTAATACACACATTGTATTAAAATAACTATTGAAACCTCATAAAAGAACGAAAATGACTTTTACCACATAGCGCCTTTTGCGAGGTTTTAGGCCTTTTATGAGGTTTCAATCGTTATTTTAATACACACATTGTGTTAAAATAACGATTGAAACCTCATAAAAGAACGAAAATGACTTTTACCACATAGCGCCTTTTGCAAGCGCAACGACTGTATGATGTATCAAAGTAACGAGTAACGATACGATAGTAACGAGTACTAATGGCTATAGTAACGAATACATACGGGTACACTTTTTTTTGTTAATTTTACACCTCTAAAATGTTGACGTTTTATGGTGAACGCAGACCTAGCCGCACCGCACGCGCCGCAGTCTTTGTATTCGAATTCTTTATATGAAGTTCTATGCAACCTCGCACACCTACCCGCGCCGCAGTCGCCGCAGTCCCCGAAACGACCGAACTCCCCTAGCTGCACGCATCCACGGCGCGCAGTGTTGCCAGAGTTATAAAGTAGACAGAGAATCTCTGTCAACGGTTTATAATAAAATTACTTATTCTCGTATAAATAATTACTTGCTTATTCCCTATTATAGCACCTACAGATAAAATTACACAAAAGAGCAAAATACCAATACCAAATACAGATTTTATACAGATTTTTTAAATCTTCGGTACAGATAATGCTTTCAAAAATCTGGCAACACTGACGGGAACGACTGCAGCGACTGCGGCGCGGATAGATGTGCGAGGCCATTAACATAAAGCGATGACTGCGGGGACTGTAGAGACTGCGGTGCGGCTAGGTCTGCGTTCACCTTTATGGTGAACGCAGACCTAGCCGCACCGCACGCGCCGCAGTCTTTGCATTCGAATTCTTTATATGAAGTTCTATGCAACCTCGCACACCTACCCGCGCCGCAGTCGCCGCAGTCCCCGAAACGACCGAACTCCCCTAGCTGCACGCATCCACGGCGCGCAGTGTTGCCAGAGTTATAAAGTAGACAGAGAATCTCTGTCAACGGTTTATAATAAAATTACTTATTCTCGTATAAATAATTACTTGCTTATTCCCTATTATAGCAACTACAGATAAAATTGCACAAAAGAGCAAAATACCAATACCAAATACAGATTTTATACAGATTTTTTAAATCTTCGGATAGATAATGCTTTCAAAAATCTGGCAACACTGACGGGAACGACTGCAGCGACTGCGGCGCGGATAGATGTGCGAGGCCATTAACAAAAAGCGATGACTGCGGGGACTGTAGAGACTGCGGTGCGTCCAGGTCTGCGTTTACGTACGGCTACCTCAGTCATCGCTTTTTGTTAACGGCCTCGCACATCTATCCGCGCCGCAGTCGCTGCAGTCGTTCCCGTCAGTGTTGCCAGATTTTTGAAAGCATTATCTGTACCGAAGATTTAAAAAACCTGTATCAAATCTGTATTTGGTATTGGTATTTTGCTCTTTTGTGTAATTTTATCTGTAGGTGCTATAATAGGGAATAAGCAAGCAATTATTTATACGAGACTAAGCAATTTTATTATAAACCGTTGACAGAGATTCTCTGTCTACTTTATAACGCATGCAACACTGCGCGCCGTGGATGCGAATGACGTCATCCGCGCTGCGTGCGGGTGACGTCATCAGCTGCGGCTAGGGGAGTTTGGTCGTTTCAGGGACTGCGGCGACTGCGGCGCGGGTAGGTGTGCGAGGTTGCATAGAACTTCATATAAAGAATTCGAATGCAAAGACTGCGGCGCGTGCGGTGCGGCTAGGTCTGCGTTCACCATAAAGTAGAGATGCGCGACTGCGAATGATTTTGTTATTCGAAATATCTGCAACTACTAATTTACAAATTCGACTTGAATATTAGTAGGTTACTAATTTTCAAAATCGAATGCCGACTACTAATATTAGTAACTACTAATGACGTTGGGAATGAAGTCGTCCTCGTCTGTCGTTCTATTCGCTTGCCTGCCACTGCCATGCCGCGACGATCAGGTTATCTGTTACGCTATTGAATGATAAAACATAGTGTATTACATACTCTTTGTTGAATGAATAGTCTGGTCGGACGAGCGGTTGAATTATATCATTCTAAATTTCAGTCTGTGAACATAATCAAATGGTGTTTGTTATTGTGTGTGATTATTAAAATTAATGTGTTTTAAACTTTATAAGCACGTTTATGGTTTACGAACGTACTACTTACCATTTACTAAACATTACTATTACCTTACGATTATAATAATAACCAGTGGGTACAATATATTATAATACTTAGTAATACCAACTACCGCTAAACATAAATCACAAATTCTGTTAATTAAAACGTATAATAGCTGATATTTACTTTGTGGAGTCAAAGTGAATGGGACAAATGCCTTAAAAGAAAAAGTAGTATTAGTACCTACCAGGGTTGCCAACCACAAAAGAAAATCCCTCGTACATATGCAGCTAAAAATCTCGTATTTTGACTTTCAAACCTCGTACATTTAGGTATTATGCATACAAAATTAAGGCATATTGAACTACTGGATTTAGGACTTTTTACTCGAAATAAACTATTGCAAGTTTCCTAGTAAATAAAACATCACTTTGTGTTGTATTAAAAAAAATATATATTATTACTCAATCAAGTAAAATCACAAAAAACTAAATGTGTCTATATTATTATGAAAATTTGCAAGGTTTGTAACTTAGTTTACATCTCCTCTCCAAATATTAGTCAGGAACATCCTCACTGTCATCGTTTTTTCTGCCGTATTTTTATCTATTGTCATGCGGCTATACATTCTTTTAGTGGGTTCAAAATTGACGCAGTTTCCAGTACGAGTTGAACCTTTTGCACTCTCTGCAGCAAGAAGTGTGCCGTTCACTGTTTCCACAGTTAGCCGGTTTCTTATCTCTATCTTTATTAAAATGACTTTACTATTGTAAAATGGTGATGCAAAATGTTCGTATGGCCATATTATCAAAATCTCGTACATAATTGCACGAGGTTGATAGTGTCCTCGTACCTCGTACGGAAGACCACAAATCTCGTATTTGTACGAGGAACCTCGTACATTTGGCAACCATGGTACCTACTGTTTAACTAACTATACTACTGAACTACCAGAGACAACGTCGAACGGCCGAATATCCAATTAGTTACTAATTTCGTCCATCATTCGAATAATTCGAATGATTTACTAAGTCGAATGATTCGAATGAAATCATTCATAGTCGCACATCTTTACCATAAAGCATCAAAAAATTCAACTTATAGGTGAACGCAGACCTAGCCGCACCGCAGTCTCTACAGTCCCCGCAGTCATCGCTTTTTGTTAATGGCCTCGCACATCTATCCGCGCCGCAGTCGCTGCAGTCGTTCCCGTCACCGCACGTATCGCACTTGCAGTGTTGCCAGATTTTTGAAAGCATTATCTGTACCGAAGATTTAAAAAATCTGTAAAAAATCTGTATTTGGCTTAGAGCATTTAACTTTAGTTAAATGCTCCAAGGTATTTGGTATTGGTATTTTGCTCTTTTGTGTAATTTTATCTGTAGGTGCTATAATAGGGAATAAGCAAGTAATTATTTATACGAGAACAAGTAATCTATACTAATATTATAAAGCGGAAAAGTTTGTTTGTTTGTTTGCTTGAGCGCGCTAATCTTCGAAAGTACTGGGTGGATTTGGATGCAATTTGGTATGGAAGTAGTTTGAAGCTTGAGGAAGGTTATAGGCTACTTTTTAAGTGACTGCAAAAAAGGAGAGTTATGTTTTTACCGTGATAGAATCCACGGGAGTGAAGCCCCGCGCGAGTACTAGTTTTATTATAAACCGTTGACAGAGATTCTCTGTCTAAATTATAACTCTGGCAACACTGCGCGCCGTGGATGCGAATGACGTCATCCGCGCTGCGCTAGCCGCAGCGTCCGCTGCGTGCGGGTGCCGTCCAGCGTTGCCAATTTGTGGGGAATTCCCCAAACTATGGGGAATCTCAAGTTGATTGGGTATTTATTGGGGATTGGTATTATGTGGGGAGAATGCGGGGATTTTGATATCTTATTCACGTCGATAGATATTTCATCATTCGTTATCGACATTGACATTTTTTTAGAATCATTATGTACATCACATCCCTAGTTCGGACTTTAGAAATTCAACACATTTGCTAGGTTTAGACGAAATATATATTGGATTACAGGCTGGAGTAAGTATGGAAGATTTGAAAAAACATAAAAATGTACCTCGCATCTATTGCAGATTTCTGTAGAACATGCCAAGAATTTTATATGGAATTGACGTCAGACAATACCAAGCGATTTGATTTCGGAGATCCTCTATTTTCTATTATATCTGCTGTAAATTCATCAGCAGTTCAACTGTTTGAAATTAAATCACTGGTACCTGTGCTGAAGCGATTTCAAGTGTTTATAAATTTGTGACAGTACAAAAATTAGACGACGAGTGGCGAGCTCACGCTACCTATGCTAGATTTTCTTCAACATGGGCTTGAAGTGAGATGAGGAGTGAGATGCTGTATGTTACTGGGGAAAGTGTTTCGCCTGAAAAACGCTGCGGGAGGACACCTGTTTCCTAACATAAAAATTGTTATTCCGTTGTTGCTGATACTGCCTTTTTCAAATGCATTGGTTGAGCGCAAATTTAGTGTTCTTAAACATTTAAAAACTAAACCGCATTCGACTAAATACAGATTCTGTTGTATCATTCATGGCAGCAAGGGAAGGGATTAAAAAACTGGGCGGCAGAAACAAAATGCTTTCGACAAAAATATGAAAAAAAAAATGTTGAAAGATAAACAAAAATATTATTTAAATAATTGAATAGAGTTTCATTCCTTAAGAAACTTTTGAGGGGAATTTGTGGGGAATCAGCGGATTTTTGTCCCCCATTTTGGGTAATTCGATCCGGATTTTTGGGGAATTAGATAAAGTAGCATTGGCAACCCTGGTGCCGTCATTAGCTGCGGCTTGGGGAGTTCGGTCGTTTCAGGGACTGCAGCGACTGCGGCGCGGGTAGGTGTGCGAGGTTTCATAGAACTTCATATAAAGAATTCGAATGCAAAGACTGCGGCGCGTACATACCTAAGAGACTGGCGGTATGGCCTCGTTGCTTGGCAATGCTTAGCCTCTGGCCAAAGAAATAGCCAGCCCTTGGGCCAAGGGATGCGTCAACAAACCTTTACAATATTTCAATAAAAAGGCGGTGAGTACACGGGCCCCACGGACCGAGAGTTTCGACGCCAAACGGCTCCAAAATATAGTTATCACCGAGGTTACTGTTTTTAAGATTTAATTTACGTCGCTTGAGGTATTCCGCAGCCGCAGCAGGAGCGCCCGCGCCAGCACAACATTATGAACTAAAGTAATTAATTAATTCAATAATGTTAAAGTAATTAATTAAAGTTTCTAATTAAAAAGGTTTCTAATGTGTACGTTTCAGTATTTTTAGAGGGAGACAGCTATGAGTTGCTAAAATGGTAATTGTTATTTCATCGGGACTTTAATTAGATTATTTATCGTTCTATCTCGTTCTATATCTTTTAATCGAAAAGTTTTTATTTGAATTAAATATTTAAATTAAATTTTATTCAAGAAAGATATAATCACAGATAACTTTAAATAAGTCATGACATTATTTAATATTTTATGGCAAATTGGCAACTCTTGAAATATACTGTCAAGTCTTGAGGTCGGATGATTTTGGATTTCATCGTTTTTATATTTCATAAGCGTAAAATATAGTAAAATGGCTAAGAAAACCTACGATTTGTTGTTCAAACTACTCCTTATTGGTGACTCCGGCGTAGGCAAGACATGTATACTGTTCAGGTTTTCAGACAACCACTTCACAACGACGTTTATATCTACGATCGGTATGAGCCACCTTTGTATTTTTGTATCAGCAAAGCCTTGCCTTGAAAAATGTGTTTTTCTATATAATTTTTATTTAGTTCTGAACATGATGTGCCGTAGTAGATTCAGTTTAACCTTCGCAGTTACTGTGCATTACAATAACATTGCTTTCACGTCATATAGGTATTGACTTCAAAATAAAGACTGTGGAGCTCCGCGGCAAAAAGATAAAGCTCCAGATATGGGACACGGCGGGCCAGGAGAGGTTTCACACCATCACCACGTCGTACTACCGCGGCGCGATGGGCATCATGCTCGTGTACGATATCACCAACGAGAAAACATTTGATGACATCGTCAAATGGTTACGGAATATAGACGAGGTAAGCTGTTAGGGTATCACCTGTTGGCACAATATATTGTAGGATAAACTATGTCCTGATGGGTTAGCTACCATGTAAACACTGGTATGCTATATCACTATCTAATCTTAAGGGTTTCTGTGGTGGATGGATGTATGTCTTCCAGACGTTTATATAGTATTTCTTTAATCAGTGATTTCCCTTGGGTTTATTAATGATTCTCACTTGGACTGTAGCTGGTATACCATAACCTTCCTCAAAACATATTGAATGCCACTGCATTCATTCCGGAAATTATCATTTAAATGCAAATTATTTATATACATCTCATAAAAGTTGAAGAACTGCATTGTAAATGAAACATTAAGGAATATGCTTAAGTACATATTATACCACAGTAAATAATTGTATTTAAATATCTAGTAATTATGAGAAATATGTTCTACTAAAATAAACAACTATTATTACATGTATCACTACAATTTGAAGCATGACATCATGTTTTATGTGTAAAACAAATAAGTTGTGTCATTAATAAAATTTTGTGATAAGCTTAATAATATGTTGTTAGACTGATTTCAGAGACATTTACTATATCTAGTTCAGCTTTACATGATCTAAGTCATAATATACCCAATAAATAGTGATCAGTGAATATTGTCATAGCCATTATTCATAAACAAATAATTTGTATTTGAATTTACACAATCATCACTAAGTACTTACTTATATGTTAATAAATGATATTAATCAATTAATAAAAATATAGCAACAGCAATTTGACCATTTGAACATTTTCATTCCAGCATGCTAACGAAGATGTGGAGAAGATGATCCTGGGCAACAAGTGTGACATGGAGGAGAAGCGTGTTGTGAGCAAGGAGCGCGGAGAAGCAGTGAGTATTACGTCTTATAGTATAGAAAGAATGGTTCAGGGCCCACTGAGCTTTGTGAAACATGACAAAAACTGGTTTTAAAATTTAAATTTAAATACATTAAAAAAACCTGTTTAGTTATAATATTGAGGTCTAATCATAACCAATTATGTTGCAAACATTTTACTCAATGGGAAAATTTTAAATTAAGTATATAAATTAATTCTTAGATCAATATAATATAATCAAAAATGATTTCTCTAATTGAACTAAAATACTCCTAAAATATACTCTTATTTCTACAGTCTTACATCAAATTATATATAAGCCACTCACTATATTATTATATACTTTGTTGTACAACTTACAATATTTCTATGGATACAAAAAGTGAAACTATTTAGTGTACAATGGCTGGACTTATCGCACAGGGCAATCTCTTATAGACAACATTAATAAATCAATAATGATTAATTAAAACAAATCGTCATTGCTTTTTACTGACTTCATAAGATTTTTTTACAAGACTGTCTTTGTCATCATTTTTATATTGTGTGACATACCACACATAATGCATATGATATTATCAATATTTATGTTAATTAAATCAATTAGCATAGCTTGGTTGGTTTCAGTTTATTTTGGTTCTCGAATAAGTTAGTGAGAAGTATTGCTTCGTTCAGTTAAAATTCGATGTTCATTGTATTGTGGTACGCGTGTGTTAGCGCTCCATCAATTAGCGCGCGCCGCTCGGCGGACCGACCGCGCGCCTCCCGTGACTCACGCGTAGATAAAACTGCTTCTTGTGTTCCAAATACGTATCATCCATTTAACGATTGTGTCTTGACTATTATTAAATTAAAAGGAACACAGATTATTGTTTGTTTCATAAGTAATGGAGATCTTAGTAACAAAAGTTTAAAAAACACAACTGAAATGGAAACCTCGCTTTTTTTAGTTCTTTGCTTCGTAAATAATGATAGATTTAAGTCTTAATGACATAAAATAGACCGCCTAATTGCTTGTCAGGCCACATTCAGTTCCGTAGTTTTCTTTCTTTCTGTCCCAGAAACATGGTAAAAAAATAAAGTAATTTCAAGCCCATTTGCGTTATGAGTTATGACCGACCAAGAAAACGACTACGAACACAGTAATGGCGAATAATAATTAAAGATATCTCTTGAATTTTATAATCAAAGTTTGGGGCACCAAACATTGACGAAAACAAAAGTATACAGAGAATACAGTTTTTCAATTGCAAGGTTAAACTCAACTTCAATTGAAAAACTGTATTCTCGTACATCGATTTACTTCTCTACGCTACGGTCAATTATTCTCCAACGGTTTCCGGATTTTTTCATTTACAAAAGTAACGGAATAAGTCCGAAACCGATTGAGCCGCTATTACTTTGTTTCTTGCCAAATTACATGATTTTAACGAAATGGGAAGTTGGTTTGATGGTTTTTCTAACTATCAAAAGATAAAAAATCGCATTAATGTCCAAATATATTTATTGCATTGATTGCAACCATGAGCGTTTTTGGACAGGGGATCAATTTTAATTTTGCGTTCCTGAGAAAAAGAGCTAAGTAGTACTACTGAAAGCAGACGAAAAACAAAGTGGTCCTTATAGGACCACTTTGTTTTTCGTCTGTCTGTTTACATATTCCTTTTTATCTGTACGGAACCCCAAAAGAGGAGACTAGAAGATGATATAAAGATGATACATTATTTTTTAGCTTGCCTCTGTTTTCATTTATAAATCATATTTTAATATAGATTGGTGAAGTGCTAATTTAAAATTCGTATTATCGCTGTTAGTCGAAAACGTGGTGGAAAGTTTATTTATTTATTGATTGCTACCAAAGGCCCATAGAAAATTATACAATTATATAATATGAGTATAAACTAATACATACAACATAAACACTATTTCACACGAGTAGTCTGTAACGGCGTCGTATATCGTGCAGTATCGGGTATCTATCCACGAAATCGCCGGAACACAACACGTTTCGGCCAAAACTCTTCCTTCATGAAGGTCGACAGATGTTCAGTAGGGACCCTCACCACAAAAGAATTAATAAAATTCGTATTGTGACGAGAATCCAACCGTTCGGTCCTCAGCGAAAACTTGGTTTTGATTCGAATGTACTCTACAATCTCCTCGAGTTTTGTAGAGTAAAGCAGCCTAGACCTGTATAGCGGCGTCACTGGTACTGCTAGTCGCAACATATAGTTCGGTCCTGTCGGTGCTGTACCGTACTTACGAGGCATGCCTTTTAAAGTTTTGTCGTTTGAAGGAAAAAACAACTAGAACCTTATAGTACTTTTTATTGGTTTTCAAAGTATTCACCACGTAGCTTAATACACTTTTCCATTCGCTCAAACCAGTTATTATAACATTTATTCCACTCTAAAGTGGGGGTGTTCAAAATGGCTGACTTGAAAGCGTCGACTGCTTCTTCACCGAAGTGGAACCTTTGACCACGAAAACTTTTCTTAATTTTAAGAAACATAAAGAAATCGTCAGGGCTTAGGTCAGAACTGTATGGAGGATGGTCAAGAATTTCTACTTTTTCCTGCTTCAAATACTCAATCGTTTGACGAGCGCTGTGTGAGCTTGCGTTGTCGTGGTGTAGGATAATGCGTCGCTTTGAGTTAGATTTTAGAAGTTCGGCGATGACTTGTGGTAAACAAACTGTGGTATACCACTCTGCGTTAACCGTTCTACGATCTTCAAGTGCAATAGTCGCAACGTGGCCGGTTTTTCCAACGAACGTGGCCACCATCTTCTTTGAAGTGCTTCGAGAACGAACAAGTTTAGTCGGATTTGGCTCGTCTTGAAAGACCCAGATTGTAGATTGTTGTTTGGAATCAGGATCGTAGGCATAGATCCAAGATGCTTCACCATTGATGATGTCGTAGACGTGATTTGACTCTCCTCGGTTGAACCTTTGCAGAGTTTTCTTACACCATCTGACGCAGGCCGCCTTGTGATCGTCGGAAAGCAGATGCGATATCCAACGGCAAACTAGCTTTCTCACATCAAGCGCTTCAAGATCTTCTGAATGGTTGTCCCTGAGATGCCTAATAGAGCCTCTATCTCTGACGATCTTCGAGAATTAGTTGTCTCACAGCAATGATGTTATCTTCAGTCAAGGCGGATTTTGAGCGTCCTTTGCGAGATTTGTCACTAACACAAGTATGTCCACGCTGGAATTCTAAATACCAGCGTTCGACAGTCCGCGGACATGAGGCTTCATCACTGAACGCAAATGTTAGCTATTCAAAACACAGAAGCCGTGTCGGGCCTCTTCTAAAGTTGTAGAAAATTATTGCACGAACATTTTCGTTAGAAAGATTCATTTTCGTACGTAACCTGACAGATTCCAATCGACGCTGTGACTAAACAAGCTATTGTTTAGTGTGTGAAGGTGTCAAGTATTAGGATTAATGCTAATTAATCCTAATACTTTCAACTGTTTTGAGATTCAAAATTTAAACACATTCGAATATAGAACAGTTCCAAATTCAAAATTGCCGGGAAATATGGAAACGACAGAACTTAAAAGGCATGCCTCGTATTACGCCAGGAAGGCTTCCTTTTCCTCGTCTGTACCTTTATGAAACCATCACTGTCTTTCAGAGCCTTCTTAGGCTCTTGGTTCTGTTTCACCCCTACTGCATTTTGCTACTTAACTTGCGACGCAGCTGATTTGTTTATAATCAAAACCTATTTTTTTTTTGTTCTGCAAAACATACAATTTTAGGGGTGTTGTGAAAAAAATTAAATGTTGTCAGCTAACTTACAAAGTATCAATTTATAACAAAGTGGTTGGATAGCTGTTTCCATAGATACATAGGTACTAAATTAACCGTCTTGGTTTACATTGGATTTCAAAACTTTACGGCAGAAGAACTGCGTTGCGAGACATGTACATAATGTTTTTATCGTTAGATTTATTCACTGATTTGAAAACCACTTGATCGCTCATACGTTGCCCCGACGCACGAAAACTATGCGAGTTTTTGCTCTTATATATTGGCTACGATACACGAACCATTTTAGTTGTGACCAAGTATTAGGCTTGTGTGCATGCTAAACAATTACAAATTTTAAATTTTTGTATCCAATTTATAACGCACTAACGACCCGCCCCGGCTTCGCACGGGTGCAATGTTTATATTAAATATAGGCAGCGTTCGCGAGAATCGTTAACGCACGGCAGTTTTTTCGACGCCTTACTCCACAATTTTCACTACCACGAAAAATCCTATCTATTTTTCGGGATAAAATATAGCCTATACGGATTCGGAAGAATCCCTCTAAGTAATGTTAAACGAAATTTTGAAATCGGTCCAGTAGTTTTTGAGCCTATTCAATACAAACTTACAAAAATACAAAGGTTTCCTCTTTATAATATTAGTATAGATAATAATGCTTTCATGCGCATTGAAGTGGTGTGGAAAACATTCCCAGACATCTAGATACCAAATGGATGACATAACTATTCATCAGTAATGAAATAATATGAAAATCATTTATCATTTAATCAGATTATAAGCTACCGCAGAGGTCTGTTTAAAGTGGTGGTTTGGGTGGTCAAGGACAAAATTATGTCGCGCGTTGATGTCTTTTGGAAATATCTCTTTCTTACATGAAGAAATTCTAATTCTTTTATCCCTGTCTTTCCTTCTGTATTTTTATCGTAAAAATCTGTGCTGTTACCTATGACGGCTGAATACGATATCGATAATTATAAAATTAAACTTTTTTTTTTAAATTCAATTCTGATAGTTGTCATAAAATACCTATCTACATTAACCGACTTTAAAAAAAGGATAAAGTTCTAATATTTTTTCTTCTGTGAGAAAGTTCTGATATACCAGATTAAAAAGAAAAGTGGATGGATAAGGTTACTAGGGAATATTGGTTTCTAGTTTGGTTTTTATGTATAAAATGTTGAGAAAAGTCAAAATAATGTAAGATACTATAGATCTATACCCAATCTTTCTGGGCTTCAAATAGTATAACGGAGTCTAATATTAATTATCTTGGACCTTTGCATTACAATATCGCCCTCATAAGTTACTTTGGTTCCGGGGTTGCAGTAATGTTGTAATGAGATACCGCGGCCCCGGAACTTAAGGACAGCTGAAGGAACAGGGTGGGTTTTTAGTCAGTAGAAGTCTGACACTCCCTTTCACTTTACCCAGAGCGGGAGAAGTCATTCCATGATTTTCCCACCCAGGAAAAATGTGTGATGTCGAGTCCACGGGTTAAGTGTATGTAGGAGGGAGGAGTCATTAGATAAATCATCTAATGACTCACCAACAAAAAATAATTATTACAGAGTGCCTGCTGAAACTACAGTTGTTGACACAACTGATTTTATTGAAAATATGTTTAGTATGGAATATAAAATAAATATAAAAAAATAAAATAGAAAAATAATATATGGCCGGCTACATTGTCCATGCTCTGATAAAGCAAATAAAATGCCTAACTTGTGTTGGAGCGTTGATTGGTGTTACAAATCAAAACGCCTTACAATTTCAAAAAGACACTTAAAACAAGTTATTGTACGGATCTACCACAGTAATAGAAATTTGTCGTGGTTGTGAAATTTATATTAAAAGGGCGATCAACGAGAGTGGTTCGAAAGTGCTGTCTCAGAAATATAATTCCAATTATTTTATGAGATCGGTTTTAAAGTCACTGATTGGGTACTTATAATTTATTCCCGGATATTAATTTTCATCAATATGTAATAGAAACTAGCAATCATTTGATTAAATTAGCAAGATGCATAATTCAGAAATCTATAGACGCTCGGTTATCATATTTTACCAAAAACAATCAGGACCCTAAAACTATATTCGAAAAACATTTACCAAATTAATTCATTTTAAAAATCAATAATAACAGCATACTCGTTTTTCTTTTTGTAATTGAGACTGATAATGATTAAATATTATTATGTGATTTTATTGAGTATTTTTTATAATGTTAAACTTCATTTTATCGATATCGATAACTTTCCCTCAATCAAGTAGAGCAATTCCTAACTCGGCATATCTATGAAGCTTGACCTTGAACTGACCAATTGCAGTAGTGCATTTTTTCTTCGCCTCCCAACGCGTATATTGGTGAGTTGTGTTCTTCAAAGAAATCGGCCTATAAGCTCTCTAGGTTAAATACTCTCTGGATTTATTAATATGATTCTTTACATGCGTATAGGTTATTATAGTGGTCAAAAAATAAAAGGCCCGTTTTGACATTTGAGAAAGACCCTAGAATGTAACTTGGAACGAAACTAAAAGAAAGAATAAAATAATAATTAATTACATAGTGTATTAAAAAAATACATACATTTCTTGGCGCGTTAAATAATAAGATGGAATATATTGCGAGTATTCTTTTCGCGCTTACTTTATAGTAGCATGCAATTTCTAATAATAATTAAATATTGTGTAGTGATTTTTAACGTGAAAAATAATAAAGGGACATTTTGACAGAGACGTCAATATTGATAATAAAATTGAAAATGAAATAATTATATTTACAGGTGACGATAACCCAACTGCCTTGATGGAATGATGATTTAATCACTTTCGCTTTTTCTTGATTTTTTGAGATTGATTGAATGTTATTGTAACTAAAAATATTAAAACAATTTGACCTTTCGTATCGTTGTATCATTTCAAAATGCCTACAATATTAATGTTTAAGTTAAATTTTCTAATCACAACTTTAATCCAATGCACTTTACAATACATAATCAAATCAATCAAATACTCATACAAACTTGAATCGATTTATCGTGAGTACCGAGTCGTACGGTTGCTTCACTAGTTACGTCGCGATGACAAAATAATGTCAAAACGGGCCTATTATATTTTTAAGACTTAAAGGCCGTGCGCGCACTGGGTTGCGTTTTTAAACGCAAAATCTGTGAAGAATGGAGTGTCATAGAAGTGCGCGCACTGCGGTGGAATAATCGCGTGCGGTAGAGTCACCGGTGGCCCCGGTCATTCTACCGGTGCGGTAGAACTACCGCAATTGCGGCCACCGCAAGGCAGTGCGCGCACGGTCTAATGTGTAAGAGACGATAAACGATTATCGGTATCTGCTCGTCTCAATGTAATCCGTACGTGTGTGTGTGTGCAGATAGCTCGCGAGCACGGCATCCGGTTCATGGAGACGTCGGCGAAGGCCAACATCAACATCGAGCGCGCCTTCTCCGAGCTGGCCGAGGCCATCCTCGACAAGACGGCGGGCCGCGACGCCGACGCCGACCACGCGCGCATCGCCGTGGAGCGCCGCCCCTCCCGCGCGCCCCCCGCGCGCGCCTGCTGCACCTAGTGCCCCCCACCCCCGGGGACAACACATGCTTCTTCAGCTATCCTTTGGCCGATGAAGCTCTAGTAATGACGCTAGTTTTCATAATGGACTAAGTAAAACCATTTTATTCAAGTTATAGCCATCAGGGACAGGCGATGCGGCGGTGGCAGCACTGGCCGGCGGTGCGGGGGAGCAGGGCGCTGTACTCTCTCACTCGCACTGTTCTCTCCTACCAACTCAGCGAACTCTGCACACCCCAGCTCATCGTTTCCTTTCAAATTCTTCATCATTGTAATTACGACTTCCCGACGCATTTATTTTAAACTAAAACTATTCGGGTTTGCATGCCCGTCACCCGTGAAATATCTAGTCGCATAATAAAATTGGGTGCAATAAAATAGCAGGTTACACACGGTTCACCCGCAGGAACTTAATGCCTGGTCTCAATAGTGTCGCGTGATTTATTACTGCTCGCTTCGGAGTGTTTTTATACTTAATATTTAGAGTGTAAATTGTCTCGTAAAGAAAACTAAGTCTCGGTCGCTCAACCGCATCTCATATTATACTGGTTGGATGATTGAGATCTTAAACATTTCTCAAAACCACAACGCACACCAACGTGAACCTGACTGACTTATACAAACTGTTCATTACTGTATCGGATGTGACAGCGACCTCGTGGTACTAATGCAATACGTACAAATCGTCGTCTCACAAATAATAATATTTCTTATAGAAAAAGATGAACTGCACTGCCGGCATTTGGGCTCGAAAAGACAAGGTTACTTATACAATTGATATCGCGTGTGTTTACCATCACTTAACATTAGCAAGAACCCATGGTGTCGCTTTCAACATGCATTCGTAGTGACGGCGCGGCGGTGCGGCGGTGCGGCGGTGCGGCGCTGGCGGGAGACACGTTTATTTATTCATTACTGGTGGGCCCACTCTTGACCTCGATCTCGAGTGATGGTAAGAGATAGATGACGTCTAAGGTGGGACGAGCGAGCCCAGAAGATGCCTATTTACTCGTGCTTTAAAGGCTGAAAGGTCATAAGTGGCAGGGAACACAGAAGCCGGCAGAGAATTCCATGGAGCTCCTGCGCACACTCCCTGAAGTACAATCTGTAGAAAACCGACAGGCAAGCAACGGTTCGCCGATGAGCCAGGCTATGAAGCTTGTCCACCAGCACCTCGTCGCCTATAAGCCTTTACTCACTGCAATACTCCACGCAGGAACGGACCTGTGCTTTATACAGATTTAGAATCTGTCCAGGCGTGAAGTACCGCCTCACCTTGTGTAGGACTCCCAGCTTTTTGCTGCAGTCTGAGCTCTGGACTCGATGATTGAGCCGAAGTTGAAGTCTGACGTCAACTTCATGCCCAAAAGTTCCAGGCGGTCGGTAACTGGCACAGATGTACTTCGGAAAGTAGGGGTCAATTCAAAAGGGCTCCTTTTAGCGCTGAAAAGACAAGCCTGTGTTTTCAGAGCGTTGAATTTGACCAGATTGTCGTCCCATTGGGAAACGAGATTTAAGATCAAATTGTGAGTGGTGATTTCGTCCCTGTCAACTCTAGAACTGGATAAGTATCTCTGAGACTGTGCTGTCATCCGCGTACCCAACTGCTCCCAGCTAAGTAGGTCATTGATATGCAGCAGAAAAAGAGTCGCAGAAAGAACAGACACTACGACAGTTGGTTGTTACCGGGTACAATGTTCAAAAAATGAATATTTGCTCGCCACCGCCGAGCCATGCTTACCGCGTCGATTAAGCCGTAACATTCGGATCCCGTCAGTAAACTTGAACACACTCATCTCATTGAAATTGATAAGCGATCGTTTTTATATCTACGTTGTATGTTTTATTATTGTGTCGACACAGACTGCTTGTTTACTTAAATTAGAAGAGTATGCTGTAGAGGTTACGTTATATCGCAACATTAAGCTTAATTATAGCAAGTGTTGAGGCGCGAACAGCGAGCACATATCCACGGAAGCAATCGGCGGCGCTCCGCACTCAGTGCAGGCCACGGCCTCCGGGAGACAATTTTGCTAAACTGTTACACTCTAGCAAAATTGTACTACGATTATAGTTAATTATTTAAGTAATTATACTCTATAGTTATGTACGTTGAAGAAATTAAATACTATTTTATCGTACGGTGTATGTGTTTCGTCGGTTTTTACCTGCTTTTATAAATAAACATCAGCATTGTATATTATGTTCATATTAAATTACTTATCGTAAATTGGTTTTTTATTTATTTCTTGATGGTACTCCTTTACAGGCGTTTTTGTCATAGGGTTGCGGGGCCGTTGAAAGCACCCCTATTTTCTGCCTCAAGATGACCTTACTTCCTATCGTGACCACATTGGAAGTTGTTTACCCTAGCTTTAAAACGATATGAAACAATTTGATATGGTTGTTGATGTCAGCAGCCGGCCTAAGGCCGCGTTATCTGTGGCCGGGGTCAGGCGCGGCTGGTGGCGGCGAGCCAGTCGCTCGCAGGCCACGCTCCGGCGACATGGGGCTGCTACATATTGTCGTGTTCGTGTTGTGTTTGCAACTCGCCCACTTCACCGATCGTAAGTATCACAGAAAATTATGAGCAGCACCAGGCTAAACAGGTTCAGTAAAGCTCTAATATCTTCGTCATTCCTTGATTTTGTTCCAAAAATTTAAAACACGGAAATTAAAATATTAAGTAGGTACAGGCCGCAATTTCAATCGATAGATGACGATTATTTGAGGCACAATAAAGTTCTGTTTGATCACGCTAAAACGTGCCTAACTTTCATGTGGTGAGACAAAGGGGTAACATGTGTTGTGTACCGTAAAATGGGGTGAATAGATATGAATCCAGTAGTTTTATAAAGTTGTATCAAGGTTTTTATAAAGCCAAGTAACATTCGTATCTCTGCTATTTATTACACGGCAACCTTTTTGGCTTTATTTTGGCAACTCATAAATTGACAGCAAGTTGTGAGAAATTAATAAAAAAAAGGCAGTTAAAGTGAACGTCTGCGTACGAGTGATTTTGCCCTGGAAAAACTTGTGCATTATGTTCTTCAGTGTTAACCTTGAGTAAATTTGTTTATTTTTATTAATTAGTTTGTTATCTATTCGTGATACAAAGGTGAGTACCGTAAAACGGGGTGAATAGAACTGGCGGGGGGAATAGAAAAAAAATCTTGGAATAATTTCTAACGTTTTTTATGGCAAACTGTATCCCCAATAAAAAACCCGCAACTTTAATCATTTCTTGGTGTAATTTGTCTTAGTCTGGCCACTTTTTATTTGTGGCAGCATCGCTAAAAATATCAAAAACTCAATCTCAAAGTTGACAACAAAACAAGTCGTTATGTACGAGTGAGTTTGAACCTCCGTATTTCGGTGGATTTTGGTCATAATAGTTTAAAGTTATCTTCAAATTACGGTCAATGCCGTTATAAATATATTGTGCTATAATTATAATAGTAAGAATATGCATTATTATATAAAATTGTTCTTATTTCGTAAGCCTTGTTTTCTTTAATTTTTCGAGGTGATTGGATACACGAAAGGGGTGAATAGACACGCCTGAGGGGTTAGTAGGCACGCAAATATGGTTAATAGACACAGCAAAGGGGTGATTAGTTACGAAAGAGGGGTGATTAGCCATGATTATGACAGGGCTGCCACAAAGTTTGTAGTGGTTATCTACAGTTCAAATTTCACTTTTAGTTACTTAAAGCGTTTTTAATTTACTTGATTATTTTATTTATTTCTTTATTGTTGATTTTGAATGATATTGTTTATAATTCTTGACTGATTTAATATAAAGAAATTTAAATTAAAGTCAAGTGCATTTTTTTTTTAGTTTTGTTTTTGTGATACTCTCTAAATTATTACAGTTTTATTAATTTTTATTATTGATGATTTCTATTTGAAATTATAATTTTACTTTAAACTAATAATTAAAGACTCGAGTTTGCTTTCCTTTATCCTAAAAAAAAAAATAGGGAAACTACAATCAGGTAGCCCTACGAAATTTTTTTAATCACCCCTCAGGTGTGTTTATTGTCCCCCGATGGCTGGTAATTAGAAATCACGTATATTTTGTGTCTTTTCTTATTAACTACAAACATATCCGAATAGAAACAAATATATTTCAATAATTTGGCCTAAGACTCAATAAATACATGCTTTAAAAGATGGATATCAATTCTGCAACATTACGAAAATCGTTACCAAAGTTCGAATACCTATCTATTCACCCCGTTTGACGGTATATATATTTTATGATTTTGTTCTAATTTAAAGTAAAATTCGGACACCGGTATTTTTTCTCAAATTCGAGGTGAATAGATACGAATGAGGGGTGAATAGAAACGCCTTTAGGGTCAATAGAAACTATTAAAGGGGTGACTAGATACGACTAATGGGTTAATAGCAACGAGAAAGAGGTGAATAGAAACATGATTTTTAGGGTTGTTAAAATCAATTTCATAGTTTTTTTCTTGTATTGTTTAAAGAAGCAATTTCAAACTTTTGGAACAAAACTTTAAAACATGGCAAAGCCATTTACTATACTATTTTCAGTGCACCTAAATGTAAAATTTTAATACCTTTTTCATAATCTAAGAAAATACGTAAATAATATACGTAACATTTATTGTATTTGGTGGTTTTATAACATATTAATATATTTGAAACAGATACGCTACACCACACACCATGCCAAGTGTATAAGTTGCGATTGTCGTGGCAAGAAATATAAAAGGAATAGGTATAAAAAGAATTAATGGAGCGGGCTGTTCCAGAATATTTTGTATTAGAATACCTGTACTATGATTTGTGTGAACAGATACCTATAATTATTGAACGCTTGATATATTTTGATATTATAACAATGTCGGTAATATTATTTTGAGTTTTATTTTTAATACACGAAACACCTATACCTACCTATATTTTTCACAACAATAGTAATTTTGACAACCCTAGCAATTTTTCTCTATTCACTCCTCTTTCGTGTCTTTTAACCCCAGTTTCCACGTCAATAGATATTGCCTACTTTTTCCTAATATACGAAGAATTCAATGGTTTTTACGTATTGTAAGCATTATTATTTAATAAATTACAACGAGACTCACAAAATCCAATTGCTTTAACAACAGCTTTCATTCAAAATATGTAAAAAAATAATTGCAGAAGTTGAAAACTGTGTCTATTCACCCCATTTTACGGTATTGCGGGCTCGACTACCTCTGTATGTCGAGATCTAGAGCACCTAATTAAGATCAGTTCTAGTCGCCAAGTTACACTAAGTGAAATGAAAGTGGCTTGGCCACCACTGTACCCCTATTATCAGATCCATGACCGTGGCCAAGCCAGGAAGTGCCACACCATTATTATAGAAACCTGACTAAACCTCCAATGTGTCTCTTTTCCTGTCCGCGAACAGACTAGATAAAATAATATAAGTAGATAGGGAATATATACATTTTATGGGACCGGCCGTTGAACATTCTTTGTGCACATTTACTTGTTGACACATCCAAGTCACATAAAATCTAACTATATTAATAAAGAAATCGCAGAAAGAACCTTAGACTTGGCTTGGCTTTGCTTAGATATTTCATCACTTTTTATAGAGAAACAAGCAGATCCATCGAGACTTGGCTAGTTTTTTACAGGATGTTTTGGTGGGATTTCACTTCTTTTTGCAGAAATTTATTTATACTTGATTAGTTTCTTAGTAAAACACTCCAATACTGCAGACTTAGCCTGTTTCCACCTTCACCACAGGGAGGTACTTCCAGCTTATTTTTCTTTATTAAAGTACTTAATGTGACATTAGCACATCTTAATGTTTTCTAAGACATTAAATACCAGTTTCATATACCAACATCAATAGAAGGTGCTCATCAAATTGAATCTCTTGTCAAGGCGCATTTCCATATCTCCCATAGTTCAGCTGAGCTCTTCGGGTTCTTCATCAGTGAACACAGGATGTCGATAACTTTAATACGTCGCCTTAGTGGTGAAAAGAGCTAAGCCACACTTGTAAAAAGTGTGGCTTATGAATAAACGCCCCCTCAACACGTTGGCCAATAGGCATTGGCCACTACATGCGCCGCTATGTTGGCCAACGTTAAGAGCTCTTTTCACCACCAAGGCGACGAATAGTTCGGCCGTCTCTGTTTCTGTTACGGTTTCTCCTCAGGGTCATCAGGTACTCCAGATCTTCAATGATCCTAGTTTTGATAGTTTTCCCTTAATATGGGCACTAAACCCTACCTCTGTGCCAAATTTCAGCTCTCTAGGGTTATGGGAACTACTAGTTCCATTTTGATGATCAGTGAGTCAGTGAGTGTCGAATTAGCACAACTTTGCTTTTGCATAACTTAGGAAATAAATAAGCTACAAACATGAAAATTTGTGGTTTAAGTGTGTGCTTATAGCTTTATAGATGAGGATAATTTCAGCGTTCTAAATATATCCAGAGGTCCTCAAATAGGGGTATGAAAGTACGCCGAAATGGTTCCAGAAAATGGTGGTATGGCAGTGTTTGCTTCACGCTCGACTTGGCGGGGCACGGCAGTGCCCCCAGATGTATACCTAAGTCTTAATAGGAAAGTTTGTTTGAACGCGCTAAGCTACGAAAGTAGGAACTGGGTGGATTTGCATGAAATTGGAAGTAACTTGAAGGCTACTTTTTACCCAACTGCAAACAGGAGGGTTATGTTATTACTGTGATAAAGTAAACGGAGCACGGTCCAATTCCAGGGAGTGAAGCTCCTCACGACTGCTAGTAATATTATAATTAAGATTTAAGTCTTAAAACTATATTTAGGTCAGCACTTATCCAAATAATAATAATAATATTCCACAACTTTCACACAACGCCATCTAGTCCCAAACTAAGCAGAGCTTATGGTATGAGTACTAGACAACTGATAAACATACATATATACTTCTAAATACATACATATTATAGATAAATTACACCCAGACAAAGAACAAATGATCATGCTCATCACACAAACACTTGTCCTGGGTGGGAATCGAACCCACGACCTTGCGCATAGCAGTCAGGGCCACTGACTACTATTGTCATCATCATTTGGGGTTGTAGGTATCTGTATCGTTACAGTGATTCAATAGTAATGTTATGAAGTGTGGCACTTCACAGATGTAGTCGTAAATTAGTTGCTAAATATTAGAATTAGTCGGTTCGTAGTTACAAAGATATAGGGATACAAAGCAAGCTTCCTGGCACGGCCTCCATCTTTAGATCTACATGGTACCGAAATTTAAATTAAGTCTGTATGTAGTCAGCCTGCTGTAGAGCTGTATCTTAGAAACTTTACAAATTATTCCGGTTAACATTGTAGGGCCCATATTGCAATATTACTGAAAAAACACAGCTCAGTGAGACGTGTTAAAACTGATTTTGGTAAATGATTAGCATAAAAATCCAATTACGTGGTGAATCAAAGAAGCCCGCAAAAAAAACGTCAATTTCATAGGTGCAAAACTAAACAAGCTATTGAATATAATGTTGACAATGCGCAGCACCATGCGTGATCGAGCTGGAGTGCGCGGAGTGCGTGCCGGACAACATGCCGCTGGTGACGTCACACCGCGCCGCCAACGGCTCGCTGGTGGTGGCCTCCGGGGACGAGCTCACGCTGGCGTGCGGCGGCGGCAAGTTCCTGGCCTTCCCGCTGCGGGACACGCTCACCGTGCGCTGCGCCGCCGGCCGCTACCGCCTGCCGCACGACGCCTCGCTGCGCCACCTGCTCGACCTCGGCTGCCAGGAGAGCATCTTTGAGGACGTGCTGCACCAGGTCACGTATCTGGGCTTCGTCCCGTCCTCTTAATGTTGTGTTCTTCTTTGATGATCATTCTCATTTCTATAGAATCAGTACAAAATCACAGCTAGTACTTATTCCCCCGCAGGTGGAGCAGTGCGGCGGACTGCAGGGGCGCGCGTACCTGATGCGGGAGGTGGGGCGTACGCCGCGTCACCTGGCGACGCTGTGCTTTGACGCAGACCGCGGCGTGGCGGCGCGCCTGCGCACGAGCAGCGCGCCGCAGCACGCGCCGGCGGGCGCGCCGCACAGCGACGACGCGGCGCCGCTGAGCCTGCTGGGCAACTTCAACCACATGTTCGACGCCGGCACGCGGCACGCCGCCGAGCGCCTGTACTCGGACGACGTGCGCATGAACCGCCGCCTGCGCGAACTACTCAAGCACGAGCGCGTCAGCTTCGCCGACCAGAGCCTGACGTCCGGCAAGCTGCTCAGCAGCCACTACTTCGAGGACCAGAACATGCGCGTCACGGACTTCGTGTCCAACCGCGTGGCGGTGTGGCGCAGCGTGGCGCGCGGCAACCTGCTGCACCTGCACCGGGACGTGGCCGCCCTGCTGCAGCGCGCGCGGCCGCGCCTGGAGCTGGACGTGTACGCCGGCACGCACGGGGTGCTGGCGCTCCGCACGGAACAATCCCGGACCGAGATCTTCTTGAAAGCCGCTGGAAGGTTTCCGGTGCCGAAGTATATCTGGACGGTGGTTCACGCCAAGCAGGCGAACAAGGCGGTGGCGCTAGTGCTGCTCAACGACCCGTTCGTAGCCGTGAGCGAGATCCGCGAGGCCGTGTTCTGCGAGAGCGCGTGCAGCGGGCTGCGCTGGCTGCGGGAGCTGCGCCGCCACCGCCACTACGAGAGCGCGGTGTACGGCCTCGTGTTCTGCTGCAGCCTGCACAACTTCACCAGCACCGTCACTGAGTTTCCAGAACAACTCATCAACGTACCGCAAGGGAACGCTGGAATGCTCACCGAGTTGTTTGTTTAGATAATATCAACTAAATATACTAAAATATCAGTCACTAGATTTTAATCATTTTCAAAAATGTGAGAAAATTATCTATACATATGCAACAGAATACTAAAAGCTAATTACGTTTCGTTGTCTTCGGAAGTACCGAACGGATTTAAATGTAGTTTAACATAGGTACACCGTGGTAGACACAAATAATCATATCGCACACCGGGTGCAATAACGTCATAAGTAACGAATTACGTTTTTTTTCAGTAGATCGATTTAAAAGTTGTCATTTCATTCAAATGAAACATAACTATTATATTATTATAAATCATTGATGAAAATATCGTTTATACTCTATATTTTACAAATAAGGTTGTTTTGGAAAGAAAAAAAGTGAAGTAAGTGGCATATTTTTATTGTTTTTAAAGACAATACCTACACTTATGACGATATTGCACAGAAAGTTAAATTAAAAGCAGTACTTTACCGTGCAATAACGTCGGAACGGCTGAAATAAACAAAAACTCAACACTCTTATTTTATAATAAGATACCACATTTCGTATAATACTTAATTTTTTCAGTGGGTAACAATATTCAAAATTATTGTCAAAATAAATGGCAAATAAAATCTAACAAAATTATGAATAACTTCTTATATTTATGTACCCATAATAAGACTTTTATGAGGAACTAATAGGCTAGAAACAAAATTTCTAGAAAATAATAAAACGGGTTTTTTTAACATAACAGACAATATAACTGTTTAAATTTATAACAATTCTAGCAGTCTTAATGTAATTTTGTTGTACAGACTTCATTTAAAAATTCTATAAAAATGTTCATAATAGCGAGGCACAATATATTTTTCCACTTTTTTCTGATTTTTTTTATTCTCTTACTAATAAAGAGTTTTCATGACTTCATTGCGTTTCTGATTAAATGTATGCACTGGTTTGGAACATAAATAGCACCAGATTTACACCAGATATCACCAGACAAGGTGGCCCAGTTGTTCTAGCCGCTTTAACCATACCAGGTTTCGATGAAATATATTGCTAACCAGAGATTTTTAGCGTTTAACCAACATTTTTATTTCCATTTAATTGGATTGCGAGTACGTTTTCTGTTACGTTCAGTTGTACTGGTCGATGGTAAGGGCTCTTGTTGGTCAGATTCCGATGACGAAGAACTTTCTGAGCTGCTGCTACTGCTGTCCGAGCTAGTTGTCGGCTTAGGTGTTTATTGCTCATCATCATCAGTTCCGGAAATGTCATGTTCAGATCAGTTTTCATTGTAGGAAACTCTCATAGGCTCAAATAGGTGAAAAATATAATTTTGTAGGTAAACTGTGCAAAAATATTAACACAAACAGAAAATCTTTTACCATACCTCAGTTTTATTTTGTGCAAACCGTATATACATCCATAATTTTTAATTATACTGGAATATAATTAAATCTGAATTTCACTACAAATAAATGACAACGGTTTATAAGATATTTTTAGTACATTTCTAGGACAAATTGACATAATTGTAATAAATGACAGAAAAACTTTCTACTTATACTAGAAGATAGAACCACAAAGTCAGAACTGTAACACTTATGACATTATTGCACCAACATTTTATGAAATATTTGTCATAATTATCTTTATGACGTTGTTGCTTCCACACACAAACACTTCCTGCAGGGGGGCGCGCGCAACTGATCAATTAGGACGTTCTCGCACTAGCATGAACAAAAACCCGCAAAAACTATAACGACTTTTACGCCCTCAATGGGTTATTTTTAGAGGAACATTTATGATATTGTTGCACCGTATTTAGACGCATGTTTGTCATAATTTTTGATAAAAAAAACTCAGTTTACCAATTTTAGTATTTATGACGTTATTACACCAGGTGTGCGATATATAGGTCTAGTTGAAAGCAGAATATAAACTTAGTTCTGAAATCTAAGCACACACAGATTTAGTCATGTTAACACTGTCACTGACACGCCTGGCGTGTTCTCGTTAATTTTTTCGAGGTGCCGGCAACATGCCTGGCGTGTATTTGATATTTTATCGATATTTCAGTCATTTTGCTGTATTTTCTACTGAAAATGATAGCATAGTTTTATAACTTCATATATTTATAACGTTTGAAGTGGTTCGAGTATTGAGACCTTTTTAATATTTTATAAAAAATACATCGCTATGCTATGCTGTTAACACGCTAGGCGTGTCAATTATCAGATGTGAGACATAGATCGTCAACTATGGGTATGTAGGTAGGACAAAAATTATTATTCTTGGGAATAGCGAAATTAAGATGCCATATAATGATACCTAATGGTGTGTGTGTTTTTTGTGTAATTAAATTAATTCAAACCTTTTTAGATTTTTTTTTTTAAACATAAAACGTAATGTGTGAAATTAAAAAAATATTGAATTTATTCCAAATCGGACGTATAAAAATCATGCTTCCTGATTTTGACTATAATTTATAACTCTGACAAGTTTTTATAAATTTATTTCATTTTTTAAATGACAATTGTAATTTATATCGCGTACGCATATATTTAGTAAGTAAGTGTTGAACTTATCCATAAAATAACTTTTTCTGAACGCAACAATTATGCCATAAGCATATTTCATGCTACCCTCATACAATATTTTTGTATTCTTCTTGTATTGAAAACTTTAAACGTTTGTTAGTGCCATAGGTTAAAGTGATTTATTGGGTAAGCAACGTTAATATTACCACCAGATAATACGTTTTGAAAAGAAAATACCATTCCCAACAACGTCGGCTTTGTAATTAGTAACGAGTATTACAAAGTATTACAACATCATATTTTGTAAACATTGAATCGAAATACTTCTTTTACAATTTTGTTTATACTAGATCCTAGACATATTGAGTACATATTACTAGCTGGTGTTGACATAAAATAATTTAGTAACAAATTAAATACTTAGTTTTCTTTATTGTTGCTTGGAGATCATGGATCCATACGGTAACCCGGTACCGTCATCCTCTGGGATCTTTAATCGTTCGGTAGATCCCGTCTGGGGTTTTCCCAAAATTGAGGAGACACTTTTGGGACTGCAAAGTAATTAAAACACAATGTATGAAAATCAATATAGGTAAATAGAACAAAATGTTGATAATTTCTGCAATTCTCTAATTTCATCTTGTAGTGCCAATCACACGCGTTGCGTGTTCACCGGCATTTGTAGGCGGCATCGCTAAGGACAAGGTAAAAACCACGGTGGCAGTGAAAGTGTTAATTTGTGCTTATATCAGAACTAGCTTTTGCCCTAGACTTTGTTCGCGTGGGAGGTTTTTCCCGCATAAATCCCACTCCCGTTGGAGTTTCGGGATAACAACACATCCTATGTCCTTCCCAGGGTCCTAAACTATTCCCATGCCAAATTTCATCTAAATTGGTTTAGCGGTTTAGGCATGAAAGGTAACAGACAGACAGACAGAGTTACTTTTGCATTTATAATATTAGTATGGATTAGTCGGTCTATAGTTTAATCGATCTTCTTATCTTCGAATTGATGGTGTTTAAGAGGTCATTAAAGGTGCACGTATTTGTGCCACTGCCACTCCAGCAGATGGGACAAAGTTTTGTCAGGAGCACCGCAATCATACTGGGTGTCTTGTGTTCTATGATCCCCCATTTCGCTAAATTGTGTCTGCAGCGGCCTCCTGGGTTCGCAGTCGATTGACTGCTTTCCAAACTGACCACAGCAGGTCATGTCCGGGTGGCAGTTGTTCCTGGGGCTGAACAAAGATAGGCGGTGGTGGAAGCAGGTTTTCCCCACAACTTTTTTTTTGCTTATCAATGTTGGTCTCGAGTGGACTAAATGCAGCGAAGAAAATTCTCCCGTCTCTTGAGTCTTAAGATGATGATGATTGATGTTCGTAAAGGGGATGTCGGACTCTTTTATAGTTCTAAATTATAAAATACTCAGTTGTAAATTCTTTGTGTAGCTTTTCTTTTGTTCGTAAGTTATTGGTTGTGAGGAGTTTAAGGTGTAAATAACTTGACACGTTGACCTATTAAACATGATATACAACGTGTAATTTAAAGGGTATATACATACCGAGTGCACGGCTTCTTTGGATTGTAACAAACGATATAGCAAGGGTTTTCTAATCCTATGTGTACATGTGTGGAGCTTATTAGAAATTTCAATACATTGATACCAGAGACCGAATTTTTCAAAGAAGAACGAAGAGAATTATTGTCGTTAGGTTTTACATACTCTTTGATTGTTTTATTAGCAAGTGACGTGGAAAGTGATGACCACAGATAACTTTAAATAGGTGATGACCCTCATAGTGATCTCCATGCTCCATGTAACACACTAATACTCAGTAAATTAAAATTATTATTCAAGTCCAGTTATGTCTATATTGAGCAAAATGAGCACTAATATCACACCGATTCTCTCGCAAAGTTTGCCCTTTGTAAATATAGCAGCCGCCTGCGGTGATTTAACCTTTTAAGCGCTTGGCTAAATATCACTTGCCGTGCCCCTAGCGCCGGGCTACAAATCGACAAAATAATACCTACAATAAATAAGGAGGGGCAGTCGTTGTATCGATAAAAAAATCAAAAAACTTTTTAACAAAAAATTAAACCGACTCCCAAAAAACACTGCAAAGTGAAAAATAACTTTAATTTCGGTAGTCGGTGTCTTTAGTTTTGTTTTTTCGTTTTTGGCACCGATTTCCGAAATTAAAGTTATTTTTCACTTTGCAGTGTTTTTTGGGAGTCGGTTTAATTTTTTGTTAAAAAGTTTTTATTTCACTCTTTTTAGTTGGATGATTTTTAATTTACCTAGTTACAAGAGCCTAAATGTCAACTACTTATAACCTTTTACAAAATATTGCTTTTCCCAATGCTGGGCCGTTAATTGTTGAGGAGTTCTCCTGGTACTTCACCATCAACTCTACATCACCATATGCATTGTGACGAGCATAAAGTGCTTAACATCCATATTCAAGTAATCGAATCGCAATCCACTCAATACTTATTATTGAG
This sequence comes from Tholera decimalis, assembly GCA_943138885.2. Lineage (NCBI taxonomy): Eukaryota > Metazoa > Arthropoda > Insecta > Lepidoptera > Noctuidae > Tholera > Tholera decimalis. Next base: position 885,940 of record OW964566.2, on the reverse strand, counting down.
TAGTTTCGGCGGCCATCTGTGGTCTTCATCATCAGTTCCACTTCCCCAAATGGTACTTTTTGAGAGCAACTGCACAAGTTACTATAAGAAATACCCAAAACGCCATAGGTGTGCCTATAATATTTGAAGAGTTCCCTCGATTTCTCCAGGATCCCATCATCAGATCCTGACTTTGGTGATAATGGTACCAATTTCGAAGTATACCCATTCGAACAAAAAAAGAATTTTCCAAATCGGTTCAGCCGTCTTCGAGTACTCGATGATCATACATTAAAAAAAAAAATGTTCGCGTCGAATTAATAACCTCCTCTTTTTGTCGTCGGTTGAAAAGTTTTTTTATGTTTTTATTTTAAATCAGCCTTATGGCTCCTACAAACAGGCGCGACACAAAGGAGCCGCTCATGTTTTTGTGTCAAACTATAATAAATCTTTGAATCACAATTGTTTTTTTTTTGTTTACCAGTTATTAATTCTTAACATCACATTAATTTACACTTATTCCTCAGTCTCTATAAAATACCTAATAAGTTTTAATTACCTAGATAAGTAGGTAATATAATAACAGAATTACAGCACAATATTTAAAATACTATTTCGATTCATCAAGGAGTTACCTAAAACCAACGGAAGTCCTAATAATATTATTTACATAAGTCGCAACGAAAGTATTCAAAAGAAATTTTTGAGGTACATTCAGTATAAATCTAAAACTTATCTTCCTAACTACCACAGTCGCTGTAGGAAGTTTCATATTCTTCCACTAATCGAGCGGAGAAAAATGGCTGATATGGTATTTTTATTTAATATCGCTAGTAGTAGTGATTTGCCGGTTCTGGCGCACCAATCCCGTGGCTCACCGGTTCTGGCGCACCACCGCTTCTGGCGCAATCGCGGTCCAGGGCGTTTCAAACCTAAAAAAAAAAAAAAAAAAAAAAAGGTTTTGGGGTCCGCTGATCACGTTTCTGCAATCCGTTTTCGCGTAAGATGCATGGTTCCGGAGATACAGAAATCAATTAACAACAATCTGTTTCATTTCCGGTGACCCGAAACCCTCATTATCGACTTTCATTGTTCGCCTTTTCTTATCTATTGTCCGTGCGTCCGGCCGCTCACCCTCATTAGGATTGCATTGACGTATGCATGTATTACTCATTGTTACTGCTACTGCTATTGTATACTTTTATTGTTCATAAACCATTGCTTACTTTGCTATTCGGGGTCATCAAAACGGAATCAATAAAACACATGCGTCATTAACAAATTTTATTTTTATCTACAAAATATGAGCGGAACATCTCATCCACTAAAATATCGTTGTACAGTGTGTTCCCTGTAAATATGTTTGTAAAACTATGCATTGAACATCCCTGAAACTTATATAGCAAATACATTAAGCAATATTCACCACAAACTGAAGTCCAATCATTCTGAATCCTATCAATACTCCAGCCCCATCTTTTACAATTCCTTTTCAAAAACTCGAGATGATATCGCGCAGGTGTTCGCCCATAAGAATCAAAATATTGACCGATGCCATTCGTATCGATATGTACAGCTACCCAGTGTGAACCTGGCTTATCATCCGCATCCAAATTGCATATTATATACGTTGGTGCATGGGTATACATAGGGAGTCTATTAGCAGCATAAACATTATTTTCTAGACTGGGATGAATCTTTTTCAGATGTTTTTGTACTTCTAGTGTATCCATGATATAGCATATTATTACACTACCAATCTATTCAATGGTTGTCATAGGAATGTTCAATTATAGTGATTTGTAAATATTAAATCGCATTATTTTGTAGCACTCACAAAACAGGTTGATGCCAGCAATGTGAGATAAGTTTGTTGACTCATAGAGTTACTATCAGTTTCCGGAGGAACGTGAGATAATTTTGGTGATTCATAGAGTTACAATCAGTTTCGTTGTATTTAGGAATTTGTTTTAGATAAGAATGGTGCTATATAAGATCCTACCATTGCAGTCATGCAGTCAGTCTATGGTCGTTTGACCGCAGTGGATTGTATACGTCTACCAATACTACGTTTGTGTTACTTCAACGCATCAATGGCCATGGAGGTAAGTGTTTATTCTATTGACAAACTTACTTGTATTCTTGTTGTTGTTTCCTAACGTGTGTGATTAAGTGTAAACAAATTGATATTAACATGATAACTGTCTTGTTGCAGAAATCATTCAACTTCGATGAAAATACCTATAAACAGTATTACTACTCACCGCTCTCCCCTCAACATGAAGAAGAGAACGATGACATCGTTATTAATAACACATGTGATGGTGGAAAAAGGAAATCACAACCGATTGATCATTTTTTTGAAGTGGCACCAAAAATAAAAAAGAAGAAACTGTTATCGTCAACCGTGGCACGAGCCGCTAGAGATGGTGTATCATACATTTCTAGTAATTCTGACGACGGAGACCAAGCGACGCATCTCATTAAAATTGAAATGTACGATATGAAGAAGCTATGTAAGATTCCAACTACTGATCATTGGAAACACGCTACCACGAGGATTAAATATTATGTAAAGAATAATAAGGATAGCATCTACGACAGCACAAACGGGCTCGTATACAACATTACAAAGACAATAGCAGAAAGTGAAAAAGTTAAAAAATACTTTTTTAACAATGACACCCATTAGTTGATTAGTGAATGTGATTCTGTTTACTTAAATTACTTCTGTGTACTCATTAGATTCTACCTGACTTTCTAATCCTTTGCTAGACTCTATGTAATGAACATTATTTGAAATTGGGTATCGGTTTGTCTACCAACACTTAACTGTTACTTACTGTGCTACCTAATTTCTTCTTTGCTATAAAGATGGAAAACTTCAGTGAAGTGTGTACCAGTGCTTTCTTTTCCGCACCCATGGAAGAGAATATGGAACTATTCATCAACGAATTCGATCAGGAGCTGCCTAAAGTTTGTGATGAAATGGAGAAGTGTGAACTGTTTGATTCATCGTATGATGATGAGTTGTATAATCACTGTGCGATGGTTGAAACAGCGTTGATGTAAGTATTAGAAGTACAAACTCAATAAGAAAGATTATTGTTGTATTGTTTTATTTTAAGATTTGTCTAATAATTTTCTTGCTGTTTTGTTACAGTCAACCACAAGTTGGAAGAGGTATCAAACGAGGTATCACTACTGACGAAAATAAGGTTCCCAAGAAAGCAAAATTTGATGAAGGAGCTTCTACATCATCGACTGAAACAAATAACGTGGACAACAATAAGGTGGAATGTGACACATGTCATGTTTTTATTAATAAAAGGTATCTAAATAACCATTTAAAAAGCAATGTTCACAAAAATAATCTTTTAAAATCACATAATTCACTAGCAAATGTTACAGTTGTTGAAACCGCTTTTGGCAACCGAATTTTAACATATAGAATTAATAGTAAAACAATTCAATCGGGGCAATATTTTGAAACACCGGAATCGTTTTTAAATTCATTAAAAATTGATATCTTATTTTTAATCAATGAATGTATTCAACAACATACAATTTTTAAAATAAACTTCATATTGCATGCTGATTTCATACAACAAACTAAAGATATTAAAAATACATTTGATTTTCAAACGTTTAATTATATAATTTGTCAGGGTGATGACTTAAATATATTTTTTTCATCATTAATAGACACTGTTGTTGGTAAAATTTGTCAATTTGAAAAAAAAGATAGTGGTTGGAGTCTTAATCAAATTAAATACATAGATATGAATGTTAACAAATTCAACCCCTTACGTGGTAGTTCATATATCGATCTTCCTCAGGATATTAAATTAAAAAAAGCTGTAATCAATGTTAAAAATAATGATAATATGTGTTTCAAATGGGCATTACTCTCCGGTTTATATCCTGTATGTAAAAGTGTAGATCGCGTAACATCATACGCAATTCATGAAAATAAACTAAAATTTACTGGTATTTCTTTTCCGGTTAAAATTGTAGATATATCAAAAGTAGAGAAATTAAACAATATTAGTATAAATGTTTTTGGTTTAGAGTATAATAAAGAAAAAAAGTGTAATTCAGTTGTAGGTCCTTTATATTTAACAAAATGTCGTACACCTAATCATATCAACCTACTATATTTATCGAATGGTACTAACAATCATTACTGTTATATTAAAAAGTTATCGCGGTTAGTTAGCTCACAAATCTCAAGTAATCATCACGCAGTTTATATATGCGATTCATGTTTACTTCATTTCCCATCAGAGGAAAGACTTAATAACCATCAACAATATGATTGCGCTCACATTTGTACGGAATTACCAAACGGTAAGGATTCCAAAAAGGATTGGTTCGGTAAAGCAACATCAAATAATAAAATAAAATTTGATAAATTCGTGAAAAAGTTGGAAATGCCTTTTGTGGTTTATGCAGACTTTGAAGCATTTTTGAACCCAATAGAATCATGTAGTAACGATCCATCCAAGCCTAGTACAATTAATATTCAAAAACATGAAGTGTATAGTTTCGGATATTACATTAAATGTTCATATGATGACAGATTATCAAAATATGAGACGTATAGTGGGCCAAACTGTGCACAAGTGTTTATGAATCGCCTTTGTGAAGATGTGAAAACAATAGTTAAAAAAAATTGTTTCCAAAAATGTCCCGTTCCATTATCAGATGAAGATAAAATTAAAATTTCAAATTCAAACATTTGTCATATTTGTGAAACTCAGTTAAATGAAGATCCTTTTTACGATTTTGATTGGTACACTGGCAGTTTTAGGGGTGTTGCGCATCAAGTGTGTAGTTCTAAGTACAGAACCCCTCGTTATGTTCCAATATTTTTACATAACCTCGGTCACTACGATGCTCATTTTATTGTCCATGCATTAAACCTCGATGATGGCAAAGTTGAAGTTATTCCACAAAATAAAGAACGATACATATCATTTTCAAAACAGTTAACAATAAATAATCAACCTGTAAGTTTAAGATTCGTAGATTCATTGAAATTTTTATCATGTAGTTTAGATCAGCTAGCTAAAAATCTTAATGACGATCAGTTTAAAGAACTAAAAAGAAACTATCCTATTAATGAAGATTTTTTACGTTTAAGACGGAAAGGTATTTATCCTTATGAATTTATGCGTAATAGTGATTGCTTGAAACATCCGTCACTTCCTGATCAACACCAGTTTTATAGTTCACTCACAGATTCAAATATTTCAAACGATGATTATAATCATGCAAAAGATATTTGGCAACATTTTAAGTGTAGTAGTATGTCTGATTATTCCGATTTGTATTTAAAAACTGATGTTTTACTTTTGACCGATATATTCGAAAACTTCAGAAAGCTTTGTATTAAAACTTATGGATTAGATCCTGCCCATTACTATACTGCTCCAGGTTTAAGTTGGGATGCAATGTTAAAATTTACGAAAATAGAATTAGAATTGTTAACGGACTATGACAAAATTGCTTTTTTTAAAGCTGGTATTAGAGGGGGTGTATCTCAGTGTAGCAATCGTTTTGCTAGAGCAAATAATAAATTCATGGAGGATTATGATGGTGAAAAACCTAATTCATATCTAACATATTTTGATGCGAATAATTTATATGGTTGGGCAATGTCCCAATCCCTTCCTGTTGGTGGTTTCGAATGGATAAATTGTAATACAGATTATAATGTGTTGGATACGTCTGATTTTGGTTATGTTTTAGAAGTTGATTTGGAATATCCTGATGAACTTCATAATTTGCATTCTGACTTTCCATTATGTCCTGAAAACATATGTGTGGGTAATACTAAAGAAACTAAATTAGTTCCTAATTTAAATAATAAAAATAAATACATCATTCACTACAGGAATTTAAAACAATGCATTGAAATGGGAATTAAATTAATTAAAGTACATAGAATTTTAAAATTTAAACAGAGTTCTTGGCTAAAGAAATACATAGACTTAAATACTAGTTTGAGAACGTTAGCTAAATCAAACTTTGAAAAAGACTTTTTTAAATTAATGAACAATTCTGTCTTCGGTAAGACAATGGAAAATATTGAAAAAAGAGTAAACGTTAAACTACTAACTCACTGGGATAATCGTGGTAAAGTTTTAGGTGCTCAGGAATTGATTGCAAAACCAGAATTCCATAGTTTATCAATATTTTCAGAACATTTAGTCGCAATACAATTACGAAAAACAAAATTGATTTATGATAAGCCAATTTATTTAGGATTTTGTATTTTAGATATATCTAAGACCCTTATGTACGAATTTCATTATAACTACATGGTTAAAAAGTTTAATAACAAAATTAAGTTATTGTACACCGATACCGATAGTTTGATATATCAAATTTTTACAGATAATTTGTATGAGGATATAAAACCTGACCTACTTCACTATTTTGATACATCAGACTATCCAGAAAATAATATTTATGATTATCCAAAATTAAATAAAAAGAAGTTAGGTTTTTTTAAAGACGAGAATAATGGTAAAGTGTTGAAGGAATTTGTAGGGTTGCGATCAAAAATGTATGCCTTGGAAGTAGAAGATAAATTTATAGCAAAGGCAAAAGGGGTTAACAAAAGTGTTACCAAAAAAATGAATATGGAAAATTACAAATCGTGTTTGTTTAATAAAAATGTGCAATATTGTAGTATGCTTCGGTTTAAGTCAATCAAACACACCATTTTTACACAAAAAATAAATAAAGCATCTTTATCATATAATGATAGCAAACGATGTATTATGGACAACAACATTGATACATTGGCTTGGGGACATTATAAATTACGTTAAGTGTTGATACTTTTTACTTTTACTTCTGTACCTATACGAAATTTATATTGATTGTAAAATTATGATATTACTATAATGTTATATAATAGTTTATTACATATTTAAAATGTATTGTTTGATTGTAAATAATGTAAGAAAATTGTGGTTTTTATTTGTAGGTTTAAATTTGAGATTGTAAAATTCTGATGTACTAATTGTGTTAGTTTTAATTATTCGATTGTAAATAATGATATCTAAGTAATAATAAAACGGTGAACATACATTTGAGAAGATTGTAAAGTTCTGATAAGTAATAATTTTAGCAATATATATATATTTAATTTTTACAACATAATTTTCATTTTTTATTTCCTCCCTTTGAACTCTAGACGTGTGAAATGTTTCACTTTATCCATCCGTTTACTGCTATTGTGGCAGGACCAAGTGGATGTGGGAAGTCAAATTTTGTAACAAATTTCATAAAATCAGTTAAAGAAATATGTAATTGTGATTTTAATCAGATCACATGGTGCTTTGATGAAATGCAACCTTTATATAATTTACCAAATGTTAACTATCATCAAGGAATTCCAAATCTTAATATGTTTGATGGTGAAAACCCACATCTTGTTATTATTGATGATCTAATGAGAGAGTCTGATGGAAGAATTGTGGATATATTTACAAAAGGTAGTCATCACAGGAATCTGAGTGTATTTTATTTAACACAAAATTTATTTCATCAGGGTAAAGGTCAAAGAGACATTTCTTTAAACTCAAGTTATATAATATATTTTAAAAACCCTCGAGATAAAACTCAAATAAGATATTTAGCACGACAAGTGTCACCAGACAACCCAAAATTCATTGAAGATGCCTATAGGGATGCAACTTTAGAAGCGCATGGATATTTAATGGTTGATTTAAAACAGAATACCAATGATTTTTGTCGTATCAAGACAAATGTCTTCCCATTTAATGGACACTGTACAGTCTACGTCCCCACAAAAGAGTTTAAATACACCAAGAATCAAACAATTCAAATCATTTCTAAATGATGCATCGTCGACTCACAACGCATAAACATTTGCTAAGCGCTTTGCATACGCTTAAACCAAAATATCAAAGAGCGTTACTTAAAACATGTGATGAAGAAGAAATAAACTGTATTTGTGAATGTATTCATAACGTTTTACAAGGAAAGGTACCTCTTAAAGATCAAGATAAACAAAAATTGAATAAACACAAAAATATACTCCGTAAACTGGTGCATAAGTGTAAACATAAACTAAGAAAAAATATAATCATACAAAAAGGAGGGGCTTTCTTACCAATAATATTAGGTGCAATATTGAGTGGATTAGTAAGTGGACTAGCCAGTTAACATGGAAAATGCAAAGAAAATGATACTTATTGAACCTGGATTGATTGAAAAATTAAAACAAGAAAATAAGGTTAATAGTAATTTGTCTCGATTAGATATTGAAATGCAAAATATTATGAATAGTAAGACGGAAGACCGCAAGAAGTGGATGTTATATTTACAAACACTACAAAGATACCTTCACTTTACCGAAGAGGATCGTCAACCACTCAGATTACCAATTTATTCTGATACATCTAATGAAGATTCAAATGAATCTAAAATTGGTTTTAAAAATAAAGATAGAGATCTAAAAAGTTCAGTTGATGCTGAATCTTTGTTGGATGAGAAAGGATCCATTAAAAGTAAAGAAAATGACACAAATCCACTTTACACACCAACTCAAATACTCAGTTTAATACCAAAAACATATAATAAAAAAGGTGAGTCATTATTAAACTTAATTGGAACAAGTAAAAGTAAAATACATTGGGATAATGAAGGCACAGTCATAATTGATAATGAAAAAATTCCTGGAAGTAATATTGTTGATTTAATAAATGATTCACTAAGACCCTTAAAAAGAAGTGATCCGATAGGGTGGGATAGATTTGCTAAAGCATTAAAAGATATTAAAGTACCACTTACTTATATTGGAAATCCAAAGAGATGTGAGTTTATTAACCAACTTCAAGCAAAAGATCTGAACAAAACCTCTGAGATTGAAGTTCAAGAGTTTTCTACACCGAGCAGTGGAGATAAAAGATCTATAACTAAAATACGTAAAAAGCTCGATTGGGAAAAATGGACCCCGTACTAGAAGAAATTAACAGGATTTATTATGATCCATCTAACCCCGCTGGTTTTGGTAGTATTGATAAACTATCAAAAGCCATGAAGGGTAAAATGGATAAAAAGCAAGTAAAGGAATGGTTACAATCACAAGAAACATATACATTACATAAACCCAGTCGGAAAAAATTTCCACGTAATAGGTACATTCTATCAAATATTAATGAACTGTGGCAAGCTGATTTAAGTGATATGCGAACTTATTCTCAATATAATGATGGTTTCAACTATATACTTTGTGTTATTGATGTATTTAGTAAATATGCTTTTGCAAGACCAATGAAAAAGAAAAACTCAGAAACTACTAAAGAATGTTTTGAAAGTATATTTACTGAAAGTAATTCCACACCTACTCACATACAATCTGATAAAGGTACAGAATTTGTTTCAAAAGATGTACAAAAATACTTTAAATCCAAAAAGATAAATTACTATACCACTAACAATCCTGATATTAAGGCTAGTATTGTTGAACGATTTCAAAGAACTCTAAAAATGAAAATGTGGCGTTATTTCACTCATAACAATACTTATAGATACATAGATGTTTTACAGGATTTAATATACTCTTATAATCACAGCATTCACTCTAGTATTAAGATGTGCCCATGTGATGTAAGTTCCGCCAATATTATGACAGTTTGGACTAATCTTTATAATAGAGGATCAAACAAACTTTCTTTAGAAAATCCAAAACCAAATTTCAATGTGGGTGATTATGTTCGAATAACTAAATATAAACATGTTTTCCAAAAAGGATATGAATCAAATTGGAGTGATGAAATATTTATTATATCTTCAATAATTGATAGATCTCCATGGGTTGTTTATACAATAACAGATTTACAAGATGAAGCAATAGTTGGTACTTTTTATGAAAGAGAATTACAGAAGGTCACTTACAACCCCACCTCACAATATAAAATAGATAAAATAATTGGTACTCGTTATTCGGGTAACAGAAAAGAAGTATTAGTGAAGTGGAAAGGTTATCCAGATAAATTTAACAGTTGGATTTTAGCTTCTAGTTTAAAAGAAATATGAATAAAGAAAGTTTTTATTTAACTTTGCTCAGCAATAGTTCAATGGAATACTTTCCTGATAACAAGACCACAAATTTTTCAACAAAATTACCAAAAGCTATGAAATTAGAAGGTGAATGGTCGGTTGGAGTTGTCGAGTTTCAATATCCATGCACCATGTTTACTGTTCAAGATCATGAAAATGTTGTGTACATTACAAAAACCATGTTAATGCCTAATGAAGATAAACCATCAACAGTGTACTACAAAAAACATATTCCGGCTACCAACTATGATAACGTTGAACATATTTTAAGAGCGTTAAATGGTATCAGAGAGAACTTGAAATTTCGTTATGATGAAATAACAAAATTTGTGTCTATTTCTGTTTTGGATAAAAATATAACATCCGTAACATTATCACCCAAATTAAGTTTACAACTGGGTTATGAACCAAATACAAATCTTCTAGACAGAAATTTTGGGAAGTGTCCTGCTAATTTACACTTAGGGTTACCATCTCAACTATTTCTATATTGTGACATTATCGATCCTCAGATTGTGGGTGATGTTATGACTCCGCTATTAAGAGTCATTTCATTAGATCCTTCAAAATACATTTATGGTGCGAATAAAATGCACGTTTTCTCTCCACCTCACTACTTACCTGTAATGCGAAGAGAGTTCGATACGCTGGAAATAGATATAAGATCGAGCACAGGACAAAAAATACCATTCCAGTTTGGAACCGTGTGTATTAAACTACATTTCCACAAATTATAATAATGTATTCTCCTCATGATCATCATAAATGTCCATATGAAAATTATTATTCACATCAAGCTGGATCAGGAGTTGGTGTAATTTATAAGGGTTCACCATACCAACGCGGTCATGGTATTGGGAGCTTCTTAGGAGGGTTATTTAGATCAGTTTTACCTTTACTTTCAAGTGGTGTTCGAGTGGTTGGTAAGGAGGCATTAAACGCTGGAGTAGGACTTTTATCGGATATGGTTCAAGCGCGTCCTATGGAAGCCTCAATAAAAGATCGTCTTAAACAAGTTAGTACGAACTTAAAACGAAAGGCTGATAACAAAATTGATCGATTTAACATGACAGGATCTGGATATATAACTAAAAGAAAACGATTGGCATCGTTCATTCCACCACTAACTGCTAAAGTGAAAGCTACGAAAAAACTTGGTCTAAAACCAAAAAACATCGAAGATATATTTTCAAATTAAATATGTCTTTCCTTCATAATCATTCTTGTGAGTGCGTTAAGTCAGAATTAGATTTATTTGCATTACCGTCTACACAAACAAGCATTGAAAATGGATTGTGGATTCACTATAAACCAATTTCGTCTCTTGCTGATGATGGACCTATCGAGTTTCAAGTTCCTGGAACAGGCGATGACTACATAGATTTGTCTCATACATTACTCCAGATAAAGGCAAAAGTATTAAATCAAGATTCATCAAACTTGATATCAGCTACCGCAGTAGCACCTGTAAATAATTGGCTGCATTCACTTTTTAGTCAACTTGATGTTTATTTAAACCAAAAACTTGTATCACCACCTAATAATACCTATGCCTATCGAGCATACATGGAAACTCTTTTAAACTATGCTCCTGCTGCTAAACAATCTCATCTTACTTGTAGCCTTTGGTATGAGGATACAGCAGGAAAAATGGATTCCACAGATGGTAAAAACATAGGATTTGTTAAAAGACAGGAATTAGTTAATGAAAGTAGGGAAATAGAAATGATTGGTCATCTTCATGGTGACATTTTCAATCAAGATAAATTTTTAATGAATGGCGTTGAAATGAGTGTAAAATTAGTTCGATCAAGAGAGAGTTTTAATTTAATTGCTGGGTCAAATGATGTAAAGTTTAAAGTTTGCATTACAGACGCAACTCTTATTGTTCGAAGAGCACGAATTAATCCAAGTGTATTACTCGCACATCAGAAAGTTTTAGCTTCTACCACTGCTAAATATCCTATTACTCGTGCTGAAGTTAAAGTTTTAACAATTCCATCAGGTGTTCAAGGAAAAACTCTTGATAATATATTCTTAGGACAGGTACCCAAAAGATGTATTATTGGATTTGTAAACAATTCTGCATTTAATGGTTCGCTTACTAAAAATCCATTTAACTTTGAAAACTATGGTATTAACTCTTTCAGCTTATATATTGATGGTCAACAAATACCTTCAAAAGCTTTGCAACCATCTTTTAATAATAATATATTTACATCAGCATATCATACTCTATTCTCGGGGACTGGTATTCACTTTCTAAATGAAGGAAATGCAATCTCTCGTGAACAGTATGCTAAAGGTTACTGTCTTTTAGCATTTGATTTAACTCCTGATTTATCAGCTAACTCATCAGCTCATTGGAATCTCATAAAGCATGGTAGTGTAAGATTAGAAGTACGATTTGAATCCTCACTAATACAAACAATTAACTGTATTGTTTATGCTGAGTTTGATAATATTATTGAAATAGATAAAAATAGAAATGTTACTGTAGACTATAGTAGTTAAGGTTATGTGTATGTAACTAAAGGAAACATTATAAAATTAAATAAAACAAATTATATGCAATATACTATTTTTTTATTTCATTATAAACACCCTATTCAATCTTATACAGAACACTGATCGAGTTTAAACTTTACATAAGCACACTGACTAAACCACTGAACATGCTGCTGCCAAGGATCATCATCATCTTCCCAATCTTTTAAACCGCCACCACAATGGAAACACTTGGTCCTGTCTTCATGACCAGTATAAAAGAAACCGGCTTCTGCAAGATCTTCAGGCTTCTGTTTCATAACGAGTGGCCAGTCTCCGAAACTGAACAACCGTCTAGATTTTGAACTGAAAAATGGATATTCAGCTCTTGGGTACTGCATATTCTTCACTTTTTCTTCTCCAATCAGTTTTGTAGTTTTGCTTTTCAATGAAGTGATCTGTTCACGTATGCCACACTCATCTCTTCCTTCTAATCTTGTTTTTCTCTCAGCACCACAAGACGACACCTCCTTGGATCTAATGAATACACAGAAGTAATTTAAGTAAACAGAATCACATTCACTAATCGATTAATGAGTGTCATTGTTAAAAAAGTATTTTTTAACTTATTCACTTTTTGCTATTGTCTTTGTAATATTGTATACGAGGCTGTTTGTGCTGTCATAGATGCTATCCTTATTATTCTTTACATAATATTTAATCCTCGTGGTAGCGTGTTTCCAATGATCAGTAGTTGGAATCTTACATAGCTTCTTCATATCGTACATTTCAATTTTTATGAGATGCGACGCTTGGTCTCCGTAGTCAGAATTAGTAGAAATGTATGATACACCATCTCTAGCGGCTTGTGCCAAGGTTGACGATAACAGTTTCTTCTTATTTATTTTTTGGTGCCACTTCAAAAAAAAAATTATCAATCGGTTGTGATTTCCTTTTTCCACCATCGCATGTGTTATTAATGACGAGTCAGGTAGAATCTAATGAGTACACAGAAGTAATTTAAGTAAACAGAATCACATTCACTAATCAACTAATGGGTGTCATTGTTAAAAAAGTATTTTTTAACTTTTTCACTTTCTGCTATTGTCTTTGTAATGTTGTATACGAGCCCGTTTGTGCTGTCGTAGATGCTATCCTTATTATTCTTTACATAATATTTAATCCTCGTGGTAGCGTGTTTCCAATGATCAGTAGTTGGAATCTTACATAGCTTCTTCATATCGTACATTTCAATTTTAATGAGATGCGTCGCTTGGTCTCCGTCGTCAGAATTACTAGAAATGTATGATACACCATCTCTAGCGGCTCGTGCCACGGTTGACGATAACAGTTTCTTCTTTTTTATTTTTGGTGCCACTTCAAAAAAATGATCAATCGGTTGTGATTTCCTTTTTCCACCATCACATGTGTTATTAATAACGATGTCATCGTTCTCTTCTTCATGTTGAGGGGAGAGCGGTGAGTAGTAATACTGTTTATAGGTATTTTCATCGAAGTTGAATGATTTCTGCAACAAGACAGTTATCATGTTAATATCAATTTGTTTACACTTAATCACACACGTTAGGAAACAACAACAAGAATACAAGTAAGTTTGTCAATAGAATAAACACTTACCTCCATGGCCATTGATGCGTTGAAGTAACACAAACGTAGTATTGGTAGACGTATACAATCCACTGCGGTCAAACGACCATAGACTGACTGCATGACTGCAATGGTAGGATCTTATATAGCACCATTCTTATCTAAAACAAATTCCTAAATACAACGAAACTGATTGTAACTCTATGAATCACCAAAATTATCTCACGTTCCTCCGGAAACTGATAGTAACTCTATGAGTCAACAAACTTATCTCACATTGCTGGCATCAACCTGTTTTGTGAGTGCTACAAAATAATGCGATTTAATATTTACAAATCACTATAATTGAACATTCCTATGACAACCATTGAATAGATTGGTAGTGTAATAATATGCTATATCATGGATACACTAGAAGTACAAAAACATCTGAAAAAGATTCATCCCAGTCTAGAAAATAATGTTTATGCTGCTAATAGACTCCCTATGTATACCCATGCACCAACGTATATAATATGCAATTTGGATGCGGATGATAAGCCAGGTTCACACTGGGTAGCTGTACATATCGATACGAATGGCATCGGTCAATATTTTGATTCTTATGGGCGAACACCTGCGCGATATCATCTCGAGTTTTTGAAAAGGAATTGTAAAAGATGGGGCTGGAGTATTGATAGGATTCAGAATGATTGGACTTCAGTTTGTGGTGAATATTGCTTAATGTATTTGCTATATAAGTTTCAGGGATGTTCAATGCATAGTTTTACAAACATATTTACAGGGAACACACTGTACAACGATATTTTAGTGGATGAGATGTTCCGCTCATATTTTGTAGATAAAAATAAAATTTGTTAATGACGCATGTGTTTTATTGATTCCGTTTTGATGACCCCGAATAGCAAAGTAAGCAATGGTTTATGAACAATAAAAGTATACAATAGCAGTAGCAGTAACAATGAGTAATACATGCATACGTCAATGCAATCCTAATGAGGGTGAGCGGCCGGACGCATGGACAATAGATAAGAAAAGGCGAACAATGAAAGTCGATAATGAGGGTTTCGGGTCACCGGAAATGAAACAGATTGTTGTTAATTGATTTCTGTATCTCCGGAACCATGCATCTTACGCGAAAACGGATTGCAGAAACGTGATCAGCGGACCCCAAAACCTTTTTTTTTTTTTTTTTTTTTTTTTTTTTTTTTTTTTTTTTTTAGATTTGAAACGCCCTGGACCGCGATTGCGCCAGAAGCGGTGGTGCGCCAGAACCGGTGAGCCACGGGATTGGTGCGCCAGAACCGGCAAATCACTACTACTATCGCTAATGGTTCAACCGACTGTTCGGCGGAACTGAATGGCAAAATTGGGCTACGTGTTCCATCTCTCCAATTAAGGAATCATCGACCTCTATATGTTCCCTCTGTGCTGTGTGTTTATCGGCAAAACTCATATATAATAAGAGCCAGCAGATCATACAATATAATGTGTCAGTGTTAATAATGATCTCGACTTATTCTCCACCAGTGTCACGAAACTCAAAAAAAAATGTATAATCAGTTTTTCGAAGAATAATGCAACTATTAATTACTTGTATACGCTTCTGTATAACTTCTTATCTTATATTGTATGTTAACTTGTAATCTTATATTGTATAATAACTCGCTCCGAGTACTTTTACTTCTTAATTTTATCTTAGACAGATACTGTCTCTTGTTTTCAATTCTAATACTGTCTGTGAAAACTTTTAATTGGCCTTCTTTCAATATTCTTCATCTATCTGTAAGTTTTCCAAAGAAAATAAAATAAATAAATAAAATTAAATACCTTCTGAATAATGTGCAACTAACATAAGAAGAAATTGAAATAGGTACTTACCTCTCCATCACTTCTAAATTCTTCTGTAGATTCGAATAATTCCTCTTCGTCGTCACCTAATATTCTTACTATTTCCTCAGTAGTCATCATTATTGAAATGTGACCATTTTATCGACAATGCACAAATACCCACGAACAACATTAATGGAACTTTCCATTCGTTTGATCCGCTTGTGACGTAGGCAGCGGTCGTATTAATAGTCGCGCTTCGCGTTGAAAAAAGCAGGAAAAATTCCCGTTTCTTCCCAATTGCGCTGTTTTTTTTTTCAATGTTTCATTCGAAAGTTTCAAGAAAATTTGCCAGTTTATATTTCATGTTTTTTTTTCAATAAAACCGAAAAAAACCGAAGAATATGAAAGAAACGGGAAATATTTCATGTTTTTTTCAAATACGTACTTTTAAATTAGGAAAACACATTTGAAATAATGGCAAACTTCGCTGAATACCAAGCTATTAGTGGTTTTTGGGCCAATGAAATAATTTGGCAACCATTAAACAATTTACACCCTCGCGACTAGTGGAAAGGATTTTGTCACTCTAAACAACTTTCATATGCTGCCATAAGATTGTTGAGTATTCCACCTTCGTCTGCGGCGTCTGAAAGAAATTGGTCTATGGTCGAACGCGTACAAAAGATAAGAATCGCCTTCTTCCAGAACGACTTAATAAACTTGTTTACGTTCGATCAAATTTACATTTAATACAAGCTAAAAAAGAAATATTCGAGCTCGAGCGTGAAGCTGACGATTCTTCGGACAGTGAAATTGAGACTGTGGCCGAGGAGAGTTAAATCTGTTATTTTTACCTATTTGTTCCATATTTCCTATTAAAAATATTCCTTTAAAACTTGTTTTTTTTTTTAACTTAATTTTTCTATGTAACATTCGAAAAAAAAACACAATTTGTTTTCGTGAAAAAAATAATTTGTTTTTTTTCGGCATTTTCAACGCTAGTCGCACTAGACTAGCTACAGAAATATGTTGCAAGCATAGGCGTCTAGAGATGGGAACTAACGTCAAATGTTGGCATTATACAAAGATCCTGAGGAATATTTTTCTTTTGAATAATAAGGAAAAGAATTAATAACACAAGGCAATATGTTAAATTTAACTTAATTTCGTATGACACTGTTTATTTTATGCTCAATGATGCATTATACCTGATTATTTAACTGTTTGTTATTTCGTTTTTAAAATGCACACTGCATTGTATCCCATCCCTATGGTCATATTATATGCGACGCGCGCGATAGACACCGAAGAAAAATCCAAGCTGCAAATTACTAATTTTAGTTTAAGTTTTTTCCATGCTTAGAGCTATGCAACATAATTTTAAGTAATTGTTGTAAATAATAGCTCTATTTAATAATAGTTTTAGTTGTACCACGCAGTTAATAGGACGAAAATAGAACGAAAAAATCGTGCATGTTCTCTGTCGCAGAAATACGACACGATCGCTAGGGACACGGAAATATGTGTCGCATATATGCGACACAAGCGGTTAAAAGGTTAAACAATATAGGGGCACATTGTTAGTAAGGGTTACATAAGACTCAAAATGTGCACTTTTCAAAATGAGCGTGAATTTTATCACAGTGAGTCAAATTAAAAACCGTTATTTTGCACGATTTTTAGAACGATAACAGTAGTTTCTTCACACGTTGTTAGATGTCGCTAGTCTGCAGATACTGAACAAACAATCCGGTAGATGGAGTAAGGCGTCGTGTTATAACCGGTTATGTAACTAATTTTGTTATCATGCTAAAATATATGCGAAAGAATAAAAAAATGGTTTTTATGTTAACCCATTGTGATAAAAGTCATACTAACTTAGTGGAGCGCCCATTTCATAGATTATACATATAAGCCCATTTTTAGCATCAAGTGAACATTTTGCGAAGTGCCCATTCTACATCTAACCCGTTTCATTCAGCGAGAGGTTTTTTAGTCTCTTTAAAATCAATTCATAGAAAAAAAGTATTCAATAAAAGATGTTATTGTTTTCCTAACTTCAAGCCGGTAAAAGCTAGTGGTACTAGAATAATAAGAATAAACGAACAAGTGTGTCTTATAAGAACATTTTATTTAAAAAATTATAACAGAGATTTTATTTGCCCAATCCTAATCCTTCTCAGCAATAGCAGTCAAATGTCTGTCGATCTCATTTTCAGCTAACACTCTGAAAATAGAAACAAAATCTTAGGGTCAACTCACACAGACGCGAAACTGCGCGCACTTTATTATAATATAACATAATAAATAGAATATAGCGATACAACTTCATAAACTGCACACCAGTTACGAACATTGGTAAAATTAATAGGTATTAATAGACATCAGCCGATAGTGCATTTATACTTAAATACACACACCGGCAAAATTAGAGGAACACAAAAAAAAGATGACTTTTTTTACAAAGTTGTGGGTATTTCGATCGGTTTTGTTATTTGAATGATTACCCTTTTTTGTACAATATTATGGGGATTTTTGACTGTTTTCAACATTCTAACATAAATGATACCCTCTAAGTGTTTGTTGACAATTAACGCTTGTGAGTGTTTTTGATAAGAAAGTTCGTTTAAGCAGTCAATGGTGGCCCGAGCTCATTTTGTGTTTTATTCCGAGAGTTAACATTGTATTGCATACAGAATGAGTGATTTGCCTGCAACTAAGGTCGCCAGGGCTGTAACAATGATCGAGGAAGGTCACACCTACCGTTCAGTCAGTCGAACGTTGGGTGTATGTATCAGTATCTGTGATCCACCGTAATATACAACGATACAGACAGACGGGATCTTACGTGCGCGGCGGGGCCAAGGCAGAAAACGTGCAACCAGTGCCGTAGACGACCGTTTTATAAGGGTGCAAACTTTGAGAAATCATCGTCAAATGGCTGTTCAGACCCAAAATCTTTTGGAAGAGGTGCAAAACGTACGTGTTAGTGAACGAACAGTGTGGAGAAGACTCAATGAAGTTGGTTTACAGTCGTACATCCCAGCAAAAGCGCCAAAACTTGAGGCGAGCCATCGAGTAGACAGATTAGCGTTCGCACGTCAGCAACAATATTGGTCCGATGAGTGGAGTCGAGTTTTATTCCCTGACGAAAGCCGATTGTGTGTGAATTTTATCGACGGAAGGGAGAAGATGTGGAGATATCGAGGAGAACGTTACCGTCAAGCAAATTTTTCGGAAACAACGTCTTACGGTGGAGGGTCTGTTATGTTGTAGGGTGGTATAACTTTGACGGCACGCACCGCCCTGGTCATCATTGATGGCGGTTCTCTGACTGCACACAGGTACATAACTGAGATCCTAGAGCCGCATGTTATGCCTTTTGCCCCATTCATAGGCTCAGATTTTGCGTTTATGCACAATAACGCATTATCGTGCATAAACACAAAATCCTATTGAAGTAGGTACGATTGTTATTATCAAAGACAACAACGGCTAACCCGCTTTGCTGGCCTTAGGTGTCATAGATGCGACTTATCGTGACAAGGATAATATAGTTAGGACTGTGAATGTTAGAACTGCTTCCGGTTCCTACATACGCCCGGTAGTGCGGCTTTGTCCTCTACCTACACAATAATTACTGTTCGGTCCGACGTGAAACAGAACGCACCCTTTTGACATAAAGAATTTGATCTTGACATTACTTGACTTGACAGATAGACCTTGCGCTTGAAAAATGTCGTCCGCTTTTTGGGACCTGTTGAGCTAATTGTGATTGGTAAAATATCGTTGGATTCGCGTGTTGAAACCGATAATTGGGTCGCGAATTATCAATTGTTGAAGTGAAATCCCCACTTGCCGAAAACCCCGGGATATTGTTGAATCATACGCCGTATTGCGTCACCTCGTGGCACGCGGAATTTGTTGGAAATCGAATTGGATCTCACGAGATATGAGCAGATTGATTGTGAACAGTGTTTAATTGAACTTTGTAATTCCGAATTGACTAGAATCCAGTGATATTTCTTGGAACACATCGCCTTATTGCCTACCACGCGTAGCGCGCGCTTGCTGGAAACGAGTTAGGTGTGATGCTGGTCAGGACCGCGCCATCTGGAGATCGACGCCTTGTGACCGTCCTGGAACACGTAACTTACATCACACGTTTCAATTACTCACCCTCATATTACATACAAACACTTTGGACGTGATCAAACAGATCCTAGGTTGCCGTCTACAGCTCAGGTGAGTGTTATTTGTAACTATTTGTAGGGCCCCGGAGGCTATAGTTTGCTGTCGGCCGGAGAGCCTGTAGATTATTGTGTAACCTTCTTGTTTGAAAAGCAACGTTTAAGCTCCACGTATCGTGGAAAAGTTTAGGACACCCCAGTTACCGTTGCACTGGGCCCTTTGCAGTCCTGAACAATTACTTTATACATTTTCTTAACTCTATTTTAATTAAATCCATTTATTTAATTTGAGTTCTCATAAAGTTTTAGTTTAGAGGAAAACCTCTAGGCCCTGGGGAGTTGTATGCGCCATTCGCATTATTTTATTTATACATATTGTCATTAGTATTTTATCATGAACGCATACCTGCAACATTATATTACATTTCACTCATTCACTCACTTGAGAAGGATCTTTCATTCAAAATCGATTTCTTACTCCCACTACCTTCTAGGCGTGTATAACTCTTTACGGAACCGACGCACTGATCCGAATCATTGAAGTGATTCAAAAGATTGGTTCAGTAACAACGTTTCAAATGCATCATTTGAATCTGAAACATTACTTAGAGAGGGAGACTGAGAGACACTGAGTTACTTTAACTATTGACTCTCGTATCGTATGCACGAAGATCGACTTTATTTATAATTTCACTTATTACAATAAATATCGGGCACGCCGCAATTGCGGCGGTAAGACCCCTCTTTGAGGAGTGGCTAGATCGGCGTCACGGCGTCCTGACCTACCGCATGACGCAGGTCCTCACCGGACACGGAAGTTTCGGGAGGTACCTGTGTCTGATGGGGAAGGAAGAAACGCCTGGGTGTCACCACTGCGAGGATCGCCCTGAGGACACAGTAGAGCATACGGTGCAAGACTGCCCCGCTTGGGCAGAGCACCGACGTGTCCTCACGGCGGCGATAGGCGGAGACCTCTCGCGCCCGGCACTGGTCGAGGCCATGCTGCGGGGCGAGACGGAATGGGAAGCGGTCGCCTCCTTCTGCGAAGCAGTCATGCTATCGAAGGAGGAGGCGGGCCGCGTGAGGGAGAGGATGGCGTCCTCCCTCCAGCCCAGCCGCAGTGGTAGACGCCCACGGCGTCGGACGTCGGCCGACGATCTCCGGCCACCGTAGGCGCGGGCATGCGGACAGCGAGTAAAGGGCAACTCGCTGTCCGACCATGGACCATGCCCGGGTCGACGGCGCGTCGTGTTCCACGCGCGCCTCAAAGAGCGTCAGCAACATGACGAGGCCCCCCCTGTAGAGGGCCGAAGCCTGCCGGGGTCGTGGGACTTATCCCATTACCGTGACCCCGGAACGTAAAGGGCTATTGAAGGAACGCCGTGGATTTTAGTCAGTACAAGTCTGACAGTCCCTCCGGCTTTTTTACCAATTTAAAAAAATATATTACAATAAATATGTAGACATAAAACATTCAGTATTGATGCCTCAAAACATTTCTATGTCTCAATAGTAAACGCCCGAGACGCAACGTAAAAATCTTACGTTTCTATACATGACGTCGCGTCGCGGGCGTTCACTGAGTTATTTAAGCCGATGATCCAAATGAGCCAAATGAAACATATCAGTGTTCCGGATCATTTCAGTGATCGAGAAGCAAATGTTCCAATCACAAAAATGATACACTTTGCCTACTTCTACTACCTTCCTGTTCGTTCATTGCGAACACTCCCCGATCCTCCCTCACTCGCAAAACCCGCTCGGTAACTAGCGACACGTATCATCGTGCGCCCGCGCTCCTCGCCAAAACTCTAAAAAGTTAAAACTAAAGGTGCCGTGTAGTGACTCCTCAAACTCTCTTTCTCTCGTGAACTTGGAGGAAATATCGTCTGAACCGGTGCGCTGAGTACTCATATCGAAGGGACTCATAATCTACATCATTCCGTAAGTACCTTTTCCTTCCAAGTCCTGGTAACGCTAACGCATTATCGTGCATAAACACAAAATCTGAGCAAAAGGCATAACATGGGGCTCTAGGATCTCAGTTATGTACCTGTGTGCAGTTAGAGAACGGCCTCACACTGCGCACATAGTACGTGATTACCTTAATGAGATAGGTATAACCCAAATGGACTGGCCAGCACGATCGCCGGATATGAATTCAATAGAACATGTCTAAAACAAACTAATGTATTTTTTTGTTTGTGTTCCTAGAGGAACACAAACAAAAATTTTGCCGGTGTGTGTATTTGACTAGCGACCCGCAAACCTTATTAAATTATACACTAAAACTTTCGTCATGAATCACGCTATCTATTAGTGAAAACCTCTTGAAAATCCATTCAGTCATTTTTAAATTTATCGCCAGCATACAGACAGACGCGGTGGGAGATTTTATTTTATAAATTTATTACAAATAAAATAAAAAAATTAGTACTCCAATTCTTCATAAATAACGTCAATTGCCTCATGGCCAAGGTGTCAGCCTTGTGATCAAGAGATCGCGGGTTCGAACCCCACCCAGTACACTATAACACTATTACCATGAACTCACTCCAGATACAAGCATATTTAGCTTAGTTGGAGGGGTTAACAAGATTGCTAGTCTAGCTAGTCTTCTCTTTATAAAAAAAAAACTGTCCACCTATTTAACTTTTGAGTCCCGAGCACGTGCGGGTGTATAATATTACTATGTGCAGCAATCTCACCTAAAGTGCGGGTCGTCCTTGGTGACGAGTCCCACTTCGATCTCCGAGGACTTGAAGTCGACGGAGAGCACCTGCGACAGGCAGGAGATGGCGAGCTGCACCGCGTCGTCGGCGGCCAGCTCCCAGCGCTTCTTGAGCTTCTTCTCCAGGTAGGCGTTGGCGTCCGTGGCCTTGGCGCCCGCCGCCACCGCCTTGTACGAGCAGTAGTACCCCGAGGGGTCCGTCTTGTACACGCACGGGCCCGACTCCTCGTCGTATGCCACCAGCATCATGCCTACATGATAGATACATACAATACTTTATTGTACACCAATCATTTAAACACACACTTAATTTAATATACTGCAAAATATGGTTACAATGCAAACATTCATAATTGTTACTCTGGAAACTGGGCGGCCAAGGTACTCTTACACATTACTAGACTGTATGTTAGCGCATGGAACGTCAGCAATAAAGAGGCAATTCATACAGATTGCCTCACTTCCACTATCTTGAACACACATCATTGAGCGGGGTTTTTTTTAGGGTTCCGTAGCCGAATGGCAAAAAACGGAACCCTTATAGTTTCAACATGTCTGTCTGTCCGTCCGTCCGTATGTCACAGCCATTTTATTCCGAAACTATTAGGACTATACACGTGAAACTTGGTAGATAGATGTATTCTGTGAACCGCTTTCCGATTTTAAGAGAAAATTTAAAAAACATTTAAAATAAAGGGGGCTGCCCATACATGGAACTGAAACTGAAAATATTTTTTTTCATGAAACCTACACGTGTGTGGTATCTATAGATAGGTCTTTAAAAATGACATTAAGGTTTCTAAAATGACTTTTCATAAAGTTAATCGTTTCAAAGATATACGCTTCCAAAGTGGTAAAATGTGTGTCCCCCCCTCTAATTTCTATAATAATGAAGTGAAAAATCTAAAAAACCATATCGCACCCTTAATAAAGTAAAGGCATATTTCAAAAATATCAACTTTTGGGAAAACATCTTTTAAGATTCAGGGAATCCGATGTTTTTAGTCTATTATTCATAACATCATAATTTAAAGTGCTATAGCTCTGATTTTTTTTGTACCTAGTCTACGTTACATGTACTACGGTATTAATAGCAGAAAAACTACAAAAAGGAATATTTAAGTACTAATAAACATATATTTTTAAAGCTCTTCCAAGTTAGGCCTCTTTTTTACTATTTTTATTTTTGTTTTTGAAGTCAATATTTGTAATAAGCCTTTACAAGACTAATGATATTCAAAATAATAAGGACTATCACAAAATAATGCTTTATCACACAATATATCCTATCATAAATGAGTAAAAGTGCCCTAATATAAAACACGAATGAAATTAAAAAAAAAAAACAAAATGTATAAAAAATTAAGCTTTATTATTCTTAAAATTAAAACATACGAAATGGCAAATCATTAATTAAGTAAGAACTTTTCAAATGTTAAATAAACTTCAAATAAACATTTTTTTTAAACTTGACATCAAACTTAAAAATAGATTCTTTAATAATAATAAAAAAACAATATTATATATATTCACCAACAACTTGCTCTTAAATACAATCTTGTGGAATCAAAAGTACCATACTATAGGTATGTGCCCGACCCAGTTCTCGAAAATGGCAATATTACACTGTACTGGGATCGGTCCATCATCACTGGCAGGACTATTGTTGCCAATAAGCCTGACATAGTGGTGATAGACCGATTAGAGCGTCGCACAATGATTGTTGATATAGCAGTCCCCCATGACGAGAACCTCGTGAAAGCTGAGATAGATAAAAAAAAAATATCTTGACCTGGCGCGCGAGGTTGTCGACATGTGGGATGTGAAGACAGCAATCATTGTGCCGATAGTCGTCGCAGCCAATAGTATAATTGCCAAGAGCCTCGACCAACATCTAAGGAGGCTCTCGTTGGGCAGCTGGATCAAGGACTTGATCCAGAAAGCAGTACTTCTGGAAACGGCGCGTATTTTGAGGAGGTTCCTCTCTCAAGAGCCCTGACCACCGGTAGCTTGGACCCTGTACCCGATACCGGTGGGCTACTGTTTTATATATTTTTAAATGTTTTTTATATTACTATTAAAAAATGTCATTTGTAAAATAGACATACATAGACTAAATACATGGAATAATAAAAAATAATACAATATATAAAAATAATAATTCGACAATAAAACGTTTTTATTACAAGTCTTAGAACAAAACATTTTTTTTATCATTTAACAATAAAACTTTTATATATTTGGAAGATGGATGATAATGTGATTCTATTTGTTATTTAAATATAATAAAGCATACCATTTAAAGAACAAATAGCCTCAAATTATCTCTGATGTACTCTAGTAGACGTATTTCAAATTTAAACAAAAATATTAACTACTCAAGACGATAACATACTACCAAAATAGGTCGCGTAGTAAGGTTCAATTAGTTTCTTCGAAACTAATTCCTTAATGTCTCACGGCCATGTGCTCGAAGAACGCTGTCTAGCTTTTCCGGTTTTCCGTTATAGGTTGGATCGTTATCACTAAGTTCAGCATCACTTTCTGCAGAATGAATTGGTGAAAAGCAATAATCCACGGTAGGAACTTGCTGTGTTATTATTGGTTCAACATTTTGAACAGTCAAAAACGACAGAAAATTTTTGGCCATAATCTACGTCTCCCACGTAGATTGTGGCCGAGAAATTAGTGGTTGTTCATCAGATAGTATAAAATCATCTTTAGAAATAGGTTGTGCTCGAGATTCTGGGGAACATTTGCGGGACGATAGGCGGCTGCTAGAAGTTGTACTCGTGGAACTACTACTATCGGAACTTGAAGATGAACTGGAACTACTTGACGACGATCTGGATGACGTTTTGATTGTGTTGCGATAAAACCATTGGTTTCAGTCAAGGCCACGGGTGTATCGACTGATGGTTGAATATTTTCAGCAGTTTTTGGGTTTGGAATCATAATATCAAACGTAATTTCGTTACCTGTGTAATGTTTAAGTGAACATTACACAGGTAACGAAATTACGAAATCTTGGGAATTGTGTTGGGAATATTATCTTTTTCCAAAATGCGTCCAGTAATGTACTGTAATAAAAATTAAACGATTAGATGCTGTACTTATGTAAGTACTTACCTAGTAAGATTTAACCAATAAAGACACGTAGCAAAACAACTTACTTTTGATCCTTAGGCAATTCGCTTTGCTGTTGATCTGGTGATTCTGGGCGATTGCGTAAGTTTAAATTGTTTTGCGACCGCGACGTCATGCTTCTGTATATAAAAATAATAATAGTACCTATTTTATTTAATTACGTACTACAACATGTTTAATACCTACTTAACCAATCAATAAAGCGCTTAATTATTGTATGTATTTACTAAACATACTTGAAACTATGGACGTAACTTGTAATTTGATTAAATATTTAACATCATGTAAAGACCTAATCTTAAATGCAAACACAGATCGTTCATAAAGTTTTGTGAAACAAGGAATTATTTTGAGATAAACATCGTAAAAACATAATATTATCGTAAAATAAGGAACTAATTTGATATAATGATGATATATTTTAATACATTGTGGTGATAAGAGGGCCTAACTCTAAGTCGACCTTTTTAAAACTAAAAAATATTGCAATACTTACCCGATAATCTATACTTATAATAAATCTGTAGAGAGGTCAATTCTGTACATTAAATATATTTCCAAAATAAATATCAGGGGGTGATTAGGGATCGATACTGATGCCAAAAATGCAATCAGTAAAATTTTTGTCTGTCTGTCTGTCTGTATAACCGTTATAGAAACAAAAACCACTCGACGGATTTTAACGAAACTTGGTATAATTATTTTTCATACTCCTGAGCTGGTTATAGTATACTTTTCATCACGCTACAATCAATAGGAGCAGAGCAGTGAAGGGAAATGTTGGGAAAACGGGAGAAGTTACTCCATTTTTTAAGCTTCCGTCGCGAGTAACCTTAATGGTTAAAGCTACGCAGAAAACATTTCATGTCGGAAGTGTTCTCCTTAAAATTATATAAAAAATATCCCACGACAGCATATGTCTATCTTTTATGGTTGACTCACAATAACACGTGTAACTCCCGATAGCTTAGCAGTTCGAAGCTTTCTGATTATAATATTTGTTTACTCTTACGTTTATAACACTCTCAGTCACCCCTAATTGAAAAAGTTAACATTATTAACTATTCCATAAAAAAGAATCACATAAATCGGTACAGAAACACCAAAGTCATACATGAAAATACGCTAATAATAAGCCATCGCGCGTGAATACTGAATCATGCTATAAGGATTATTTCCGTAGCCAAATGGCAAAAAACGGAACCCTTATAGTTTCGACATGTCTGTCCGTCTGTCTGTCTGTCTGTCTGTCTGTCTATCTGTCTGTCTGTCTGTCCGTCCGTCCGTATGTCACAGCCATTTTATTCCGAAAGTGTTAGAACTGTACATGTGAAACTTGGTAGGTAGATGTATTCTGTGAACCGCTTTCCGATTTTATGAAAAAAAATAAAAAATATTTAAAATAAAGGGGGGCTCCCCATACATGGAACTGAAACTAAAAATATATTTTTTCATGAAAGCTATGCGTGTGTAGTATCTATAGACAGGTCTTCAAAAATGACATTGAGGTTTCTAAATCCACTTTTTCATAAAGTTAATTGTTTAAAAGATATACGCTTCTAAAGTGGTAAAATGTGTGTCCCCCCCCCCTCTAACTTCTATAATTATGAAGTGAAAAATCTAAAAAAAAATATATGCTGTAGATCTTAATGTAATCTTTCAAGCAAAATTAGTTTGAACGAAATTTGGTGAGCAGTTTTTGAGATACAGCATATTTTCTAAAACCGCAAATATAACTTTGTAATTCATACAAACACTATGAAAAACAAAGTTATTTGGTGTAGTTGTAAAAATTGCAAATAAACTAGCTTTAAGAAATTTTTAAGTTTTTTTTTTACAAATAAATATATTAAATTATATTTATTACAGTTACTACGGAACCCTTCATGGGCGAGTCTGACTCGCACTTGGCCAATTTTGAGAATCGGTCGCCGCGCTCGACGCGTCTCGCGGGGCGGGGCGTCTGAGCGCGAGCTTCTTCAGCTACCCCGTCCGATTACCATATATAATATACTTTATTTTCAGACCAAAGTCCATATAGAGATACATTTAAACATACACAAAAAATAAACACACAAATCTA
Source organism: Tholera decimalis (assembly GCA_943138885.2). NCBI lineage: Eukaryota > Metazoa > Arthropoda > Insecta > Lepidoptera > Noctuidae > Tholera > Tholera decimalis. Next base: position 857,778 of record OW964566.2, on the reverse strand, counting down.
TATATATAAAAGATAGTTGTGTTAGTTGCACTATTTATAACTCAAGAACGGCTGAACCGATTTAGCTGAAAATTGGTAGGGAGGTAGCTTAGAACCAGGAGACGGACATAGGATATTTTTATCCTGGAATTCCCATGATATCGGGATTTACGTGGGAAAAACTTCCCACGCGAACGAAGTTGCGGGCAAAAGCTAGTTTGTAATAAAAAGGTACAACTCCAATTTGGCCAGCGCATCAGTAGTCCGGCTTCGACAAGTACTGGCACCTTACTGGTTGGGCCTCTCTAGTGTGAAGACGCGGGTACGGGAGAGGGTAATGTAAAAGAGACACAATTACAGTATTCACTTTAATATTGTCTTTTTTCTCTCTCTGTGAAAGCCAAGTGGTAGAACAGGTGATTTGGTGCCCATCTATCACAAAAACTCGAAAACTCAAAATTTCGAATTGTGCCCTTACATTACTAAGGGTGCGATATGTTGTAGATCTTATTGTAAACTTTCAACCAAAATTGGTTTGAACGAGATCGAGTCGGCAGTTTTTGAAATACAGTATATTTTCTAAAACCGCAAATATAGCTTTGTAATTCATACAAATATGTACTATGAAAAACAAAGTTATTTGGCGTAGTTGTAAAAATTGTAAATAAGCTAGTTTTAAGAAATTTTTAAGTTTTTTTTTTTTTTTTTCAATTAAATATATTAAGTATATTATATTTATTATAGTTACCACGGAACCCTTCATGGGCGAGTCCGACTCGCACTTGGACAATTTTTTTTTTAATTCTCTCGAAGTTAGCTCTTAGTAAAAACATTTTTTTATCTTTCTTACCTCTATCTAATATTACAAATGTGAAAAGATGGATGTATATTACTCTTTCACGCAAGAACTACTGAATAGATGTGAATGAAATTAGTACAAATCCTAGCATAACACCTAGGCTACTATTTATACCGGAATTTCCACGGGATTGAGAATTTCACGGGATTTTACAAAGGAAAGCACCCGCGAAATATGCAACAAAATATTACGGTAAAAATAAAATATCCTAGATAAAAGTAGCCTGTGCCTTCCAGGTCATGGTATTATATGGACCTTCACTCCAGACCTAAATGTGCTGGGAGCCCAAGTTAAACATAGGTTTAAAAAAGAAAATACTTAAAGGAGCCCTTTATACCTCTCAATTGAATGCAACTATGAATTAATTAAAAATAAATAATGAACTTAAAGGTAAATGCAAAATTCTAACAGGAAATAATTTAAAAGCGTACATAACCAGGATTCAAAAATACTTGAGAAGTAACTCACTGCATCCGAGTGGGCGCATCTCAGCGTTCTGCGTGTAGACCTGTGAGATGTCGGCGATGCGCCGCGTGAGGATGTGTGCGGGGATCTCGGTGCCGTACTTGTACTGCCAGTTGGCTGCCTCGTAGCGGGCACGTTGAACTTGCGAACGGCTGTCCGCTGTGAATAAAAAGAGTAATGATAAGTATTAAGTAGTGGTCAAAAATGAGCTACTCAAATTAGTGACAAATGCTTGCATTATCTGGACTTTTCTCTTCTTTAGATAACTTCTTTTCTTATTCTTCTTTAGGTATTTACCTATAGTTACTTACACATTTGTGTGTATCTCATAAGATATTTATTTACTTAATGAAACAATGTCAAGAGCAATTTTGTTTGAAACTAAATAACTTGTGATCAATAAGATATTTATTTGGATAAGGGTATCATATTTATAAAAACTCCTTCGCAAATAATACATTAGTTTACAACAAATTTGATTACCACAAAAAGGTTATAGTGAATGATCCTTAAAAGATAGGACATATATACTGACACAAACTTTTCTTAACACATTTAAAGAAGAAATATTTCACCATGCATGTGTTTTGCATAACTATAACCAATTACGAAGCGAATATGATGCAAGTTCATAAAAAGGATATTTTTCCATTTTCAGAATATTTGTTATTGATGCTCTGCTCCTATTGGTTGTATTGTAATGTTATATGTATAAGCTGTAGCTTCCCTCAATGACTGGACTATGCAACACAATATGTTTCAATTTGTACCAGTAGTTCCTGAAATTATTGGGTTCAATCAAAACAACAAACAAACTCTTCAGCTTTATAATATTAATAATGATTTCTGGTGTTTTCATATGTGACCACAATCGTGAATAGCCCAGTAAGTAGCTATGAAGCTATTTCTTAGATTTGCAAATTTGAAATATTTTTACATACTCACACCTGTGCTATCTGGATTGCCTACAAAAGAAATGGCTTTATTTCAGTCATACTGAGAAATATGCAGAATTGCTACCTATCTCTAATTGTGCAAGACGCCATGGGACAAAACTATTCTATTAGAAATAGAATAGAATATACTTCATTGTACACCAAAATTATGAATTATTAATTATGGTCAGGTTATTGCATTCAGCCCTTGTATTGGAATTGCTGTGAATGGGCCTAACAACCTATCTCATTGCAAATGCTGATGAATCAGAGAAACACTGACACTAAAAAGAATATTAGTTGAAATATGTTGTAGAATCCCCACCAATCATGCCAGTCATAACGGCTCCGATACGTTTGGTCAGCGGGAACAGGTGCGTGACGGAGCAGGGCTCCAGCAGGCGGTCCGGCACCTTGCGCTGCGCCGCCACCACCGCCGCGTCCGCGCCGCGCAGCGCCACCGACGTCAGCCCGCCCTGGTTGATCGCCTTTAGTGCATATTCTGTAACCCATTCATAAACATTGCTACTTGTTCAATGAAATCTTCAACTGGTAATAAATGCACAAGACAATGACTGTACGTTTTTAAATCGACAAAATCAATATGATATAGATTAACAATCTAAGTAACTTACTTAAACTAAACATGTAAGTGGAAAGTTTAATTACATATCAAGAGAACGAGCTAACTTTTACAGGAAATGTTGATTGTTAGTATTGATGGTTACCGCTCTTTGCAAGTCATTCCTGGTGAAATTCACAACTTACCGACTTGGTAAAGCCTTCCTTCAGGAGAGAAGATAGTAATGTGTCTGTCAAATCCAGCGCTACTTTCTCGTGCCATTATTTATAAATTAAATTGGACAATTGTTAAATTACACACCAAAGAAATAACTTTCTATGACAGCCGAGTTTAGCACAGACAATTAATTGATGTTCAATTTTCTCGTCTCATCGCAGACTGTTATTGTCGATGGATTTGGCGCACAGAGTAAAAATGGTTACAACCGTAGACAGAGCAGAAAATAGGTTTCTCTGTCTACGGTATAAAGTCTGCGGCCGGCATTGAGATAGGAAAAATATCTACCGTCTGCGGTTACAACATACAACAGACTTGGAACGTTAGACAACTTGAAAGTACACCATAATGGTTCGCCATATTCCACGAAGGGTTAGATCATGTGTGGGTTATTATCGGCTTACCGCTTGGAGGAGTAATTGTAATAATAGTCAAAACCTATATTGTAGGTTTTAATTAGCAAAACGTAGCATTGTTGAAAATGACAATACATTCATATGACAAATGATTAAGTAAAAAAAAAAAAAAGTAAAAAAGTATCTATGGTCACAGAAGAATAAAGTGGTAAAAAGGTTCACCACATTCACCCCGGCCAGATGTAATCGAGTAAAAACTTCGGCGGGTTCCGTGATCTGGCCGACCTCCGGAGTGGCTCCGAAGCTGGGAGCTCGATCCCGTCCGAGCTCAATTGTTCCGGTTCCGGTGTCCCTTGCAAATCCTCCAATGGTGGCGGTGACGAGGGAGTAGCTGGCAGAGAGACCGGTGTTGAGTATGTTGATGGCGAAGAAGGTGAAGTTGATGGAGGAGAACAAGATGGTGATGGCGATTGCGATCTTTGGGGTTCGGCGTCCACAAATTCGTTAATTGTGGGGATATCTTCTCGGTTGCCTCCCAAAGGTGCTAAATGACGGTTGGATACAGTAGTCTCGCGACCATCCATCGTTCGAACATACGAATAAGTGGGGTTAGTCTCCAGTACCTCCACCTCCTCGGCTAGTGGTTGATATTTTGTTTGCCGGTCAAAGCGTCGCATAAGTACTCTGTTTGAGCCAGATAGCCATGTGGGAATAGAATCTCCATTCGGCGATTTCCGAGAGTGGCGGAACATCCTTTCATGCGGCGTACAATTTGTACTAGTACAAAGAAGCGAGCGAATGGAGTGTAATGCTTGCGGTAGGACATTCTCCCAGTTCTCTATTGACATATTCTTGGTTTTTAATGCTAACTGTACAGTTTTCCAGAGCGTAGAATTGAGCCTTTCAACTTGGCCATTACCTTGAGGGTTGTATGGCGTTGTACGACTCGTAGCTATTTGCCTGGAGTGTAGAAAATCTTTTACATCAGCCGATAGAAACGATGTCCCTCGGTCCGAGTGCACGTAGGCCGAACATATTAAAAATGCTGTCTAAATGCTTGATTACAGTCTTTGCGCTTATATCTGAGCACGGAAAGGCGAACGGAAAGCGGGAGTACTCATCGATTATTGTTAAAATGAATCTGTTACTCGATTTAGATGGTACTGGTCCCTTAAAATCCATGCTTAGTCGTTCAAAAGGCGCTATCGCTTTAATAAGTTTATTTTGCGGATCAGCTTTAATGAATCTAGGCTTAACCTCCGAACAGATGCGACAGTCTTTCGTCATACTCTTTATCTCTTCAATCGAATAGGCTAAGTTTTTGGAACGCACCCAATGTGCCATTCGGGTTACACCCGGGTGACAAAGGGCTTCGTGAAGTGACCGTAACTTTGCAGGTGTTTCGACCATGGCGCAAACACGGGAGAGGGCGTCCGCTACATGGTTTTGCGTGCCAGGCCTATATACGATGTCGTATTTATATGGAGATAGTTCCAATCGCCAACTCTGTATTTTCTCGTTTTTTATTTTACTGGTGTGCTTAGCATTAAACATGAAAGAGACGGATCGCTGGTCAGTGACGAGCAGAAATGATTTCCCTATAAGAAAATGCCGCCACTTCTTCAAGGACTCTACGATTGCATATGCTTCTTTTTCAATAGCTGAATGATTCTGTTCACTTCGATTAAGTGTTCTCGAATAGAACGCTACAGGCCTGCCCGCCTGCGAAAGGGTTGCCGCAATTGAGTGCTCCGAGGCATCAGTTTCTACAGTAAATGGCATATTATTATCAATGGCGTGAACACAAGACTTGATAATGGCGTTCTTAAGTTCTTGGAAATCTTTAATCAAATTGTCACTCAGCGGAAATGTCTTGGTCTTTGATAGTTCATGTACCTTTTCGGAGAAGTTTGGTATCCACTTAGAGTAATGAGCGAACATACCCAGGGCTCTTCGCAAGCTGGGCAAGTCTTGAGGTGGAGGTAAGTTTAGAAGAGGTTCTAGTCTATCATTGTCAGGTTTGATGATATTATTGGCGATCGTGTAACCAAGTATGTTGATAGAAGTTTGTTTGAATATGGATTTTGCTTCATTCAGGGTTAGACTGTACTTCTTAGCTGCTGCAAGAAAATTTTGCAGATTATAGTCGTGCTCTTCTGGTGTTTTGCCGCAAATTGTGATATCATCAAGATATGCGAATGTGCCTTTCAATTTTTCCGTTCGAATAAGCCAATCAATAGTTCTCTGGAAGCTGGAAACTCCATTGGTTACTCCAAAAGGTATACGTCGGAACTGGTATAGATTTCCAGCTGCTTCAAACGCAGTGTATGGTCTCTCCTCTGGCAAAATAGGGACTTGATGATAGGCACTTTTTAAATCTATGGCGCTAAATACAGAGTATTTCGCCACTTTTGATATCAGTTCCTCTATATTGGGGAGTGGATAGGCGTCCAGTTCTGTGAATCGATTTACAGTTCTGGAGTAATCGATTACAAGGCGTTTCCGGTGATTCGCATTCTTAGTGATCAGTACCTGCGCTCGCCATGGTGACTGGCTCTCTTCAATGACACCTTCTTGTAAGAGATTCTTCACTTCCTCTTCAATAAAACGTTGGTCATCATCACTGTATCTTCGAGACTTAACAGCAATCGGTTTGCATTCGGGAGATAGGTTGGCGAATAAAGGCACAGCAGGGACAGATGCTTCGGCTACGTTGCACACGACGAGAGGCTCTTTCGGACCACCAAATGCGAATTTTAGTGAGGAATGCTTCTGTAATACGTCGTGTCCTATAATCATATCTGAACATAAATTGTCGATCACAAGCAGTTGAACGTTCTCATATGTATGTTTACCCAAGGTAAGCGTGAGGCAAGTTTCCCCTTTGACTGATGATGTATGATTAAGAGAAGCCATAGATATTGTCTGCTGGCTCGGTTTTATCTTCAGGGAAACCAGTTTAGAAAATTCGAAATTTATGATACTTTTAGAACTGCCTGTATCTAGTAGTGCTTCAGCTCTAATGCCTTTGATATATGCAGGGACAATAGCTTTGTGTAAGGACGACGGTGATGCAGCAATGATGCAAGCGGTGACGTTTTCCTGGTCAGACGTGGCAGCGCTAGTTTGGTTCTTAGTTCTTATGTAAAGTTTAAGAGGTTCAATGCCTCTTCGTATGTTTCACACTCGCTTATGTAGGTATACACATTCGGAGACACGTGATTAATTAGTATGGTAAGCTTGACCTTATCAGTAGTAGTTTCCGAGTCCTGCACCGCAAGGAAGTTTTCTTCCAGTGTGCCCATTCCGCGGCCGCCGTGCTTAGGGACGGTTCTCCATCGAACCACTCCGGTCGTAGATATTTGTCCATGGGATCTTAGTTGTTTCGTTTGCTAATTAAACTGTAATAATAGTCAAAACCTATATTGTAGGTTTTAATTAGCAAAACGTAGCATTGTTGAAAATGACAATACATTCATATGACAAATGATTACATATGACAAAGTAAAAGTATCTATGGTCACAGAAGAATAAAGTGGTAAAAAGGTTCACCACAGTAATACTGAAAAGATTTAATACTATTTGGTAGAGAAAAATTTAACAAATATTTATACGATTACGATCCAAAAACTCACAAATCCTACCAAATATTATACTATCACTATATACTATATAAAACATGATAATTCTGTTATCTCTTATAAATGTACAAAATATTTTGAAGCGGCTACTGAAGCCTAATGGATAAAGTGTGGGACTTGTGATCGAAAGGTCATGGGTTCTAACCCCACCCATTATACTATTGCCTTTAACCCACTCCAGACTGTCCAGACACAAGCATATTTAGCTTAGTTGGAAGGGTTAACAGGATTGCTAATACAGTCAATTCTACCCATATTCTACCCACATTGCTGGTAATATTTTTTTTTAAATATTACTATGATGAAAATACTTTATTTATTTATTTTATTTACAATTTTATAAATTTATTTATTTATTTATTTACACACACAAGTTGAAAGACAAAGGATTGGACTAATTATAATAATTTTGACAAAGTTGAACAAAACAAACAAATTTAAATTGATTATTAAAAAAAAGCAATCAAATAATAATAATTAGTATTTGTAACATAATGTAATTTCCAACTGGCGATGGCGGGCGCGCGCGATGAAAGAGTGAGTTCTGAGTGTAAGTGAGAAGTGTGAAGTGTTTGTGCAAGCGTGTGTGTGTATGTTATATGTGTGTAACTGTGTATGCTGTTTCGTGCTTTTAGATTATTTCATTTCAAGGAACATAACAAATTTTCAGTTTCATCGTAGGTCAGGTTCCGAAGCCATACTTTTAAAATAATCTTAGAAAATGTCTAAGAAAGAAGAATGAATAAAATTAGAAGTATGAGAAGGACAGAGTAAGAGAAGATTATTGGAAGAGCGCAGACTTTTAGCGTGTGAGGAACATGGAAATTGAAAATGAGAAATAAGATAAGAGGGAAGAGAAAAATCCGAAATTTAACTGATCTAGAGACAGCTCGTTTAGTTTACTTTAGCTATTTTCATAGTGTAATGTCGTACGGTATTCTTTTGTGGGGAAATGCCGCCGATATTCAGACAGTCTTTGTTTTACAAAAAAGAGCTATTCGTTCAATATATAAATTAAGTCCTAGATGCTCCCTCAGAGATAAGTTTAAAGATATTAATATAGTGAGTGTGCCCTGTCAATATATTTATGAAAATAATTTATATGCTCATAAAAATAAAAATATGTTTAAAAAGTCCAGCGATATCCACAATATAAATACCAGGAATAAGCACACATTTATTGTGCCTTCAACTAGGCTCAATTTAGATGTCAATGTATACGCTTTTACAATAAACTTCCCAGTCATATCCAAGAACTAAGCCTAAATAAATTTAAATCGTTTGTGAAGCAGAAACTTTGCCAGAAAGCTTTTTATTCTGTCAAAGACTATCTTGCTGACAAAAATGCTTGGGATTGAGCTGCTCCAATTACATTTATGTTGTAATTCTGTTTGTTTTTTTTTTTTCTTATTACTTTTACATTACATTTTTCTTTATTTTATTTTATTTTAATGATTATTTCATATATACATTTTACATGACAACATTCAAATTCAAATTCATTTATTGTTTGTTACATGTCAAAAGAAGATCTTATAATTATCATGTTTGTATCAATGTAACATACCTATAAGGTGTACAATATTCATAAATGTGATTAGAATTTAATATTACAGAAATATACTTATTTGATTTAGTCACTCTTATACATTAGGTAGTCAAATTATACATTCAATGTTATTAAATTATGAGTCAAAATAAAAATGTAAAAGTAATAATCATTGTAATAAAAGTTAAATTATTTTAGAATATTAATATAAATTAAATTGTAATTCAATGTCAATTAAAAACACCGCCTTACACCAAGTTTTTGTCATTTAAAAAATCGTTTATTGAGTAATAAGCTTTATCTATCAGGAGTTCTTTGAGCTTAAGTTTAAAAATATTGAGGTCTGAAATACTTTTAACAAAATTTGGTAGTTTATTATAAATTTTCACTCCTATTCCAAATATACTAGATTTAAATTTAACTGTTCTGCACCTAATTCCCGACAGTTCATTTTTATGTCGTGCACTTTTTAGTGTTTCATATTTACTTAAATCGCCTTTTATCATTGCTGCCGCTTCATAAATGTATAATAAAGGCAGAGTTAAAATTTTAAGTCTCTTAAACACTTCTTTGCATGAGTCAGTCTGTTTAAGCCCGCTCATACTTCTCACACATTTTTTTTGTGCTCTAAAAGCATTTTCTCTATTAGAGGAATTACCCCAGAACAAAACACCATATTTTATCGTGGAACCCACATATGCATGGTAAGCGCTTAATAACGCAGTTTCATTTACAACTTTTCTTAACATATGAAGGGCATAGGACTGTTGGTTTAATTTGTTACAAACTTGATCAACCTGGATTTTCCAGTCCAGTCCGTGGTCAATATACATACCTAAGAACTTTGTGCTATTAACTTCTTTTATTATTTCTCCTTTATAGCTTATTTGCAGATTTTTAGGTTTTTGGTTTTTATTTGTAAATGTCATGTAATTTGTTTTGTCCAGATTGATTTTAAGATTGTTTTGTGTTAGCCAATTAATAATAGCTTCAAGTGATTTATTTATATTCGTCTCATATTCGTCTTTGTCATCGTCAGTAAAAATGGCAGTGCTATCATCTGCAAATAGTATCATTTGCTGGTTTATGACATTTGGGAGATCATTTATATAAACTATGAACAAAAGAGGTCCAAGGATGCTTCCTTGGGGCACTCCATAATGAACTACTTTTGGATCTGATTTATAAGTCTGTTCAAACCTTGTATCACTTGCTATTCGTGTTATTTGTGTTATTTGAAATCTGTTTGTTAGGTACGATTTTATAAGATTAAGTGCATTTCCTCTTACTCCATATTTTTCTAGCTTAGTTATTAGTATCTGATGATCCACATGATCAAATGCTTTTGACATATCCATAAAAATCGTGGTAATTTGTTTTTTGCTATCTAGTCCAGTCATGATTTTCTTTAAAAAATTAAACAGTGCATCACATGTTGATCTGCCTCTTCGGAACCCAAATTGTTCGTTAGCAAATATGTTGTTGGTTTCGAAGTAGTTATATAAATGATTATAAATAACCCTTTCAAAAATTTTGGCAATAACTGGTATTAAAGCAATAGGTCGATAATGTCTCATATCATCTTTATTTCCTTTTTTAAATAGGGGATTTATAACAGTCGTTTTTAGTTTTGAGGGGAACACTCCCTGTTCAAGGCAAAGATTTATAATATGGCTAAGTATGGGTGCAATGAGATGAGACACCTTTTTAATTATCTTTGTATTTATGTTGTCATAGCCTGTACTGTTAGTATTCTTAAGCGCATTAATTATCTGGTGTACCTCATGAGGAGTTGTCGGTTTAAAAAAAATTGAATTAGCATTATTGTATGTCAGTGTTTTTACAGAAACTCTTTTGTCCCTCTTCGTCTTTTTAATATCGTCAATGAAGTAATTATTAAATGCTTGAGCTATTTCTTTTGGCGCTGTAACTACTTTATCCTGTACCTTTATTTGGTTAATATTCTCTTTTGGTGTTTCGGTCTTATAATTATTTATAACTTTCCATATCGCTTTGGCTTTATTAGCAGCTGATCTTATAAAGTAATTATTTTGTGATTTTTGGGTTTTCTTAATAATTGTTCTTAGTCTCTTCGCATATTCTTTGTAGTAAATTTTGTCTTTTAGGTTTGAATTTAGTCGATAATTCCATAATAGTTGACGTTTACGCTTAGAGCATGACCTTATACCCTTGCTAAGCCATTTAGGCCTCTTAGAAATAGGTATTTTTAGTTTGATGTAAGGAAAACACAAATCGTAAAATAGCTTAAATTAATCGTGGAAGGCATTATAAGCGGTTTCAGGGTCGTTATTTGTGAAACATTCTTCAAAACTCAGACTTTTTATACAATTTATAAATTTAATAATATTATCCTCACAATAGTCTCGTTTAGTTTTATACCAATGTGTAAAAAGATAGCTTTTCTTTACTGGGCATTTTAAAATTTGTGCTGTATGATCCGAAAGCGACAGTTCCAAGACAGTAGTTTTTGATCCTCTAATATTATGGGCTATGTTGTCAATACAAGTCATGCTGCTTAATCTGGTGGGTTGGTTTATCGTTAATTTCAAATTGTAACTTAAAAGTAATTGTTCAAACTGTCGGGATACGTTATTATTCTCTAATCTATTAATATTAAAATCACCACATATTATAACTTTTTTGTGTGTGTAACATATTTTGTTTAGTAGAGTCGTTAGCCTCATAAAAAATAAGTCAATGTCATCTTTTTTGTTTTTAGGAGGCCGATAAACACATAATATTATAATTTTGTGATCGATTAGTTCAACACCACTACATTCAAAAATATTCATAATACTGAGGCTTTTGGCTTCAGGTATAGTTTTGAAATTATGATTTCTTTTTAGCAGTATACAAGATCCTCCATGTCTATTATTTCGTGAGAAATTGTCTCCTAGTATGAAATAGGGTAGTTTAAGTAATTTGCTATCATCAATTGTCATGTTATGTTCAGTTATACATATAATGTCGATCGGGTAGTGGTTATTTATTTGACCTAGCGAGTGTAAGTGTACTGTTAGTTCATCTAATTTACTTATTAAGCCATTAATGTTTTGATGAAGTATATTTATGTGTTTATAAGCGAAAAAGATCCTGATTTGAGGGAGAATTTTCATTATCTTGATAATTAAGTTCTGTCTGGGTACATTTGTCATTATAAGTAGTAGTTGAAATGTTAGGTTTACGATTTATCATGGCATATTTGTCATAGCTTTGTTTATAAGTGTTTCTTAATATTTCCTTCAGAGTTAATTGGCATATATGCACATTATTTACTTTTTCAAATAATAGAATATACTTTTATTTTTTTTTATTTTTACTTTATCGTTTTTAATTTTGTTTGCATAAAATGACAATATTTTTTTATATTTTTGTAATAGCAAAAGCTTTATTGTGAATGTGAGAGCAATGTGGGATAACAACAAACATTATTAATAGATTACCGCACTGTTAGATTACCGCACTGTCTGGCAGTTTGAGTGCTTTATACGGCCCACCCAAATGTCCTAACTTTGGTATTGTTCGTCAAATCGTTGAAGCTCCTTAAGATATTAGTTGAGCTACGCGATATTTGACAAATGCTTGCACTGTTTGGACGGACCTGCTCAAATCTGTATGATTCTGTCCTTTAAAGGGCGCCACAGGCATAAACCTACATGGCTCTCATATGATTTGATTACTACACATTGTATGGACTTTAAAAGAGACGTTGACCTCTGAGTTTGTTTCAGTGTTTCTTCTCAGAGTAGTCAGTTAGGAAACACTGGCCTCATCTAGTTTAAATTTACGAAAAAAAAATGACGTGTAAGTGTTACTTATAACCCATTTGCAAAATAAACATCATTATTTCATTATTATTTCATTATTTCAGTAGGAGAGTTCAGCAAAAAGAAAAACGTAGTCAAAGCGCGCAAACTTCTTCTCTGGCGAATGGGCATCCATTTGAGCTCGGTTCTGTACCTCGATACGTAGTCATATTTTTTAAATTAAATATGAACTGGGTACGGTTATTAAGGAACCTATCGAGCTTATCCAGCAAGACCACATTCAAGTCAAAGTACCTAGCACACGTCATCATAGTCGATCACAGGGAAAATTAAAGTTTCCACAAGTATTGTCTTGGTTTTTGCAGGTAAAAAGTTCCTCAGACGATACAAGCATCGCAAAGTCCCGTTGACTCTTTGACTGACAGCTGACACTGCAGACCTGACTTTGCCAGCTAAGCACAGAGTCAAGATGCAAACCGAGATCTTTAACGCTTGGAGCAAGGATCTTCTACCTAGGTACAAGTTCCTTGCGCTAGAGCTAATAGTCCCTTGAATGGGGCGTGCAACTGTCAAAGTGGCGCTAGTAGCACACTTACCAATATCAAAGCAGTTTCTCTATGGAACAGTAATGAATTCTTAAATTAGAGACAGTTATTGAGAATTTTTCGATTAAATAACATGTACCTATTATGTTCTTTAATCAGAAAATTGTACAGAAATCAATTGAAATCAACGAAATGAAAATAACGGCTATTTGTGGTCTAATAGCCAGCTAGCTATTTGGCTATGGAACCATAGCGACTAGCGCTAGCGGCGGCGCAGCGGCGTAGCTAGGACTTAACGACCAATCGCCTTGGGATTCGAGTTCGATTCTCGCCGCGCCAAGAAGTGTAGATATTAATAATAAGTTAGGAAATGTTATGACTTCGTTTCTTTTATCTTTATTTTATAATTTTGAAAAGAAATTATTTCCCGTAGTAAGTCGTACTTACGTATTATTATTATAAAAATACGAAAATCTACAATAGTGGCATCTGTGTTAACGCGTATGAAACTAACTAAAAACTTTGCCAGAACATCGACTCAAACTTTAGTTGTCGGCAAATAAAGTACAGATGTCGCACTGCTCCTGATAATTAAAACTCTTTAAATCCAAATTTTGACTAAATTAGGTTTAAAATCGTCTATATATCGTCGTATTCGTATAAATATAAGTGTAAATAAATTCAATTCTTAGCTTATACATAAAATCAAATAAACTCTTAAATACGCCGATGTATCATTTTGTTTGTTATTTATCTACCTACGTAGGTAGGTACCTACTCAATGTTTCATCGACAGTCCTAAATAGCCGGTATACTATAGTAGTCTTTGGTCCTAAACCTGCTAAAGTATGAAGGGGAGTTCATTTGATTACGAAGTTATTAAAAAAAAAGTCAAAGACTAATAATTTTATATAGGTACATATTTTAAATAATTATCCAATATTTAGTTCTTTTTTACCTTTACATCTGAAGGTAACTAACTAATTATCGTATTTCTTTCTTATATTAAATGAACGAAATTACTAAACATAATGCCCTCTCTTTCTTCAGTCTATTTTGTGACTGTTGTGAGAAAGAGATGTGCAATGAGAATGGTGTCTCATACTACTCAGCGCAGCTGCGCAGTGAGCGAGCGCGCACACAGCCACACAGCTAGTCAGCTATAGCCGATAGTTAAGCTATCGGCTACTCCGGCTAGCCGGCTACTGAATACTATCCGCTGTGCCGTAACTAAGACTTGTCGGATATTCTAGCCAGCCAGTAGCCAATAGCTAGTTATCGTGTTGATGGATATCGTAGCCGTGGCTATTTCATTAATAGCGGCTATTTGGCTAGTTATTAGAATAGCTACCCAAAGCTATCGTACACCTGTACATCAGAAAATAATCTATAGTTTTATTCTATCTCAGGAAAAAACTGTTATCTAAGAAACAAAAACATTTATTTCAGCAAATATACATAATTATGTATTAAAATACAAACTAGAATAAAGCATCAAAAAATTGATCCTCAACGCTGTCGGCTGGCAACGTACCCAAGATACTGGCGGCATTGCCTCGTTGTATGGCAATGCTTAGAAACAATGAACATAATTTTGTTGCCAACTATGAACATTAAGTTTAGCTTCCAGTCTGACTGGATGTAGCTGATTACCCGCAGCTAACAAGCTAACTGACTAGTCTGCCTCACCTAGTTACTTTAGATATTTTTATGAATACTATAGACATTGCATTATGTTAATTTGTTTTGTAACATTCACTAATAGTGTTACTGCGGAATTTTTTGCCGGTTTTTCTCCGTACGAAACGACCAATTCGAATAATGCACTAGTTTCTAAAATTTGGTGCTCATGTAGGCCTACATGAATAAAAATATTTTTGATATTGGGCTAAATTGCATTTTTATCAGCTTAATGTACACTAGGTATTTCCTGATAGCTATAACCTTCTCTCTAGCTATAATATTTAAGTCAAGAGTGAATAGGTTACTTCTGGTAGGTGTGCTTCAACTTCAGCCACATTATCGCTTACCATCAAGTGAATGAAATAGTGGGCAAACGCGAGCTTATCATCAATAATAAAAGGTACAACATTTTCAGCGACTCTGCGCTTGACAAGTCTAGCAACACTACAGCTGTCTATGAACAGTTGTTGTCAGTGAAACGAGCGTGGAGGCCGTGTGGTTTAAATTTGATTTTGATTTTGTTTTATTAACTCGTTTGTTTCCTGTTTTATGTCTGAAACCCAACATACAGATTTGGAAATCATAATTGAAAAATTAATTAACTTTTAGTTGTCACTTAAAACAATCGGCTTTTTCGCTATCACAATGCAAGAAACCGTTACAAACACGAACGAGAGGAAATCGTTGTTTTCGTCGTTTCTGGAGGTGCTGGAGGCTCGTGATAAGCAGGCACAAGTCGACAGGCAGCTGCAGGAAGAGAAATATTTAAGAAGAACCCAGAGAATATATGATTTCCACGGTAAATTAATCGCGCCAATTATCACTAAATTAACGACTAGAAACAGGTTGTTTTGAATTAAAATTAACATAATTGTAATTATTTCATGCTTTATAACAAATATTCTTAGATGTACCAATATTTATCAACCTATCTAAATGGAACATTTTGTCTACAGAGGTAGTTCCTGTTTCAGGAGAATGAATTTTAGCATAAAACATCTTTTTATTCTGTCTAGTCGATCTTTCTTAGTGTAGTACCTAAATCTTAAATATTCAGCTAATACTTATTAATTCATTAATCTTTAATTACATGTAAAATTAAAAATAAAACAAAACACTGGCTATAATTTTAAAACAATTAGATAACTAGGTACATATCAAGTTTGAAATTACATGATTATTGTATGGTTCTTATAAGCTATTTTAGCACAATTCTGTCTCTTCATAGGACAGTCTTTACAGTTTTCTTACACTTACTACACTTACATTAGTAAATATATTACCCACTACTTACACATCCATTAGTAAATATATGTTTAATACATTATTGAAAAACAGTTGAAACAGTTAAATATTTTGTTTTGAAGTAACTTCAAAAATATATCTATTACTAGTACTCTCGCGGGGCTTCGCTCCCGTGGATTCTATCACAGTAAAAACATAACTCTCCTTTTTTGCAGTCGGGTAAAAAGTAGCCTATAACCTTCCTCAAGCTTCAAGCTACTTCCATACCAAATTTCATCCAAATCCACCCAGTACTTTCGAAGATTAGCGCGTTCAAGCAAACAAACAAACAAACAAACTAACAAACTTTTCCGCTTTATAATATTAGTATAGATTAGCTTCTGCCTGCAACTTCATTTGCATGGGAGTGTTTGCCCGCGTAAATACTGATCTGCTGGAAATTCCAGGATAAAGAGTAGCCTGCGTGTTTTTCCAGAATTTAAACCTCTCATTACTCTGTACTGTTACATATTTTTGCATGAAAGACTAACATCCATCCATCCACACAAACTTCATTTATTATATACACGGATATACTTATATTTATTTATTAATTATAATTGTTTTTTGTTAAGAATTATTATCATGTCTGAAATATATTATGTTTCGGGTTCTTAATCTTGTAATAATTGCAAGATTAAGATTGTTGATTGTAGAAGGAAGTTGGATGTAGACCTCTGTGATGAATGTAGTATATTTGTGTACTTGAGCAAACCAGGTACCCTTCGGGAAATGTTGAGCAAAACTAGGGTGTTACTCATCTTACTGGAAAAGCTAGGATAGATTGAATGATTAATTTAGCATAGTACACAAAATATGTGTTTGGTCTTAGAGTTGCAGTACCTACTCAGAGACATCTATACTAATATTATAAAGTGGAAAAGTTTGTTTGTTTAAACGCGCTAATATTCGAAAGTTCTGGGTGGATTTGAATGAAATTTGGTAAGGAAGTAGGTAGGGGAAGGCTGTGGGCTTTTTACCCGACTGCAAGAGAAGTAGGTTATATTTTTATCGTGATAAAGTCTATGAGAGCGAAACTCCTTGCGACTACTAGTGCTACATGGATGGGTGGGGCGTACGGCAGCGTGTAAGTACGGGCGTGTTGCAGAGCGGCAGCGGCGCGAGGCGGCGGAGCTGCGGCTCTGCCTGGACTACGTGTCGCAGCACGCGCACGTGCTGGACAGCGCGCTGCGCGGCGCGCGCGGGCCCGACGCGCCGCTCAGCGCCGCGCTGGCGCGCCAGGCGGCCGCGCTGCAGCGCTGCATGGCGCAGTGCGTCGCCAACGCCAGCCGCATCCGCCAGCTGCTCACCGCCACGCACCAGCCGCAGATGGACACCATGCTCGCCAAAATGGTGAGTTCCTACGACTCCTCACATTGTATACCTCTAGGGATACGTCGCCATCACTACTGTCTACTCATGTTTTCCAGGAAAATTCAAACACTAGTTGGCGCCACTGAGGCGAGAGGTCCTCTCTTTTGAAATGCTAAACATGACCTTGACATCAACTTGACAGGTGTCGAAAAGTTCAGCGTTTTGTCAGATGTCCGGACCTGGCACCTAGTAAACGTTATTTCAGAAAACCCTCATCGTAAGGTGCGTCGCTCACTGGTAAGTCCAGGCGACGTCGCGATATCGGCAGCGCGGCGTCGTGGCACGGCCGAGGATAGGTTTCTCCCGTGCCGCGATTGTTGTATATCAGTGCGCTGATATACAACAATCTCCAATTTATTTGTAAAGAAAATCTCGCAGCGGCCTGCCGTTTATGCGCCCGCGACTCAATTGCACCTCGACTGTTGATCGTGTGAGCGACGGACCTAAGAACTAGCATGAAATAAATTTCAGATGATACTGAAATGTTCACTTAGGTCTAAATCCCTTTAACTTTGTAATAATCACGATAATAAATTAACCTAGGTAATTGATAGGAAATTGTGCTTCATACTTCCTCACAAGAACACCCGAGGTTCCTAATAGGTAGGTACACGTTATTGGCTGTTTGGCACACGTTAAACCTTCGTAGTCAGAAACGTGGGATTTAGAAACTACTCCTAATGCGGCTTAGCTCACCGCCCATTACAGATTATAGAGAGCGATGTATTAGTGGTTGTTACTACATAAAATAATGGTTTCAATGCACTTTACGTTTTCACTCAGTCAGTATAAACGATTCAACACGTTCAAATAAATATTTACCCAGGAGCGCCTTTCACAATTCATACTCATTTAAACTTATATAAACTGCATACTGGTTGTATGTAAGTCACGCGGCTAGGTGCTAGCTGGTCGTTCGGCTGTGTGGGGCAGCCCTCACTCCCTTCCCTGAGTATCGTTCTGTTTACTCCTAGTTATTTTTGTTTAATCAAGTACCGGTTTCTTATTCAGCGTAGTTTTTGACGAAAATACTTCAGCTGTTAGCAAGTGCGATAGTACAGCGTGAACGATTACCGAGCACGTACGGAGTGGCGCGCGTGATCGCTGCTGATGTAGTGGCTCTGCTAATTGTGTTGTTATTACCTTGTTTATTGGCGTCAGATTATGTGGAGCAGCCGAAACGTGTAACAATGTTGTGTTGACCGCGAAGAATGCCTGCATTTTTTGATTTATTCAATTTAGCTGACAGGTTAGTGCACAATGCGCAACAAATTAATTATAAAAATGTCACCGTTATGGACGTGTCCAAGAAATGAGCACCACGATGATGCCCGATTGTGAGCCTCCTGTAAAAACAGTGACAACTCTACTGTTTCTGCACTACTAACTATTTCTGCTGGTCAATGGCCTTCTTCTTCTTCGAATCAATCGTAGTACCTACCTAATCCATTTAACTATTATGTTGGGCGCAAAGTAGCTAGCCACGCTAGTTGCGGCTATAAGGTCATGAAGTCGTGAAGTCATTAGAGGTTGATATCAAACGAATATTGGTCTGCGTATGATTAGAGAATGAGATCAGTGCCAGAGAGCTGGACTGCTCGCTCACAAAGCTATCGATACTGAATCTGAAGTTATGTTAGACGTTATGTTCAGGACAGCCATAATTATCATTTGTTATTGGCGGCAATAACACACACTCGTGGACATTACAACTGTGAGTATTACAGTTGTTGAGTCACATGAGCGGATGGCGGTGGCTTAGTAATAAAGGTGCTGACCCTTTTCACAAATATGTTGGGGGCGGCTTCCAGTCTTAACCGGATGCGGATCACATGGAGAGATGCCCGCCTGACCTCCACAGCCTGTAGCTAGTAACACGACACCCCCCGGCAACACTGGAATCAGACTTTCTCGCTTCTCGGCGGCCAAGATCTACAAATGACAAACGGTTTAACGTACTTACCGAGGCACGGATTAATAGTCCCAGGGCTGGGCAAATACCTCCCCAACTTGCTCAATTAACTATTTTCCCGCGCCGCTTCAAACTAGCCCTGTGGTACACGTCCATGTCATCTGGCCACCTCTTGGGTTCATCCTCCGGCACCCATTGTGTGGGCACTATCGCCCAGCGTCCTTGGTGCTGGCATCCACTTTTGTCCCGTTTTCGAACACAGTGTCATGTTAAGAAAAAATCTATTTAATACTTAATATAGTGTGCGACCTATTTCAAATATTTCGTCACTGCCTAACCGACCATTGCAATTATACGGTTTTCTAGTAAAGATAATAGCTAAAATTGGAGATTTGAAAAATGTGTGAATAATAAAGATACATTATCATTTTTTTTCCGGAAAAGTCAGTACCATCTTCTTTGTGATTGAAGCGTTCAATAAAAATTATAATAAGCGAAATAAAGAGGGATAAAGTATGAGAAATGAAATGATTACATACGAAAAGAAATGGAATCCCAGCAAAAAGATAAATCGCCGTATTAAGTTATTATAATTTCCTTTTAAGTAATTGAAATGAAAAATATATCTTTTACAGATATAGTATTATTTAGAATGAATGTTATCAATATTTAATGATAGTGAAGCTATATTCTTCATTTATAATACTAACTTCAGGCCGCGACTTCGTCCACGTTCTTACTTCGTTGCCGTACATTTTCCGCTTATCAAAGCGTCTGATAATACAAACGCAACAAAAAATTATCCAATTTGGTGCAGTCGTTCCGAAGTTATGCGCGTACATACATTTCGGCGATTATATATTTATTTAGATATCTGAAAAGGTTATTGACTCGTCACGCTAGTTCAGAGTAAAATGTAAGAATTCATTAATCATGTTACAAAAGGTAAGTAAATGACAAACATATTATGAATAGTGAATGAAGGAAGCGATGCGATCATTATGTTTGTTTGTACGTAGGTAAGTTGGTAACGTCTCAAGGCGCTACAGGATCGGCTTAAAGCTTCGGCGTCAGTGTTCACGCATTTGGTCGCCTCCGAACGAGATTTGAATATTCGTCTTATATTAGTAGTTCCGACTTCCGAGTTTTATACACGGTTCAGTAACCGTGTATAAAACTAGGAACTACAATTATTAAAGTACTCATACTCCCAGACAACCTTGTCAGCACAAAAGCTTGTCGGGCAGTATGAGTACTTTTTGCGACCTACCCAAACGTCCTTACCTTGGTATTGTTCGTCAAATCGTTAAGCTCCTCAAAGTTCTAAGTTGAGCTATACATTTATCTGACAAATGCTTGCGCTGTCTGGACAGGCCTACTTAAATCTGTATGCATTTTTTCTCAAAAGATCGCCTCAGACATTAACCTACGAGGTTCTCAATCTCATATAATTTGACAAGTAGGTACAGATTGTATGGACTCAAAGAGACTCTGACCTCAGTTTGTTTCGGTGTTTCTTCTCAGAAATAACGGCCTCATCTAGTTTAAATTTACTGAATTTATTAATTTATTTATTCATATTTTTTTATCATTTACTGAATAGATCGGTCTACGCAAATCTGTGTGCTTCTTATATCTTAAGACTTTCTTAATGAAATGAAATGAAATGAAATGAAATGAAATGAAATGAAATGAAATGAAATGAAATGAAATATTTATTCTGTAAATTGGTTATAAATAACACTTTTACACGTCATGTTTTTTTGCGTGTTTAGTTTAGCTAGATGAGGCCGGTATTTCCTAACTGACTACTCTGAGAAGAAACACCGAAACAAACTCAGAGGTCAAAGTCTCTTTTAAAGTCCAGACAATTTGTATTTGTATATGAGAAGCATGTAGGTTCATGTCTGTGGTATTCTTTTGAGGAAATAACCACGCAAATTTGAGCGGACCTGTCCAGACAGTGCAAGCATTTGTCAGTTATCGTGTAGCTCAACTTAGAACTTAAGGAGCTCAACAATTTGACGAACAATACCAAAGTAAGGACCTTTGGGTAGGCCACACAAGTACTCAAACTGCTTGACATCATTAAATAAATTATAGTGAAAGCAAAAACAATGAAGAAAGAATAACCTACATCGTCCTCACATTTACAATAATGAAATAATTTTATATATATAAAAAAAAACAACAATATAAAAAAAAGAAAACAACAATATATAAAAAAAACAACAAACAAAAACAAAAATTAATAGGTATATACAATACTTGAGAAAGCAAAATTTTAATTAATCAAAAATAAATCATCAATCATAATTTTAAAAAGAAATAAAAAAGGCACACGTATATCACTGGAGCATCTCATTCCCAAGCCTTCTTGTCCTCAATATAATCTTTAACACTGTAAAAAGCTTTCTGACATAGTTTACGTTTTATCAATAATTTGAATTTATTAATACTTAGTTTTTGAATATGGCTAGGAATTTTATTATAAAAACGTATACATTGGCATCTAAACGAACCACCGTATACATTGGCATCTAAACGAACCATAGTTTTTGAATATGGCTAGGAATTTTATTATAAAAACGTATACATTGGCATCTAAACGAACCACCTATTTTTTTTAACCTTGTTTTAGGAATGACATATG
This sequence comes from Tholera decimalis, assembly GCA_943138885.2. NCBI lineage: Eukaryota > Metazoa > Arthropoda > Insecta > Lepidoptera > Noctuidae > Tholera > Tholera decimalis. The sequence goes on along the minus strand of OW964566.2, from coordinate 835,956 downwards.
TGTCTTTGTTCCTTGTATTTACACTATGAATATCACTGTATTTTTTAAACAGATTAATATTTTTGTGTGCATACAAGAGGTTGTCATAAATATACTGAGATGGCACAGTCATAATATTAATCTCCTTAAATTTGTCTCTTAAGGAGTGCTTAGGACTTAATTTATAAATTGCACGAATGGCCCTTTTTTGTAATACAAATATTGTGTGAATGTCGGCGGCATTTCCCCAAAGTAAAATGCCGTATGACATCACACTGTGAAAGTAACTAAAGTAGACTAAACGTGCTGTTTCGATATCAGTTAATCCACGTATTTTTCTAACGGCATATGCTGCAGAACTTAGCTTTTTTGACAATTTATCTATATGGGGGCCCCACTGAAGCTTCGCATCCAAAGTTATGCCCAAGAATACTGTGGTATCTTCGGCTTTCAATATTTCGCCCTTTATTGATACACTAGTATTCACTTGTCTAACATGAGGTAACGTAAATTTTAGGAATTTGGTTTTTTTCTCATTAAGAAGAAGATTATTAACATTGAACCAGCTAACTACAGTTGCAAGGGCTCTGTTAACTTCTTCAGTAACCTGCTGTTGACGTTTGATTTTAAATAAAAGAGAAGTATCGTCAGCAAATAGCACTATGTCATGATTTTTGATCAGGTACGGCAAATCATTTATATAAATAAGAAACAAAAAGGGACCTAAAATTGAGCCTTGGGGGACCCCCATTTTGACCACAGATCCCGGCGATCTTTTGCCGTTCACATCGACTCTCTGAATCCTTTCACTCAAGTAAGAGGACAAAAGATTCAGAGAGGTGTCCCGGAATCCGTAGTAGTGCAGTTTCCTGATTAATGTCTCATGGGGAACACAGTCAAATGCCTTGGACAAATCACAAAAAATGCCCAACGCATCGCACTTATCTTCCCATGCATTATAAATGTGTCCTAAAAGTTCAACACCGGCATCAGTTGTTGAACGACCTTTTGTAAAACCAAATTGTTTATTATGTAGCAATTTGTGTTTATTAAAATATCTTTGCATCTGCATTAAAATAATTTTCTCAAAAATTTTACTGAAAGTGGGCAGTACAGAAATAGGTCTGTAATTAGTAGGGTCAGATGTACTACCCGATTTAAATAGTGGGATTATTTTACTATATTTCATTAAATCAGGAAACTCACCGCAATCAATACAATTATTAAATATAACAGCTAATGTAGGAGCAATAATGTGTATAATGGACTTAGTAACATCAACAGAATTACCCCACAGGTCTGCAGTCTTTTTAACATTCAAAGAATTAAAAGTTTTAATGATGTCATTAAAAGTAACATATTGGAATTTAAACTCTGAACTACAAACTGGAACATTTTTTTTAAGTAGTGTTTCTGCAGCAATGGTAGATGATTTTAGCGACTTGGTTGTCGATACAGGAATGTCAGTGAAAAAATTTTCAAATTCTGTGGCGACTTGTGAATCTAATGTTATTATATTATCATCAATAGTGAGGGTGTAATCACTATTTCGGTTGCAAGACCTTCCCGTTTCGCTTTTTATAATATCCCAAGTCGTTTTAATTACATTACTACTATTTTTAATTTTAGAACTCAAGTAGCGAGACTTGGCAATATAACAGACTTTTTTAAATAATTTAGAATAGTTCTTAACATATAAATGAAATTCTGCCGAGTTAGTGTAAGACCGCTCCTCATAGAGTTCATAAAGCCGATTTCTACTTTTATAAATACCAGTGGTGGCCCAGTCACTGAAAGAAGTGTTAGTATTTACTGAAGCAATTTTGGGAATAAATGTGTTATCGAATTGTTGGCAATATATTTTGAAAAAATCATTATAATGTTTATTAGGGTCCTCATTAGTTAACAAACAGGGCATTTTATTTAAGAGTTTAGTTTTGAATGCTTCCAGGCGATATTTAGTTTTTGGATTTACAGTGATATTCTTTTTTAACATTTTATTGACTTTTTTTGGTAAAGTAATTAATTGCCCACAATGATCAGAGTCTATTAAATTAATGATTTTTTTGTGAGTCGGTACAACATCCGTAAAAATATTATCTAAACAAGTGGCACTAGTAGGAGTTATTCTAGTGGGCTCCATAAATAGGTTTACAAGATTGTATGATTGGAATAAACTAATAATGTTAGTGCTCAAACTAGAATTTTCTAATAAATTAATATTAAAATCACCACAAACAATGACATATTTACTCGAGTTACAGATTTTATGCAAAACTTCATCCATTACTTTTTCAAAGCAATCGTACAATCCTGAAGGTGGTCTGTACACACTTAATATAATAAACTGCTCCAATTCAATACATGCTATTTCAATAGATCGTTCAACAGAGAGGCTCACAATATCCATTCGGTTCCTGAATTTAAGATTATTACTTATTAAAATTAAAGAGCCACCATGTATAGCATTCACTCTGCTGAAAGAACTACCAACCTGGTAATTATTATAATTGAAAATAAATTGATGGCTTTGAAGCCAATGTTCAGTTAGGCAAAGAATATCAATATTGTTAAAATTAAGAAAAAACTCTACTTCTAAGTCTTTGTTTAAAAATCCTTGAATATTTTGATGTACCAGGTTAATAGTATTTATTGATTTTAAAACTATATTTGTGTCCTCTTTGCAGTTTAAAAGTTCATTACTGCTAGAGATTCCCTCTGTTGTCAAAATTTCTAATTTAAATTCTCAGTAGTAAAATTATTTGCAACCAAGCAATTGGTTGAGTTATGTAAACTGTCAATGCAATAATTAATTTCAGTATTATTAGATACCCTAGATAATACTGAATATTCACTTAACCTAGGATCAGTAAAATTATCAATAAATGAGTGTATATTGTACGCTAACAAAGTAGCCAATAAATGTCGACTTTTTTTGGGAAGATACATATATTCCCGAATCAAAACAAAATCTCTAACAAAATTGTTAGTATCAAAATACAATAAATGGTCACTATGACGGCATACTAACATATGCATCAAATTATTAAGTCTATAAATATATTCATTTTCTATACATGTCAAATTATTAGAATAAGGCAATGCACATAAAATTAATTTGCCTAATTTTAATTTAAGGAGGGTGCCAATACCATTAACAATGTCCTTTTTTGTCACATTAAGACTGTTTCCAAATAAAAGAATGACTGTGGTCTGCTCATTCAATTTTGATTGTTTGATTTTATGAATGAGCTCAGTGAAATGCAGGTTATGGTAACAATTACTTACTACGGTATGATCGCAATAATTATTTAATAGTGAGCCAAAACCTGTGCCTAATCTATCTGAATACACTAAAATGTTACTTTGAGCTGGGTTTGTGGTTTCCAAAGTATGAGGCAAAATGGGTGAGGATGCAGGAGTAATCTGTGGTAACATAATGGCCGGGTGATTTGAAGCACAACTACAGGTGAGGTCATTTGTCAATGACTCATACCTCTCCGCATTAAACTTTACCAAGTCCACCAAGTCACAGGCCTCCTGCATGCGCTCACTTAACATTTTCTGGCTCAACTCATACTTACAAAACATATCCCTAAGTGTATTTTCCCTACTCAATAATTCCTGCTCTAGATTTTGTATATCAAAATCATACACCTTTCTCTGATTATCTAACTTTAAATTACATTCTTTTAATTGGCTATTTAGGATAACACGTTGCTTTCTAAGTTCAGTATTATATTTATAAACACTTTTTGATTTTAAAAGTTTCTTGTACTTTTGAATGTTTCTATTAATTTTAATGTATTTCTTTATTTTATTGTGGCTACCTAAAACAGGACAGTTTGTTAATGTATCGTCCCCAGTTAAGTCTATGGTATAGGTGGGCTTCATACATACTAGTCCGGATCCACTACCCACCAGCTCGTCAAAAAGACTGTTTGTATTGGCCACTTGTTCACTGGCTCTCAAGGTTTCTATAGTAGAGATTGTGTTATGAGCCTTGTTTAATTCCGCTTCCAGTCCCGATATACGTTTGAGTGCTTGGTCATGTGTGTTGCTGCATTCTTGAAACCCAGACACCAGATTGCAGAGATGGTGATGCTGGTCGAGTATGTCCATGTGCTGGGTGTGCAGTTCCACAAGCTGTCTCTTGAGTTCTGTGTTTTTGTCAACTAAGTTCCTGATTTCCACCTCGCTTTCCTCTCTTTCTCGCAGCAGGTCACTGCAGGTCTTCTTTGAGACCTCAAGCTCCTTCAGTGCGGCATTCAGTTTGATATTCATGTCACGTACAGTAGCTCCACGGGTCATCATATTGAAAAAGTTGATGAAACTGCTCCTGGAATATGACAAGAATCAACTGAGTATTTGGGGAAGAGTACTAAGGAAGTTTAGAACAGTAGTAGGTAGAAGGAAAATATATAAATATTAGAATTAAATGAAAAAATTAAAGAATAACAGACAAAATTTTTAAAATTACAATAAATAAGAAAGAAAGTAGGTAGCAGAAAAAGAGAAAAAGATTCTACTATTAACTTCTAATTTATGTGTATCATGTATCTAACACAATACTTATTGATTTTCTAATATCAGAAATTCATTTGCTCAGAGTTTTTCTAGCCTAGCTTAGTTGATAAATAGTACCTATGTAATGTTAAATGATATGGGTTTCTTGCTTTTACAATAAACAGTTAGCTACTAGTTTAAATGAAGTTAATAGATGATTAAGAAGAATTTAACAGTAATAATGTATGTGTATTGTAAATATGCAGTGTAACTTTTGTCTGAGGCGAATGTTTTCGTCATCGATTTTGCTTCCACAGTTTGTCAAGCAAAAGGAGACATAAACGGTGCCAATGTGTGCTGGACGTGGCTCAGAAAACTGAGCAGTATTTGTAGGTGTTCTGAAGTGTGTAATAGGCAATAATATGAAAAAATATACTCCCCGGGTTTGGTGATTTCAAATCCGCAGTCCAAACTGACAGCCGGTCCAAAACTTATTGTTTTATAGAATTTAGACGTTATTACAACAAAAACACTGACTGGGTCACTTTATACATTGATTCTAAGGTAAATAACACATTTAAAACTAATTTATACACAATTAATGAATATTTAATAAAAAATTATCTACGAGATCGTTTTTTCACGACCTGTCACCAGTGTTGCCAGTGCCTAGATACAAATCTGCATTGTTTTCAAGTGTTAGATAGTGAACGTGAGGGGTGCCTATGTTAAGAAAACCTATATGATGATTTCAATAGCGCATTGTCTGGCAGTTTGAGTAGGTACTTTATGCGGCTAACCCAAATGCCCTTACTTTGGAATTGTACATCAAATCTTTTCTTCTCCTTAAAATTCTAAAACTCCTCAAAAAATGTTGAGGTAACTGACAAATGCTTGCACTGTTTGGTCAGGTCCATTCAAATCTGTGCGCTTGTTTCCACAAAAGAGCACAACATACATAAACCTCCATGGTTCTCATATGAGAACCATGGAGGTTCCAATGGAGGAGACAATCTGTATTGATCAAATAATATTATTTGATCAATACAGATTGTCTCGACTTCAAATGTGACGTTGAGCTCTAAGTTTGTTTTGTTCTACCTTCTCAGGTTATTCAGATAGGAAATACCGGCCTCTTCTTGATTCAATTTTAACGGAAAAGAAATACGTGTGAGTTATTAATGAACAATTTGCAAAATAAATATCGTTGTATCGTCCTCGAGAGGCACTATTAAAGTGAAAGTGCGTAGCTTCGCTTATTTATACCGTACGTATGTGTCTGTAGGCTGTATAGCATGCTAGAGATGTACAGAACAGATGTAATCATTATTCATGACACAATGACAAATCAACGCCTATCTGTACACAATGAAAGAGTAAAAGTCTGGAAGACATATTTCTGTCATAATTATAGACTACAATAGTATGATCGCAAATGTAACCAGGTCATGGCAGGGTGCGTCCATCTATATCTATATCTATACTTATAATAAATCTGTAGAGAGGTCAATTCTGTACATGAAATATATTTACAAAATAACTATCAGGGGGTGATTAGGGATCGATACTGATGCCAAAAATGCAATCAGTAAAATTTTTGTCTGTCTGTCTGTCTGTCTGTCTGTCTGTATAACCGTTATAGAATCGAAAACTACTGAACGGATTTTAACGAAACTTGGTACAATTATTTGTCATACTCCTGAGCTGGTTATAGTATACTTTTCATCACGCTATAATCAATAGGAGCAGAGCAGTGAAGGGAAATGTTGGGAAAACGGGAGAAGTTACTCCATTTTTTAAGTTTCCGTCGCGTGTGCAACCTTAATGGTTAAAGCTACACAGAAATCATTTATGACGGAAATGTTCTCCTTAAAATTATATAAAAAATATCCCACGACAGCATATATCTATCTTTTATGGTTGACTCACAATAACACGTGTAACTCCCGATAGCTTAGCAGTTCGAAGTTTTCTGATTATTACTCTGCTCCGAAATTTAAAACCACCACAACTTTGCAATGGAACTCGGCTAAAAGTAACCCAGTTGCAGCAAAATATAATCGAGGCTCAAATTTTAACAGGTTGCGGTGCAGGAGAAACTGTCTTTATTCCCAGAATTTCCATAATACCAAATAATTTTCCATTCCAATTTAAAAGAACGCAATTCCCAGTATCGATGTGTTATGCAATGACAATTAATAAGGCTCAAGGGCAGACTTTTCGTGTTGCTGGAGTAGATCTCGGTGTCAGTTGTTTCTCGCATGGTCAGTTGTACGTCGCTCTTTCCCGGGTTAGCAGTTCTAGAAATCTTTGTTCACGTGCCGGACGGGTCAACTTTCAACATAGTTTACCCGGAAGCTTTGCGCTGAAGTATTTTCGTTCTATAGGTTCTTAAGCCTCATGTGAACGTGATCTAAACAATATTACCAATACATTAACTTAATAACACACAAGGAGTTACACGCTGACGGAGTCGCGGGCACAGCTATTAACAATAATATTGTGCGGATCGGTATTGCGATATTTTTCAACAGTATTATAGATTAACATATCCCTCCTAAATTACGAAAGTTAATTTGTCTGTTACATCAAAATCACTGAACCGTGAAGAAGGACATAGGCTACTTTTTTTTACGAAAAACGACGGAAACGTGGACGAAGTCGCGGGCAACAGCTATCTATGCTAATAATATAAGGCTGAAGAGTTTGTTTGTTTGAACGTGATAATCTCAGGAACTACTGGTTCGAATTGAAAAAATATTTTTAATTAAATAGTCAATTTATAGAGAAGGGCTATAGGCTATATATCATTACGCTAAGGCCAATAGGAGTGGAGCACCAATGAAGAATGCTTCAAAATCGGGGTTAAATTTAACGTTAGCCCAAAGTAACTATTCCACGCGGACGAAGTCGCGGGCAAAAGCTAGTTATAATATTATTAATGATATATTGAAGCGTTAATGGCTAAGCTGACTTGTGAGTTGTGATCGAGAGGCCGCGGGTTCGAACCTCACTCTTTACACTATTGTCGTGAACCCACTCCAGACACAAGCATATTAATTAGCGTAGTTGGAGGGCTTAACAAGGTTGCTAGTAATGTGAATAACTACGTTGCTAGTTTTCTTTAAAACATTATCTTCAAAAACACTAAATCTTGGACCTGGAACACTGTGGAGCTACTTGTAATCTTTGTGTTTGTACAATTACATGTTTACTAACAGTGTGTACAAGCGGCTAGACATTTACCCACTATTTGTAATCTAAAACGGTTATTGTCGCCTATGAAATAACACACACTACCTATATCCTGATAATGGCGGTCTACGCAAGTGTCTTCCCTTCAGGGCTTAGGGGCTTCCAGAACTAGCCCTTGCATAGCTCCCAAAAAGCCACGGCTAGTGATTCTAAATAAATAAATAAAATTCATTTATTGCCGGTTCATGACCCATAAAAAATAAATTAAAATAATCATGTTACCATTGCTTACAGTCATAAATTCCAATGTCAAAATAACATGACTATACGAGTAAACAAAGTTAAAAGAAAATACAAAGGCAATGTGTGGCACTCGTTGATCTGCTAGGTCCGCGCCCACCAGCAGTTCAATGAGGTAGCTGATTATGATAATGTCCCCAATATCAGCGTTGCTTTTAATGAGATAACGTACCTAAGTGGGTCATGTCTGCTAAATTTGTCACTTATCTAATCTGTCGGTGTGTAGTATCCACTGTTAGTAGATATTACTTTCCCACCGCGCGGTTTCATTTATACGGAATGCATTGTATAAAGATGGAGCATTCGAGGTAACTTCTTAGCCTGGTTGCACCTAGTTCCCATGTATTGTGTATTGTGCAGCCGGCATCCTTGCGTCGCCGCTAGTCTGTAGATCGCTGAGATTGCAGTTATTTACCTGTGAGCACCGATTGTAATTTCAATTACTCCCACGTCCCCTGATTTATGTATAAAATTCATTAAAATATTTTCATTAATTTATTAATTCCTTGGCGTTGACTTCAATGGTAGACAGTAGACGTTCGTCGCCGGTTCGATTATCGGGATTATGCAAAGCCTAACTCAATTTTTTTTTTAAAGATTACTAGCAATTTGGGTAGAATTCACATAACTAGCAATCCTGTTAAGCCCTCCAACTAAACTAAATATGCTTGAATCTGGAGTGGGTTCACGGCAACAGTGTATTGGGTGGGGTTCGAACTCGTGACCTCTCGACAATCGTTCAGTAACGTTAGTGGCTCTCTGGTCCCAGTGCGGTCTAGAAAATCCTCTTCTCGAAAACAATAACACAAAGAAATTCGCAAGAATGATGCTCGTCGGATCTAGTATATTAAGTAGAGCGATGTTGTGTGCCGACGCCCGCCTCATGAAATATTCACAGCGGCTCCAGGTGGTTGGGTCCGGGCCACAAACCGAGACGAACGCAAATATTACCAAAAACATGGAAACCGCTGCACAAATAGAGGAAGTTTGTACTACAATGGTATTAAGACGAATTACGGTTATTTTAATGTCAGGTTTTTTTTATATTTAAAATTCACCTTGTGAGCCGTGAAGGAATACTACAAATTGCTTCCGCGTCCACACGGCCCCACAACAGCTTTGATTGACAGAACACACTATTATCCATGTTGGCAAAAACTGTGTTTACACGTAATAACGAACTTACATGACGGTGTAGTTCTGCCCCTTTGTCCGCGGCCTCACCGCCGCGCGACGCGAATCTTAACGACCGTCGTCGTCCCTTTATAATGTTACTCCATTTCGGCCGAGTGCTATATTTCATACTAATATAATAGTACATTTCCCGGGTGTCGCAAAAGCCACGCAGGAAGTCACGACGACATTAAATGAAATTATTTCGGTGACAAAATATCAAATAAAAATTCTATTTCAAAAATTAGTTTAATCAAAATTATGTGTTTAACTCATGTTTATAATGTTTGGCAACGTTGTCATCCGTTTCCTCTGGAGTTTTTATGAACTCCCAAATTAACAGATTTGCGCGCATCTCCTCACTCAGATTTTGCAAAACTGTTGTGTGTAAAGATTTGTGAAACGATGGTCTCATTAGCTGTGTGGTCGCGTAAGAGCTGGGCTCTTTTTTCTTTTTTCTAATTAGCAATTGAATTCAATGCATTTAAATTGAATGACTTAAACAATTCATTATACTTACCTAAGTAAGCATAGCTCGTGTGCACATTCCCCGCGAACCATCGAGTCTCATGAAGATTAATGTGTATCACGAATGCTCCGCCTCGCTGTTAGTTTTTACGGTCTTTTGTTACATTAATAAAGCTTTTTGTCGCAAACTCGTAAATTCTGTTGTGTGGGTACCTTGTCGCGAGTGGCGTCGGATCCGCACATTTGTAAGAAACGTATGAATTGCACTAAGTGTCGTGCGAATTCTACACTAAACATGTTTTGCTTATTATTTAGAAGGCAATTATTTTCTTACATTTCGCTCCATTTAAAATTTACGCCATCAAGTGAATGTGATGTTGTCGATAGGAAATGTTTTGCTCAGAGTGTACCAAGCACAGTTGGCAGTGTTGATACAGCGGGTGTGAACTCATGCACCGTTGTATGGAAACCTCCAAAGAGGGTGCAAATAGAAACTATTTAATACGTAAAGGCAATGTAACGTGAAAGAAACCATGATTTCACACTAAGTATAGCAGATTTACTAAGGAGATACCGCGTATCCGGACCGTAAGGGCAACTGCAGAAACAGGATGGGATTTTAGTTAGTAAAAGTCTGGCACTCCCTTCCGCTACAACCAGGTTGGGAGGAGTTATTAGATGATTTTCCCACCGAAAAAAAGGTATAGCAGATAGATAATGAACCGGTCCAGCGTGAGCCAGCGCACCGAGGCCGCGAGGGATGCTTACAAAGTAACAGTGTGGACTATATCTAGTTATGTATTTCTTGTTCCAAGGATGAATGTTCTTAAGGAAAATCGGTTCAGTGGCGTGTAACAAACGCTCCGGTTGAAATGAAAGACCAACATGAGTCAGTTAGTTCGATTCAACGAAAGACATACACACAGACAAGTACACGATTCATCCCATAACTATCCTGGCAAACGGTATGAAAGGTGTAAATCTACTAGGTGTATGATTGTGGCTGAATGTAATGAAAGCTACGGGCCGCACACTACGCAAACATGGCGTTGTGAAACGAGCACAGCGCGGTGCAATATATTACTAGACTAATTAATACATAGTTACACACATCAAAACACAACACTAAATAAATTTTTAAACTGCCATGGTCACTAACCGAATCATTAGAACTTAAAACGGGAAGCGCCGTGAACATGATCCGTGATCATGGCGCTTGCAACAGTGGTACCGTGTAAATCCAAAACACTGTAACTACAAAAAACATTTTTTGAGAAATTGAGCAAAAACGTTTTTTTCTGTTTTTCGATGATTACTTCAAAATTCACTTTGGAAAGTATATAGTGTTTGGTATCAAATTAAAGGTAATTTTATAAGTTATCAAGCCCGTTAGGTTTCATACACAAGTAGAGTATACACAAAAAATAATCGTGAATAACTTGTTATGCCATAATATTTGTCAAAAAGGAATGAAGAAATTGTTACGTCAATACACTGTATCTTAGAGTTACAGTATATTGACTTGATATTACAGGGTATAGAAATGTACCATAGAAAGTTACAGTCGGAATTATTATTAGGTGGAGTGTATTGAAAAATAAAATATCGAGTTTCTTAGTATGTACACAATTATATATTTTTCAAAAAGTTAAACATATTAAGAACTTTTAAAATTAACCTTACATTATTTAATAAACAATTTTGTTTAATAACTTTTTAAGTATAGTTTTTGAGTTATACAGTCTTACAGTGTCATGTAACATGTAGGAACTTGAAAATACGTAAAAATACTTAACACTAAAATTAAAAATAAATGAAATAAACAAAATTATCAATTTTTAAATGTTATGGCAACTAAATCAGTCTTACAGTTTCGTATAAGAACTTGAAAATCACAAAAAAATAATGGAACAATTTAGCATTATGGACTTCCATAATTAAAAATCAGTATTAATATAGCGACAAGATCACCAAAATTAGAAAATCACACAAGTAAGGAATTTATTATTTTATTTAATATTAGTAGTTTGTTTCATTGTTGTGTTCGTCTAGATCAGGCTCTAATGATACCATGAGATTTTCATAAAATACTGATCTTGTAGAAGGCATAGACTTGCACAACTGTAATAATTCCCTTTTCTTTATTTCGCTTATGCCCCTGGCTTCAGTTTCTCTTGGTAATGAATGGAACAGATCGGTTTTGCCATTTGCAATTTCATTCAAAAAGTTTTGTGCATCCTTTCTTTTCAGGAATTGTATCTCTTTAAATTTTCCATCATAGTCGTTTTTAGCGAACATGGAAACATGCCCTCTTCTAAATTCTATTACTTTTAGGTTTTGTATATTAAAACCTTTGGGGAATGCTGGCTTCGAATCATTTGAAAATACGATCATATCTTTATGACTAAGCACAGCCACTTCCATGTTTTTTCGTGAGGTCTTTATATTATGTACGAAATCGTCGAAGTCGTAAATTTCTCCAGCCTTTTTAAATTTTTTGGTGATAGCTGCATGCACAGTGTCTGCAGCCATGAATGTGTGACCACTCTCAAAATACTCCAACGTCACGGAATCGATATCTGTCATCTTGTCATTTATTAATCTTACTAACGCAGAGATAAGGACTTTGTTCTTATTCTGTGCGTTACAGTTGTCAAGAAAAAAGTACACATGTTTTTGATCACGGCGGTAGTTTCTGAGAAAATAAACATAGGTTGTAGCCACATTATATGCTTTTCTGCCACTTTCACCTTCGTGCCAAAGAATACAAATTGCAGTCTTGTTTTTTCCTGGTGGGACAAAAGATTCGTTAAAAAGAACGAGTTTGCGGGAAAAATAATATTCTTTTGTGGTTAACAATGGCATTTGTATAGCTTTTTGCATGTCTACTGTGTAGACTGACTCCTTATTCCCGCTTTTTTCACACCGTTCTTCTACTAAATTTAGGTCCCTTCTAGATTTTCTTTTGTTCTCTGAATGCTGAGCCCAGTCAAGACAGTCATCGCAATTACACGGAAGTGGCATCAACTTATGCGCCAATTCATAATTTTTACATTTCGTACATATGTCATGTACAGACTCTGCAGTAGAAATGTTCATTTCTTTTATCATTTTATGGAAATGACACCAACTACATTGTTCCATAGATTCTTCAACACAGTATTTTTTTAAATCTTGGAAAATAGAAGAAAAAGTAATACCTATTGGCAAATAACGGCGATTAGGGGCATGTTGGATATTATAGTGTGAAGCAATAGGCTTGTATTTCAAGATGAAGTTCTTCAGTTTTTGTTGATAACACGTGGAAAATGCTGTTGATGGTGGGTGACGCCCTCGAGTATCTGCCCAACTAGCACAAATGGGCTGCATTAGAGCTTCGGAGCGTATCCGATTATTACTTATGGTAATAGACGTAAGCGCTAGAGCGTCTACTGCAGACTTAAAGCAGCCGCTTTAGCGCTATTTGGGCGCCATTTTATGCAACCTAAAGTTCCATTTAACCTGCACAACGGTTGCATAAAGGTTCCTTAACAGCTATAACGATTTATTAACGCCATACTAAAGCTCTCGTAGCGCTACTTTTGAATGATTTTGAACTACTTTGAACGAATGAATTGATTATAGTTCTTTATTGTATATCTTCAGTTGACATTGTTTGTAATATTTTGGTAAAGTGTTTTCGTCGCCATCATGAAAATAGAACAAAAAGAAGTAAATGTTTGTATTCTGTATTAGCAAGATATATAAAGATACTTAAAACGCTGTCCAGTTTACTGTAGATATATAAGATAACTAGCTTCCGCCCGCGACTTCGTCCCCGTGGAAAAATAATCCCCCGATTTTGAAACATTCTTCATTACTGCTCCGCTCCTATTGGTGTTAGCGTGATGATATATAACCTATAGCCTTCCTCGATAAATGGGCTATCTAACACTGAAAGAATTTTTCAAATCAGAACGGTAGTTCCTGAGATTAGCGCGTTCAAGCAAACAAACAAACAAACAAACAAACAAACAAACAAACAAACTCTTCAGCTTTATAATATTAGTATAGATTTTCGAGTAATTTTAACGCGCTTTTATGATATTTAAAAAATTAACAAAAGATATGTGATATTTTTTATTTGTTATACAGAATAAATTTTATTTCCGTATTTTTACGTGTCGATAACTTACTATTCGCAAGTGGCCGATTGTTTACCGGTACATTTATCGCACATTTAACTGAAAAACCAATGTATATCAACTCAATTTTGCAAGTGAATTATAAGTTTTCTTAAAAAATCATGGCGTCATTGTACTGTAGTCATAACCTGCAGTTTGAGCTCTAATAACTCCCTTTTGAGAATCATAGTGCTAATTTTCACCCTTCTAACGCCTCCAGTGATTTTTGTTCCCCTAGTGCAACTCACAGCCACAAAAAGCTCCTATTTTCCTGTTTTTGAGGTTATAAGATTAATTATTTGTATCCTTAAGTGTATTGTAAGGTGTACAATAAAGTATATAATAAATAAATAAATAAATAAGATCTAGTTACGTACTTATTCGTTTAGCATCCATTTTATTAAATGTTTTATAATAGTTACAAAAGTGGCTGTAAAATGGCGAATGGATTGAGCCTGCAAGGAATGACTATTGCTACTAAAGGCCTTAGTTACACTGATGATTTTTTTGTAACTATAGTATGCATAAGAGTTTCTATTATTTCTATAATGAATCTTATAGTAGTATAATAGTGGTTACTATAACTATAACCTATACAAGTTACAATGGAAACTACTATGCAGCTGTGAGTGGCAGAATGACCTTCGTAACTCTCATATAAAGGTGTAAGTGGTAAATGAGTTCTACCGTGGACTACTGTGAAGGCTAGGGTAGTATTTGATTCAGCTTATAGCACCTTAAGTAACTTTTATAGCTATAGACGTTTACGGATGCAGATATGCAACTCTGAACTGCTTTTTGAACCCTTAAAGCGCTATTTTACAGCCCAAAGTAACAAAATAGGCTGCTATTTCCACTAATGTGCTCGTTGGGTGGTGCAGCTCCCATTTTTGGATCCAAATTTTGAGATGTGATATTTGATTTCAAAACCGATTGAACTGCTTCGTCATTTGTATAACCCAATGTACTGAGGAAAAATTTTTTGCACACAATTTTTTCATCGAGCCTCCAGACTAAAGTGTATTGTCTTCTCGAGTTAGGACCAGCAGTTTTGAAAGCAGTTGGCAACTTTTCTACCTGTCTAGATAAGAAATCGCGACGTCGTTGTCTGTCCATACTCCAAAACTGTTCATATATGGATTCTCTTTTTAATTCATCTATGTGTTCAGTACATGATTTTATACATTTACTGCAAGGTGGTTTTATTGGGTGTTTCCTTTTCTGAAATGTTAGAATGTCTGTAGGGTTCCTCGATCTCTTTGCTTTTTTTTTGGGTGTGAAACGTCTGTTTCGTCTAGATAGTTGTTGTCATTTAAAGATGTAAGTGGTTCCCTGGGTGGCGATGTATACTGTATGTTGGTGACAGGGACATTATCATGGCTTACGTGCAGTACTGAATGGCTGTCCAAGTTATTGGGATCCGACGCTGAGGCTTGCAAGCATTCATCCTGCGACATTGAAGACGTAACAACATCTAATAGTTCTGTGTAGTTCCCTTCACCTATTTCTTCACACAAGCTGGTACAGTTAAACTCCGGCTCACTTAACGGGATTAAAGGACTGATAACACGACAGTCAATACTTGTATCCATATGGTCATCATAAGGTACACATATACTTGGGGTCTCCATGATTGTATCCTTTACCTTTTGCATATCACTGTTTAGCTGGGACACCATAGTAGCACAATTAGAGTTATTATAATGTAGTACATTGTTTTGGGATAACTTTATCAACAACTTATTACGATAACCACTCATTATTATCACTTATAATCGTATTAATTTATTAATTACTACGTAAATAAACGAATATTGTCAATCACGGCACGGCGCGCAAACAATGATATGAACACCTGATTCCTGCTCCCGGCAGTTGCACATTTGTTCTCTGCCAATCATCCAATAACCATTAAGATCGCCGCCGGTTCTCGCTCCTGGTTGGCGCGCCCGCAGGCCGCAACGCGCATGCGTGTCACTTGTTTGTTTTGACAAAACACTGTATCTTGTAACGCGCGAAAATTATTATGGTAGAACACGGTATCTTAAGTTGCCGTGTTTTGTTATAGTAGCACTGTATTTTTAAGTAAATACAGTGTGTTTAGCATAGTCATATCTCAGAACTTTCCATACAAAGTAAAAAATGTGTGAATGTGGTACGATAGAACAGGCTAAAAGAAGTCGAATGAGCGTTGTAAACTCAAAACACTGTAACTTAAGATACAGTGTTTTGGATTTACACGGTACAGTGCCGAAATATCGGAAACACGAAACAATAAATACACGTGGTAAACATCCCGTTTTTAGTTGTAATGATACGACACGTGAAGATATTATAGAGGACTATCTAGAAATCTATCAGTAATACTGTGATGGTCAGTTGAGTTGCTCGAAGTTAGGTGCTATTAGAGCGGCATGTATTGTAATGAACGTGACTAGCTCTCAGTTATAGCAATTCCTTATTACTGTTGCCGTCGCCCAGCCTGCGTGAGAAGTGGTTGTTTTCTTCTTTGTTCTCAAGTACCAAGGGCAAGCTTTGCGTGCATAAAGGTCAAACGAAAACCTAACAACGTAATAATATCTTTATCGTGATATGCTGCATGCGTACTCCATAGCACAGCTAATCACAGTGAAGTGATTGGCCGCTAGTTGATGCCGTGTGGAGTACGTACGTAGATCATTGTACAGATAGCGTTGCGTGACGTCGCTAATGAGCTCAGCCGCCTGCCCCGGATCCCGTGTGGCTTCCTGTTATCAGATGCTCGCCTCTACACAAACTACCCCTTGTAACACCGACTCTACAGGTCCCAGCCGGGCCAATACATACCTACCCTTTTAGGTTTTACGCCCGTATACAGACCTGCGTACTTTTGCAATGAAAAATTCAGTGAGCTAATTAATATAAATCCGTCTGTATCCTAAGTGTCGGTCATGGTATACGTTCTACAGTTTTAACAAATACTAGTATTGAAGTAGGTTACTTTTACAGCATTATTGTATTTATCAATCTAAGCTTTGTCATTTTTCATGCCTTGACATTAGTTAGCGAAAGAAATAAAAGATTCTTCACCAATGACACTTAAAAAATAGGTTGTTGTAATTGTCCAACCAACAATAATAAACCATTAACGATCTAAATAAAATGTTTATTTTAAGATATTTTTATGTTAAATTGTTCTTACTCAAATGTGTTCGTAGCAAACTAAATATTTTTACATAATATTTTTAGGTGGTCTCGGCTATCGACGATTCCTTTCAGCAAAAATTAAATCAGATATGTCCTGAGAGGATCGCTTCGTCGTGCTTTGTAGGATTTTTAATGAGTTTTGCACTTTACCGTTAAATCGATTCCGTTGAGGTACAAAAAGCAAAGAGGTTACGTGTTACATTGATCCGCGAAAACGATTACTTGCTGAAAGATAACATCGCACTGACAAGTATTGAGCCGAGATGTGGCCGCGTCAGTACGTGCTCGATACGTCGCGGTAATAGAAAATAAAACAATGAGGAGCGCCTGTGCCTGTCGATAATTAAATTTGTGTGAGTGTCGGGTGCTACACAGGAGGTCGTGCGGTTTGTCGACCTGCCGGCGGCGGCGGACGACGACCCTCGTTACGCTATCTGGCTGATTAGCTTTGTTCCAGGGCGACCACGATCAGGGTCAATTCTCAGCACTCTCGCCCGACGCAGCCCCCGCACATTGTACTCTTACTCTTAATTAACTGACCGGAATAAATTATGCTCTGAAATTGCTCGAAGCGTGCCTCAATTTTTATGTCACTGAAGATGCGATATGCGTTCTGATTCTGTCTTGCGATTCGATCCTATGTTGTGGATAATGTATATTTGGAAAGGTTACTTCAAGTGACATTTTTCCGGGGCCCCTTGACATTGTAACATTTGGTTGACCCCTTAACGCGTGTTTCCGCTGAGCTGAACCTTTCGCCGGTGGAGCGGAACATAGCCGCGCGTAGTTACTACCGACTGCCCTACGCACATATTCAAGGCCTCAGGGTCATCGGCAACTCTTCAAAACGTCCCTACATAAAAAAAGACAACAAAAACGTACAGCTGCGTTATAAAGCAAATAACAGTAGAACTGTAGGATTGGATTCATGACAAACGGTATTTCTTTCCAATTACTAAGTAAGCGCGGAGATTGCTCGGTCTTCGAACTACGATGGGTTTGAGGGTCATCATGACACAATCCACTCATTAACGTTTTCCGGGTTAATTGATTGCTGACAGCTTGAAGCGATTCTTATATTAATTGTTGGTCGTTGCTCTTTCTAAGTCAAGTATGTCTTTCTTACCTGATATTCAACCCTTTACGGTACTGTCCGTCCAGCTTTGATGAATGCGGTGTCAGGGGACATGACGGCATAGCGCTGGCGTGCTAAGCTGCGATGAGTGGTAATGCGGCATCAGTCGGCCGCGATGAAATCACACGGCCCGCCAATTACCGCACGTTATCCAATTGAGCGCGTGCTTCACAATTATGGCCTTAATGCGTTAATGCGTGCACCGCGGTCACAGCCACCTGCTCGCACCTTGTGCTTCCTACAGACCTTCGCAACACATACCTACGTGTATATACATGAGGTGATACCGCGGGCCATGAGTACCAACCACTAACTATCTAGTCGATATTCGTAAGATCATACAGCAGTACATGGATAAAAAAATCTCAATTTATTGCTTTTTAGTGGTTCAGTTTGTAAGTTATCTAGTTACAAAAGCCTCAATGTCAACTATTTATCACCGTTTACTAAATATTGCTTTTCCCGGTGCAGGGCCGATAATTGTTGAAGAGTTCTCCTGGTACTTCACCATCAGCTCCACTTGACCATATGCATTGTGACAAGCATAAACACACCCAAAAACTCCTCCTTTATTTGAACTTTGAAGTAAGTTAAAAACAATGTAGGTGCCTATAACATTTGAATGTTTCTCTCGATTTCCCCGAGACATCATCAGATTTTGATTTGGTGACAATGGGACACACATCATTTATCATTTGTTTCCTGCAGGAATTGAACCTGCGACACGCAGTCCTGCAGGTAATCGGACAACCATTACATGGGCGGGCGTAAGATGAAAAATGTATTTAATTTTCTATTACAACGTGTTAACTTGTTCTTGTAACGAAACGGCCAAGCCATATGTTTTGACTGAGGTGACTCTTCATATCAAACCTGACCTTCTTCTTTGTGAACTTAGGGCATGTACAGTTAGAAGCTTGGCTCCACCTGAGATCTGATCTATTTGACAGTGCGAGCCTTATGGTCTCGTCTTAGCAACATTTTACTTGAAAATGTTTTTGTTGGCTTTCATTTAAGTCGGAGAATTATCCATAACTTCGTCGTACATATTTGTTAGTAAAACACCGGAAATGTTTATCTTTGAGTCGTTTAGCTATAACGAATCATATGCCTTCCTGCATAATCTGCTCCGGCAACAAAACAGTCTTGTATCGATTATTTTTTGTTTTATAAAAAATACATCAAACTTGTTCAAGAATCAAACTTTTTTTAGCTATATTTATTTAGATGCTTTTACCTAACAAAGGTACGTCAAATAATCAAACTTGAAAATCGTAACTTGGTTCGTCAATCATAAAAATGGAGAGCTCGTAATATTTATGCATGCTGGGTGTACCCATATCAATAACGTGTACCGGTCCCGCAGTAGCCTGCCTGTCCGTCTGTCCGTGTGTCACGCTCGGCGGCGACCGCGTCGACTCGTAACACTAGATTTTCCGCACGGACGCAGCTCGCTTACCGGTAATCTAATACACGTACCCACTAATGACTATTATTATCTGATCGAACAGTGAAAGTTGGCAAAAAAATGTCCTCATATCCGAGTATAGTTTGACACATTTGAAATCTGATCAAGAGAATGTAAGCTCCAGCATAGGTTACAGGCCGACAGCGATACGTTTATAGAATCTAATGCTTCCTCATCGGAAATGTTTGTACAAAGACGAGAAACAAAAACGTCCAAGTTCAGAGAAGTGTCAAAAGCTCTTTGAATAACAAGCCGTTTCATTTCCATAAGTACGCGTTTTAGAGGGTCGTTAAAAGTTTTATGAGAGCGGCGGCCGTCTGCCGGTGCCGCGAGCATCGCGCCGGAGGCCGTCACTAGCCGGCCCTAGAGACCTAACCGGCGGGCGTGACATGTACGCTCTTCAACCATTGACCTTATAGCGAAATCCATTGTTTGTTAAAAATATCCGTAATTGCGATACGATGCCGTTGCGAATCGTTAATGATGTTCTTGTAATATTTGGCTATGATTCGGGTATCATTTGCATATGTATTTGATCTGCGTGTGTTGCTTCGTTTTATGACTGTAATGCGGTGTCGAAATCAAACTCACGGACTCACTATAGCGCACACAAGGGTCGCTGAGGTTCAATTTTCAAAGAGAGGTCCGCTATCGCCAAGCTTAGGGAGGGACCTCTGAGGGTGCTAAGTAGTGTTGTAAAAGAACTGAGTCTTTTAGTCCTCATTTTGCGGCTACGAGTTCTTTTTGCAGAACTCACGACTAATTAGTCTTCTGAGTCCTGAGTCTTGAGTTCTTTTGAGTCTTTTCAGTTCTTTCAGTCCTAAAATTTCTTGAGTCGTTAGATTTATTCTAAGTCCTTTCGTTTTTTTTCAGTCCTTTGAGCTCTTTGAGTCCTTTAAGTTCTTTCAAGTCTTTGGAGTCGTGAATTATACAGCAGGACTGCAGTCCAATCAAAAAGACTCGCATGTTATGAAGTATTTGAATTGTTTAAGTAGAGGATTGCAGTCATAGTAATCACTTATTAAGTTCAAATAAACAATAAATATGGCTAAAAAAAGACATGTAAATCATCGTTACGTTATTAACCGACTTAAAAAAAAGGGAGAAGGTTCTCAAATCGTCTGAATGTTTTCTAGGTGGACGTTCATTGATCTTATACATTGAACGAGTTCGTTTGAGTTCAGAGCTCTTTGAAAGAAATGACTCGCAAGTTCTTTTCGTAAGACTGAGCTCTTTTTTAAAAGGACTCAGTTGCTAGTTCTTTTTAGGAAAGCTAAGTTTTTATTTAAAGGACTTAGTCTTGAGTTCTTTTTGTAAAGAGTGAGCTGTTTTAAAAGACTCAGTCTCGAGTTCTCTTTGGCAAGACTGGAGTCTATTTTAAGAAGACTAAAAACTCAGAGAGGCTTGAGCTTTTACTTATTCTTTTTTGACTTGAGTCTTCAAAAAAAGACTCGAGTCTCAATATTAGGACTATAAAGACTCAGTTCTTTTACAACACTAGTGCTAAGTGGTGCTCCCGCGCAGGGCGCCGGTACTCACTGTAGTACCTTATTGGAGGGATACCAGCCATCAGTGACGCATGTCTAGCAGACTCGACGGTTGAATACAAATAGTATTGTTATAGCATGAATCAATTAGAGCCGATATAGCTATGACACTTTGAGGTCAATCCTATCATAATCCATACATTATACCTACATACACTACATATGTAAGTAGGTAAGCTCCAAGTTTCATTGTAAAAGTGAAAGGATTTATGACTTGTATTATTTTTGTTGTAACTTCATATTTATTTTATTGGAATGGCTATTACTTCGAAAGTTGATATAAATGCTTTTCGATTTTTTAGGAGCTTATTTTTCTGAAATGTATTGAAGTTGTATTTTGTCGCACTATGCGTTGTATGTTCTTGTATTCCAATCCAGTATATAGCTCTTCGTTAAATCTCTACTTAGCTGGTTAGGTTTAAGTAAATTCTGAAGGGATGTCCCTGATCCTGATGGAAATCTTAATTTGCGGAGGTCATCGAAGTTCATATCTATTTCATTTTCTCTCTCCATTTTTAGTCATATTCAATCAATTTAAACGGAATCACTTCCCGAGGAAATTATTCAAATCACGCTAACGTATTCTTGATGGAGCTGCTATACCTTACTGTGACTCAGTAAAAGACCTAGGTATTTATATTAATAGGGATTTGTCTTAGGGTCCCCAGTTGCAAGAAGTAAGCCGCAAACTGTTTGCCTCTGCGGGGTCTTTACGCAGATTGCGCAATTTCCTGCCGACTGCCACTAAAATTGCGCTTGCCCAATCCCTTCTCCCTGTTCTCGACTATGCTGATGCAAGTTATCCAGATCTTACTGAAGTGCAGCTAGATAAGCTTGAACGACTCCAAAATTTTTGTATCAAATATGATCATGTTTCTGAGTTTCGCATTAAACTCAAGTGGCTGCCGATCCGCCTTCGCCGGAATGCACATATTTTATCATTACTTTACAGTATTCTCTTCAATTGAAATGTAAGAGATTTGAGATCATCGGAGAATTTGAGACTTTCAATACCTGCACATTTCACTAAATTCTATGGCTCATCGTTCACGGTGCAAGCTATTCGTTTGTGGAATGCATTGCCGGTGTCAGTAAGACAAGCTCAGTCACTGGCTACTTTTAAAAGTTGGGTTGCTAATTATTTTCATTCCAATTTATGACTATTCTTTTGTTTTCTCTCCACTTGATGTTAAAGAACACATTATATGTATTGTATTATTTAATTACCTATGTATTACACTGTATTTATATATATATATATATATATATATATGTATATACATTTATTTATTTTAATATTTAAATAATTTTTGTTTCTCTGTTTTTATGAGTAATGTAGTTAGTACACTAATTTAGCCCTCCCCACTTTAATTAAAGTTTTTAAAGTCCTTCCAAAGGTTGTCTGGAAGATATCGCTTTCAGCGATAAGACCGCCATTGTTACCATAGAAAAAGCAATATTGTTAAATAGGTGTGTTTAAATTTTGGTGTACAATAAAGTATAATCTATCTATCTTTAAAAATGAAATAATCAAAATAGATGGGTAATTTAGCAAAGTCTTAAAAATTAATACGAAAAAAAAATACTAGAATGGAAAGTTCTTCCTTCTTTGGAGAATTTTGGTTTGGTCTGTGGAAAATGGTATTCACCGGGGCGGCATGCGCCGGCGCACGTCCGTTACAGTCGAGACCACACATTCATTTTCCGAGAGCGTACCTACAACGTTATGCTCTCCGCTCTCACATTCTTTACAAACATGATGTAAAACTGTTAGTTTACACGGTGTCATCGTGCGCATCACAAAGCGTCAGACATAACGGGAAAAAGTGTAACAATAAAAGAATCCACTGCCGAGCTACACAATCATTATAATTTACTACTTATATAGGATTTGCGTATAAATGGAAATTCGCTTTCTAATGAGTGCAGCATTGTGCGCGGATTGCTGTACTTAATGTTGTGAAAGTGCGCGGGCGCAGGACGCGCCCCGCCCTGCCGGTGGTGGGCGTCCCACGACACCATGGTGCTCGTTCCGCAGCTTTCTACTTGTTACCCACTAAAGATTTTATACACATTATGGAGCGACGATACAATAGTCTAGTTACACAGTCAGTCAGGCGCGCCGAACGTGTAACGTTGCGCGTTGCGTCCACTGAACTAGCGCCACACTATGCTTGTATCAGCTGTTGATAACGACTCGCTATCTTTGTTTACACTAATTTGTTGATATTGTTGTCTGGTCTCGAGTAATATTGCGGATTATTTATTTATAACGATTAAGGCTTTATCAGAATGGATTTCGATATCATATTGACAAATATTGTTGAGGAGAATCATAATTTAATTGAATGATTAAATATTGATAATTTTGTAATTAAACTAGAGAGATTCACTCAAAATGTTCATCATATAAGATCACACTTAAGCGTACCTACCTATTTAAAAAAAGCTTGATTTCATTATAATATGGTGTACGGCACTGTAGAGAACAGTTCATTTTGAAACTAGACTAACGCTTTAATTTTGTTTATTCAGATTTCAACATAATTTCCAATGAGTTAACTTGTTGTTATTTTAATTCTGAAGATAAATCCAGATAACTTTCGAAAACGCCATTAAAATTATGAAAAAGTAAAACTTTCAATTTAAGATTTTGGTTAAAAATTGAGGATATTGTTTAAAATTGAACTCTAGGTGCATGTTAACTTTATTATACATTTTGTCAACATTTATATATTTAAAAACTTACCTTAAGGTAATATATAGAAAGATCGTTACAAATAAAAGTGGCCAAGTGCGAGTCGGATCGCCCATGAAGGGTTTCGTAAAAGCAACGCAAAATAATTTTTGCGTAGTGTTTGTAAGTCAAAAAGTAATTTTTACGGTTTTTCGTGACAAGATTGGTTTGAACGAGACATACTCTTGTCAATCGACGACAAAAAGAGGAGGTTTCAATTCGACGCGTATATATTTTTTTTATGTATGATCATTGATCACCGAGTACTCGAAGACGCCTGAACCGATTTGAAAAATTCTTTTTTTGTTCGAATGGGTATACTTCGAAATTGGTCCCATTGTCACCAAGTCAGGATCTGATGATGGGATCCTGGAGAAATCGTGGGAACTCTTCAAATATTATAGGCACACCTATGGCGTTTTGGGTATTTCTTATAGTAACTTGTGCAGTTGCTCTCAAAAAGTACCATTTGGGGAAGTGGAACTGATGATGAAGACCACAGATGGCCGCCGAAACTACTCAATAATAAGTATTGAGTGGATTGCGATTCGATTACTTGAATATGGGTGTTAAGCACTTTATGCTCGTCACAATGCATATGGTGATGTAGAGCTGATGGTGAAGTACCAGGAGAACTCCTCAACAATTAACGGCCCAGCATTGGGAAAAGCAATATTTTGTAAAAGGTTAGAAGTAGTTGACATTTAGGCTCTTGTAACTAGGTAAATTAAAAATCATCTAACTAAAAAGAGTGAAATAAAAACTTTTTAACAAAAAAATAAACCGACTTTTCACTTTGCTGTGTTTTTTGGGAGTCGGTTTAATTTTTTGTTAAAAAGTTTTTTCGTTGGGAAGTGTTCGTTGGGGTGGCGTAGTAATTTTTTTTAGATTTTTCACTTTTTTATTTGATTAGTTAGAGGGATACACACACATTTGAGGACTTTCGATGACATTGTTCAAACGATTGACTTTCAGTGAAAAAGATTTTAGGAATTTTTGAAGACCTATTTAAAGACACCGCACGTATAGGTTTGATGAAAAAAATATTAGTTTCAGTTCCATGTGAGTGAGACTCTGTACTCCTAATAGTTTTGGAATAAAGTGGCTGTGATGTACGGATGGACAAACATGACGAATCTATAGGGGTTGGGTTCCGTGTACGGGTGTAAAATCGGCTACAGAACCCTAACAATGAAAACGACTAGGCACTGAAAAATCACGCTCTAAAAAGTACAGTTTCGGATTATAATATTTTCTTGTGTCAACGAAAATATTAGGTCGGTTTAGAATCTTTATTGTGCTCCATTATACCTATTATCTAGAAGTAGCCAGGCATCGGCGCAGAGAAAAGCAATGTGATGCTTAGTCATCTTAATAGGAAACGAGCGGGACGGCTTCACCATGAGCCATCATTTGAGTAATTTGCATTGAGCGCAGGCAACGACCAGGTGCCGCAGGAGTTTGTTGGGACGCCGATAATATACGAGGGGCGCTGTCCACATTGCTATCACACACTTTCTAGGGTGTGCAAGTTGCAAAGATTAAACTTACAGCTCCTTTATACAGCTACTAGCGATCGCACGGGACTTCGCTCCCGTGGACCTTATCACGATATTCCTCACACTTCATGCTACTTGCATACCAAATTCTATCCAAATCCACTCAGTAAATCGAAGATTAGCACATTTAACAAACTTTTTCGCTTTAATTAGCACCAGCTTTTGCCCGTAACTTTGTTCGCGTCGGAGGTTTTCCTGCCTAAATCCTGATCCCGTGGGAATTTGGGATAAAAACTATCCTGTCTTTCCCAGGGTCATTAACTATTCCAATGCCAAATTTCATCTAAATCGGTTCAGCGGTTTAGGCGTGAAAACGTAACAGACAGATAGAGTTACTTTCGCATTCATAACATTAGTATAGTATGGATGGATTTTCTTATAAATTTAATATAAATTTAATAAATAAATTTTCTTCTATTGTGTATATTGACTGCAGTATTTAATTTAAGTGTTTACATTGGTACATTCACCCTGAAGGGAAACCATCGAGCGATTGAATGCGAACATGACAGTTGTGCACACTCGGCGTTGATCACTTAGTGTTCGCCGAACTGTAATTAAACGACGCGCGTGTTACTGCCAAGTTCTGGAGGGTCGTGTCACGCTAAGATTCTTAAGCACTTTTTAATGGATTCCAGTTAGTCAGGCCATTTCAGCAGGCTTGGAATCACTATCATCATCTCCAGATACCTATTATAGTTATCGATGAATTGGTATTTCTTAAGTTGATCATGGCTGTGCATCCCAGAGTTAAAGGACAATGATAAGAGGTGTGCAATTCAATATGCCAGCACTTTGGTTAAGCGTCAATTCGGCTTGATAAACAGAAGACGTACGTAGTCATGGTCGCGTTCGACAAATATTAACAAACCAAAATAAACGCATGCACACACGAAATCGTAAAAACGCCGATCTTAGGAACATTAATTTGTTTTTCAATGACACAAATTGTTCCGTAAATTTTAATTAATTACTATCTGGCCATCTAGCATATCCAGTAGATAGCTATGCATATTTCCTATGAGTGTCGACATGATAGATCTTTTATGGGCACACACAGAGAATCTATACTAATATAAAAAAGCTGAAAAGTAAGTTTGTTTGTTTAAACGGATGAAACATATAAAAAAGCTGAAAAGTAAGTTTGTTTGTTTAAACGGATGAAACTTTGTATGGAAGTAGCTTGAAGCTTGAGGAAGGTTTTTACCCGACTGTAAAAGAAATAGTTTATCTTTTAATCGTGGTAAAGTCCACGAGGCCGAAGCACCACGCGACTACGTGTTAGATAGTTGCTTAAGTGTTAAATAAACGGGCTTAAGTCGTTTGTTCGGTTGCTCTCAGTTGATGGTTCTTGCTGTTTTGATTGAGCTCTTAAAAAGTAGTTATTGTCGGGTCGGTCGTGAGATGCCAGCTAACAAGCGCGGCCAGCACCCTGCGCGTCCTGCAGCTTTCTCCCCGCGACCTACTTGCGAGCGCAACCAGTGCGACCGGACCAGTCGCCTCGAAAGCTTAACAACTTATTGCCTATCGATAATAAAAGGTTGACTGGTAAATTATGTACCGCTATTGTACAGATCTGTCTGTTACTTATGCTCACTGATATAAAACATAAATTTTCCCCACTGCTCTTATAACGGTGAAGAAAAACATCGAGAGATAACCGGTATGTCCTAGGAACGATAAATCCGAAAACATCTACTAAAACGCGCTGGGCTTTTCTGGTGGATTTATAGCCCATTATAGAGATTAGGCCTGTGTAAACCTAGTGAGAACGTTGAAGGCTTATTATGATGTTTGTAAAACCTTTTCCCCACTTTAGAAAATTATCCTTTATCATGCGCGTCATCTCCTGCTCGATGAACAAAATAAACCTCATAACATTGAGTGTTGCGTATTTACGAGTTCACCGTGATGACAGCTGCCGGCACAGCGGCGGACATTAAACATGTTCCGCGAATAGTCCACCGCCGCGACCAGCACTCATTTAGCACGCACTTAATTAAATCAAAGGGGGTCAAAGAACAAACTAAGGATAATTAGTAATTAGCCGGCGCGTGATTCAGCCTGCTAGGTGTTAGCCGGCAGTGCGGGTCAGGGTCCTCATTGAAGCCCGCGTAGCATGTGGTCACCGCTATATTTGCTGCTAACTGGCATCATCTCGCTCTGGACTGGGAGCTAGATAGATACAAGGTTACGGTCACTCAATAGACAGGGTTAGTAGGACCACACACCGCGTTGTGCGACTATCGGAGCTACATAATACCAGTATATGAAATATGAGCAGTTGCATTAGTTGGTGATTAGCAGCAGTGAAGCAAACGTAGAAGGAAGAAGTGACGGTGGTGGGTGGTGAGGAGTGGACCTTCTGCGGGAGGAGGCGGCGCGGGTCGTAGTGCAGCGACCGGCGCGGCCGACCCTGACCGTCACGTCATAGCGTCAGCTCTATTTATACGCGCTGCACATCGGTCTCTAGGCGCCCCACTTACGTCACGCAGCGGTACTACATCGGCTAGGAAGTCACTCGCACGCGCCTCGGGGATCCTCACTTATCATCTCAAAGCATTGTTTTTTTTTTACATTTACACTACACTATTAGTATTGTGGTGATGCTTGGCGAAGCGGCGAACTTGAAGCACAAAATAAAATTTATGACATACCTATTCAAACATCATATTTCTTAATTACCTAGTTTCTGCGCGAAGACGCTTGCGTAAATAAGTTTTTCTGTTTCGGCAAAATTAAAGTAGCTTATGTCAATATGCAGCGCTTCAATTACTTATCCTCACAAAAAGAACACATCGAAACGTTACTCCGTTATGACGTGAAAGAAGGACATACAAACAAACTTTCGAATGTATAGTGTTAGTATGAGTTTGCTTTTTAATAATAAGTACGCAAATAAAGATACTTTATACTATACCTGCTCGGAAAGTGTCTTATTACTTTTTAAAAAGTTTGACAGAAAGAATAAAACATAGTGTATTACATTCTCTTTGGTGCGGGTCGCAAAAGTGTATGAGAATTCATTACTAACGTGCTGGAGACACTGGAGAGGGAGGCAAAAGTGTATGAAAATCCATTACTAACGCGCTGTTTTTTTTTAATTTAGTCCAATTCAGTAGCTAACTTAAAAGTACTTATAATGCCAAAAGACAAAGACAGATTATTGTTATTATTATTCTCTCTTGTTTTCCTCGTAGGTATAGTATAAAGCACTATGTATCACTCGGAAGAAAGTGCGATTCCCAACTCGTGTATATAAGTACTCAAACTACACCCTCGTTGGTAATCGGTCACTTTCTCCCCTCGACGAACAATGTACTATTAACGATCTCGTCTAAGATTTAATGAACAAATCTCAGCTATCGTACCTGCATAACATTATTATGTATTGTTGCTTTACTGTTAATGTTTTGGCATACACTTGTAACAATGAGCAAATGAGTGTTTAAGCAAATAACAATGCTCGACTATTTAGCATTTTACTGTATAATTTGTAATAACGTGAGCACGTGGGCTTAATAATAACATCTTTTTTTTTACAAATAGGTATTACTAGCAATGTGAGAAGAATTCACATCACTAGCAATCTTATTAACCCCTCCAACTAAGCTAAATACGCTTGTGTCTGGAGACTTCTTGATCACAAGTCCGACATTTTAGGCTATTAACTCCTATCGACCCATTATGGGTCGATCTCCAAGGTGAAGCAACGCTTGCCGGGACCGCTCCGTAGATGGCTGACCATTGCGAGAAGACATTGAGATTCCTCTGTGCGTCGTAAAGCACGTTAAGCCGTTATTACGGAAAAGACAGTCGAGAGCCGCAGGAAATCCGTCTGCCGAATCAGTAGAGCAGTAAAGGCCTGACTCCCGACTCAATCACTAGTGCAGTATAATAGTAAGTAGCTGAGTGCGCGCGCCCAAATCTGTATCAAGTTTCACGGGGCTTCACTCCGCACGCGTAATGCGAGGGGCGACGGGGCACCTACCCGCTCTGACCGGTAAAAGACGACAATTTGTACAATGTCGATATGTTTACAAATACTTAGTCGATGGTGAAAATGAAGCTCAAAGAAGCTCAAATATTATCTGCTCAGTAATGTGATCTAGATGAAGGGCTATTGTTTTGTGCGGTACGCATTCATAAATAAATTGCCACGTTGCCGTCCTTCAAGTACGCGTGTACAGAGTGTTTCTTTTACGTATCAATTTAACATATTTAGCGAATATTTTAATATAAAAAAAAAACATTTTGTTTTCGAATGGTAATATTTTTTTAGCATGTTTTTAACGGGAACGCCCTCTGTTAGTTATACTTTATAAAGCGAAATACCACTCACTGATTAATTACGAAATCTAAGACACTACAAGTAGTAAACTGCAACTACACGTAGACGCTCGCTAAGACAGGATTTTGCGAAATTCCCACGGGATCGGGATTTACACGGGAAAAACTTCCCACGCGAACGAAGTCGCGACAACTGCTAGTAAATGATAATTGAATGAATACACAATGTATGTACTCGTACGAAACTGCTAGGTGATAATTGTTATGCTAATAGTCCACCAATGTCCTGTCCTCCGCCCACTCTTGTCTCTCACTAGAACACACCATGTTGTCGCTCAATGGTAACAGTTAATGGTGCCACTTGAATAATATTAGCATCATGATCGACTGTGTGCTTTCATAGTATTTGAACGGTGAGCTACGTTTGTTAGGTCAACATATTTCAGTGAAAAAATAAACAACACAAGCTGATAGTAAAATTGCTATTGAGTTTACTGTTTTGAATATATTTTTAACTGACTTCAAAAAAGGAGGAGGTTCTCAATTCGTCTTGAACTTGGCTCTGCATCGGGAAAAGCAATATTTTGTAAAAGGTGATAAGTAGTTGATACTTTGGCTTTTGTAACTAGATGAATTAAAAACGGACCCACTAAAAAGCGTGAAAAAACGTTTTTTCAAAAAATAAAACCGACTTCCATGTCAAAACACTACAAAGCAAAAAATAACTTTAATTTCGGTAGTCGGTGTTATTGGTTTTGTATTTTCTTTTTTTTTCACACCGCCTTCCGAAATTAAAGTTATTTTTTTTAGAAAGAGTTTCGAAGAGGTTACTGGATCGATCGAGGCAGTCCTTCGTGGCTGCCTAAGTACCTAATGCATGAAGTGATATTTTCGATCATTCATAGAAGGTACAAAAATGAAATGTTTATGTGAATTCTATTGTATTTATTTGCTTACTTATTTATTTATGATTACAAAATAGAATAGATTAGACATTTCTTTTAGTATATAGATGTGGGAGGATAGAATGATATAGACAGTGCGCATCAAAAAACATAAACTAGTATAGACTTAACTAATTCATACTTAACCATTATTATAAACTGGCTGACTAGAATTATTCAATTTTGTGCTGTTTGGTGGTAGTTATGTGCTTGCCATACATTTCGGCGATTCATTTTTAGGGTTCCGTATCCAAAGGGTAAAAACGGGACCCTATTATAAGACTCCGCTGTCTGTCTGTCTGTCACCAGGCTGTATCTCATGAACCGTGATAGCTAGACAGTTATTTTTTTCAACCGACAAAAAAAGGAGGAGGTTATCATTTCGAGGCGTATATTTTTTTATGTATGTTCAATTGATCACCGATTACTCGAAGACGGCTGAACCGATTTGGAAAATTCTTTTTTTGTTTGAAAGGGTATACTTCGAAATTGGTCCCATTGTCACCAAGTCATGATCTGATGATGGGATCCTGGAGGAATCGAGGAACTCTTCAAATATAAGGCTGCGTTTCCACCAGAGATGTGCGAGGATGCGTAGCGAGGGATGTGTTTGTAAAGAACCAATAGAATCGCTTCATTTACCTCGCCTCGGTCAGCACAGCTCTGGTGGAAACGGCTCAGCGGAGCTAGATATTTGCGCATACAAAACAAGCGAGGGATGTGTGCGAGAGATGTGTTGCGAGGAATGTAATGTGTGTTGAGAAGGATGTGTTGCGAGGTTTGCGCAATATCCTCGCACCACACATTAATGCGCATTTTCACAGCTCCGCTACACATCCTCGTAGGCACATTTTCATCGCACAGCTTTGGTGGAAACCCCACACATTTTCACAGCACAGCTAGACATCCTCGCATGACATATTTCCATCGCACATCTCTGGTGGAAACGCAGCCTTATAGGCACACCTATAGTTATTTGAGTATTTTTTATAGTAACTTGTGTAGTTGCATTCGAAAAGCACATTTGTGAAGTGGACCTGATGATGAAGACCACAGATGGCCACTGGAAATTCTCAATAAATAAGTAGGAATAATAAGTATTTCATGTGTTCCGCTTCGATTACTTGAACGTGGTTGTTAAGCACAATATGCTCGTTACAATGTATATGGTGAAGTGAAGCTTATGGCAACGAATATGAACGGCCCAACATTGGGAAAAGCAATATTTTGTAAATGATTATAAGTCATAATGATATAATATAATGATTATACATTTTGGCTCTTGTAACTAGGTAAATTAAAAATCGACCAACTAAAAAGAGTGAAATAAAAACTAATTACCAAAAAATTAAACAGACTCCCAAAAAACACTGTAAAGTGAAAAATAACTTTAATTTCGGAAGTCGGAGCCAAAAACGAAAATACAAAACTAAAGACACAGACTACCGAAATTAAAATTATTTTTCACTTTACAGTGTTTTTTGGGAGTCTGTTTAATTTTTTGGTAAAAAGTTTTCACAGATGATGTATTTCTGTTGCTGCTATAACAATAAATACTAAAAACAGAATAAAATGAATATTTAAGGACGGATTCCATACAAAAAACTTGTTTTTTTTTGCCGTGTTTTATAGATAATGCACGGAATTCTTCGTGCACGAGTCCGACTTGCACTTGGCCGGTTTTATTTATTAGTTCTTTTTATAGATAGCTATAAAAGTCTGTTACGCTATCACGGCTAAATCCCTAAAAAGGTTTTCATTAAATTAGGCGTGGTGATAGTTGAAGACCCGGAATCAAACATAGCCTAGTTTTTCAACCCCTAAGTGAAATAGGGTAGTAAATTGTACGAACGAAGTCGCGGAAAACAGCTTGTAATATAATTATCAAGTACGCATATGTTAACATTATCAGCTTATAACGTTGCCACTGTTGACACACAGGCTTCCTCTCTAAGAGGAGTTGAATTTCGCTTGTTTTGGTTTTCCGGTTCTAAGATTTCGTTACGATCTATTTCTTCAGCGTTTTGTTAGCAGCGGTGATGAGACAAAATACACAAAGTAAAATTCAAATTTCCTTACCAACATGGGTAGGGGAATAGTTATTGTACATCTTTTGTTTGTGTTCTCCATGCTCTGCCGTCACATGGGCATGCAAAAATTTTAATCTTACATTTAATGTAATGAGGCTTTCTGGGTTAGAACTTACGACCTACAACTTGTAAATATACGATTACGGGATGGTAGAGGTTATGTTGCGTTCTATATGTACCAATGTGTAAGGTGCCCGTGTTGTCCGTCAGGAAGCCGAGCTGAGCACGTGGACGGCGTTCCTGCAGCGCGCCGTGGACGCCACCTACAACACCGAGGTCGTCATCGACAACCTGCACAACGTCATCGGTGAGTCCTCTGCTGCACTCGTGCTGTTAGCCTGCATCGTCCCACCACGGGGCACATGATGTCCAGGTGGTTCTATCCAGGACCAACGCACTAGCTAAAGTAAATGGATAGCTATAACCTGTGAGTCTTTAAGTCAAGACTGAATAGGTTACTTCTAGACAAGCGTGCTTCATGTTCGACCACATCGTCGCTTAACATCGGGTGAGATTGTGCTGACACGTAAGTCTATCAACAATAAAAAAATATCACTCTGGAACGAAGCTACACATGAGGGTCAAAATATTTTTTGTATTTTACAAGATAGGTAGAATGTGCCCAGGAATTTTCTCGAGGGCCACTACCGAATGTCAAATACTGTTTGATCGTGGTCCTCCCGCCCTCATTCTCAGTTGTTCATAGTTATATGAGTTCTTCTATACTGTAACCGTAGCCCCTGTTTACTCTCATTGGTTGGTGAAGCACAGCCCAGATACATGTTTGAAAGTTTACACAAGTGTTCTGTTTCTAAGGTAGCCAGGAGTCTCAACTTGGGGTTAAATAAAGGAAGAAAGTTTTAATGAAAAATCGCCATAGTTGCATTTTAAAATGTGAAAGTTACGAGAAAGATATATTTAGGTTACTGCCGAATTAGTTGATTGAGTGTCCCAAATGGTACGAGCGTTTGGGAAACTCAAAAGATGCCGATGTAATATCTGTTAGGGTGCACAGTCTACCTATATAATAATATTGCAATATAGTCGTACTGCATACAATTTAAGCTTGCCCTAGTTCACACCGAGTCACTCGTAATGTCTTAATTCATTTGAGTGCAAGACATGCCCGCCGCTATTGACAAATGATTAAATAATTAGGCATCGTTCTATTTACAATGTTTGAGTACTTACACTATCGTTTAGGGAAACTAGGCCCAGTTGGAACGTGCGCCCTACTAGCATTGCATTGCGTGTGGCCCTACATTGTCTGGGTCGCAGATCCAATAACGGCGCCGACCGTAAAACATTTATGTGACAGATAAACAAGCGTGACCGCGTGACGCGCGAGTGTCCGCGTGGGGGTCCCATGTGCCCGTGACATAAGCTCGTATCCGACACATCGGTTACATTTATACCTCATGATATAATGTTGATTAAATCACATCACGTACATATTTTTAGCGACTACATACCGAGGTTCGTTCAGATAATCGCAACTGTGGCTACGACAGTATCGACGCGAAGGCAACATTTTGTTGTGATTACTGGCTAACAGTGAAACTTGCTAAGGGCCTCACGGTCGGTAACCGAATGAATGTAGTCCGAGGACTAGGCTATATTTTTTTAAATTAATGGTAGGCTCACGTTTAACCACGCATCTCAACTGATGGTATGTGATGATGTGGTCGAAGATGAAGCAACCTTGCCTAGAATTAAAGTATTCACTTTTGACTTGAAGACTCCCGGGTTATAACTATCGGGAAACACAGTCTCCGGCAGGGAATTCTACTCCTTAGCTGTACGCACAATGAAAGTACCTATTCTCAAAACGTTTTGGGTGTATGGGTGGGATGTCCACCATGTAACGATGGCGTATATCCGTTCATCATGCTGTTCGATAATGGACCGGGCATTTTCTTTTTTATTGAGAATAGGCTTGCATTTGACCACCGCGTCTCACCTTCACCTTCACCAGCACGCTTACTTAGAAGTAACCTATTCACTCTTTACTTAAAAACCCCCAGGTTATAACCTCTCGTTGTCAATGAGCCTTTTGGTCCGTTTCTCGATGGACTCAAGTTAATTAATTTGACAGATCCATCCCAGAGATGGGAGCAGTACTCCATACACGACCGAATTTTTGCTGTATATAGGTTGAGCAGGTGTTCCGGTGTGAAGTATTGTTTCACCTTGCTAAGATTCTCAACTTTACAGCAGCCAGTTGCGCTTTAGCCTCGTATTAAAAAAATAAGAGGGAATTTTAATATAACCCCAAGAAGAAGCTCGATACATATATTATCGTTTATCGGCACCGTTTCACCATCAAAAGATGGAACGGTCTGATATAGCTCGTTAATTTCAGTAAAAAGATACGCTTGGGTTACCACCTAGGCTTTTCAGCATTAAACGTATAACGTAATAAATTATATGTGCGAAGACATTGTTGCACTGTATCCTCAATTACAAAGCCTTTTTTCATCATCAAATGTTTTCTTCTGGTCTTTTGGTGGAGCGGAAGGGAGATTCAGACTTTAACTGACTAAGTTAGGGTGAGTTAGTCAGTTTGTTCAGTTGCCCTTGCGTGTTGGGATTGCGATTTCCTTAGAACATTTCCGCAATCCTGGTAGTTTTAATATTTAATTAGCAACATAGTTTGAAGTGTTCATCATAATCACCTGCTCAGTCTTTTCTCTAACAATGTCTCGTCTGTCAGTTTAACTGGATGTAGCTGGGTACTAGTTTTGCATGGAACGACGGCCTATTTAATCTTCACAACCCATTAGAAGATTAAGATCAGGTCAGATTTTTTTAATTGATAATAAAAGCTCGCGTTTGACCACCCTCTCACCTGATGATGTGGTCGAAGATGGAGCACGTTTGCCTAAAAGTAACCTATTCACTCTTGACTTAAAGACTCCCAGGTTATAGCGATCAGGAAACACAGACTCCGAAAGGGAATTTGATTTTGTGGCTTTTTTTTTGTACTAGTAGGTACTGAAAGAGTTAATGTGTTGATATTGCAGCAGAGCAGCGGCGCTGCGTGCGCGAGGTGTCGGCCAGCAGCCTGTTCACGTCGCTGGCGAGGGACGCGGGGGGCGCGGGGGCGGGGAGCGCGGGGGACGCGGGGGACGGGCCGGCGCGCTCCCCGCTGGACCGGCGCGCGCCCTCGCTGGCCTGCAGCACGCCCATCGCGCGGGACTAGCGCGCGCCTCCACTAACTGTCAGCATCGTTCTGTGAAGTTACGACTAGTGACGCCACGTGTCTCGTGCTTGTGTTGTGATCTCGAAGGTAACGTGTGTTCGGGAGCCGCGGCCGCTCGCTGGCGGCGCACCGTCGCTCGATATAAATAGCGATCGCTCGCAGTTATCGACGTGATGCCGATATCGACCTTGCCATATTCCAAATTATATTTTTATGATTTGTAATGAATATGCGTAGTGCGCTAACACTCGACACTCGCCGTGCGCTGGAACGGTTCCAGCGGTGTGGTCATCTGCCGCCGTACATCGCCGAGTGTCCAGCGACCCGCGGACCGACAGCTTTAACGTAATGCGTCTGAAGATACATTACGCTCGAAATAAACGATAACATGAAGTCATAGAGCGATACAGCGCTGAGATAGTCGTTTATGTAATGTAACGAGTGAGTACAAATACCGCCGTGCGTATCCCAGCACTGCCTTATAGTGTGTTCAATTCGCGCACCGCCGCCGAATGTTATCAGAGTTCATGTTTGTTAAGGACTAGCAATAATTATATCAATATCATATTCGCTTGTAAAGTGTTCGCGTTGCTTGCGGAGACAGTCTCCGTATCGATGATACAAATATTGTGTCAGAGATAATGTTATATGGGGTGTAACCATTGCTACAGAAGTGGCTCCGATGTAGATATATTGGTTGAAGTGTCCCGCGCTAGTAGTGACGCCGGGAGATGTTAGCCTGCGTCAGGTCGTAAAGTTATCTCACGGCACTCTCTGCTTGTTCATGTTTTAGATAAACACAGTTGGGTGGCAGTCCCGGCGTCACGAGCAACGGAACACCTGTCTAGTAATCTTGTGTGCTGGCTGCACTAGTTCGTATCTACTAGTTAAGGGTTTTTGATATTTTTACATAATTCCTAGTTCGTAGTATATATAGGCCGCAGGTCGGCAGTCGCCTGTCGACCTGCTGCAACTTTGTACACGTCTACTATCTTCTAAATGTAGTTTAATTAATTATTATCGATATAGTACACTCATTGAAACGCTCTTTTGAGGACGATTTCTGCTTCAATATTAATATTATATGTAATTAATTCATGTACTTCGCAGTATTACTATGCTAAAACATTCGATTTATATATTAATGTTATTACGATAATTATATTCCTTGTGTACCTATAATGAAATATAAGAACTAAGGTCCGTATTACAGAACGTTACTCAAGTCCAGTTTGAGCTTAATTCACCTGATCTTAGTTGATATATAAAATCTGCACTTGAGCATTGGTCTTATTCCAGAACGGTAATCAAAGATTAAAATCGAGCCTCAAGCAAAGAACATCTATTGTCTATGAATCTTTATCTTTATTTTCTTCGTCTCCGCTTTTCCGACCTACGATCGTAAATAATTTAATTTACTTTAATACCAAATTTTTAAGAATAAAAAATATGTATTGCACGGTTTCACTATAGAAATTACTTTATAAAAAATTTAAAAGCAAATTCTTGAAGGTAAATGGTGGTGGAGGTGTTAAGGCAATCTTTTCTAACATAAAAATATAGCAAGAGTAACTTGCTCCTGGAACAGAATGGATCCTAAATAATGTCTGTGACAGTGTTGTTATAAATTGCTCACTGATTATAATATAAATAATATTCAAATAAATAATGATTTGGGAAAATACTATCAATAAAAATATTAAAAGAAAACAAAGTTATAGTTAAAACAAAACAGTAATGCATATTATTTATCAAATCTTGGTCAATAGATGGCAGTATTACAAATTGTAAAAATCTTCATCTTGTGAAAATCTATATAATTTTTCTTAAAATCATTAGTAAAATTGTATGGGCCCTTTACATAGAACGCTGAAATTCTGTTTTTTGTGTTCAAAACATCGGTGAAAAATCGTTGTTATAATCTATTTAAGTTAGAAAACATGGGATTCATCTAGTAACTTAAAATGGCAAAAAAGTTACGTGTAAAAGTGTTATTTGTAACCAATTTGCAAAATAAAATGTCGTTTCATCATCATTCGCCAAAAATTACCATTTTTATATCAAATAATAAACTGAAAAGCGAATAGTTAACTGACAAGGAAATCTCTGCTCGAGCGTGGTGTCGACCATACTTGGGTGATGAATCTACAATTGAGTAATGATCTAGAATAAAGCCGTACCCGGTTGAACTATGTTCACTGAATCTGTACTTGAGGAACATTCTAAAATTAAATCTCGACTCAAAACTAGTTTTAAACAGAGATCAATTCTCGAGTTTCGTTCTGTAATACGGGTCTAAGAGTGTGGCCAAATTTTCCTTAGTGTGGCGAGGCGCTGCGCCCGCGCATGTGTGACGTTGTGTGTGTGACGATAGTCGCGCTTGATGGCGGTTTACTACCGTCTGTTAATATTTACAATATGAATGTGAAATTGGGCAAAATGCTTCATGTATTTTTATATAAAAGTTTCTTCATCAAGAATTTAATATAAACCCAAATGAAATTAATAGTGCGTGATTACTTTTAAAACTAAATATAAAATGCTGTATATAGTAATGGTATGATTTGTGGTTAGGCTGTGTGATATCGCAACGAAGCTTATAACGTTAACATTTACATGTTTATCGAGGGACCTTCCTACTTGTTATCTATTGTACTGTTGCTGTGTTTATTAATACATGTTTACGCATTTATTGTGATGTATCGCGTCGCGACTTTCTATTATAATATATTACTTATATTATATACTGTTAATAGATCAAAAGAGAGAATTAGTGTTCGTGTTAACGCCTAGTTTGTAATCGTAGCTATTACACTTATATCACTTATGTATTTGACTCCTTCGTTTGAAATTCCTTATCCATTAATATAGTTTTTCTGTTATAAAAACTAGAAGAAAGTAGCTAATGCATGCTCACATCCAGTTGATGGTATTGGTGAGGTGCGCGGGCGCAGGCGTCCCTCACGCGTGTTCCTACCCTACAGGGGAGACTAACAATGTGGAGTTGATCCCACGGGTGTCCCTACAGGGGAGACTAACAATGTGGAGTTGATCCCACGCGTGTCCCTACAGGGAGACTAACAATGCGAAGTTGATCCCACGCGTGGGCGCCTGCGGCCGGCCCACGTCTCCACACATTCCAGGGTTGCATATTGTATATTTTGTGTACAATTTTAATAAAAAATAAAGTGATTTATTTTAAAATATAATTTTATTTGTACCTTTTATCGACATAATACATTCAATGGATTTTTCACATAATAATAATGATTACATTAGATAACATATTAAGTATAGCTTTAATCAGACTCTGGTTGGCAAGCCGCGCCCCGTGTGCACACTCGCCGCGGCACACGACACTCACCTAGCAGTTTATTCATCCTTACATTGCTCTCTTTGTCTGTTGTACTGTGGACTTGGGATCGCGGAAGTGCACTCGTTTACTGTTATGCTGGACAGGTGTCCAGTGCACAACCGATGCAATTATGTCAGTCTACATTGACTTGAATGAAACTAACATTGGATGGGTTTAATTCACAAGTTACCTGCTGAAATTATATGACATGTCAGTCTACATTGACTTGAATGAAACTAACATTGGATGGGTTTAATTCACAAGTTACCTGCTGAAATTATATGACATGTCAGTCTACATTGACTTGAATGAAACTAACATTGGATGGGTTTAATTCACAAGTTACCTGCTGAAATTATATGACATGTCAGTCTACATTGACTTGAATGAAACTAACATTGGATGGGTTTAATTCACAAGTTACCTGCTGAAATTATATGACATGTCAGTCTACATTGACTTGAATGAAACTAACATTGGATGGGTTTAATTCACAAGTTACCTGCTGAAATTATATGACATGTCAGTCTACATTGACTTGAATGAAACTAACATTGGATGGGTTTAATTCACAAGTTACCTGCTGAAATTATATGACATGTCAGTCTACATTGACTTGAATGAAACTAACATTGGATGGGTTTAATTCACAAGTTACCTGCTGAAATTATATGACATGTCAGTCTACATTGACTTGAATGAAACTAACATTGGATGGGTTTAATTCACAAGTTACCTGCTGAAATTATATGACATGTCAGTCTACATTGACTTGAATGAAACTAACATTGGATGGGTTTAATTCACAAGTTACCTGCTGAAATTATATGACATGTCAGTCTACATTGACTTGAATGAAACTAACATTGGATGGGTTTAATTCACAAGTTCCTGCTGAAATTATATGACATGTCAGTCTACATTGACTTGAATGAAACTAACATTGGATGGGTTTAATTCACAAGTTACCTGCTGAAATTATATGACATGTCAGTCTACATTGACTTGAATGAAACTAACATTGGATGGGTTTAATTCACAAGTTACCTGCTGAAATTATATGACATGTCAGTCTACATTGACTTGAATGAAACTAACATTGGATGGGTTTAATTCACAAGTTACCTGCTGAAATTATATGACGATGCTACGGCGAAATTTCAAAAAACATGAGGGTTTAAAAAGAAAAATTAAAGTTGATTCCCGATGTAACGGTTAGAACGTGGCCGCGACATTGAAACGCATAGAACCGCATGGCCATGGAGATCTTTAAAACTACGCGTTGCAAAGACCGTACATGTGTAAAAAAAAAATGCAAGGTTTTTATAGTTGTGAGTAAACCTCATGATCGCGCCATTGAAAATGTGGAAAAAACGGTGCCGCCAGTAACTCACGGAAAAAGCATCGCTGAGGTCTGAAGTTTTTTGTTAAACCTAGATTTGAATTTGT
Source organism: Tholera decimalis (assembly GCA_943138885.2). NCBI lineage: Eukaryota > Metazoa > Arthropoda > Insecta > Lepidoptera > Noctuidae > Tholera > Tholera decimalis. Next base: position 795,210 of record OW964566.2, on the reverse strand, counting down.
CAAAATACTAAAAATACAACAAAAATCCCAAGTTTATATTTTAAGAGGTGTAGAACGATATTGGTCTGCAGTACGGTAGGTTTCGATAAGGTGTCCCAAGGCTCATTGTTTACAGAAAACTTTCAACTTATTTTATCAGAAATTGTATCTCAAGAATGAAATAGTAAGATACAAAAAGAAAATAACATATCCAACAAAATTGTTTAATGGTGTTTTATTTTATTTTCATTTATTTAATTTAATTGTGTTTGCGCAATTTCTGATTTTTAAATCACATATCACAGATTGTACAAAATCACACATTTTTGTAGTAAAATGTTATTATTCGGGCTTTCATATACAAAACAGTTACTTTGCTCCAGTATTCTCAAAATGTTTCAAAATGTTCAAAATAAGGCCACACACATATATGAAAGTACTCTGTGCCACACACTACAGTACGGAGGCAAGCGAACGGAACGCGCGTGATACGAGGGACGGCTGTCTAACCAATCACTGCGGTCCAAAAAAAATAAAATAATTAAAGCCTCTAGCCCGGGCTTATTGTAAAACTTAATTGAAACTAACAGACTACACGCTAAGGGCACCCCCTGTGGGGTACGGACCTCGGCTTAGGGCGTCGCAGGGGGAGGGCAGCTAGGGACAGGCTGGATTATATCATATGCGGTCCAATATGTAGGCTATAATGGTTACATACTCCCTGGCTATAAAATAAGGCTTTATGTTGAGTCGCCGTTTTACTCTCAGTTAATTCGCAAGGTTGGTACTTGTTGCTTTTTAAATTTTGAAAGTCCGGAAAATAATATAGCACAATGTTCACTGTTTACTAAATAAAATCCGTGACTTGATTTTTCTGGGATTTATGTGAGTTTGAAAGAAATAAACCCATTATATTTTTGTATGTTATCCTTTAATTTAGAATCCGTAATAACAGTAATAATAAATACCGTACCAAAACCGATACCATTCTACAGCTCCTGAAATATGAACCCAGTGGTTACGCTGATATACAATTCCTTTCGTTAGTATTTAATTATTGGCAATACGCCTAATAGCTGATTGATTGACACTTCCCCTTCCGCATTTCCCTCTCATTTGCACTAAACCTTTGGCTACTCGTGAGTGAAAGAGAGGGACTATACCGCTCAAGATTCTCCGATTGGGGGGAACGAACATTTAATAGCTGTCGAGTGGAGGTCGATCATACGCGCGTCTTGTGTGAAAAATTCGTTGCAGAAGTAATTGTGTTACTGTGGTGGTGAAACGATTCAGAGTGCTGGCAGTGAATCCTGGACTACAAGGTTAGTGCCTCCTTCCTCTACGACGCTTGATTCTTATATCTTTTATTCCAATCCAAGCGCCACGTTCCCGTCAATTTTGTGTAAACCAAAACTTCTAAAAGTCGCAATCTATAGCATTCCCGCGTATACATTTTATGGATACTTTAATAAAAATCCACCCAGGATATTTTAATAAAAATATCTAGGTTTTACAAACTACTTCAGACCTCTGCGATGCTTTTTCAGTGAGATACGCCCGATATCTTTTTATTCACCGATTCGATAGCGTGGGCTGATGAGTTTGTCTTACAGCTCCTGAAATATAAACCTTCGATTTTTTGTTTTATTTTTACTAGTTTTGGCAAACGCGATGTTTTTTCGTGACATACCGGCGATACCGTTTTTCCATCGTTTCAATGGCGCGGCCATGCGGTTTTACTCTTATAGCTCTTAAACTATAAACCTGGACCTCTGTTGGCGCACGGTTCGTCGCCTTTCAATAGCGCGACCACGGTCAAACACTTAACTTTTAACTAAATCTGCCAAAATTATCGTTTTGGGAAACAACTTTTAAAATTTTTAAATATCTTCATAAGCATGAAGTTATAAGTAGGTAAAGCTTTAAGTCTAGACGTCAAAGTTTATTTCGTTATTCGTCAAATACTTAGCTTTTATATGTGATGAGTTCCTGGTTCAAGTAGCTTGTGCTAGTCAGTGCCTGTTCTTTATTTAATTATGGCACAGTAGTTGTTGAGAAAGCAAGTTCTCGAGCACGTCTCATCGTGCGTACCAGATCAACGTTGTATTAGGGCGCTCTATTTTCATGGTTAGTGTAGAAATAGTTGGTATTTTTATGGGGTTTCGAGTCGGGTGTGGTGTGTAAGAACAATCATAGTCAGTGTTGCATAATTGGATTTGCGAGCAGGTATGGCTGTATTATAAATAAGATAATTATATGGTCGCCCTCTAGGTACATAATACTGTGGGGTCAGTCGACTGGTGATATAGCCATATATTATGTCCCCAGTCGTGCGCTTCAACTTGTATCTTGAGCCTTCAGGTCATCTTTTTATGGCTTCACCTAACTCTTGTGCGGTCCAAAGAGGCTAAGTAGGAAACGCACGATGTGAACATACGTCATCATAAACATTTGCACGTTATGTTTCTATCGAGCGTCGCAACCTCCGTGCGACGGAAACGGCGACCATAAATACTTAAAACTACTATTTACACTTTGCGACAAAATGAAGCACAAACGTCGAAGGCATCTCGACTCCATCCCGTGCAGTCACTCCAACGCAGGCGGGCGCTCAGGCCACGGGCTGCGGCGGCGCGGGCTGCGGGGGCGCGGGCGGCGGGGGCGGGGGGCGCGCGCGCGGCGGCGCCAGCACCGTGTGCGGCACCAGCAGCGCGCGGCCCGCCGCCCGCACGCGCACCAGCCCGCGCCGCGCCGCGCCCAGCACCAGCACCGCCTCGCCCGGCCGCAGCCGCGCGCCCGCCGAGCGCCACTCCGCGCCCACCGTGCGCTGCTGCGGGTAGCCCAGCTTCACGCCTCCCGCCACGGTATAGGCGCGCGGCGGCGGCAGCGGCGGCGGGCGCTCCGCCGCGGCCGCGGGGCCCGCCGGCAGCTCCAGCGCGAACAGCGAGCACGCGCGCTTGTCGAGCGCGGGCTCGGGCGGCGGCGTGCCGGCGATGGGCGCGGGGCGCGGGCGCGGCGCGGGGGGCGGCGCGGCGCGCGCGCGGTGGGCGCGCCAGGCGGCCTGCAGCGCACGCGCGGCGGCGGCGCGGCGCGCGCGGCGCATGCGCTCCAGCGCCTGGCGCATGGCCTCGCTGAGGAACACGTGGCGTTTGCCCAGCGCCCAGCGCACGGCGGCGGGGGACGCGGGGGCGGGGGGCGCTGCGGCGGCCTGCACGGCGCGCAGCACGCCGGCGCACGCGCCGCCCGACTCCCGCTCGGCGCCGCGCCGCCACAGCGCGCGGTAGCGGCTGCTGAACGCGCGGAACCGCATGCGGTGCGGGTACCCGCTGGCCATTAGCTGAGTTGTTTCCAAGATTTGTAAGGCGCGCACCTGAAAACAATGCCACGATCGACGTTACTGAAGGCCCGGGATAAAGGATTGTGCACATTATTGATTTTACTAAATTTTTCAATAAATACACTTTAAAAAGAATGATGCGGTTAATTAAAACACGTACATAGTTTCGCTGTCGGAGTGAGAATATGAATTGATTTATTGTGTCGAATATGCCTCATTATCATGGTTGATTTTGTGTATATTCTACGTATTTACAATTATTATTATTAGCAACATTCCTCGCGGTCACTCGATACCCCGGCACGGGGTGAAGGGACGCGGGAGCTCAGCGAATCTTGGTAAAGTATAAATACAGGTGTGTGTCCCGTGCTCGCTCCTAGTCCGGCTCAGATCCATAGGATGCAAGTTATCCAAAACCGTTCTCTCAAAGACCACGGGCGCGCAAGCAAATGGTAATTCTAATATTCCGTACTCAAGCCCATTAACGAAACATTGGCATTTAAGCGATTCGCAGATGGATTGAAGGATTCGAGACTAAGCACAATTATTGCTGCGCGTAATTATGACAGTTTAAAGGACGTGATCCAGGCAGCAAAAGATGAAGAGTTAACATCGGCATCAACTTCAACAAACGAAAATGTCATGCAGTTTTCACACCGCGGAAGAGGCAAGTTTCTTAACTTTAGAAATGGCCGTGGTTCTCATAATCGGCAGTCAAACCAACGCAGTCGAGAACATCATTATCAACATAATTCGAGAGGTAATTTTAATCAAAGATCTACTAATTTCTGCAGACGTGTTTTCAATAACTCACGTGGACGATCATCCCATAATAATTATCGTGGTAACGGACGTGGACGAGATTTTCAAACTTCGAACGAGAATCGATTGAGTAATGAAACTCGTAGTAAAGGCCGTACCGATAGAATATTTTATACTAACAATGAATCAGATAAGAACGATAGTACGCATACAAACGAAATGTAGTTTTTTCGATTTTAAACATAACATTTTAGCGTTACAAGGTGAGGCAAAGTTTTTAGTATTGTACATTGGTAATAGAAAATATTTTTGGCTGATAGATACCGGAGCATCTTAGTCCGTAATTAAAAAAGATGCGTTACCAAACAATAGTGCAGTAATTAGAGATGAAACCATCATAAATGGTATTGGAGTTAAAATTAGTTCATTAGGGTTTGTTCAACTTAATTTGACTCATCGTGATGACCAACACTTAGTTGACTTTAATATCAAGCTTTATGTTTTTGATAACATACCATTAAAGGCGGGTGGAATATTAGGTTAAGACTTTCTTTGTCAGTATGCTTCAAATATAACCTTAGAGACTAATGTCATTAACCTATCTAAATATGGAAAGTATTATTCATTAGAACTTAGTGATGTTATAGATTACTCAGCTGAGGTGTTACATATCCCAGCACGAAGTGTGTCGATACATTATTTACTATTAGATATTAATAATAAGGATGACTGTGTTATCCATAGTGAGCAATTAGCGGAAAATGTTTTTCTAGCAGGATGTATAGGACGAATAAAAAATAATAGATTACCGACAAAAATTTTGAACACTAATGAGCATGATATTTATCTACCAACTTTTTAACCACAGATATATTCAATTGAAGAGTTTCACTTATGCTATTTTAAATTAAACAAAAACAGTTTAGAACGAGCAAAGAACTTATTAAACATTTTAAAATTAAATAATTTAAAAATGGACGAACGGAAATCTACTGAAGAATTATGTTCTAAATATTCAGATGTTTTCTTTTTACCTGGTGATAAGCTAACGACTACAAATGTTTATGAACAATCCATAACTATAAAACCAAACACATATATAAGTCCGGTTTATACGATGCAGTACCGATTGCCGCATTCTTTGAAAAATGAGGTAAATAGACAAATTCAAAAAATGATTGACAACGACATTATAGAAGAGGCGAAGAGTGAGTGGTCGAGTCCTGTTTTATTAGTACCAAAAAAAAGTGGCAACGATAAAAAATGGCGACTAGTGGTCGACTATCGGAAGCTTAGTGACTGTATTGTAGACGATAAATTTCCTTTACCAAGTATTACTGAAATTTTGGATTTGCTTTCTGGCTCAGTCTTTTTTCGCATTTAGATCTTAATCAAGGATATTACCAAGTAGCTTTAGATAAAAAGAGTAGAGAGTATACAGCGTTCACTATCAGTACTGGGCAATACCAGATGAAGAGGTTGCCTATGGGATTAAAAACAAGTCCAAGTGCTTTTAGTAGAGTAATGTCAGTTGCTATGTCTGGATTAACGTACCATAAATGCTTTATATATTTAGATAATTTAGTAGTTTTTGGGAGAAATTTAGATATCCATAACAAGAACTTAACAGACGTTTTGGAAAGACAGGAAAATTAATTTAAAATTAAATCCAGAGAAATCTAATTTTTTAAAGAAATATTTTTTTTATTTAGGGCATTTAGTATCAGAAAATGGAGTCTTACCTGACCCAGCTAAAGTAGAAGTATTGCAAAATTACCCTGTACCAAGTAATACTGATGAAGTAAAAAGATTCGTAGCATTTTGTAACTATTATAGGAAATTTATTAAAAACTGCAAGAATAACTTGTCCATTAAATAAATTAACTAGAAAACATGTACCATTCGTTTGGACTGAAGAGTGTCAAAAAGCATTTGAAACAATGAAACACGCGTTAAGTACACCACCAGTATTAGAATTTCCAGACTTTTCAGAAAATAACGAGTTTGTCATTCAAACAGATGCATCGGGGACGGCTATTGGAGCAGTCTTGTGCAATCAAAATATGAAACCTGTAGCTTATGCTAGCAGACCTCTGAATAAAGCTGAACTCAACTATCCAAAGAAAGAGTTAGTAACAATTGTTTGGGCTGTAAAGTATTTTTTAAATTAAAATAGCAAGAGTTTGTCAAATAATTACCTATAATATATTTTGTTTTACTAAATAAATGACTTGTGTTGTCTTATTTGTCGTGTGTGTCTCTATCCGAATAAATATTTTTCAATTTCATTTCTTTTTTAATGATGATGACGTAAGCTGGTTTATATTAAAAAAAAATTACAATGTTAGGGAACCTTCAAAGCAGTTATATCTGTTGTAGACAGAAGACTGATTCGCTCAACAAAACAGCTATTATACGTACCTATATGTTGGTAGAGTTTGCGTCACTATTGTTTCCATTGCGCAATTGTCTGTCTAGAGACTATTGTACATTGCTATGAACTCAAGTTAACACAATCTAAAGCTTAGTTTGTAAGTTTTTACGGTATACAATTGTACGTAATAAAACAATCAGCCACGTTATTGGCTGATTACGCTATAAGTGGGAACGTTATGGGCTGATAATGTTATAATTATATATAAAAGTCAGCAGTATTTGGCAGTGAGGTAAAGGGGAAAGTTCTACCGAGTTACCGCAGCCCTGGAATAGGGCAGCCGAAGGAACAGGGTGGGTTTTTAGTCAGTAGAAATCTGACACACCCTTCCGCTTGACCCAGAGCGGAAGAAGTCATTCGATGACACGACAATAATATAAAATAAAAATATAAAATATTTTTTTCATGAAACCTATGCGTATGTGGTATTTATAGACATGTCTTTAAAATGACATTGTGGTTTCTAAAACCACCTTTTAATAAAAGTAATCGTTTAAAAGATATACGCTTCCAAAGTGGTAAAATGTGTGTCCGCCCCCCCCCCCCCCCCCTCTAACTAAAAATATATATATCTGTAGATCTTAATGTAAACTTTCAAACAAAATTGGTTTCAATGAGATCGGGTCAGCAGTTTTTGAGATACAGCATATTTTCAACACTAAAAACAAAGTTATCGGGCGTAGTTGTAAATAAAAATGTAAATAAGCTAGTTTTAAGAATTTTGTAAGGATTTGTTTTTGTCAAATAAATATACATATTATATTATTATAGATACTGCGGAACCCTTCATGGGCGAGCCTGACTCGAACTTGGCCAATTTTTTGGATAAAGGCTTTCGTTTCAAAAAACATAATATACCTGATTCTGTAAGGAGCTGTTTTGTTATCTGCTCTACAAATTGAGGCCTTTCTTATCCAAAACCCTAAGTACGTGAGCAGAAACATTGGCGCAATAACGCTCCCTGAGGAGTACCTGCCGATATGAGACTATGGTTCGATACAGCACTTCCACGCTGAACTATAAAGTTGCGATTTGTTAAGAAGGCTTTTATATATTCATATAAATATTGCAGCATAGTCGTCTTTATTCTATACTAGCTGTGAATGTTATGAATATAATACCACGGTATCTTGGTATCTTCGTATAATTTTTACGGTTTAGGCAGCGTACGCCAAGATAGCTCTCAGAGGACAGGATTTATCAAGACATACTTGATACATATCATTATATTGTTGCTAAACACACAAACTCTTTATAAAATATAACCTATGTGTAATTCCTATGTATAAGCTATATTAATGTGAAGTTTCGTTTAAATCCGGTAGTAGTTTTTCCTTTTAGCGTTGAATAACGTGCGCAGCAGGTTATCGAGGAGCACTGACCTGGCGTGCGACGGTGGCGCGCTCGAACAGCATGGGCGTCTCGGTGGCGTTGGCGCGCACGCAGCGCACGAAGTGAGGGCGCGCGTGCACCAGCGTGCGCAGCAGGTTGTCGAGGCGCGTGTGGAAGTCCTGCGTTAGCGTGGACGTGGCCGCCGCCTCCAGCGCCGCCGCCACCGTGGGTGACGCGCGGAATTGCCCACCCGACGGCCCACCCGCCGCCGCCAGAGCCTGCCGATAACCACACGTGCTCCACTTTACTCACAGGGAAACTACTTCTAACCTAGCAGAGAATAAAAAAACAGGTTGTTCTCCATAACAGTGCCATGGATTTCTTTTAGACAAAGTCCTGACAAACCTTAAGTTCGGCACCGAATAAATGTGTCGCAAAGCCGAACTCGCACGTCCTACTGTCAAAGGCCGCGAGCAAGTCGTCGGGCACGGCGTCTCGGTTGGCCTCGAGGAAGTCGGCGGCGTCGTACGACACCTCGCCCGCGTAGTGGCGCACGGCGAAGCGGCGCGGGTGCGGCGGCCGGGCCTCCGCCAGCCGCGGGTGCCCTCTGCAAGCGTGCGCTCGAGTTAGATACGGTGTAAGGGCGGCTGTCTCACGCCAGTAGATAGCAGGTCTAATAACTGCGGCGCCAAACGGTGTTACCGTAGCTTAATATATAAATAAACAAATTCACAAATTGAATCAGTATATTTGAACCACCAATTGGAAGAAGGGAATAATTCCAAAAAATAAGAATGGAGATAATTAAAAAAAATCTTATAATTTTTTACTTTTAACTTATAGGCTCATGTGATATCAATGGTAATGAAGAAAATACAAATTCTGATTTATTTTCTAATAAAGCTGGCTGAAATATAAAATATTCATTTATATATGTACATATAATGTGTTGGATTTATTCCCTTCTTCCAATTTATCATATACTATATTATACAAAATTATTTGGAATAATACACGATATAATGACAAGAACTTTTTATTTTTATAAAAAACAATAGTCAAAGGAAAAAACGTAAGAACACTCGATTATTTGTATTGTGTATGTCGTTAATTTATGGGTATTTTTGTAAAATTTTCACACACATTCAGTTTCTGGTCCTTTCATGTTTGTAGAAGGTTTTTGGGGCAAAAATGTAGTTTTCATGAAACCATCGATAAATTCGGAACATGTCAAGTAACCTTTATGACTTGAACTATATTCAAAGCTTCTATATAGGTAGAAGCTAAGTTTTCCTTTTCCTCTTCTTCTCTAAACGAATGCATTTTCAAACACAACTAAAATGGCGGCTATTATATCGCTAGTATTGCGGCCCCCACCAATGGAGACGCAGTTTTGTGTATCGAAAAAAGAAACGGAAAATGAAACACTATTTCTATACTCGTACAGTTGATAGTTGGAAGAAGGGAATAAAAAAAGAATTTGTTTCCTTCTTCCAACTAACCATTTTTATGACCGCATGAATCTATACGAAGCGAGTGGTTTTTGTTCCTGTCTTCGAACTCACAATTTAGCGCTACGTCTAAACAATGTAAAAATGTAGAAAACTGAATTTGTCAAAAAGTGGCGTTTATTCCCTTCTTCCAATTGATGGTTCATTTATCATTGATACGTTAAGAAGCTAAAAGAATATAGTTCAAAAAAGAATGTGACGTAAATATCATTTCAGCATTGATTCCTTAATGTTAAGAAGAAAGCGTTTTTTGAACTTTTTATTTCAGATCAGTAGAAGATTTTTTGTATAATTGAGTGGTACCTGTGCGCGGCCTTGATCCGCACGACGTACTGCTCGGGCGAGCCGTGCGCCGCGCACTCGGCGTCCAGCGCCGCCAGCAGCCCGCCGCGCAGCGACGACACTAGGTCGATGCACGGCACGTTGTCCACGTAGTCCAGCTCCAGCGCGCACTGCACGCCCTCCTCGCGGCACGACTCCGCCGACGACTTGAACACGTGCGTGTTGTAGAAGTGCTGCATGGTCTCGGCGCACAGGTTGGCGCACAGGTGCTCCAGCCGGCTGGGCGCCGCGTCCTCGAAGCCGAACATGTCCAGGATGCCCACGAAGCCGTCCGTGGCGTGGCGCACGGCGTCGTTGAGCGCCGCCATGGAGCGTGCGCCGGCGCGGCCCCGAGCGCCGCTCCCGCCCGACGACGTGCGCCGCGACGCCGCGTCCTGGTGCACCGATTCGTTGGAGTCCGACGACAGCGTGCCCAGCGTGGAGCCCAGGCGCTTGAGCGAGTTGGCGCGCCGCACGATGGTGGCCACGGTGCGGCAGTACAGCGCCTTGGCCAGCGCGTCGCGCGCGGCGGCGGCGGCGGCGGGCGAGGCGGGCGCGCGGGCGGCGGGCGCGCGGGCGGCGGGGGCGCGGCGCGGCGCGCGGCGCAGCAGGCCGCGCAGCAGCGCCGGCGCCGCCACGCCCAGCAGCGCGGCGGCGGCCGCCAGCTCGGGCTCGCTGGCCGGCTCGGCGGCGCCGTCGCCCGCCTCCGCGAACTGCACGTTGCCCAGCAGCAGCACGGCCGCCAGCACGCGCACCACGTCCAGAAAGGGGATGCCAAGGATGACGAGGCAGGTCTTCCACGCGTGGAAGCGCGCCGCATCCTCCGGCTCCGGCCGCCTGTGGTGCGCCGACGCAAGGTACCTGACGAGGCAAAAAATAAGATCATTGCATTCACCGATGATAGATGTATAAATTTATTCAATAACTTCACAAAAGATTTTCCTAACTCTCAACATGAAGACTTTTAATTGGCTCACTGTCTACTATACTGTATAATATTATCTTCTGTATACTTGTTAAATAAATATATGTCCGCTCATGTATGCTCACATCATAAATCATCATTTCAATTCATTTTATAAATTTTAAGGAAACTTACAGGCCAATTACAAGCTTCCGCTTGCAAACAGCTTGTAAACAGTTATGACTAAACGACTATCGTAATTTGAAATTGAAGGTACACACATACTCTGATCCCGGCTCTTGCTCAAGCGTTATGTTACCCGCGCCAACCAAATGAAGTACCTGGGTGTAGTAATTGATGACAGACTGAAATGTCACAATCATTACCTACATAGCACTGCCTCAAAAGTCAGAAGACTTATTTAAATTTTCGAGAAATTGCGCAGCTTTATCTATCACTCTGTCAGACCATTATCACTCACTGCATACTAGTGTGGGGAGCAGCTGCCAAAACCAAGTTTATCGAAGTGGAGTGAGTATAGAGAGCTGTGCTTAATTAAGGTGATGTATGATAAGTAAACCATAATGTAATTCCCTAGAGAGAGAGAGAACTTTTTGTTCTCCGAGCCACTCTCATAAAGCACAAATAAATTCGCCCACCCGACAATACTAAGCGTAAAGAAAAAATCAATGTCCCAACTGAAAGTCATAAAACCGCGTTTGCCAGACATTAATTAAGTAGTTCTACGTAGTGAATTCAATGATTTATATAAATGGAAAAATTCCCCAGCTGGCTACAGAAGTAGAACTACCATCAAACAGTAGACACAACATACACAATCACACAACTCCTATATACATACCCTCAATCCTGAGGCTTGAGAGGGCACAAAGAGCAGTCTTGAGGACTGCTCTTTGTGCCCTCAGTTGTTGCCGCCCAGTGATGATGAATAAACCGACTACAGACTGTAAGTTTTTAACTGTGAGACAGCTTTTTGGGCTTCAATCAATTCTTAGGACACATGGCAGTGTGGCTCCCCCTGACTCTAAAAAACGCAAACAAAACATCTCAACGGCGAAACACCGTAGTCCACGTTTGCAAAACATCAATTTTACGTAATAAGTAGGTCTTTATACAACAAAGCACACAAGTTATTAAATATTCTTGATCTAATTAGATCTAAACTAAAATGCACAGTAAAAGAATGGCTGCTCAATCTCGACTATTATGAAACGGAATCACTATTAACCTACATCACGTAACAAACAACTACACAGAACATCAAATCACACAATAACTTAACATCTCATTTACTTAACTTCACCACATTTATAATACAACAAACACACATACACACACACACCACTGCTACTATCACACACTCGCACTACTGACACATTCCACTTGCACTTCAGCCCGATTTACACTTCAACAAGTACAGTAGCGAGTTAACTTGCGTCATCGGCGAGTTAAGTTGTTATTGTAGTTTGAACGGCAAAAGCGAGTTAAGTAGTAAGTTGTTGATTAAGTTGAGTTAAATAGATCGCGATCCTATTTTTCGGCGAGTCCAGTGCGAAGTAGCCCCCTCTCTCGCGTCTCCCGCACCCCTCCAACTTAACTGGCTGGCATGTAGACGGGCGAGTTTAGTACAGTCCATAAATTTGTAGGTTACAGGTAGGTTGAGGGGGGAGTTGAGGGGGGAGTTGCGGGTCGAGTTGCGGGTCGAGTTGCGGGTCGAGTTGCGGGTCGAGTTTCGGGTCCAGTTGCGGGTCGAGTTGCGGGTCCAGTTGCGGGTCGAGTTGCGGGTCCAGTTGCGGGTCAAGATGCGGGTCCAGTTGCGGATCGAGTTGCGGGTCGAGTTGCGTGTCCAGTTGCGGGTCCAGTTGCGGATCGAGTTGCGGGACGAGTTGCGGGATGAGTTGAGGCATGAGTTGAGGGGCGTCTCGTGGGGAGTTGAGGTAAAGAGAGAGAGAGAGGGCAACGGTATACCTTTGAAATTTCGTAAATTTTTGAAGGTTTCACTTCTACCACGTGTGAATTGCACACATGTTTTTTTACAATTCCTTCACTAATTAATCGAAAGGAACTTCGTTCCATCCGGGTGTCCCTTGACACCTCTCAAGTTTTTTATTTTCTTTTTTTCTTCTCGGGCAACTTATGAAGTTATGACTACTCGCCTACGTTTGGACGCTACTTACAACTTACTACTTATTACTTAACTGTCTGAGTTCTTAACTGGCTACTGTACTTGTTGAAGTGTAAATCGGGCTTTCCGGTATGTGAATTTTATATTAATGGAACCCTATAGTCGGATACTGCCCCCTAAGATACAGACTTTGCCTAGTTTAAGGGGCAGGGTTGAAACTAGTGTGCATATCTGTAATTAATTTGTTCACATATAAATCTGTGCAATTTACATCTGGGCTAAGAATTTATTTTTTTGTAACTGAGCCAAAAACAAGACATCTTACATACACACCCTCGCATACAAACACACTCAAATTACACTTCCGTTTCTAATAATTATTCCACTCTTCGGTATCAATTATTTTTTTTAATTACCCGACTGCAAAGGAAGGGTTATGTTTTTCGCGCGTATCTTGTATGTATGTATGTATGTAATATTCTTTATTACCTCATATCTCCAGAACCGCTGAACGGATTCACAAATTTGAGGGATCGTTAGATTCGTCTTAGCAGCCCAAGTGTTCTTAGATAGGTGACATTTGAAAAAATCAAACATGGGGGCTGTGCGAAGCCATTATACATAGTGAAAAAAAAATGTTTTGTTTCGAATACCACAATATGGGTATCAAATTAAAGGGCTTATCGCAAGGATTTCAAAAAGGTATATCATATTTATCATTAGTGTAATACTAGCAAAAATAATACAAAGAGAAAGTTTAAAAATATGGACTTAAGCTCTTTCACTTTCTTAATCCGGTGGAGTGCCAATGTGACATGACCGGGAAAATTAAAAAAATGTTAATTAATATTTTAACTGAAAAGTTGAAAAAAAATTATTTAAAAAATCTAAAAAACCCGACTGTTCAACTGAAATGCAAGAAACAAGCACATGTTTATTTTAAAAAGTGACAAGCAGGCGGACCCGTCAAGTTAAAAAAAAATACGATCAATTGGGTCCCGCCTGCTTGTCACTTTTTAAAATAAACATGTGCTTGTTTCTTGCATTTCAGTTGAGCAGTCGGGTTTTTTTAGATTTTTTAAATAATTTTTTGTTTTGTGCACTTAAATTGTATTTATTTAGTTCGGACAACATAACTCCATCCATCATAAATCCACTATACACACCTATATTCTGTTAAGGATGATCTGTTGTTTACTAAATAATACGTTTATTTTCCACCACAATTGTATGAAAAGATTTAACAATATATTTATTACAATTACTTAGGTACTAATTAAAATGTTACAATCGCTTATTACAATATACAAAGGGTGGACTGGAGCCTAAACTAGGGAAACCCTGTATTTCAGGACTCCAACCCAACAAACATTATAAAGGTCGCCACAACGTGCCGATTTTAACTTTAAGTCCCATAAGCTGGTCGTCGTTACGTCGTCGCTATCACGTTGACACGACCGAGAAAAAGCCCATTTTATACGCATCAGTGTCGTATTAGAGTCATGAAGCAGTCGTATAAATCACTATATGGTCGTGTAGTGGTCGTATAGACGTCGTGAGATCGGTGGATCTGGTGGTGGAATGGTGATTAGTCGAGGTATGATTAGATAATGATGTTATTTTTTTTTATTTTGGAGGTTGGAGGCTTTTTTAAGATAAGATTTTTTTTTATTTTTTTATTTTATTACGAATGAGCCCGCTCTTGACATCGGTCACACCTGATGGTAAGTGTAAGATGAGGTATTACCACTGATTTACGGCATTTTATCGAATAACCAGTGTTCATCGCAACTTTTATATGAGATTTTGATGTAAAGTGATGATATTAATGTGTAGTGAACTTCAAACTTTAAAACTGGAAAATTTGTACTTTGTTAGATTTTTTTTCATTGACAGGCAAGAACAGCCAACTATACCAACTGGACGTACTTGAGTCTATCGAGAAACGGGCCAAGAGACTCATTGGCAACGATTCACTGGTCGAATCAAAGCTCCAGAGCCTTGAACATCGACGACGAGTTGCAAGTCTATCGGTTTTTTATCGGTTACATTTCGGGGAATGTGCGATGGAATTACACAATCTGATTCCGCCAAGCCCGTTCCATCATTGGACTTCAAGACAGACGGCGATGCGCCATCTTTACATGGTGGACATCCCACCCATACGCACGAAACGTTTTGGGAATACTTTTATTGTGCGTACTGCTAAGGAGTGGAATTCCCTGCCGGAGTCTGTGTTTCCTGATCGCTATAGCTATATCTATCGCTAGTGAATAGGTTACTTCTAGGCAAGCGTGCTCCATCTTCGACCACATCATCACATACCATCAGATGAGATGGTGGTCAAACGCGAGCCTATTATCAATAAAAAACAGCCATTTTATATATTCATTATTGCATCCTCGAAACTCATTTTCAAGTACATTAATCTGTTGGGAAATTAATGTTATCGAGTAAAATGCGCTAGTTTTTTCAATATAATGAACACGCCTTACAAATCCTTTAAATTAAGCAATATTTTGCACCTATATTTTAACGAACGTATCAACAGTTACCTTTATACGACTTAGTGTTATATAATATTTAAGATACAACCGTAATACAACATCTAACGGACTTGTCATTCCATGCACGTATTTTTTATCTGTGATGGATGACTGATCATCACATCAGTCTAATTTCGTTAATATAAGTGAATCTCGTGTATAAAAACCATTTTAAAAACATAATAATAAATAAATTCATTTATTCAGGTAAATTACACCCATTGCCATTAATTAATCAAATTACAAATACAATTAAAATCAAAACAAAAGTAACATAAAATAAAATGAAATAAAGCCATAATAAACACAAAATTAAAATAAAATACAAATTAAAATACATAATCAAAACAAGAAATACAATACTAACATAAAAATCCCTACAGATATTATAAATTATAACTTTCTACCCGACATTGGTACGGCGACATGTCTGCTCGAACAATGCCGGAGGTAAGGGCAGTCCAACCTTTCCCCGATCATCGTTAGAACGGTGTTGGAGCTGGCCCGCACTCTGCGTACCGTGGACGCGGCACGCTTACGCATAGTCGCGTGAAAACAATCAGTGCACGCTTCTGCGAACATACCCGAGGCGCTACAGTATCGGGGCAGCCCCATCACCGCCCTGAAAGCGTTATTATACTGGACACGGATGGCGTTATAAGCTCTAGCAGAATAATGCGCCCACAGGCTGCATGAGTAGAGCGACGTACAGTATGCTCTAAAAAGTGTAATCTTTACCTCTCTAGAGCACCTCGCAAACCTGCGCGCGACCATATTCGCTCTAACAGACAACGCCCTCCGCTCCCGTTCTATGTCAGCATGATCCTTGAGATCGACAGTTAAAAGATGCCCAAGGTATTTAAATTGTTCAACTCTTTTTAAATTATCACCATTGAGTCTAACTGGTGGTAAGTCGCTGGGACACTTTGCTCTGACGGTCTCAAAGACCATGTACTGACTCTTCTGCACGTTATACAATAAACCGTGGCCACAAGCATATTCCTCACACGTCTTCAGCATATTAAACTAGTTATGTATTTAAAATGGTAGGTATAATGGACAGTAATAAGTTTTTAACCAAATCAGATTTTATCATATTTATACGTATGCGTTTGAGATGGCTATGTATAATATATCTACACGCTTTAGACGCGCAGATCATTGTTTCGGTCTATCAAGCGACAAAACCAAACCTACACATTTTATAGTGACTGAGGAATTATATTTAAAATTATGAATAATACACTTATGATTGTATTTTTTTAAATAAATAAAACCAACTACTCTATTATTTTTTATTTATTTACACCTTTTACTGCTCTTTGAGCAATATCATATTGTTTAGTCCCATTCTGCACCGAACTCAATTCTCTTGAATCCAAAATTAATTTTTGTGCGGAACCAACTCCAGTTTGATTACAGTTGACTTGTCATGTAGAAATATTCTTTTTTACTATTCCAGTCATTTAATAGCTTACTACGACCAACCAGGGTCCGGTGTCTGTTTAAAGACTTTCGTGTCCAGGTGGTAGATTCTCAGCTGGAGGAACGAATAGGCTTGTGCATTCCTCATGTACTTTCTTGCCACAGCTTTAGGCAATCTTTAGGCTACTCGCCACTTCGCCAGTAAATGGGGTGACTCACACTACAGGAAGCTTTTCCAACTTTTCAGCATAGGATGTCGTGTGTCTGAAGCCATTTTGGTTCTTTCACGTGACCTTGCCACCGCTCTGCGAACTTCCTGGCGCTTTGCCAGCCAGTGGATATTGATAACTGTACCGGAGTGATGATCCGACACGTTTCATTAAGAGCTGTATAGTACACTAACTTTGTATGGGCTGAACAACTCCACACGGAGCATGCAAATTATATTTAACACGTTCGTTGCATTACGAGATCTATCAGATCTCTTGCAGGACTTTTGTATTGTGCGTTGAACATAATCGTGTTGTTTCACTCCTTGCGGGAGTATCTAACGTGTAAAGTTCTTTAAGTATGAGCAGGACAAATATACATATTTTCTTCCTACTTAAAGCTGAATTCAAGGACATTAAAAAAGAAATTAGAGATGGATTAGGTCCCTAACGCACAATACTGTAATTATTATAATTCCTTGCGTTAGAAGATATGTCGGTACTCGTGAAATCGTACGCCTCGTAGACGCAAGAGAGGGAGGGTGGGCGGCGCGGGCGCTGCGCGACTCGTTTTAGTGTTGTCCTAGTATCGACGTGGGAAGTCGCGGGCACCTTTTGGAAATAATAGTCGCGTATATACCACGTGTTGATTATTTTTGATAAACAATGAGAGCTTTTAAAAGAAAAAAGTTTAAAAAATCTATTTATTTTGGTGAGGTTTCTAACAAAAAATCAACGCCGGATTATACTGCTGCATCGTACAGTAAAATAAAAATTTTGGAAAAAGTTCAAATTTGCTCCCCATTGGCTAATAATGATAGTGATTGTGATTATTAAATATTTGACGTACCTAAAAAGAAAACGATGAACCTTTCTACGTTGGAGCACACGCAGTTAAGGAATGAAAATATATATATCAGCCCATGTACTGGAAAACGATATAGTGTGCTTCAGAATACGATATAAAGTCCAAAAAATAGTAACAATAATACCACATTATTGATGACGAATACTACACCGACTATACCTACAGCTGATCCTATGACACCTACTCGTAGATTTTGTGGTACTGTTTCTCGTAACCATAGTGGTTGATCTACTCCTAACTCGTGCACTCAAATGCTAACAGAAACATCCAACACAAATGCTAAAGCTTCTCCTGCTTCATTGAATGTTTTATGTACATCAAGCAGGTGCTCGTCTTTGAATAATAATGAAAAACACTTTGCGTAATTAATTAAACTTTTTGAATCGATAACCGAGATAATATTTTATTCTCATCACTACTTACTAGACATATTGAACTATTGTCGGTTGCGGTACGAGATACAATCGATATCAATTTTTTTTTGGTATTTGTAGTTTATTCAAATGTCATAACTGCGTGCGAACCTAGCAAAATATAAAGCAATAGGCTATCATTCACCCACAAAAACTTCAAAATATATGTCATTGTTTTTTTGGAAGATATAAATTATTTTCAAAACTGTATCTTTAGGAGACTGATTAGGTCTCAAACGCACCAAAGGGTAGGTTTGTTTCGAGATCTTTTAGGTCTCCAAAGCACCAGCTGAAAGTTCTTTGAAAATGATGGCGCAGGGAACGTGTTAATATATCGTAGTTTTAAGCAATGTAATAACTAATAAGTTATGTATGTATCATTAAAGATTATTATTATAGGTGATCAATATAGGTGAAAGCAGTTTTGAAGTCGTTCCAGTAGTTTTTTTAGTTCTTCCATTACGATTCGCGTATTGCATTTTTACATTCATGACAACTTCGAAATGAAATGTCTCATTTTATTGCTACATAAACCCTTGATGATAAAACTATTTATTTGAATATGAATTAATACTTTTATACGAATGTGATACGAAATTTTGTTGCTACCAGTGATGTAATTAAATTTTGACTACAAAAGCTGCAATTGCGACTTAACTATGATAGTTAGGGGAGGTCAGCTCAAAGCGGCCATCTTAACTTTGAGTTAAAAAAAACCTAATAAACTATAGACTTTTGAAGAGAATTTTATACTAATAGTCAGACAATTTATAAAATTTTCATAATGTGAAATTACAATTCGCGCAAATTAAAAAATAACCATGTAATTTGCAAATTACGAAAACTTGTCAAAAAAACCGCTTTGCCCGAGTGGCCGCCCAAAGCGGCCATGGGGGTAGGGGCAAAGCGGTTACCCCAAAAGTACACAAGAAATGTATTTGTTTTTAGTTGGAAAATATCGTGCTTGACAAAATAAAAATAACAAAAAATATTTAAAAATGTTATTTATTATTATTTAACATTTTTATAAAATAATCAGCATTTTATACTTAATTTTAATCACAATCAGTTTTCAGAGTAATCTAACTATAATGCTATATAATTTAGTTTAAAATCTTCTATTAATCTATTAAGAACTTATAATCAAGTTTAGTTTTTGACACTTTTTAACATTATTATTAATCAATAGTAAGTATTAATGATTGCAACAGTCTTAACATCTATGAAAATTAATACTCTAAAATTTTAACTTGATTTTTGCTCTTGATTACCAGATCGTGTCGGGTGTCTTATACCAGGCGGATTCTCCATAGTCGTTGCAGGTAAAAAATCAGCATCATCAAAAATAAATCTATTTGGAGGCCATAGGCCTGTTTTTTCGAATCCACTAACTGCATTCTAGGTCGTTGCCGCTCGCAAATAGGCAGTTCCAAACAAACCGGCTACATCTTTTTGATTGATCTGACCCACGTGAGTTTTCTGAAATGTCGCCACATTACGCTTAAAATATACGCAGAAATCTAGTGGTTGCATGCGGTGTGTAGTGTGTGGTGCCAGTGATACAAATATGACATTATTCTTAGAGGTGAGTTCTAGAGCTGGCAAGTACTTATGTGACTCGTGATTATCCATGACATCTAAACAAAATAATCAAGCATTATCTATCGAATCATAATCATTTTACAAAGGGCAAAGCGGTCAGTTGGCCGCTTTGCCCGAGCCGCTTTGCCTTTTTCGGTCATTTTGTTTTGACAATGAACTGCTCTCACATTATTTATTAAATTTCAGAGTGAATAGAACAAAAACAAAGCCAAATAGATAAGTAACAATACACGTTCAATAAAAGCATTGAAATATAAAGAGGTTTGACCAAATCAGATTGAACTTACCTTGCGTTTTTTTAACAAAACATGCAAATAAATATATTTCGTCAATGCAGCCATGCGCTGGGTCCCACTGCTACCGAATGACTGAACGGCACGGGGCGGGGGATTGGTTATGTGGATAGAATGGCCACGCCGCGCTATTATTTCAAATTAACCAAAAATTAATAGTGGCCGCTTTGCCTCCTATGGCCGCTTTGAGCTGACCTCCCCTACACAAGCAACAGATACATTTTCTAAGGATTATTTTTGTATGTAATAATGAGTAGGTTCTTTAATCACGTATTTTTTATATAGTTAGCATCGATAATTTTCAAATGTGAAACAAAATTTAGGCAACATTTTATCATTTTGAGTTACATCATACTGCAATTTTCGTAAGGTTCTCTATTATTTTAGAAAATAAGTTATAGCCTATATAACGTACTGATTATTTATTGATTAAAAACGTTTAAAAATAGACCAGTAGTTTCGGTGCCTATTTAGTATAAACAGACAAACCAAAAACAGGAAATAAAAACTTTTTTAAATTGTAGAGCATGTGTACCTACATTAGTTAGTGAGATGGCGTACCTACCTGAGGTCTTGCGGCGAGTAGCCCTCCAGGTGCAGCTGCGCGCGCTCGTCGGGCGTGAGCCCCGCCAGCATCTGGTAGAAGATATGGTAGTTGCGCTCGCCGGCCGGCGGACGCACCACGCGCGTCTGGTCCAGGAAGTAGCAGTGGATCTTGGTGCGGTACAGCGCGCCGTCCGTCACCTGCACCTCGATGAAGTGGCCCTGCGGAGGGACACGGAGTGCGGGGTGAGTGAGTGCGGAGAGCGAGGGCTGGCGCGCGCGGGTGGTGGCGGGGCTTACGATGCGGCTGGAGTGCGAGTTGGCGGGCGTGGCGGCCGTGCCGAGCGCGCGCAGCACGGTGAAGGCGGCCGCCAGGTGCTTGAAGGCGTCGGTCTCGGGCCCGCCGCCCGCCACGTCGAACAGCCGTCGCAGCAGCACCATGGACGCGTACGTCTTGCCCGACCCCGACACGCCTGCAACACACGACTCCAGTTACGACTACTTAATAAATAGGTGCTCTGGCCACACGCCAATTAACATCATCGTCCGTAGGTACGTTTCTCCGTTTCTCCATTCTGAATTCAAAAAAATAAAAGAACTAGATGCTTAACATTCCATGGGCTACAGTGATCCCAGTTCAAAAATAACTGTTGTGAAAAGTTTTTTCATCGAAAAAAGTGTAGCATATGCCATTTTCACGGCAAAATCCAGTTAGACCAGAAGTAAGAAAAATTGTGATTAGCATTGTCGGTTTATCAACTTCTATCGTACTCTAGTAGTTATTAAGTACCTACATAAAAACAGCAGGTAGCGTACCTAGGCAAAATTTATTTAATTAATGTAGATTAATTCCATCAAAAGAAGAACATAATACGCAGAATATTATTTACATAATATCTACATTTTATTGCTACGCAGGCACACTATGCCTATCTGTTAACGCATCTGTTTTATTAATCTTCCAAAGAATCATTATTTTTATCAAAGAATCAAAAATCCTTTATCGATATTTCGGCGTTTGCTTATAAATAGGAGTATTTATTTTAATTTTTAACCGACTTCAAAAAAGAGGAGGAGGTTCTCAATTGGTCTTGAACTTTTTTTTTATGTATGTTACCTCATTCATTACTCGCAGATGGCTGGACCGATTTCGAAAATTCTGTTTTTTGTTTGAAAGGGTATACTTTCTAGTTGGTCCCATTGTCGTCATGTTTGGATCTGATGATGGGATCATGGAGAAATCGAGGGAACTCTTCAAATATTATAGGTACACCTATAGCGTTTTGGGTATTTCTTATAGTACCTTGTGCAGATGCTCTCGAAAAGCACCATTTGAGGAAGTGGAAATGATGATGAAAACCCCAAATGGCCACCGAAACTACTCAATAATAAGTATTTCGTGGATTGCGATTAGATTTCTTGAATATAGATGTTAAGAAACTTTATGCTCGTCACAATGCATATGGTGAAGTACCTAGAGCTTATGGTGATGTACCAGGAGAACTCCTCAAAAATTAACGGCTCTGCACCGGGAAAAGCAATATTTTGTAAAAGGTGATAAGTAGTTGACATTTTGACTTTTGTAACTAGATAAATTACAAATCGACCCACTAAAAAGCGTTAAAATTTTTTTTTTCAAAATATAGAACCGACTTCTATATAAAAACACTACAAAGGCAAAAATAACTTTAATTTCGGAAGGCGGTGTCAAAAAAAAAAAGAAAATACAAAACAAATGACACCGCCTTCCGAAATTAAAGTTATTTTTGCCTTTGTAGTGTTTTTATATAGAAGTCGGTTCTATTTTTTGCAAATTTTTTTTTAGTAATTTTATATTGAGCTTCGCTTCGAGTTTAATGTAATAATTGTTTTTTTACTCTAATCCTTGTTCTTCTCAGACTGATAAGTTTACGTTTACGTTTGGCATGAGCGGCGAATATTCAAATACAGTCAAGTTAATGTCATTAATTTGTTTTTCATATGTTTTAACCATGTTTTAGCACATGTAAGCTAATTAAATGTAAACTTTCACGGTAGGTAGCTCAGTTGGTTAGAGCATCACTTGATAGGGGTCTTGGGTTCTGACCTCATCTGTGTCAGTTGATATTTAGAATTTCTTATTAAATGTATTAATTTGGTTGGCATTTACTATGCCTATGTCAATTCAAGCTCAAAATGTACCTACTCTGTTACATTATTTATTTTATTTATTTATTTATAGTTAATTAAAACGGTACAACACCAATTACATTAATTAACATAGAAATAGAAATACATTTAAGATAAGAATAGTAATAATTGTGATTGAAAATTGAAGTTATATAAGATAAAATAATATTAAAATTAACATGGAACAGTAGACACTCTTGCATACTTCCTTTCACAGAAGACCAGACATGCACGCATAATTTTACTCCATTCGTCAGCAAACACATCACATTCAGGGTTGGTAGTCAGGAGGGCATTGAGCATCCTTAGAGTGCGACATACTGGGGATTCAGCTCTGGCGACAGTTTTGGAAGTCGGTGGAGCAAACAAATTGTGTAAGCGGTTCTGACGATGTCGGATGTACTTGTCAGGCACGAATAGTCGGCAGAAAAGGCCATGGAGCTCGGGACAATTGATACGTCCGCTCAGGATCTTGCAGGCTACTGTGAGCTGATCAAAGCCTCTCCTCACCTCCAAAGAATTAAAGCCTAGCATTCCTAAAAGGTAGTTGGTAGGGTACATGTAAGGGAAGAAGTGGTATAACCTTTTGAATAGGAACCTCAGGAAGGTTTTCTGAACCTTTTCTATCATTAATGTTTAATAAATAGCAATAGGATAATCATTAATTGCTAGACTCTTGCGGAAGACCAAGACCAGGTGTATTGACGCAAGACCAAGACTGACTAAGTCTCGTCTTGGTCTTGAATTTGGGCAACACTACATGTCACAAACAAACTTAGGCAGTTATAATATTAGTAGGTATGAATAAATTACGTAGCTAGCTGCCAAAAGGTTGGGAATTCTAGCAAAGTGAGACAGTACTTCGAACCGGAACAGCTACTCAACCTCGGCTACCAAGTTCGGCTGTGTATAGAGTAATAATAAGTAATAAACTCAGTAAAAGACCTAGGTATTTATATTGATAGGGATTTGTCTTGGGGTCCCCAGTTGCAAGAAGTAAGCCGCAAACTGTTTGCCTCTGCGGGGTCTTTACACAGATTGCGCAATTTCCTGCCGACTGCCACTAAAATTGCGCTTGCTCAATCCCTTCTTCTCCCTGTTTTTTACTATGCTGATGCAAGTTATCCAGATCTTACTGAAGTGCAGCTAGATAAGCTTGAACGACTCCAAAATTTTTGTATCAGATTCACATTTGGTTTGCGCAAATTGATCATGGTTCTGAGTTTCGCATTAAACTCAAGTGGCTGCCGATCCGCCTTCGCCGGAATGCACATATTTTATCACTAGCTTTTGCCCGCGACTTCGTCCGCGTGGAATAGTTACTTTGGGCTAACGTTAAATTTAACCTCGATTTTGAAGCATTCTTCATTGGCGCTCCGCTCCTATTGGCCTTAGGGTAATGATATATAGCCTATGGCCTTTCTCTATAAATAGACTATGTAATTAAAAAATATTTTTTCAATTCGAACCAGTAGTTCCTGAGATTATCGCGTTCAAACAAACAAACAAACTCTTCAGCCTTATAATATTAGTATAGATAGCTGTTGCCCGCGACTTCATCCACGTTTCCGTCGTTTTTCGTTAAAAAAAAGTTGCCTATGTCCTTACTCACGGTTCAGTGATTTTGATGTAACAGACAGATTAACTTTCGTAATTTAGTAGGGAAATATAATATGTCAATCTATAATACTGTTGAAAAATATCGCAATGCGGAACCGCACAATATTATAGTTAATAGCTGTGCCCGCGACTCCGTCAGCGTGTAACTCCTTGTGTGTTATTAAGTTAATGTATTGGTAATATTGTTTAGATCACGTTCACATGAGGCTTAAGTACCTACAGAACGAAATTTTATACATTCGGCCGCGAGACGCGTCGAGCGCGGCGACCGATTCTCAAAAATAATCCTTATAGCATGATTCAGTATTCACGCGCGATGGCTTATTATTAGCGTATTACATGTATAACTTTGGTGTTTCTATACCGATTTATATGATAATAATGTTAATAATGTTAACTATTTAAATTAGGGGTGACTGAGAGTGTTATAAACGTAAGAGTAGTCAAATATTATAATCAGAAAGCTTCGAACTGCTAAGCTATCGGGAGTTACACGTGTTATTGAGAGTCAACCATAAAAGATAAACATATGCTGTCGTGGGATATTTTTTTATATAATTTTAAGGAGAACATTTCCGTCATGAAATGATTTCTGTGTAGCTTTAACCATTAAGGTTGCACACGCGACGGAAGCTTAAAAAATGGAGTAACTTCTCCCGTTTTTCCAACATTTCCCTTCACTGCTCTGCTCCTATTGATTGTAGCGTGATGAAAAGTATACTATAACCAGCTCAGGAGTAAAAAAAAATAATTGTACCAAGTTTCGTTAAAATCCGTCGAGTAGTTTTTGTTTCTATAACGGTTATACAGACAGACAGACAAAAATTTTACTGATTGCATTTTTGGCATCAGTATCGATCCCTAATCACCCACTGATAGTTATTTTGGAAATATATTTAATGTACAGAATTGACCACTCTACAGATTTATTATAAATATAGATATAGATTACTTTACAGTATTCTCTTCAATCCTACAACTCCGTTTTATCTCAAAGAACGCTTTAAGTTCCTTCATGACATACATGTAAGAGATTTGAGATCATCGGAGAATTTGAGACTTTCAATGCCTGCACATTTTACTAAATTCTATGGCTCATCGTTTACGGTGCAAACTGTTCGTTTGTGGAATGCATTGCCGGTGTCAGTAAGACAAGCTCAGTCACTGGCTACTTTTAAAAGCACGGTCCTTCCAAAGGTTGTCTGGAAGATATCGTTTTCAGCGATAAGACCGCCATTGTTACCATAGAATAAGCAATATTGTTAAATAGGTGTGTTTAAATTTCGGTGTACAATAAAGTATATTCTATCTATCTATCTAATACTCCTCTGGGACGAATCTGCCAAAATACCGTCTTGATGCACTTGAGTCTATCGAGAAATGGGCTAAAAAGCTCATTGGCAACGACGGATGGAGTGTGCGATGGAATTTAACAATCTAATTCCACCAAGCCTGTCCATGTTGACTACAGATGAACGGCGATGCGTAATCGTTACATGGTGGACATTAGGGCATGAATCTCAGAATCTCGGAATATCGCAATATCGGAATCTCGGAACGAAAGTTCCGATATTACAATTCCGATACTGGGTGACCCAATATCGAAATCGGACAAATTTTTATATCCGACAAAATTATGCTTGACGCTTTGTTGTTCTTGAGAATATATTATCAAGAAAAACGAGATTCGAGGTCGACGAAGAGACCACTAAAGTTGGTCGCATGCCAGAGGGTCATGGCTATCCGGATGATCGGGGGATACCGCACGATCGCCGGCGAATGGGCCAACCTCCTTGCCGGATTGCTGCCCTGGGATCTGGAGGCGACTGCCCTCCAGCGCGTCTATGAAAGGCGCGTGGAAGCGCAGTGCCGGGGCGTATCCCCGCTACCTCGAGAAATCGAGGCGCGGCGGGAAGAGCTCTGGCGCGATCTCAGGGCAGTATGGAGGGAACGATTGTCGCAACCGACGGCCGGGCACGCCGCAATTGCGGCGGTAAGACCCCTCTTTGAGGAGTGGCTAGATCGGCGTCACGGCGTCCTGACCTACCGCATGACGCAGGTCCTCACCGGACACGGAAGTTTCGGTAGGAGGTGTCTGATGAGGAAGGAAGAAACGCCTGGGTGTCACCACTGCGAGGATTGCCCTGAAAACACAGTAGAGCATACGGTGCAAGACTGCCCCGCTTGGGCAGAGCACCGACGTGTCCTCACGGCGGCGATAGGCGGAGACCTCTCGCGCCCGGCATTGGTCGAGGCCATGCTGCGGGGCGAGACGGAGTGGGAAGCGGTCGCCTCCTTCTGCGAAGCAGTCATGCTAACGAAGGAGGAGGCGGGCCGCGTGAGGGAGAGGATAGCGTCCTCCCACCAGCCCAGCCGCAGTAGTAGACGCCCACGGCGTCGGACGTCGGCCGACGATCTCTGGCCACCGTAGGCGCGGGCATGCGGACAGCGAGTAAAGGGCAACTCGCTGTCCGACCATGGACCATGCTCGGGTCGACGGCGCGTTGTGTTCCACGCGCGCCTCAAAGAGCGTCAGCAAGATGACGAGGCCCCCCCTGTAGAGGGCCGAAGCCTGCGGGGGTCGTGGGACTTTTCTCATTACCGTGACCCCAGTACGTAAAGGGCTATTGAAGGAATACCGTGGATTTTAGTCAGTACAATTCTGACAGTCCCTCCGGCCCTGCCCGGGGTGGGAGGACTCATCTGATGATTTTACCACTCTAAAAAAAAAAGAAAAAGTCCTTTATTTCTGTTGATTTCGCTTGCACATTTTAAATTATTTATAAGTAATTTAAACTACCGAACTCAGAATCAACAAAACTTTGTTAAAAAATTGTAATAAATATAGGATAATAATGAGATATATGATTTAAACAAATATTTCCAATAATTATTATTCCTACTTGTTTTTCCTAAATTCTAAGAAGCTTTGTTGATTCTGAGTTTGATAGTTATTTAGTAATAAGTACAGGATAATTATGAGAAATATGTTAAACAAATATTCCGCAAAATTTCCAGTATAAGCCTACCGGCTTTTCTGTCTCCGGTCCGCAGCACTGAGTCGTTAACCAAGAAAATTTGAACACAATTGCAGGTTAAATAACGAAATTCCGATATTAATATCGGAATTCCGATATTGAGATCTAATATCGGAAATCAGTATCGGAATTGAAAACTTTCCGATATTACATGCCCTAGTGGATATCCCACCCTTACGCAGAAAACGTTTTGGGACTACTTTCATTGGACGTACAGCTAAGGAGTGAAATACCCTGTCAGAGTCTGTATTTCCTGATAGCTATAACATAGGGGTAAGTCAACAGTGTGCTACTTCTAGGTTAGTGTGCTTCATTTTCGACCTCATCATCCCTTGCCATCAGGTGAAATTGTGGACGGACGCGAGTTTAACAAAAATAAAAATAAAACATTAGTGTAGAGCGGTATGTGACCTGAGAGTATGATGGCCTGCGGGTAGCCGGTGTCGGCCTGGTGGCGCACGGCGTC
Source organism: Tholera decimalis (assembly GCA_943138885.2). Lineage (NCBI taxonomy): Eukaryota > Metazoa > Arthropoda > Insecta > Lepidoptera > Noctuidae > Tholera > Tholera decimalis. The sequence continues at coordinate 767,292 of OW964566.2, read as the reverse complement.
GTGCACGAGGCGCGCCAGCTCGGGCCGCTGCGCGCGCGCCGCCGTCAGCGTCAGCGCGTTGCACGCGTCCGTGTACGGGTTCACGGCCACCAGGATCGGCCCGATCATCGTCTGCAACGTGCGAGCGCACACTGTACGACTGCTACACTCGACTACATAATATCATGATGGCATGTGGCAATGTGGCAACTAGGAACACTTACGTAGAATTTGTTTTGGTAGAAGCGAGCCTGCAGCGCTCGCACCACGGCGTCTTCAGTGAGCGGGCCGCGCAGGTGGATGAGGTCCTCCACGTCAGAGCCGGCGCCCCCCGCGCCGCCGGCGCCCCCCGCGCCGACCGCCCCCGCCGCCCCCGCGCCCTGCTTCGTCTGCGACCAGCGGCTCTCTGTACACACATTTGCTTTCAAATCACCATAGTGCATACCCAAGGCTTCGTTGTCGTATCGCAACTGTTATTTTGGAAGTAACGAGAAGTGCGGGCGTATAAGACAGATAGAGTAGAATGTTAACCTGGTGGTGGTGGCAGAGCATGATGCGGAGCAGGCGGCGGTGCGGAGGTGGCGGAGGGGGCGGTGGGCGCCGGCGGCTGCGCGGAGGGGGGCGGCGGCAGCAGGTGCGGCGCGCGGGGCGGCACGGCGGGCTGCCCCGCTCCCCCCGCGCTCCCCGCGCCCCCCGCGCCCACCAGCAGGTGGTTGCGCAGCGACACCAGGTCCGAGCTCAGGCACAGCAGGCGCCGCTGCAGGTGCACCGCCTCGTTGGAAGACGACGCGTCTGCAACACCACGACACCACGCTGTTACTTACTGACCTGTACTTACAGCAGGTTAACTTTACTTCACTTAAGCTCACCGTTGTACATGTTTGTTAAAGAATTCTGAGATCGACATGTCTTGCTTAAAACAAAGCATGCAAAAAAAACTTAAGATAATGATTGACGCACTAACAAATATGTGTTTCAATCAGTTCACGCTCGGTCCGCGTCATAGCGACACATATCCATCAATTAGCAATAATTAACTTAATACAGTTTTAAATTCAACAAAAACTCTTTCATCTAAAATAATTTACTATCACGTCTATCAATAAAAAGTGTAGTAGGTCCGCTCGAAGGACCAAAAATATCTAGGGGCTGTAACCTATTACACCGAGACACCAAGATGTAAGACAAAAGTGTAATCACCTTGTGTCATTTCATCATTCTCACATCTTTTCAGCATACTCATCATTCATCACATTAAGCACTCACATCATATTCTCTACGCTGATGATAAAAAGATTTATACATCTATCAACTCCATATCTGACTGTGTTTTGCTTCAAGAAGATCTCAACTCTTTATTTAACTACTATACTAAAAACAATATCACGGTTAGCATAAAAAAATGTCAATGTATATCCTTTACTCGTAAAAAAAAATCCTATCAACTATCAATACACATTCAACGGCGTTGCAATCGAGAGGGTCAAGGTGGTGCGGGACCTGGGTATACTATTAGATGCGGAAATGTCCATGCGACAGCACATCGATGCGATATGCAGCAGATCACTTCGCAATCTTGGTTTTGTTTTAAGATCTTGCCTACCTTTTAAGAGTTTGTTAAGCTTAAAAGTAGTTTATTTTGCTTTCGTTCGAAGTCTACTGGAATACGGTTGTCAAATATGGTCTCCCTTTTATGCAATACATAATAATAGTGTTGAACGCATTCAGAAAAAGTTTATAGATCACCTCAATTTCAAATTTCATAACTCTTCACGTGATTACAAAGAGAACTGTCGGTTATACAATCTTTTAACTCTGCAGGAGAGGCGTATCCTAATGGATATGGGGTTGCTATATGATATTTTACGGGGACGGACCGATTGCCCTATGCTTTTAAATAAGATTAAGTTTAATGTTCCAAGGAAACGCACTAGACACACGACATTATTTTGTACTCCATTTCACTCGAGTAACTACGGTAAAAATAGTGTAATACCACGTTTACTGGACTCTTACAATAAACACTTTAACAGTGTGGACTTATTCATTGGATCTAAGAACGATTTCAAAAAACAAGTTTTGTTTGAAGTGTTATCATAATAGGCTAGCTAAAATTTCAAACAATATACTTAATGGCTGGGTATCTAGTTAGTATATATTTTCATTTCTATATGTATGTATATTTTTTTTCTTCATATATATAAATTAGTATATGTTATTTGTAATTATTTGTATCTATTATATGATATATATTATATCCTTCATGAATATTTATACTGATCTCTTCAAAGTGCCCAATCATCTTTAATATTAATATTAAGACTGATCCACCTTGAATATCTTTTGTGGATAACTGTTATTGGCTACTCATGTAATTATAGATAAGTACCCATTTAAGAAATGTATGCTGTTGTTATCCCTAATAATAAATAAATAAATCACTTGTTCATCTTCTCACCCGGGAGCATGTACGGGCAACCGCACTTTGTAATACATGCATAGACAGTGCCTCAATCAATTCACACTCGGTTCGCGTCATAGCGACACATATCCATCAATTAGCAATAATTAACGTAATACAGTTTTAAAGTCAACAAAATCTCTTTTTAACCGACTTCAAAAAAAGGAGGTTTACAATTCGTCTTGAACTTTTTTTTTTTATATATGTGTCCTCATAACTCGGAGACAGCTGGACCGATTTGAAAAATTATTTTTGCGTTTGAATAGGTATACTTTCTAGTTGGTCCCATTGTTACGAAATTAGGATCTGATGATGGGATCCTGGAGAAATCGAGGGAACTCTTCAAATATTATAGGCACACCTATAGCGTTTTGGGTATTTCTTATAGTACCTTGAGCAGTTGCTTTCGAAAAGTACCATTTGGGGAAGTTGAACTGATGATGAAGACCACAGATGGCCACTGAAACTCCTCAATAATAAGTATTTCGTGGATTGCGATTCGATTACTTGAGTACGGATGTTAAACACTTTATGCTCGTCACAATACATATGGTGATGTAGAGCTGATGGTCAAATACCAGGAGAACTCCTCAAAAATTAACGGATATGCACAGGGAAAAGCAATATTTTGTAAAAGGTGATAAGTTGTTGACATGATGGCTTTTGTAACTAGATAAATTACAAACCAACTAAAAAAAAAAATTTTTGCAAAAAATAGAACCGACTTCCATATCAAAACACTACAAAGCCAAAAAAAAACTTTAATTTCGGAAGGCGGTGTGAAAAAAAAAGGAAAATCCAAAACCAATAACACCGACTTCCGAAATTAAAGTTATTTTTGGCTTTGTAGTGTTTTGATATGGAAGTCGGTTCTATTTTTTGCAAAAAAAATTTTTATTTAATATCATTTACTATCACGTCTATCAATAAAAGGTGTAGTAGGTTACAGCCCCTACAACCTTGAAACACCTGAACAGATCTTGAGAAATTGTAGCTAAGGACCATCCGGATCTCGTCAGCTTTCTAACAAAAAAAACCTCATCATCCATTCGTTTAGGAGCTACGAATATACGATGCCACAGGCAGACGCACACACACGTCAAACCCCTCTTTTTGCGTCGGGGGTTAAAAATTAGCATAGTTCAACAACTGCTCATTAGTTATTATATTTATTTGTTTTATGTTCCTTTTGTGTCTTATGTATGTTTTGTTGTCTGTTTTGATGAGTGAAGTGTTTTATTATGTGTAAATTTGTACCTGTAACTATGGACCAAGGTCTGAAATAAAGTTTATATTTATTTATTTTATTTGAGCCCTTACTAGGAATGCATCGTATTTCCAATCTAATACTTAGATACAGGTATATAAGTATGGATGTGCTTTTAATAATAGGCATTTGAATGTTCTAATTTTTTTGGAATCCCATCGATCATGCCTAATTTTAATGCATGATTATGCAAAAATGCATAATTATGTTATTTAAACATAATTATTAATTTTTTTTCTTCAATAATATTCAATACATGCAATCTTCCTTGTCTTTCTTATGGATGTCAAACATAGACATTGACACATAGAACCCAAATTGAAAAGAATTTCATCTTGTCAAAGCTATGGAAGATACCGAAGTGCAATAATGTAATTTGTTTAATTTTTAACCGACTTCTAAAAAAGGAGGAGGTTCTCAATTCGGATGTTTGTTTGTTTTTTTTTTATGTTTGTTCGGGCATAGCTCCGTCGCTTGCCAACCGAATTGAAAAATTCTTTTTTTGTTGAAAAGGGTATACTTCCCAAATGGTCCCATGAAAATCTTATCGAAATCGGACAAGCCGTTTCTGAAAAATCAACAAAAGTCTAAAAAAAATATTTACGTTGATGATCTTTTCGTTTACTCTGCATTGCGTTTTTTGTTCGCGCATAACTCCGTCATGTACGAACCGATTTAGAAAATTCACTGACCCACTAAAAAGCGCGAAAATAAAAACTTTTTTGCAAAAATTAAAACCGACTTCCATATCAAAACACTACAAAGCCAAAAATAATTTTAATTTCGGAAGGCGATGTGAAAAAAAAAAGAAAATACAAAACACCGACTACCGAAATTAAAATTATTTTTGGCTTTGTAGTGTTTTTATATTTTTTTTTATCAGTAAATAAAGGCATTTGATTAGAATAGAATAGAATGCATTTATTTGTCAGAATATTGTACAAAGTTGTTAAGTGCATTAATAATTAAGATCAGAATATTCTACCGTTTCCGGTGTACAAATATGTAAAATTATGGTTTAAATTACAATTAAATAAATAAAATTAGAATGGAGTTTACAAATGCATAAAATTAATGGTGCAACAGTTGTTAATGATAATAAAATTATATAAGTCAGATTTAATAGGCATCAATGTCAAATAAATATTTTGGTAAATTTTTCATTCATGTAGTCGTCAGTCGAGTAATAACATTTACTCAAAAGAAAGTTAAATAATTTAAGTTTAAATGTTTTTTTTTTTTTTTTTTCCTTGTAACTTTTATTATAGTTTGCACCTAATTAAGTTCAGTAACCTTAAAGCTCAGATGTCTAACTTATATAACGTGGGTGGGTGCTAATACCTATAAATACAAGATATTAAGTTATCTTAGTTTAGGTATTGGCTGCAACTCTTACATAAACATATGTATTACCTTAAGGCCTATTTACATTGTAACATTGCCATTTTACTTGAAGGTGCAAATAAACTATTTTATTTTTATTTATTTTTTTATTCTGAGGTTAAGAGTTTTGAAGTCATAAGGTAATTTGTTATAAACAGTAATGCACATGCAGTATACATTATTTGAATACAGTTTAATTCTACGCCTAGGAACATTGAGCATACCTATGCACTTTTCGACTAGGTCTGGATACAACATCATTGTGCAAGTCAAACTCTTGTCTATTTTGGAGTAAAAAACACAAATTTCAAAAATATACAGGGCTGGAAGTGGTAGGTTTCTTAATTTTTTTAAATAGTGGGACACAACTATCCAGTGGATAATGTTTTAAGCTGCGTCTACCATTGGCGTATCTAGAGATATTTCCCAGGGGGGGCCTGGCCCCCAGTAGTAGAAGCGATGATCGCTTATCAAAGTTGCGTCAACTCTTAACGTACGAAATGAAAATTTTCACATAAATTTATTTAACATGTATCGCATAACGGAACCTTGCATGAGAGAGTCCCACTCGAACTAGGCCAGATTTTTTAATTTTTCTGCCATAATTGTTTGTTAGTAAAAATTCTCGGGTGGGCCCCAGACCTTTCTGGGGTGGGCACGGCCCAATCGGCTCCCCCCCTTCCTACGCCTATGGCGTCCACGCTAGGCGATCCAATCACGAGCAGAGTACGAGCGGAACACGAGCCGAACACAATTCGTCTAGAGTGGACCGATGTACAACCTCGAACGAGCGCGCTGCGAGCATTTCGTTCGTACTCGGCTGTGCTCCACAAATTGTCGGTTTTTTTTTTACGAACACAAAGGGAATGCCAAAAAAGGGAAAAGGGAGCCGAGAATGGCTCCGCTCGTGCTCGGCTCGCCTAGCGTAGACGCAGCTTTATACATTCACAAAAATGAGCAAGACCAATCAATTAATCAAATCATAGAGCGTTGTACAGTACAGTACATGTAGCGCTTCAACAAATAACAATACACGACTATTTAGTGTTTGAATGTAATAGTTTTTAAGAACTGATTATTTGTTTAAGTTGTGAAAACCCCATTAAACATTGTTATTCAATTCATTGTAATGTAATCTGATAAAAGATAAAACCTTAATTTGTCATTCTTGTGGAGGGCTCAAATAGATCGTAGGTAATATACATGTGACGGGTGAGCTTCCATACTACATGATGTACGGTAAGTACTTGTATTACATTCTCAACATTTTAATACGAGATAATCATAATCATAATCTTTATTCTCTCACCACAATATTTATGTACAATTTTACAGTTATTAGGGACATATTCCATACAATAAACATTGTGGGAGACTGGTGCCTAAACTAGGCCAGGGCCTGTGTTTCAGGACACCAGGTCTCCACCCTTTGGGTTAACATTTCAAGTGCTCTATATCTTAGTGGTCAGGAGTCACCTTATAATTTACAAGTTTTTAAAAATTTAAGAAGAAAATAAAACTAAAAATTAATCGAAATACAAATAATAATAATAATATTGTTAGTGGGATTAGTATTAAGTGGAGACGTAGGTGCGTGTATAGTGTGTATGTATAGTTAGTGTGTAAGTATAGTGAGTGTGTGTGGAGTGAGTGGGTGAATGTGATAGCTTTTTTTTTTTCCATTGTCTATACAGGGATAGCAAGCATATCTTCAGTGTCACGATAATTTAGTTCTTGGATCCAATTAGTTACTTTCGATTTACATTTATTTCTGTTAAAATCATAAATATGCAGGATCCTGTTAACCTTATTATAAATGTATTGACCGAGAAAACAAAAAAATCGTTGAGCAAACTTGGTCGACAGCCGGGTTTGTCGATTGTCTACGGGATTGAACCGCCTTTTGCCACGAGAGAGAAGGGGACTATATGTAAGATAAATGAACTCTTGCGCTCAGACCAATAAATTTTATTGGTCTGAGCTCTTGCGCTGTCACATTTTGTTTGAATAACAACGGGAATACGTTCACACACGGTCATTTTCCGAAAACTGAAGAGAAATGGGCGATAAAATGATATCAAGTCTGTATCGAAATGCGAAGTAAGCAATATGGCACTACATGATCACCTGATTATACTATTATAGTTGGTAGAGCTTGTCGGGCGGGAGGGGGGGGAGGGGAGGGGAGGGACACGACCGGTCACCCTCCCGTGCGCTCCACTCCGCACAGCTCCGAGTGACGCAAGCGCAGCGTCAAAAGCCTTCTTATTATGTCCTTATAGTGCTCCATCGAGGAACACAACTCGCCTGCGTTGCGGACCGTTCTGATATTTTATATTTTGCTGGTATGAAGCAAACTTAAGCAGAATGCCTCTGGTCGTGGAGCAGTAGCTTAAAATATGGTAGAGAATTTCCTTCATTGACAAATGAAGTACTTACTTAGGTACTTCAAAATAAAAGTAAGACATGGGGAAGTAACCTTGCGTCTATTTCACATAACTACATGGCGCTAACCTCAAAGTTCTAATATAGATTGTTTTCAAGAAGACCACGTGAAATGAGTTTTGGATATTGATTTTGTTTCGTTGGTGTTTGATATTGTTCCTAAAAATCCCGAATGGTTACTTGTATCTGAGAAAAAGTGTAAAAAAAACAGGATATGACAGGATATCCTGACCATCTCTGATGACTGATCCTGACTCTAGAACTGATAGGTCAATCAAGTAACAAAAATAAATAATTGCCAGCTCAACAGTACCTACATAGTGATCTACGTAACCGAGGCTACGCGGGCAACTGTGCGCACACGGCACGCATCATAAACGAAAACCGGAAAAACGGCCGAAAATATTAAACAACTTTCAAGCCGTTAAACCGGAACCCCAGAAGTGCTAAATGTGTGTACTTTGTAACCTCGGGGCCCGCCGTGTTGATCTCATCTCAAGGAGCACTAGCAGACGATGTTCCTATCTGGATCGCTGTTGAACAAATAAAATTCGCGTGTGACATTTCTTTATTTACACTTCATGCACACGTCGCGTCAGTGCTAAGACGAACTTAATGCCGTAATCATTCTCTACCAGTCAACAAAGGGTGGTGAAGAGATAGCGTGATGGATGCAATAAAAAAGGAAAACTTAATAAATAATATTTTTATATAAATATTATACTTATCTACTACCACTACTGACAGAACTATGAAAGGGCTTATTGGAAGAACGTACATTCCTATCGTGTGAAATATGAATGCATTCAGGTATTTTAACGTGGTGTTTACAGACAAAAGCTACTTGTGGAACTGTGCTTGAGCTAGGGATGAACTAGCTAGATGATCTCGTATTCGCTTGGGTTTTTCTAAAGCTGGCTAAACTCCTGTACCAGCAACGTAACCGACTAAAGGGAAAATTGCTAACTTTTTTTTTTTACAAAGTTTACAGAAAAAGTATTGGATTAATAGATTTTTTTTATCGTATTTTTAGTAAGTAACAATAAAGACATGTTTGCAAAAAAAAAAGAAAAGATATAAAACTATGTCTATCATAGATTTACTTCTTTTCATTTTTGTATAAAATACAACGATGTTTTTGGAAATATCGATTATTTTCAATTGATATTAATCTAATCTATAACATCGATGTTTTTCCAATATAGAATATACCTACCTTGAGGGCTTTTTAGGGTTCCGTTGCCGAATGGAAAATCGTCATGTCTGTCTGTCCGTCCATTGTTACAGCCATTTTATTCCGAAAATATTAATTCAAGTAATCGAAGCGGAACATATGAAATACTTATTATTCTTACTTATATATTGAGTAGTTCCAGTGGCCATCTGTGCTCTTCATCATCAGGTCCACTTAACAAAAATGGCCTATGAATTTTTGACATATTTGTCAGTTTTATTAAACAGCCTAAGCGCGACAATTCTAAAATTTTATCACTTTTTGACATATTTATGTCGAATTTTCAGCTTTATTAAATAGGGCCCTGGTAGTCACAATACTCACAGGGCCAAAAATTCTTTCGCTAGAATTCATGAAAAGTATTCAAAAAAATAAGTGTAGCGTCCAGTGCGCGAGAGACTAGTACGAAGCCTACGCATGTTCCCGAGACGCTCCACAATGTATTCTTCAAGCTACATACATTCAACTCTTTGGAAATTTCGCAATTTGCACTCTAGAAACACAATAACTGGAGCTTTAATAAGCTTCTTAGTACGTTCGTGACCGTTGATCCTATGATTAAGTGTCAAATAAACTACATCATTAATTTAATAATTTTGGATGTATCTACGAATCAATCAATCAATCAATAAATTTATTAACATACACAGTATAAAACCTTAGGATATGTGACAATACAATAGTTACCTATTTCATATTATGAGCTCCTAAGTTAAACTAAACACAGAAAAAGAGAATGAACGTGTTCCCTTGCAGGTGAGTAGTGCGGAGTAGCTGCCGTGTGAAGTGTAAGTCAATTCATGTCATAGCGCTGCACAAAAACAGCGCGCGGCAGTACTACGCGTGCGCAGCTTTTACTTTCAGCAAGCGCGGCTCACGCAGGAATGTTAATACTGCGGCCTGTGTCACAACTACCATAATTATTCCTCGCCCTACGACGACATCTTAATTTATGTGTGGCGAAGAATTTTATGTTTTCGATCAATTATTTCATTTTTATGGTATGTATGTCGAATAGGAAGACGATTATTTAAAGTTTTAGAAAATATTCCATGCAAAAGAAGCCAACAGAACGATAAGCTGCGCCAAAGTTAAGTAGGTAACGAATTTTCGCCGACGCCGACGATCCAAAATTATCAATTTTTGGGGTTCCGTATTTACATCCCAACGGAAAGACACAAACAGAAATTACTCGGGTTTACGGTCTCATACAGTGATTGCAAATGGGAATCAAAACCTATATAGGTGGAAAATTAAGTTTTTGCTCCCTGTTGCCCTAGAATCATGAAACTTGGCAAGAAACAATACACAGACAGACATTGCTTCTTGCCAAATTTCACATGTAAAATGTAAAGGTAAAAGTCCAAATACCGTACCGTAAATATGTAGTTAGTTTAGTACCTAATATTGAACGTAAATAACTATAAGTTTATACGGAACCCTTTATAAAGGACCACAGATTTGAGTGGTCCTGTGCATACTGTGCAATTGTCAGTTATCGTGTTACTTAGAATTTTATGGGGCTTAACTTCTTGACAAATTATACCCAAGGACATTTGGGTAGGCCGCATAAATTACTCACACTGCCAGACATCGTCAAAAAATAAGTGAAAAGAAAAAAAAACAAATCCACAATATTTTTATGTGCATCCAAGGGATTGTTATGAATCACAAGACAGTTTGGAGTTTATAAAAAGCACGAATAACAATAGATAAATGGATATTATGTTCATATCGGCCGTATCTCTCCATCCGAAATGCACTATGAAACTAAGTAAAGTATATCAAACAAGTCGTCAACGAATCAGTGAGGCCGTGAATTTCTGTAATGGCATTTAAAGCAAGGTAAAGCTTTTTTGTCAATTTATCTATAGAGTAGAATAATGTGCGAAACACACATTAGTAATTTTTTTTTGGAATTCTTATACTCTGATCAAGCGTGAGAATGATCAGTGCTGGCTGCTGAGTCAGAGCACAAAAACGAGCGCGCGCGCACCCGCCCGAGGGGGAGGGGGGGCCGGCCAAGTACAAGGACAAATACTAATCAGGAAGTGCAGAGAACAGATCAGCAAGTTCCATTGTGCCAATAGATCATCTTCCCGGATTCTTGAGCAAAAAGTGAATGAGTGGATCGTTGTTGGCCGTCAGTGTGTAGCTGCACGTATCTAATGAGGCGACGCGCGCGCCGCTCGCGCCACAAAAACACTGCGAGCACGCGCCGCCGCCTCACGTGTCATACCTTACTTGCTGCCTGCTGATTCGCACTAGTGTTTATTGCTTCAAGAGCATATTTACATTCTTTATTGCTCTTTTTATCATCATGTGCTTAGCTTTTTCCGAAATATTTAGTGGTCGGCTTCCAGCTGCTTACCGGATGCAGCTGAGTACTCGTCTATTATATGAAGTGACTGCCTGTCTAAAACTCAATTACTGTGTAACACGATAGTCCTTGGCAAGACCAGACTCAGATTTTCTGACTTCTAACTACCGTAACGACTGACAAATAAGTACAAAAACGCGTTAGCCTACTTTTAATTAATAATTACATTATACATTATACATACAGGCATTGCTGTGAGCCGAGTGTGCTTTATTGTAAGCTGCCAAAATGTGTGCTCATCAGACAGAAAGAAGTGTGTGAAACAAAATGGTTGGCCATTGTATACTCGCTGTTAGTGACATTCTTGTCTAATATACTAACCGAAAATGAAGGGTGTTCGTATGCGGGCATCGAGGATCGAGCATCATGACGATCAACTGAAGGCTTTGTTTTAGTGTTACACAATACTATAACAAAGGCTCTACTTGGCAGAGCGGTGCAGTGCTCGCAATATGAAAGCAGGCGGCGCGCGCGCACTCGCGGCGACGTCTGTGCTATAGAAAGTAGCTTTGACAAAGGAATCCTAAAGCAGCGTGAACTCACTCTGACTCACAAACCAGTTTGCGGATCAAAATTCTTTAGGCGAGAAATCGGGCATGCTGAAACAGATTTACATGGCGTTCCAACGTCGTGTACGTAACAGATAGATATTTCTTGTACACCATCACGAATTAAAACAAGGGCTTTTAAAATAAAATATTTTGAGATAGCTCTATCTCTTACAGTCAACCTTAGAATGCATTTATACGACAGCCGCGTGGTGGACTGCGGCCCGTTGCCTGGCGTAGGGAGGAGGCATGCGTCCTCAACGTAATCAACTGAATTATTTATTATACTAATAGCGGTTTACGGCTTAGATGCATTTTGTTAAACGTGTGTATAAATAATATTATCTAATAGTTATATAAATATGTTTTAGATTATATTATATGATTTTATTATAGAACTCCTCCGAAACGACGACCTATATTTGTTTTCTTTTTGTGTATATTTGGTAGGGCTGAAAATAGGTCTTAAGTAAATTTTTTTTCACGAGAATATATGGCAAATAACGTTTGCCGGGTCAGCTATTTCCTTAATAATTATCAGAGCTTAAGTAGTGGTAGAATGGTGAATGAGTATCAAGACAAACCAATACTGGTTTCATGGTATCTATTCTAAAAATGAAACTGTTCTTCAAATTAAAAAAAAAAAACAATAAAAAATATATATCCTGAAGGCTGAAAAGCTGAGAAGTTCTATTCTGTGGTTGAACTCAAAACAATGCCTCTAACACCAACCGACCGCTTAAAGGTGATTTGTTTAACTTTTGCAATCGAGTTTTCTAATTATTTAAGAGTCCCTAACAGTTTTACTGCCGAAAAAGAGAAATTACCTACTTTTGTAGAACAAATATCTCAATAACGTTATAAAATATCATTTTTCTTTTAAAACAGCGTTTAACATTGTATATTTATCTAATATGTGGTCAAATTAATCTACTCAAAATAAATCGAGCAAGCGCATCGATTTATAAGGCATATTTTGAAAATGTTATTACAATAAAATATGAGCTCAGAATTAAAATAAAAAATAATAATTTGGTAGATAAATACCTGTATTATTCAGAATTAGTTTTTAATTTTCTATTCAATAACGGATTCTTACTCAAAAGTGACGGTTTTGCAAAATATTTTATTGAGTTTTTTCTGAGTTTACTATTTTTTTTTTAAGTACATCGCCCCATTATTTTTCAAAAAATAATTTGTTAACTTACTAGTGCACTATATGCCCAATGGTCAGGAATTTTTTTTAGATTGTTATTCACCCCCATTAAGCTAAAAAAGCAGTTGTAAAACCTGGTATTACGTGATTTCGTAAAAACACGTGTATGTATTTTATTTTTTTTTAATTTATTTTGAGTAGATATTTAAATTATAATTTGACCACATACTAGATAAATATACAATGTTTAACGCTGTTTTAAAAGAAAAATGATATTTTATGCCGTTATTGAGATATTTGTTCTACAAAAGTAGGTAATTTCTCTTTTTTGGCAGTATAATTGTTAGGGACTCTTAATAGACACAAAATATCACCCTCATTTTAAAAAACTCCGTATATCTTTGAATATACATGGACCCGTATTTATCATACTTAACATAAGAACAAGTTATATTTACAATATAATGATAATACGTTGTATTCTGATTAGTTAACATATACATGGAGCATGCTAACATGCGGCGACAGTGTTAAGGACGAATATTTTGTTTCTTTATGTAAGTTTAGTGCATAAAATATATCCTGCCTACCTACCGACTACAGCTCCACGAACATTTCCTTTAAGTATTTTTCAGTAGATCACCGCACTCGTTACGATCACCGTTTATTTTTAATATAAAGCTTTGTAACTAACTACTTGCTTGCACTCACAATACAGAATAAAACTAAATTCATAATAAAATTCTGTATAGTTAAATTATATGCTTTGAAAGTGGCTCATACGGACAACATTCAAAACGATCTTGATGCTATGGCTTGGAATAGCTGTGTATATCGAGACCTGTGAGCGCGTTGATGTCTTTTACAGGCCGCACGAGCCACTGCGCCGCCGCGCCAACTGTTGTTCACTTGGTACGACAAAAGTTAGTTTTTAATGTCGCAGATACATGCTCAAAAAGACGTAGTCGTAAACGCATGCGTTAACAAAACGGCTGTTAATCATTAATTTCAATTACAGTGGCCCGCGACTTCGACTGCGCCTGTTTTCATTCACACAATTTCATGAAGGTAAATTTTTGCGAGTAACCCTGATGCGTTATAATAAATGTAGCCTAGTTACTCCTTATTTATTACTTATCTCAACTGATCTGCCAGTGAGTCGGAGAAATCCCGTTTTTTTTTTTCTTTACATATCAGCCCTACGAACAATTATAGATATGTTTTAAGAAGAAAGCTATGTTGATATTATAGGCATAAGTTCACTTGAAGAACGTCATCTTATGTAAATTATATTAATCAACGAATCTTATTCTGCTTTGATAATAATTCAATTTATATCTTTCTCTAATTTATTTAGAGAAATAATACAAGGATTGTCAAAGCAAATGATTGATTACTCAATCATTTTGTATTTTAAAATGTAAAGAGCCTAAAGTAAATGGAACGTTTATGTGCAAGTCAATCTAAAATCGTTAGGTATTCCGCAGGTATCCTGCGCTCCCATAACGATTACCGCAACTATCTCCGCGACACAGAGCGAGGGCGCGAGGCGGCGCGCACAGAGCGCGGCTGCGCGTGCGCACCGCTGCCGTGCTGACACCGGATGCCGATCACACGCACACACGCGACCACACCACCACTCGCACACGACACTATTTATTTTTTATGGTAGTTATGTGGCGAATAGAGCAGCGTCAGAGCTAACGGGACCGGCGCGCGCGCACCTGCCGCAGCCTCCGCGCGGACACCACTCGTGTCCGGCCTCCTCGAGGAGTGTTCCCCGTGCTGCCCGGGGTTTCCTCGGCTGAGGTACATCGCCTGTGTATATTCAAGTTTCCTAGCAAATCTCTGCCCGGAGTTTGTTTGCTAGCCTCTACTATCTGACGAAACGCAGGAGTACTTATACGCTTCCAGGTACCATGTTATAGAGCAAATTTGTACCATTATGTGGTGTTTGCTGCGCGCAGTAAACATATAGATTAGGTAATCGCGTCGACCACGTCCACGTCTCGTTGATATTCTCAGAGTCGCCCGTCCTCATCCTGATGCGTGCGTCGTGAGTGTGTATATTAATGAGAGCATCCACCCTCGACTGGTCGGCCGGTACTGCGTGTTCCTCATAATTTCCGTTCTAAACTCTGATCTATGTATGTTCATCCAAATATATACTATTGAATTATGATAAAACTTCATAGGCGTGTAGGTAGCTGAAGACTAAGATTTACAATTTTATCCCAAATTTTCCCCAATATGGGGCACCAAGGGGGTAAAACCGCGGAGCACAGCTAGTTGTTATACCAATGTATGTCCGCCAGCGGAGCGCCCGCTGTGAGGTGCTCTTTACATTTTACCGCCTCTGGTTTCTCGTATCGACTCGCCACTGCAACGACAAGCTAATCCCTTAGGTGCACACTAGCGCGATGATCATGAAGCTGAGCGCGGCCACACGAGCCCGGAGAGCCAGCTCTACAGCAACTTGTACCGCTTTTTCTTTTTGCCGCGAGTTTTCTTTCGCATTTTCCTGTTACAGTGCGGGCGTCATTAGCTCGTTATTTGTGTTATCATCCTCATTCAGACGCGTGTGACGTGCGAGACGGAATAGCAGTGAGCGCTTTACATATCCTATCGTGAAGCGACTGGATTGAAGATTAGTACTCCAATCTAGTCGCTGTAGTTGAGATGTATGTACAAAGCTCGATACTTTGGCAGTCTTGCACTTGTATCTATTACGTGCCGTTAGCCGGGGACAGGGGCGCGGGGGTGGGCGGCGCCCCCCCCTCGTGCAGCTCACGAGACAGCCAGGCTGCTGGAGCACCGGCCGGTCGCAGGGCTCCGCGGCCGTGTCAAGCTGACTCGCCCCGGCACGGAGCGCACGCGCATGTGAGAACAGCGCTCCTCCATACTATCACTGGAATGACCTCATTGCGACTTATTGTCTTTCAAGGCTCCTTTGAGTGGTCAGACATACAAAATATGTCCATTAAAATTCTAATCCGGATAGGGGGCCGCTTCCAGCCCCTCTTTAATCAAGTCCTCGTTGATTTCCATTTTGTTACGAAGGGTCATCACGTTAGTGCCTTTCTAATTGCCTGTCGCTTGTCAATTACCGCTACATTTGTAGACTAAGTACGACCAACACATCTGCAACTCGTACATTTGTTATATTGGATGTAGGAGGATCAATTGCGTAAGTTTTATAATTGTTAATTAATCCTTTACATTTGTTTTGATATCGTGCCTGTATGTGAGTGGCAATTCCCGATGTTCAAGCCTTGTTCGATTTACCTGAACTCTTGTTTTACTGACGAGAGATGCGGAACCGCGGAGGGGAGTACTCTTTATGTCATTAAAGATCGTTAACTTGTGATAATTATAGCGGGTAGGGAGGAGTGCTATGGCATATCTGCTCGTGAATTTATTAGAAGTTAGAACAATGTTGAAATACTTTGACTGAATTAGAGGATCTTTCGTTTAAGTTTTCATCGACATTTTAAAGACTGAAGACCTCGCAATGAAATTTCGAAAATGCATTGGTAGGCTTGTTAGCTTGTACGATAGAGATACCCTGATTCTTCCCCTAAGGATAACTGACTGAAAACAGAATCCCACGACGCAGATTCTAAAGGTCTGCAGAAGTGGATTCCCGAAGATAGAGACAAGCTAAACTGAATTCTGCTTCCCATTCAAAAGCAATGAAAATCTTCGAATCAAAATGAAGGATCAAAAAACCTTGTGATCCTTTTTCACTTGTTATTTGAGCAATTCGTCACCGCGGCTCGAGGCCTTGAGTGAGTGAAGCCTCCGGGAGCGGCGCGGGGCGGCGCGCCTCCACCGTGCGCAGGTAGCGGCGCGCGCGCCTGCAGGTGCCACCCACAACACGCACTATGGATAGCAATCTTTAAATTGTATTGCACCCCTTATTGACATTAGTGAAATGCTTGAAACAATTTTTTGGTGACAATATTGAAGTCTCACTATAAAGTCTTTGCTGATGACAGATACGCCGTTGTGAAGATCGTAGTAGTTGAGTGCATAAGAACAGAGTGATTTCGAGAGCCTTCGAGTAGCGAGCGGACCGCAGCTACGGCCTGCCTCCGGCCGCGCCGCCCGGAGCCGGATCCTCTAACAGCTTAAAAGCAATTCGACACATTCACAGACAGAGACACACGCACGCACACAAAGTACTACGCGGAGCTTTCGAGCGCCGAACACGACACAAAAAGTAATAATCATCACAGTCCCGTGGCGCGCGGGCGCGGCGCGCGGGCGGGGGTCGCGCTCACCTTGCAGCTTCTTCTCCGTCTCCCAGAACCGCTGCAGCTCAGTGAAGTACTTGTCGAGGATGAACACCTTGGAGAGGCCGAGCGTGGCCATGGCGGGCGGCGCGCTCGCATCACAGTCCGCGGCCGCGCCGCTCTCAGCTCCAAGCGGCGACCAGTCGCGCTCGCGTACACCCGTGTACTGCCGCAAGCCCGCGCCGCCGCTCCCCGCGCGACCCCGACCGGGGAGGGGGGGACACCACCAACACCTTCATTTCGACTACAAATTTCATATTAGTTCCTAGGTATTTGGCAAAAGACCTCCGTGAATCCAAAAAAATGTCTCCGCAGCAGAAACATTGTACACAACGTATGTCTCTACATCTTGGCTGACATATTAGTAATAGTTTTTAAAAATCAAGAGCTCTTTTATCAGTGTTAAAAGTTCATTCCTCAACATTTATTATGGAAATAGCTGAAATCTAGATGTTTTCATACGAGGGCACATGAGTACCTAGTTCGTACCGGTGCATTGCAGAGGCTGGTGACGAGATGAAAGGGAGCATCGTACAGCTCAGCGGTGGAGATATAGATACCAAAAGTTCATTTCGTGCATTAAACGGGCACGGTGCGGAGGCTGCAGGTGTGTGCGGGGCGGGGTGGGTATAGATAGCCCGGGGCGGGGGAGGGGTGCTGGAACTGGTTTGTTTATTTGTGCGCCGAAAGCTATGCGCCCGCGCCGCGCGAGCTCGAGCCCCGCCTGCGCCACGCAAGCCCTACTCCTAAGTAACTGTGTATTCAGGGGCGTGCACAGGATTATGACAGGGTATGCGGCGGAGTAATCGGTCACAAAAACTTTTTCTTTTATAGATTTTTAGCATAGACACAGCCACACATCGCCACCATGCTACGATGCGTGGCTGTGGCTGTGCTAAAAATCTATAAAAGAAAAAGTTTTTGTGACCGATTACTCCGCCGCATACCCTGTCATAATCCTGTGCACGCGCATGTGTGTATTTGGTCAGTGTGTGGTTTCAGCGCGGCGCGGGACGTGGGGCGCTACATGATGAGGGTGCATGCATGATAGCCATCCCGTGTCCTTCAAATACTAGCTGCCTTACACCGCCATCAAAGCATGGCGCCTCCCATTTGGAGAACAAAATGCCCTATGTTAAAAGCTGGGTTATGATAACCGCAGCTGTAAACATTAATGAAAACAGTAGTTTTTCACATATCAAAACCAAGTCTATCCTCAAACCAATTGTATATTGTAATAAAAGTTGGTTCGTTGCGGAAGTGTACGATGTTGCGAGCTTCGGGTACGTAATGTTTATGTAGAGTACAGCGCTAGGCGAACGCTGCGCACGCGCTGCCCCGGTTGCGTCATGCGGGGTTCCGTCTGTGTTGGTCACAAAGGGTTTAATGATGTACCATCAGCTTTTAATGTAACTTTCAAAGAAACATCAAGTCTGCAAAGTTTCGCACTGCTTGAAGAACATTACTGCTTACTGCATTATCCATATTGAAAATATAAACAGAACATGCCGCTGGATAAGCAATTCAAATAATCATTTTTATTAAAACATTAAAATTCAATCTTTATTGATTAAAATGATTAAAAACAAAAGTTATATTACAAACAAAAAAAAATCAACCATAAAAACATTATAAGTGTTAAATTGGGACATGAGAACGAAATCAATTTTGTCTGAATTATTATCGACAAAATTCTGTATTACTAGCTAGTTATTATTAATATAATTATTTCGGAAAATAAAATAACCTTTGTCACTCTCCAGCCCACCAACTATTTATATCCACATCAGAAATCATCCGTTGCTCTGTTTCCACGTGAAGGAAGGACAAATAAACTTTCAAAATAACGAAGGACAAACAACCAAATAAGTGCGCAAAGCATTTCAACGAGAACATCTAAGCAGTTATCGTACCACATAACATTATAATGCATCGTTGTCATTTACTCTTCATATTCTGGCTTATGGATACAATTATCAAAAGGAGCACGTAAGATACACAAGTTTTTTAGTTCATGGCTAAATAATAACAGCCCCGTAGACCTCGGTCGGAGCCTGGACCGACTTCGGCGTGCATGCTGAACATTGATCGACCGTCTTCAAAGCCAGGCCATGCTTCCATGGATGGGACCGTCTCAGCAGGGAAGACACGTTGAAATATTAGTCCTGGCTGTCATTTGTATTGTTCGATAGAGCGTAATTAACCCCCGCCCGACACAAAACGAGGAGTCTTATAAATGTGGTGTTTCTGTGTCTGTCTGTGGCATCGTAGCTCATTAACAAACAGACCGATTATAATATGTTTTTTTGTTAGACAACTGACGTGATGATTACAAAGTTGTGACCTTGTAATGGTGTACTGAGGTAATACATAGTTAAAAAATACAGTCGAATTGTGAACTTCCTCCTTTTTTGAAGTCGGTTAAAAATCAGACATATTGTGTTGCTCTACCAAAATCTATGATAATATTTAAATAAAATATAGGTACCCAATTTAAGTAGTTATGTGTCGTAATCAGGGTCTGTGGGTAATTAAAGCCTGACACAAGTACTAACACTAATGTTAGTAGTTGTATCGGACGGGGGTTACTTTTTTATTATTCTTTACACCCGCCCCAGCTTCTCACGGGTGCAATGTACGAATAATATACTAAATAGGACTCTTTCAGGAAGATTAAGCTCAGCTGCTTATGCAATTTGGTTTAGGCAATTGACTGATGTAGCGACAGCTTGGTTAGTTTACTTTGCATATTACACAGTATCATGTCTTATGGTATAGCTGAAGTTGATTCAATATTTATACTACAAAAAAGGGGTGAGTAAAAATTTAAAGAAATCGATATATTATTATGGACTCTGCCTTCACTTTATATATTAGAAAGCATATTGTATGTACGCAAAACTCGGTAAAACATAGGATGTTTTAAGATTAGAAGTGATCTTCATACAATAAACACGCGCAATAAACTTCAAATTGTTATACCCAAATGAATTTTGACAAGACTAGCAAGTCATTTTTAACCGACTTCTGAGAAAGGAGGAGTATATTTGTTCGGACATAGCTCCGTCGCTCGCCAACCGATTTGAAAAATGGATACCAGTTCCTCTCGTATTTCTCAGTTAAGAATCGCTCTTCACAACATTCAAAGTGTTAATAACAAAAAACCTTTACTTATTAAATTCTTGACAGAAAATAACATTGATATTTGTTTATTAAATGAAACATGGCTTAAAAACAATCAACATTTTAATATTCCTGGTTATAATATATTTTACAAAAATGCAAATAATGAACATGGCGGTGTAGCTATTCTGATAAAACCAAATTTTAAATATACTTTACTGCAAACCGATTTTTATGAAGATGTCCATTCTGTGTGTTTATTGTCCTCCTACTGGTAGTCAGCCAATGACTAAATTAAAGAAAATAATAAATGGTCTACCAAAACCAATATTTGTAGCAGGAGATTTTAATGCTCACCATGTAGCTTTTGGCTGCGTTTCCTCTAAGGCTCGAGGCCAACAATTGTTTGATGTTGTAGAAGAGTGTGATTTATGTATATTAAATGATGGTTCATTTACAACGATTAATTATCCTAATTGTAGCCCTTCTGCTATAGATGTAACCTTAACCAGTCCTTGTATTACTCCTCTTTGTGAGTGGACAGTACATGATAATAATATGGGCAGTTATCATTTTCCAACTATAACGAATATTAGTCTTTCAGTTGACAGATATCAAGTAAACTCACCTATCGACGAAACTTTTTTTGTTCGAAAGGGTATACTTCCCAAATAGTCCCATGAAAATTTTATCGAAATAGAACAAACCGTTTCTGAAAAATCAACAAAAGTCTAAAAAAAAATATTTACATTGATGATCTTTTCGTTTACTCTGCATTGTGTTTTTTGTTTGCGCATTTTTAGTTTTTTGTAGTTGACATTTTGGCTTTTATAACTAGATTAATTACAAATTGACCCACTAAAAAGCGCGGAAATAAAAACTTTTTTGCAAAAAAATAAAACCGACTTCCATATCAAAACACTACAAAGCCAAAAATAATTTTAATTTCGGAAGGCGGTGTGAAAAAAAGAAAATACAAAACCAATAACACCGACTACCGAAATTAAAATTGTTTTTGGCTTTGTAGTGTTTTGATATGGAAGTCGGTTTTATTTTTTTGCAAAAAAGTTTTTTGTACAGCATACGCTTTTATAACAAAAGTTTAAAACCCACATCAAACGTGTCCTTGTGAAAAAAAACGGCGAAGTGGGAGTCGGGCCACGCGCAGTTTACTACAACGCAAAGTGCGAGTCGGATTAGCTGACGTAAAGACTCCGTACAAAAAAAAACTCGGTTTTACACAAATAAGAACTTGATCTAAATATTTTTCAATGGAATTTGTCCGAAAGCGAGTAGAATACAGTTGGGAGACTATTAAATGATTAAATAAAATAAAATAAAAATTACTCGTAAATTTTGCGAAGCTAAGTTTGGTTTGATAGTTTACCTTTTAACTTCATTATATGTACATATTCCTAAAAATAACGAAGTTAAAAGGACCGTGACAGTTAAATTCCAAACTACAACCACTTAGTTGGCAGAGGTGGGACACTTGACTGATGCCTAACGAAAAAAACTTTAAAGTTTTATATTTCGCAAACGGATCACCGAATCGATAATTGGTCTTTCTACACTCTCGTTATTTAGAACGACCTATCCAATGATACCCCACACTATGGGGTGAGACCCTAAAAAATGTGTTTTTCAAGATTTTATTTTACTACTTTATCGGTGCGATTAATATGTATATATCAGTGCCAAATTTCAGCGTTCTACTACCAATAGTTTCTGAGCTAAGCCTCATACAGACGGACGGACATGGCGAAACTATAATTTAAGGGTTCCTTATTGACTACGGAAAAAGCATATTATAAGATTAAGATTATTTCGTTAAAGATAAGCTTGGCAATAATTAAAAATTCCTTCTACACATTCGCACCTTTCGAATTGAAGTGGCTTAATTCAAAATTTTAAGAAAATGACTTTTATACACAGAACGACTAATAAACATGTATTTAAGTCGTTCTGTGTATAAAAGCCATTTTCTTAAAATTTTGAATTAAGCCACTTCAATTCTAAAGGTGCAATGGCTTCCCTGGGATAATGTAACCGCGTTATTGTGTCTTTTAACAACTCCACTTTTGTTTTTTTTTTTTTACTTATACAATCTGTAAGTATATATTTTAATGTATACATTGCTTCTTGTTAGTATTGTAAAGTTCATTTTTAATGTGATGCGAGAACTTTATAGACTCTTAGATTATATTCTGATTTGTTATTACATTGTATGTATTATGTAATTGGTCTATACTGCCCTCTAATAACTACTCAAACTGTATTATGCAAAAATTGTGCAATTTTTTTGAAGAATAACTGTGGAGTTTCTTTGCGTTACTTCTGCATAAGAAACGATATAATTTAATTCAAGTTTTTTTTTCATCGGATGTTCATAAAAATATGGGTTATCGTTTATCGACCGTGGAGGGCATGGGCTCGCCGCCGCGATTCTGGAAAACCTTCCGGTACTCAGACTCCTAGTACTTCTGACATGTGGGAGAATTTAATCAATTGAACGCTGCAGTTGATGGATTAAATGCTACTCTGGTTTAATTTTTGTAACGTGGAAGGCGTTGGGTACAATCGTAATATTAGTATTATTGATAACGCTAGTTTGACAAAAAAAATTGCTGGTATAAAATAATAGACTCGGTTAAAGCTTCGATGTTAACGAGTGAAGATTAAAGAAGTATTGATTTATCATAAGATGATAGGTAATAAAATAATTTAAATTATAGTAAAGATATTGCCATATTTAGTGACGATACAAACTAAATCACCGTAGCATTAAACTTGTGTGAGGCGAACATCATTACAACTTAACACGGGATATTTACCATGTGTGTTTATTGTTTTGTGTTTCCGATATTTCGGCACTGTTGCAAGCGCCATGATCTCGGATGAACTGAAGTAATGGCGGGTGGAAGTTTATGAGCAGACAAATCGGTCTACCCTCTTTCTCGTTCGTTTACTGTTAGCGACACCGCTACCACTGTCACATGTATCACTAAACACTCGATTCTGTTCCCGACATACAAAACTCACCGTGTCGACTCGCGAACTTTCTACGGAACTTTTTCGGTTTTTACACATTTGAACCACTGGATTCCAGGCCCTCGACAGTTGAAACCCATCCTCCCGGTTGAAATTGTCGTATTTGGTAATCTCAATCGCTTCCCTTACCAGTCTTGGTACCTATATAGTGGCGTTCTGTCGAGATGACTTGAGGGTTATGTAACTCAATCCAATGGTTCGATCCTGCATTTAAAAGATGTTGTGCTATTGCCGATTTTTGAACATAATTATTTTTCACCGCCCTAACCTAATGTGTTCCCGTTTTCCCCATTCCCGTTTTAATCCCGTTTTAAGTTCTAATGATACTGTTAGTGACCATGTTAGCTTAACTTATGTATGAGGCTTTCTTTACTGCGAGACGTAACTAATAAAGTACTTGACTTTTCTTTTCCTACTTAAACGTGTTACATTTATTTTGTTATTCAACCGACGACCAAAAGAGGAGGTTATCAATTCGACGCGTATATTTTTTTTTTTTTTTTTTTTTTTTTTTATGTATGATCATCGAGTACTCGAAGACGGCTGAGCCGATTTGGAAAATTCTTTTTTTGTTCGAATGGGTATACTTCGAAATTGGTACCACTATCACCAAAGTCAGGATCTGATGATGGGATCCTGGAGAAATTGAGGGAACTCTTCAAATATTATAGGCACACCTATGGCGTTTTGGGTATTTCTTATAGTAACTTGTGCAGTTGCTCTCAAAAAGTACCATTTGGGGAAGTGGAACTGATGATGAAGACCACAGATGGCCGCCGAAACTACTCAATAATAAGTATTAAGTGGATTGCGATTCGATTACTTGAATATGGATGTTAAGCACTTTATGCTCGTCACAATGCATATGGTGATGTAGAGCTGATGGTGAAGTACCAGGAGAACTCCTCAAAAATTAACGGCCCAGCATTGGGAAAAGCAATATGTTGTAAAAGGTTATAAGTAGTTGACATTTAGGCTCTTTTAACTAGGTAAATTAAAAATCGACCAACTAAAAAGAGTGAAATAAAAACTTTTTACCAAAAAATTAAACCGACTCCCAAAAACACTGCAAAGTGAAAAATAACTTTAATTTCGGAAGTCGGTGCCAAAAACGAAAAAACAAAACTAAAGACACCGACTACCGAAATTAAAGTTATTTTTCACTTTGCAGTGTTTTTGGGAGTCGGTTTAATTTTTTGGTAAAAAGTTTTTATTAGTAATAACTTGTTGTTTCATCTAATGTTAAGTTTAAAGATTCCATTGTCTTTATTCTTTACAATGTTTACATTGTTTTATTATCTAATAATATTTTTTTATTAAATCAAAAAGGTTCAAGAACAGTGCTGTTACAATCTTAATTAGGAATAACTAGAGTAAGTAAAAGTTTAGTTTCTGACGTCCGTCCTAGTTAGATTACTGAGTAATCTATATTAAGGACCGTCAGCCTATTCCCACAATGTAAGAGAAAGAAGATTGCAAATTCGTAGGTGCTAACATGTTACAATGGAAAATAAATATAAAATAAAATATTTAAAAAATAAAAATAAAAAGTAATTACGTAATTACAATCTAAAATTAAACTGAAAAAAATTATACTCAAGCATAATGTGTGTAGTTGGGCACGTATTCATATGTGTGTGTGTGCGAGTTTGTGTGTGTGAAAGAGAGTATGTTGAGTTTGAAAGGTGATGGATATATATATATCCATCTCTCTCACTTTGGGATCAGCGGGACCGTCAGCGCAGTCTAAATAGGGGAAGACTTGACTAGTAGCACTAGGAAACTCTTCTTTTTAGCACAGGAGCTGTGCAAGGCAAAAAAGCAATACAAGTTCTGCTGGATTGCCCGTGGGAAAGTGCTCATACGGAAAATAGAAGGTCAACCAGCTACGCTTATTGGAAACGAAACACATATTGCAAAACTCGTTCAAATTTGGTACATACAGCTAAAAATATAACACACTATAATTAAATCTTACACTAGGATCAGAATGTAACATCTGTGTCTGAACTACATAAGGGATATCTGTATTTCAGACATCAAAAATAAAGAAATAAATCAGCGCTCTTCCTTTGTACCACTTCACAATAAACTAAGTTTCACCACTGTACAGTAAAATTTTGATAATAGCAAACAGTAACTAAAACTAAAACTAAAACATTAACTAAATACAATTAATAAAGATGAGGAAATTTGATGGAAAAAAAACAAGATATACAACCATTCATAATAAAAATAATAAATTTGAAATTATATAGAGTAATAGAGTATGGCCTCCCGTGTGTGAAGTGAAAACGAGTGAGTGTGTGTAGGAGGGTGTTATAAGCTACTGTACTACGGTCAATAACTTTTCCGTTTCCTCATAGTTTAGCTTATGGATATAATCTATTATCTTTTATTTACAGTTGTGCTTATTTAGGGGATAAATGTTAATAATTTCATTTATCCTTGAATATAGAAAAGGGCCTAAGTAGCAATAGAATTTGCGAGCGTATGGGTGATTAAAAATCTGTGGAACGTTGTGGGTTAGAACTTTTTCCCGACGCTTTGACATATATAAAGATTTATTATAACTTGTATCAGCATGGTACCTCAAGACTGCGTGCAATACAAATAGCTGCAGAACCGAGACGACTTCACAGGATTGGTACAGGAGGTAAGTAGGAAACAGATATGGACGGAAAGTACTCACTTTTAGAATAGCTTTTTGTGCCACTTCTAAGGGTTTAAGAATCGTTTTTGACGCACCTCCCCAAATAAAAATGCAATACTGTAATATTGATTGACCAAGAACTATGTACACTTGCTTGACTATTTTTGGTTCAGATGCAGGTCTAAGGTTTTTGAAGACGTATATCAATTCTCTCAACCTGGAAGTTACCAACTCTATATGAGATCGAAAAGAAAGATTATTATCGATAACTATTCCTAAATACTTGACTTGCTTCATGTTAAGTAGGGCTGGGCAAGAACAGACAGCGTCATTACAGCAATTGTGTGAAAATAAAGAACCTGATGAGGAAGGTGAGTTACCGTTACGCATAGAAAAGGTGACATACTGAGTTTTGCGCACATTAAGAGTCAGAATATTTTTCTGCAGCCAGTGGCTTACTATGTTTAGTCCATGTTGTGCACTTTTATACACATCCTCCCAAGTATCCGCTGAAAACAGAAGCGCCGTGTCATCCGCGTAAGATATTATTTTACCTCCAGGTAAGTTCAACTCACAGAGGTCGTTTAAATATACAAGGAAGGTGCTCGGACCCAAAATACTACCTTGAGGCACGCCATATGTTATGTAATAGGCAATTCGCTGCTTATGTTATCAATTATCTTTACACATTGAGAGCGATTAGAAAGATAATCTGTAAATATTTTGAGTTGATCTCCTCTAATACCTAGTCGTTCCAGCTTTTGTAAAAGCAGTGGCACCGAAACTGTATCAAAGGCCTTGGCCAGGTCTAGAAAGATGTCTTTTTGCCCTTGTCAAGATTTCTTACTACATAATCTACTAGCTCGTGGACACACGTGCATCACCCGACGACCTACCAGCTCGAAAGCCAAATTGGTTGTTTGAAATGAGATTATTTGTCTCTAGGTAATTGATTAATCTTTTATTTAGGATGCGTTCTAGTAGCTTAGACACTGAGGGCAGAATAGAGATGGGCCTATAGTTTGTAACACAGTCTTTGCCTCCGGACTTATGTATCGGGTGAACCACTGACTTCTTCAGAACAGAGGGGAATATGCCTTACGATAAACACATATTAATCATATAGGTTAATGGAGGAACTAAGACGTGATTATTATCCTTAAGAAGGCAATTAGATATAGAGTCCCAACATCATCTTTCAAACCCATGATCAAACTTTTTACTTCAGCCTCATCTGTATCCAATAACACAAAAGAAGTTAGACATTGCCTTGGATTTTCTGATATAAAATGACGGTGCTTCGGATTTTCACAGCTTATTGTCCCGTCAGCCAGGTTTTTGCCTACATTGACAAAGTAATTATTCACAGTCTCTACCGATTCCTGTATGTCAAGTGTATAATATAATCAATTAATTCCGTCGCCAAAATCTTACATTTTTTTGTGTTCGTTATTGTTTTTATTGCGTCCCAGATTTTTTTTGTTATTTTTGCCCGCTGATTTTAATAGATTAATTTCATACGATTTTTGAACTTTTTTGAGTAAATTGTTGCAGAAATTTCGATATTTTGTGTATATAATTTTAAGCATATCATTATGCATGCTACAATTACACTCTGAATGCTAGTAACAAAGTATTCCATAGCAACATTTGCATCCGAGGCAGTGTAGATTGGTTGCCAGTCAATTTGCGCTAGCTCGGAGTTCAATTTTTCTACGTTAAGTTTATTGTGGGAAACCTGGGCAAATGTCCTTGTCTGCTTACGATAAAGACATAGCAAAATAGCTTGATGATCTGTGATTGTTGAATCTAATACAAGTGTAAGAGCCTGAGATTGTGTTTTAAGCATCACATGATCAAGGCATGTCTTACCACTTCTCGTAGGCAAGGTGTGCGCGGGTAACATACCATGGTATGCACACAAATTAAGGTATTCTAACGTTTTAGAACTTAGGACTTCCGGACAGATATTAATACTTATATCTCCAATAACAGAGACGTTTTTAAAGGAATTAAGATTTGTCAAAATACAATTTAAAGATAAAATAAAGCTACCAGAATTTTTATTAGAGGGAGATCTATAAATTGCCACAATCGCCGTTTCGCAACTAAGGCAAGAATGACTAGATTACATATGGGGCGCTATTAGTAAACTCCTACCTACTTTGTATCTGCATGCTGTATTTGTATAACTTTATTGTGTTTTACACTATTCATATTACCACAAAACAATCACACACTCAAATTACGAGTACCTACATCTACATTTCAAAACCAGACAATCAAACTCACCATTTATACATACTTTACCCAATACTCATTCATTTCAATACTACTCAGCTAACAAAACCAACCACTTTGCCAAGCAAGTTCCTCTTTCTCCTTCATATTAATGTATCAACAATTACTATCTTTGTTGACTTCCGGACCTTTGACACAATGACGCCTCCATATAAAAGAACCAATCAATTTCAATTTAAAAATGGATAATGTAAATGAAATTATTAGCAATATTGATCAGCTCTCAGTCTCTGCTATAATAAACTGTAAGCCCGAGGAATGCTCTACTTATGACACTAACCCGTCCCAACAATTAAAAATAATTACTCAAAATATTCGCTCCATACACGCAAACCTTAACTCTTTCTTAACACTACTTTGCAGAATAAACCTTCACTGTCAAATATTAATACTTACAGAGTGCTGGCTAAATCGTTATAATGGTCTTATTCCATCTATTGATCACTACACTTTCTATCAGACTAAAAAACTCTTCAACCAGAACGATGGTGTAGTACTTTATGTTAAAAACATAGAAAACTACACTGTTGATGAACCCGATTTATTGGATGCCAGCTGCATAATACTAAAAATTGGCACCGACAAGGCTATTATTTGCATTTACCGCTCTCCATCTTTCAGAAACGTAACTAGATTCCTACAATCCCTTGACTCCTAGCGAACCTAACTTCCTTCAAAAACATAGTTATTGTGGGGGACCTTAACATTGACATTGCCTCCACCCTATCTTCTAACCAAACCTCGGACTATCTAGATCTCATGGCGTCCCACGGCCTACTTCCTGCTCACACTCTTCCCACTCGAGAAAACGCCTGTCTTGATCATGTCATACTCAAAACTAACCTATCATCTTAGTACTACATTCTTCCATCACTGACCATAACCCTGTACTCTTGGGTCTCAAACTGAAAAATCGCAGTAAACCACGTTTACTCACCACCTCAAAAACAGACTACGAAACTCTGGACTGCGAGATGAGTACCTTTGATTTCCAACCAATTTACCTGCTTACTGATGCTAATGAAGCAACAAACAGCTTGGTCACTACTCTCACTAGACTCTTAGATCACCACACATCTATTATCCGACTACCAAATAACAAACGGTTACTTAAACCGTGGATGACCACCGGTATGCTCCGATGTATCCGCAATAGAGATGCTATGCATAATAAACTCAAGGAAACTCTAAACAACAGCGTTTTAGCTATTACTTACAGAAGGTACAGAAATTTTTGCACCAAAATATTAAAAAAGCTAAAAAGAGACTATGACAGGCAAAAATTGAGAGAGGCTTCTAAAGATAGTAAAAAGATTTGGAAGATAATAAAGAGAGTAACGCATACCGACAAACCTAATATATCCAATACTGACTTGCTGTCTTCTTCTAACTCACCTCAAATTTCGGAGAATATGGTGAATGAGTTTTTTGCTGGCGTAGGTAGGAAGCCCATGAAGGGTTCCTTAGTAAATACGCTAAATAACTTTGCTTTTTATAGTGTTTATTATCCATTCATAACACTTAGGACATCCTCTGACATCACAGATTCATACCCACACACTCATTCGCACACATACAAACTCACTCACTCACACACCGACACACCCTTACACTCTACATCTTTTGTTTTTACCATTTTTATTTTTTTTCCTTATTTTTGTTAAATAATTTAATTTGTGCCTATCTAACTTCTGTAAAAATATGAGCGACTTCTCGTATTTCTAAGCTAAATTATAAACAAGGCATTCACAAAAGGGTTGGGCCTAGCACCTTTAATACAAGTTGTCTTGTCAACTTAGCAAGGGTGCTAGAGTCTCTAAATATACTTACTGTGAATAATAAAACGATGTAACTCTACGCTATTTCGATGTACATATAATTATGTCTTTACTTTACTATGCAAATAAATTGTTATTATTATTATTATTTCCTTTATTTTACATATCTCTCAAAAATTACATTTTAACATATTTTTCTTTAAAAAAAAGTAACAATAAAAAATATATTTAAAAATATAAAAAACGGCAGTTCACTGGTATCGGGAACGGGGTCCTCGTGGAAAGGAACCTCCTCACAATACGAGCTGTATCGAGGAGTACTGCCTTCTGTATCAGGCCCTTTATCCAGCTGTGTAACGCCAGCTTCGACAGATGGTCATCGAAGCTTTTAGCTATCAGCCCATTGACTGATGTGACAATCGGCACAATGACAGCCGAGTTCACATTCCACATGTCAACAATCTCATGAGCTAAGTCGAGATACTTTAAGTGTTTCTCTTTCTTAGCTTTCACGAGATTCTGGTGATGTGGGATGGTAACATCGATTATCATTGCGAGGCGCACTAATCGGTCTATCACCACTATATCAGGCTTATTGGCAACAATAGTCCTATCAGTGATGATAGACCGATCCCAGTACAACGTGACATGATCATTTTCGAGAACTGGGTCGGGCACATACTTGTAATACGGTACCTCAGAATCGACAAGTTTGTATTTCAGAGCAAGTTGCTGATGGATAATTCTGGCTACTTGGTTGTGTCTATGCAAGTACTCGCCGTTAGTCAGACGAGAACAACCGGAGACAATATGTCAGATGGACTCACCAGGACGATGGCATGCCCGACACACGTCAATCGTCCCGTCCTTCATAATATGTCTCCGGTAATTATTCGTCAAGATAACTTCGTCCATAATTGCACAGACAAAACCTTCAGTTTCCCCGAAGAGATCCCCGAAGCGTAGCCAGGCAACGGAAGCTGTCAAATCTACATCTGACCCATAAAGAGCACGATAGTAGCGACCATGAAGCTCCTTGCTTTTCCATACCTCCTTGCGGTCATCTGTGGTAAGTATAACAGGTTTGTGCCAGTTCACTTTAGCCATGGTCAGCGGGGTGAGTTCCTTGTCCACTGCAACCACATCTCAGTGCATACCCACATCGGCTTTAAGGAAATATTCCCGGAGACTGCAAATCTCGCGGTTGTGAAGAGTTTTGGCTTTTAAAAAGCCTCGACCTCCACACTTCCGCGGGATGTACAGTCTCATCACCGATGATCGTGGGTGATGCATCCGATTTGCGGTTAGCAGTGTGCGGACCCTCCTGTCCAGGACGTCCAGTTCAGTTTGAGTCTATTTGAGTATGCCGAAAGAATACATCAACACCGGCATGACCCAACCGTTGAAGCTTATTTCCTCCTGACAAAAGGCTGTTTAATACCTTTGTCAGGCGGCCAAAGAAGCGCTCCCTCAGCAATTGCTTCATGTCAGCAACATTAATGCCCAAAGCTTCCGACATACCCAAATACTTATAAGTTTCGGTCAAGCAGAGAGATCTAAGGTGTATGGAGTCTGAAAGTTGAATTCCCTCAGATTCCATAATCTCTCCTCGTTTTACATGCATGATTGCACATTTGTCCACACCAAATTCCATCTTGATGGCGCTAAAACTGAAAGTTTCAGTTACCTTCAGTAGTTCCATCAGCTGCAAGTTGTTGGGGGCAAAGAGTTTTAAATCATCCATGTAAAGGAGGTGGGATATACTTTGACCTCCTCTTCTCAACCGATAGCCCAGGCCTGAATCCTCTAACATTGTGCTTAGAGGATTCAGGGCCAAGCAAAGTGGACTCAAACTGTCACCCTGAAATATTCCCTGTCTGATCCATATGAATTATATATTATATGTAATATGCGAAATATACAGGAGTTAAAACAAGTTTAAATAAAAGATTTAAGTGAACTTCGGGTGTCATCATAGTTTCTTTGTAATATAAATTATGAGGTCTGTTTTTTATAAATAGCATTAGAACATTTATTGATAGGGAGTAATTTATTTATTTTGTTGTATAGGGAGGGTGCAAGGTAATAAGAAAAGCGTTTTGTGAAAGCGAAGTGAGAATGAGGTACGAGTACTTCACATTGCGTTTGACGACGTGTGTGAGTGACTCTGTCAGATGAGAATGGGATAATGGAGTGTTGAAGCATTAGAGTGTGGAGTATGTAAAGTTGGCAAACCGTGAGGACATTGCATTTCTGATACAAGTCGGTGGTTGGGTAAAGCATAGGACGGTATGTAGTTTCTTTAAGTATGGCCCTTTGTGCTACCTTTGCCTTTCAAGAGGTTTAAGGACCGTCTTGGCAGCACCACCCTAACTTGTGATACAGTATGATATGACCGATTGGAAAACTAAGGACTATAAGCACACTGAAAGATATGCCACGTTCCATCCAAAAATAATGAAATAGAGATGAGTAGGGCACATGATCCGAAACAAGAAAAATAAGTGATTGGAGCAGTAACAGAATGTCAAATTAAAGACGGATTAGATGACGATGTCAGTGTAGTCCACTGCAGGAGCCTGGGGCAGGCCTTTGCATCACAGCACGCGCTGATGGAGAAAGATTATTAGAAGAAGTGCAATCATGTATTTTTCTTAGATTTTATTAGTTTTATCAGTAAGGGCGCCTTCAAATTCCACTTCGAAGACGCCCTAAGTAAAGGCTTTTGATTTTAATTTGATCTTATTCAGTTCTAGAAAAATTCGGAAGTCGCAAATCCAGTATCATTAGTAGGTACTAGAGTTTCCGATTGCGGCACATTAGCAAGCGCCATGATAACGGATGAACTCAACCGTTCGTTCGTGATACTGTTGGTGTCAGTTTAAATACATTATAATTCTATGTAGGTTGTTTGAAAATCAAAGCCTGGTCGTTACCTCGCGCGCCCTCTATGGCGTGGCGAACAGACTACGCGCGTAGTGTACAGAGGGCGCGCGCGGCCGAGCTCGCTCGCATGCTCCGCGCGCGGCCGCCAGGGGGCGCTACTGGTGAACTATCGCTCACTCGCGTCCGCTCCGCGCCGCGCTCCTTATAATCACACATTGCAATTTTTTCAGAGCAGACGCAGATTCTTTAAATCGGCAACGACAGACAACAGGGACAAAACGGGAAGTTAGTGGGGCGCGCCACTGACCGCCTGCCATACGCCAACCACTCACACACACACGCCACACAACACATGCGCTTGCGCATAGCTCCTCAATAGCTTGATCGACGGACAAACACGGACATGCATGCCTGAATTATACTGAGAGCTCGATTGATTCCACGAAAATGACAATTCGTCTCCCAATTTAAGCAGGTTTTTGAGTCAATATACAAGTGCTTATAGGTACGTATATATATATAATACTAGCAGTTGCTCGCGACTTCGTTCGCGTGGGAAGTTTTTCCCGTATAAATCCCGATCCCGTGGGAATTTCGCAAAATCCCGTCTTAGCGAGTATCTATGTACTAAAAGGAACACCTATGGAAAATTTGAGAGCCCTACTATTTGTAGTTTCTGAGATTTCGTGATTAATCAGTGAGTGGTATTTCGCTTTTATACAACGTGTAACGGAAACCCCATATCTATCCAAAAGGGCTGAAGACAACATGGAGTCTCTATGCACAGTTTCAGCACAAAATAACTGACTCAAAGAATTGATACCAAATTGTTGGTTTCATATATTTCTTGAATACCAATCATAACAAACGTGTCACAGCCTCACAGCACTACGAGGGTCAATAACTTTCCACGTCACTTGCCAATAACACGATAATTCTTTAGGTTCTTCTTAATTTGAAAAGTTCGGTCTCCTGGTATTGTGTATTGGAATTTGTAATAAGTTCTACACACGTAGACTTAGGATTACAAAACCCTTGCCATATCGTTTGTTATCATCCAAAAAAGCCATGCACTTGGTATGTATAATACCCTTTAAATTACACGTTGTAGATGGTTCTCTTCATAGATAAAATATTTAAAAAAAGAAACACAAATAACATGTTTGTCTTTGAAGGACCAAATTTTTTAATTGGTAAGCCCCCTCATTTGACCACCATCTGACCTGACGCCTGACGGTAAGCGATAATGTGGTGGAAGATGAAGCAGGGCTTGCCTAGCTAAGGCGAAATTTATGTACACCTACGATTGTTTTTGTTTTTGCAATGTTAACTCAATGTGCCTGCTTTATTTAACTAGTATATAGTGTAGGTACATTTTATTATAATTATAGTTTACTGCTACTGTTTTTTCCTGGTGATTTGTGTCACAGGCGATATTTGCCCAATTCTAACATCAGCGCAACATAGCTATTTAGATAAAATATGTCGATGGTAACAGATTTGTATTTTATGATTGTTTTAAGAGGTGAAAAAAAGATTAGGTACTTACTACTTTTTATTATTATCTTATGTCTGGGGTGCCCTTATCCTAAAAAGTGTATTTCCCCAATTCCGAGATGGAAAGCCCTCAAACATGATCGTATTTTTGACAGTTGCATCAAAAACGTGACACAATGTTACGCCTTGTTTGAACTGACAGCAGCAGCCTCAGGCGCGCACGGCTCACTGCTGGGAGCAGTTTGCTCCAAGTATGGACTGCGAACAATAAAAACTCGCCGAATTATGCAACAGAGAGCGCAGCGTGTGCGCAGGCGGTTGCCACGCTTCATCTGGACACACCAAAAACTACCTATATGCATCACCTCTTTTTTCAGAAACTGTACCTCCTAAGAAAACATCGGGTCCCTTATACAAAGAATCACTTTGTTATCGGTCCGTCGGTCTATCGATCAAGGCCCTTTTTACCAGGAACACGAGATCCTAGTATGAATTACGCAGGTTTAAGTTGACATGAACGATTCTAAGGTATTTGAATGGTTGCAAAATTTCATGATCACGGTGTAAGAAATATCATGAATGTCGTGTGATGTTGTTGCAGTGGTACCCTTATCCAAGCAAAGTCTACTCTAATTTATCATGAAACTTTCTAAGCACTTCTATATTCCAAATCAATACAACCCAGACATAGACGACTACGTAATCAGATCACGGAATTACGAACTGCTTCCCGTCTTGTGCAGCGCACACCGCAGCACTTATTTGACAAAGCGACACTAATGAAACGCTGCACAAAACAGAACAAGAGCAGAGCGCGGAAACAGCGCGGACAATGGCGCGATGTTGGTGCTGCGCCGGCGCAGATAACGCCAATTAAGCCGCGCGCAATAACGCTGCGCTTGTTCCCTGTCCGCCGCCGCGCGCTCTCTCCGCAACTTATGTTGCACATTGGTGACCTGCTTGATTTACAACTGAGTGCGGTAAAGCCTCGACCTTGTACTTACGTATACAAGGATACTAACTTGAAGTTAACAAAGAGTAAGATTTAAAAACTCGGCAAAGTGTACATCCGGTCACGTACAGTTCCGGCCACTTCTAGAACGATAAGACAAATGTGTCATTTTTGTTATGAGAAAACCCTGAAAACCACAATAAAACCCGGTTAAGTGCGAGTTGGACTAGCGCACGGAGGGTTCCGTACAAACTTAAACGTAACAACTTAAGACAGAAGGTCCTTTAAGTAGGGACTGAATAAATTAATAACCGACTTGGTATTACATGGATCTCACAACTTTTTCAACCGACGACCAAAAGAGGAGTTTTTTTTTTTTTTTTTTTTTTATGTATGATCATCGAGTACTCGAAGACGGCTGAGCCGATTTGGAAAATTCTTTTTTTGTTCGAATGGGTATACTTCGAAATTGGTACCATTATCACCAAAGTCAGGATCTGATGATGGGATCCTGGAGAAATCGAGGGAACTCTTCAAATATTATAGGCACACCTATGGCGTTTTGGGTATTTCTTATAGTAACTTGTGCAGTTGCTCTCAAAAAGTACCATTTGGGGAAGTGGAACTGATGATGAAGACCACAGATGGCCGCCGAAACTACTCAATAATAAGTATTAAGTGGATTGCGATTCGATTACTTGAATATGGATGTTAAGCACTTTATGCTCGTCACAATGCATATGGTGATGTAGAGCTGATGGTGAAGTACCAGGAGAACTCCTCAACAATTAACGGCCCAGCATTGGGAAAAGCAATATTTTGTAAAAGGTTATAAGTAGTTGACATTTAGGCTCTTGTAACTAGGTAAATTAAAAATCATCCAACTAAAAAGAGTGAAAAAAAAAACTTTTTAACAAAAAATTAAACCGACTCCCAAAAAACACTGCAAAGTGAAAAATAACTTTAATTTCGGAAGTCGGTGCCAAAAACAAAAAACAAAACTAGAGACACCGACTACCGAAATTAAAGTTATTTTTCACTTTGCAGTGTTTTTTGGGAGTCGGTTTAATTTTTTGTTAAAAAGTTTTTTTTACGGTAGAAGAATTGAGTTGCGAGACTTGGTTTTTTGACAAGTATTGTTTTTTATGGGATCTCATTTCTTTTTGTAGATAGTTCTGCTTCTAGGCAAGCGTGCTCCATCTTCGACCACATCATCACTTACCATCAGGTGAGATGGTGGTCAAACGTGAGCCTATTATCATTTAAAAAAAACGAAATTGAAAAATATTTTAGTTTTTCCTTGATTCATACACTAAACACTTATTGTATTCTAAATTTAAAGTTTCTATGTCTGCTAGAAGTGCCTTAGACTTTTGATCGGTCAGTCAGTCAGTGAGTGACAAAATTAAGAAACTTTGACTCGTTATAATTCTCAAACTACTGGTTCAAATTGAATGAAATTTGAAATATACCGTGTTTATACAATGCCTGCTTGGTTACTGAAAATTCAGACTTCTAATGTTATCCACAACGAAGTTATAGGGGGTCGAAAATGGCCTGAACTGCTTCGAGAAAAGGATGGTACGGCCGTGTTGCTTTTTTGCTCAATTGGCCGCCGTGCCCCCAGATGAGTACCAAATTCCAACTCATTTCTCTATCGAGAAACGAGCCAAAAGACTACAACGGGAGGCAACGATGCACTGGTCGAATCAAAGCTCCAGAGCCTTGAACACCGACGACGAGTTGCTAGTCTATCGGTTTTCTATCGGTTACATTTCGGGGAGTGTGCGATGGAATTACGCAATCTAATTCCGCCAAGCCCGTTCCATCATCGAACTACAAGACAAACGGCGATGCGAAATCGTTACATGGTGGACATCCCACCCATACGCACAAAACGTTTTGGGAATACTTTCATTGTGCGTACGGCTAAGGAGTGGAATTCCCTGCCGGAGTCTGTGTTTCCTGATCACTATAACCTGGGAGTCTTTAAGTCAAGAGTGAATAGGTTACTTCTAG
The DNA here is from genome assembly GCA_943138885.2 of Tholera decimalis. NCBI lineage: Eukaryota > Metazoa > Arthropoda > Insecta > Lepidoptera > Noctuidae > Tholera > Tholera decimalis. Next base: position 729,884 of record OW964566.2, on the reverse strand, counting down.
GCAAGCGTGCTCGATCTTCGACCACATCGTCACTTACCATCAGATCTTATTATCAATAAAAATAATCCGACTCACACTCCAAGCTGAGAGCGATAGAAAACCAAGAAGTCGGCACCTCAGCGGCGGAGATCAACACTCGTTACATATTTTAAAACAAATTGCAAAGCATTTGAATCATCGTTATGTCACTCCAGCATCCTTTATACAATCTTCTTATTATACAATGTGCTTGCGCAAGTTATTTAGTTTGTAACTTTTACTGACATATATCCGAACATATCACATATTAGAATACAATTTCATATATTACCGCGGTTTTGAGTTGACTAATCATGTTCATTCCTTCCAATATCCATTCCTAGCAAAACTGTTCCCACCAATCAGAGAAGAAATGCTCATGACACGCTCCGCTGATTGGCGTATTCAACGCCAGCGAATCACCGTACATTTACTGTGGTGCGGAAGGAGTATAATTACCTCCGCCATATTCTGTCTCGGACAAAAATCATCATTCTGCTCCGACGCTCGCCCGCGACAGTCGTGCCGCTCCGCGCTCTCGATCGTTCCGTGCCTGAGTCATCGCTCCGTTCGTCACGCCCGCCGTGACGTCACTCGTAGTCGCCGACTACGACGCCTGGTCCGGATCCGCCTTTTTCGAGGCGGTGAAGGATATCGTGCTTCTCTAACAGAGATTGTCAAAACAATTTGGTTTGGCCCCTTCAGGGTAAAACCACAGTTTCGTGGTCCTTGGTTGGAAACCTCACGGTGTCAACAATACCAAGGGGGTGCTGACCCGACGCACCCGCTGATCCCCTTCAGGGTGAAGCAGTCAATTGGAGTCGAGTGCTAGGTTTTGGCCTTGGGGGATCTCCTAGTCAAACCTAGTTACTGAGTTCTCTTCACAGCATACACACCTAGTGTCGGTTGGGTGTATCTACCCCTTCGCACTAGACCCAATAGGGCCCGGTACGCACATTGAGATTGGCGACCGGATTACAAGCTTAGGGCACACCATTAGGCACACACCTCCCTGCTATCCCCGCAGGGAGCGAACTCACCTCCGGGTCATTCCCGCCCGGAGGGTTAGGCAAATAGGGCCCCTCAGGCCACATCAGACGGCAACACAGCTACCGAGTTTGTCTGGGTTTCTCTTCTCGGTAGCGAAGTGTTAGGAGAAACTCCGGGGCAGGGCTCTTTGGGGACCGTCTGCTCGGGGAGCTCACGTTTGACGTGTCTCCTCGAGGCGCTTATGTTAGGGTTAGGAGAGTAGGATGCCCACCTTTGTCGCCTCCAATATGGAGGACAGGATGGAGGATCTCATGTCCAAAGTCGAATCCCTATCGGCTCGGTTAAATCTAACAACCGATTTATTAGGAAAGATCCTATTTGAAAACCCCGCCCTACAAAGGGAGTATAAAGATGAGATTGTAAAATTACCCCCCGCGGTGTTTTCCGCCCCACAGCCAGATTTAGGTCCCACCCCCGCGCCCAACGCAGATAGGTCCCCCCCCCCCCCAGACGTCGAAATGGACTCTGAGGAGGAGGAACAAGAAAAAGAGGGCTCGGAAGGCGAGCGCTCGGAGCGCGCAGAGAGCATACACTCTGAGCGCTCGGAGCGAGCGGAGTCCGAGCACTCCTCCGACCAAACCTCTTCCTCCGACGAGTTTATCCTCGTCGAGGGAAAGAGGAAGAAGAGGTCGCAGGCCTCGTCCTCCACTCAGGCCCCTAAGGCCAAGAAACTCTCCCCTCCCGAGCCAGCACGCTTAGTGCAGAGCCAGCCCTCCTCTTCCTCGGCCACTAGGCCCAGCCCTACCCAAACCCCAGTCGTCAGCGCCTCAGTGCGCAAGACCATCCCTCCCCCACCCATCTTCATCCATGACAAGGGGGCTTGGACAAACGTGTCCAAAGCGTGTGGCGAGCAACGCATCGCCTACACGAATGCCCGCGCCGTTCAGAACGGCATAAAAGTAGGGTTAGCGACAGCTAACGACCACCGCGCGCTTTCGAAGCTACTCAAGGCTCGAAATATCCCCCACCACACTTATACGCTCCACGAGAGCAAGCCCGTTCGGGTGGTCCTCTGCCGGATCCCCAGTGAGATCCCCACCACCGAGATCGTCTGCGACTTAGAGTCACAGAACATCCCGGTGATTGAGGTGCACCGTATGCACGGCAGAGGTGGCAGGGCGTCTAACAACGTCCTCGTCATCTGCCACCCCGTCTCCGAAGGTCCCCACCCCATCTTTGCGCTGAAGACTGTATGCAGTCTTTCAGGAATTCTAATTGAGAAGCCACACAAGAGTGGCACGGTAGGCCAATGCCACCGTTGCCAGTTGTATGGGCACGCGCAACGGAATTGCTTCGGCAAACCCCGGTGCGTAAAGTGCCTGGGCGATCACGGCACCGCGGAGTGCAGTCGCCCAAAAGATAGGTCCCAGTGCCCAGACCCGCCCAGCTGCGTGCTGTGCGGGCAATCCGGCCACCCCGCCAACTACCGAGGCTGTCCGAAAGCCCCGAAAACCTCCGCCCCTAAACTGGCAACGCGCGCTAGCGCACGCCAGGGACGAGAGTGTCCTACACTCTCGTCTAAGCTCCCCCAGACCCTCAGTCCCCAGCGTCCAACTCCTTGGACGGCGGCGAATCACGCCCAAAACTTCCCGGCACTAAGGCCGAAAGTCCCTGGGCTGATGGATCAACCCATCATGCCCTCCGCTCCGGTTGTTGTGGCTTCTCAGCCCCCACCTCCTCCCCAGTCACTCCCTCGCTCGGTAGAGCCGGAACTCGATGCGTTCCTCATCCTTGGAAATACCTTCAGTTTCTTCCAGTCCCCCCGCGCCATCCAAATGGCAAAGGAGGTCGTGGCCTGCACTAGCATCAACTCCCTGATTCGGGTATACCATCAGTATCCCGATGTCAAAAGTCATTTTGATAACCTTTTTAAACAGCCATAATGTATAACACGGCTAGTAAGAGATTAAAGCGCCGATCCCTAAAGCTAGGTTACTTCAATGCCAATGGCATCACTAATCAACGGGACGAGATCGCGACTTTCCTTCGCGATCATAGTCTCGACATCCTTCTGGTCCAAGAGACCTTCCTCAAACCCCACCTTAGGGATCCCAAGGTAGCCAACTACCGGCTAGTTAGGAACGATAGGACTAGATGCCACAGAGGTGGCACTCTAATATATTATAGGAACTCCCTGCACTGCATCCCTATGGATCCGCCGCCCCTTGCCCACTTAGAGGTATCCGTTTGCCGGCTAGGCATGACGGGCCATCCCTCTATCACAATAGTATCCGCGTATCTCCCACCGCACAGCGACGTAGATTCAAATTCTTCGATAAACGCCTCACTACGAAGCGACCTTACAGCCCTTCTTGACATGAGTGACTCCGTCCTTATAGCGGGGGATCTCAATGCCAAACATCCCGCATGGTGTAGTCGTATTACCAACCCCCGTGGGAAGGTACTATACGACCTTTGCACACCTCTCCACATAGATATCATAGGTCCTATGCGGCCTACTCATTATCCGTTCGAGCCATCCCACTTGCCCGACGTACTCGACATTGCCCTCCTGAAGAATGTGAACTTACGTTTGCACTCTTTAGAGACGGTAGACGAACTTGACTCTGACCATAGACCGGTGATCTTGGAGTTAACTCCGAGATCGGGTCCCTATGACCCTAACCGCCCCCCTCCCACACAGGTGATCACTGACTGGAGGAAAGTAGGCGAATTGCTGAAATCCAACACGTCTCCTCACCTGGACAAAATCCCCGACCACATCCAGTCCGCCGCCGACACGACGGCTGCGATCGACTCACTCACGGAGCACGTACAATCTGTCTTGAACGACTGTTCAAAGGAGATTCCGGTGTCAGAGCACTGGCGCCGGAAACTCCCGGACGATGTACGGGCCCTGCTGACTGAGAAGAACGCAGCAGTCCGTGCCTACAGAGCTTTCCCCTGCCAGAATAACAAAACTTTCATGCGGTACTTACAGCGCAAAGTAAGTAACAGCATCAGAGAGTGGCGTGAAGCCGGCTGGGACAAGACCCTGAGCGAACTGGAACCCACCCACCATGCCTTCTGGCAACTTCAGCGGAATATGCGCGCCACTGAGGTTGCCTCAATGCCTCCCCTTATCCGCCCGGACAAAAGCATTGCCTTCGACGACGAAGACAAAGCCGAATGCCTAGCCGACAGCCTGGAGGCACAGTGCTCTCCCAGCTCCCAACCAGTCGACCCAGCCCACCTTGCCCACGTGGATGCTTAGGTCGAACGTAGATCTGCCCTACCCCCTGTCGAGGACCCTGATGCTCCCCTCCCCCCCGTCACGGAAGACGAGGTGGAGGAGATCATCAAGAAACTCAAACCTAGGAAAGCTCCCGGGACTGACAGACTGACCACTAGGGCACTTAAACTCCTCCCACGTACGATCTTAGTCCTACTGACTGCCATCTTCAATGGCGCCTTGTCCAACAACTTGTTTCCACAAGCTTGGAAAGAGGCTATAGTGATAGGTATCCCAAAACCTAAAAAGCCCAAGAACCTCCCGACTAGCTATAGACCCATTAGTCTGCTCAGCGCCCTCGGCAAGGTCTACGAGCGGATTATTCTTAATCGGCTCAAGGACTTTGTCGAGGCTAAGAGCCTAATCCCTAACGAACAGTTTGGCTTTAGAGCCCATCATTCCAGTGTCCACCAAGCCCACCGCATCGTAGAGCACATTAGCGGCCGTTTTCAACGCGGTCTGGTGACGGGGGCCCTATTCTTTGATATAGCAAAGGCTTTCGACAAAGTCTGGCACAATGGCTTAATTTATAAGCTTTACCAACTAGGTGTGCCGGACCGTCTCGTGCTCATCATTCGAGACTTCCTGTCGAACCGCTCCTTCAGATATCGTATCGAAGGAGCGCTTTCCACTCCCCGCCCTATCAGAGCCGGCGTCCCTCAGGGCGCCGTGCTCTCCCCCCCACTCTTCACGCTATTCACTAGCGATATCCCCAAAAAGCCCCCAGTAGAGTTATCCCTATTTGCCGATGACACGGCCATCTACTACTCGGGACATAATCCCGTTAACATCGCTCATACCCTCCAGACCTCAGCCAACGCACTAGGCGATTGGTTTAGGAAATGGAGGATTGAGGTAAATCCCGACAAAAGTCAAGCAGTCCTGTTTCGCAGGGCTCGCCAGCATAAACAATTCACCCCCCCACGCCCGATCACTATGTTCGGCAAGCCAATCCCTTGGGAGAAGCGAGCCAAATACTTAGGTGTGATCCTCGACCAGTTTCTCAACTTCAGTGAGCACATAAAGTCGGTTCGCTCGCGAGCCGCTTTCGCTCTCGGTAGGCTCCACGCCCTGCTGAATAAACACAGCAAGCTCTCCCTTAAATGTAAAATCCGAATATACACGACATGCATACGTCCTATCATGACGTATGCCTGTCCGGTGTTTGCTCATGCCAGTCCCAATCAGATCCATAGGATGCAAGTCGTTCAGAACCGTTTTCTCCGAAAGGCCACGGGCGCGCCCTGGTTCTGTAGAAACGAGGATCTCCACGTAGACCTCAAACTCCCGACCATAAAGCAAGTGTTGAAACGCATGTCAGTGCGTTACTTCACCTCTGCTGAGACCCACACTAACCCCCTGATCATATCGGCCGCCCGATACAGACCCTCCAAGATTTCTCGGGTTCGTCGCCCGCGTAACATCCTAGACGAGCCTGACGACCCCACCACCATCCGACAAGAGAGCAGTAGGGAAACCAGCACTCTTAGAAAACACATATACAGAACGCGTTCCTTATTCCGGCCTCGCCGACGAGGCCCATCGCGACGTCCGCGTACCTGTAATGAAAATCCTCCCCGACCTTTGCCAAACGAGCCAGCCCGCGATGCTGAGCCAGTAGCAATAAATACTCCCGAAAATAATATGACCCAGCCTGTCCCTTTGCTGCCCTCCCAAAATGACCCCGCTATGCCGAGGCCCGTACTCCACAGGGAGTGCCCTTAGCGTGCGGTCATTAGTTTTTAAGTATATTTTAGTTTGTAAGCCCTGGCTGGGGGCCTTTAATTTATTAGAGGTCACCACAGGAAAGTCCGGTTAAGTAGACTCACAGCCTTAGTGTGCTGATCTACAAGTGGCCCTACCTAAAAAAAAAAAAAAAAAAAAAAAAAAAATCTGTCTCGGAGTATTCCAGAAGAAACTATCGTAAAACCACCACGCGACTCGCCCGCTTAGCAAGTGAAGCTATCACCCCGCGTCTAGCCGAGATTAACTAAATACCGCTGTATATCTAACTACCAAAAATATCCGTATTGGACACACACGTGTGACAAAACAAAGACTACAGTGAAGTGATTAAATATCCGAAGAAGAAAGTGATTCAATCCACGTGCGTCTTCTACTCCACCTAATCAGCTCCAGAACATCCAAGTAAGTCCATCAACCTTTTATTCCTACACCTGGTCAACTCAATACTGTGTGTTCATTACCTCACCGCCCGCAAACTATTATTTTCCCGACACGATTTATTCGCGGCCTAGCATAGGTTACATTGAGTTCATAACTCTGGTCCTTCGATTCCTTCCATAACAACATAATTCTGGTCCAAAAGAGCCGGATTCATAGAATCAGCGATCTTCTATACTTTTTATAAGTTTACCGCAATATAATTATAGGTCTCATACCTAGTATTTAGGTCAAAATACCTAAAATACAAAGTCGTAAGTACGCGTCCAATATGGCGTATATTGGACGCGTACATACCGTTCCTACTTCCCGCTAAATACTATAATACATTCATTGAGAATTATTGTATCAACTTAATATTTCTCCTATTGCATTAAAATAGCATAGGTAAATATTCTAACCGCTTATTATCGTTAGTTATCTCGGCTAACTTAACTACAAATTATATTCAACCGCATTCCTTAACTTATACCCGCTTAAAATAATATTATTCTAATCTACCCGCTATACTTAATATTAATCTCCGATATTTTCTGTTAATATTCCAATATGGAAGATCTTAAATTAAAAGTCAAATTACTTCAAGCTAAAAATCAAGCAATCTTTGAACGCTTATCGTCATTATATGAAACTTCTAAGAAAATAAATATTTCTAGTATTGAGCTTCGTTCATCAGAATCATTCATGGCGGACACGGAAATCCTGTAAATAACACGTCAAGAATTTAGTTCCAATTTAGACAAAATAAATATCTATTCTTTACAATTAAATCCTGATCATAAAATTGATTATAACAGTCTTACATCTTTCGACGGCGTTTATACGCGCGTGGAGCGAGTGCGTTCTCTCATTACGCAATATTCAAGGTCATCGACCGAGTCAGCGTCGCATAATAACGAAAAACAATATATGGGTGCGGTCACACTCCCGCCGATTCAGATTCCGTTCTTTGATGGTAAGATTGATAACTGGCCTGTTTTCTATGAATCATTTAAATCAAATATACATAATAATTTGAACCTTACGGATTCTCAACGTGTGCAGTATCTGATCGGTAATCTAAAGAGAAATGCATTGCATATTACCGCCGGAATTATTCCGTCAGGTGATAATTATACCGGTATCTGGGACAGTTTAGTGAAAAAGTATCAGGATAAACGAGCATTAGGCTCACATTACATGTCTAACATATTAAATATTAAACCCGCAATTAATAATTCCGCATCTTTAAATAGTTTCATTGAAAGTTTTCACGCGTCTGTTTCTGCTTTAGAACAATTACAAATTAACGACTTAAAGGATTTCATTTTGTTAAATTTAGCTTTGAGAAAGTTGGACCCTGTTACCGTACATTTATTCGAAATGCATAAAAGAGATGAGGAAATTCCTACTTATACGGATTTCGTGGAATTTATAAAATCGCAAGTTAAGATATTAGATCGAACTGTATTATCTCGCACCGCGTTAGTGAGTAACAGCCCTAATAAAAATAATAACTCGTCTCGCAATCAGTCACGTAATAGTACAGTACATACTTTTGTTGCTTGCGATAATAACCAACCTTGTTTGTATTGCAATAAAGCTGATCATTGTAAACTTTACACTTGTCCAACCTTTCAATCACGATCCGCAAATTCGCGTTTGGATTTTATTAAAAACAAACGTGGATGTGTAAACTGCCTTAGTTTAACGCACACTGCTTCACAGTGTTAATCTATCCATAATTGTAGAACATGTAACAAACGACATCATTCTCTCTTACATTTAGAAAACAGCGGTCACCCGCCGAGATCGGCCACAAATGATGCTGTCACTAGCTCCGCGAACTCGCAACAGGTGGCGCTGTGTGCGTGCTCTCGCATAGGTACAAACACGCAGCGTACTACAGTACTTTTATCAACTGCGAGAGTCTACGTTGATAACAAATATTGTAAACATTTTTCTGTGAGATGCTTAATAGACAACGCTTCGCAAAATAATATAATTACTTCCGCCTGTTGTAAAAAACTACAATTAAACATTATACCGCTTTCAAACTCGTTTATAAAGGGTGTCGGAACTTCCTCGCGACCTATCATAGGGTACGTTGAGATTACAGTTACTGCTAACAATAAAATTAATTCTTTTAAAATCACCGCTCTAGTTGTCGATTGTATCACGGACAACTTGCCATCTCAACTTGTTGACACTTCCGCAGTGCAACATTTATTCGATTTACCGCTCGCAGATCCACAATAGCATGTCCCGGGAGAGATCGAATTGCTTTTAGGGGCAAAACTGTTCCCGTATTTGTTACTTCAAAATAAAATTATCTCACCTACCGCTCCGTCCGCTATTGAAACCGTGTTTGGTTACATTCTTATGGGTGAGATACCCGCTAGTTTATCTAATAATAATTATAATACCGCTTCATATTTTTCTACCGCGCTAAATATAGATAATTCTCATTGTTTTCTGTCTTTAGACGAATCTTTACATAAATTTTGGAATATTGAAGAAGTACCTTCAAAATCTTTTATGAGCCCTGCAGAACTGGAGTGTGAACAGCTATACGTTTCTACTGTGTCACGTGACTCCAGTGGCAGGTATTGTACCGCGTTACCATTCTGTAAAAATCCAGATTCAATTGGAAATTCTTACGCTGTCGCTTATCGACGTCTAATCAATTTGGAAAAAACTAAGCTTCGCGACTCTGCTTTGCGCGCTAGTTATAATGAAATAATCCAAGAGTATATCGATAAAAATTATTTAACTGAAATTACGCCTAGTTCTGCTAATCAGACTGTAAGTTATTACCAGTGATCGGAGTAGGTAGATTGATTTGGGGTCAATGAACTAGCACGTATATATTAATATGGATATGCCTTCGGGATTCCGGGATTTTGTAATAATTAAGATTTTTTAGGAATTTAAAATATTGTAATGTGTAGGGTGAAGGATATATCAATATGAATAAGAAATATTTAACCTTTTTGCTGTCTTTTTCTTGAAAATGAAGATTAAAAATATTTTTATCAATAAAGATATTGATTTAAATATAAACTGCATTTTATTTTATTTTTACCTGTTTTCATATTGATAAAAAGTTATTACACTGAATGCGAAAAAATATTAAGGAGTATAAAAAGTTATTGTTATTTATTTATTCAAGAATATAATATATAATAATTACAAGCAGCCGACAATAAACTTGCAAGAAACAACTACTAAATTAGTCATACATAAGTTTCGAATGGACGCACTAAAGTAACATTCACTTTATTACTTGATAAATAAGAAAAAAACAATTTTATACGTTTAACTATCGCATTCTATAAATTTCAAATGTAGTAGTTTAAAAATCCCGTAAGTACCATAATGAAATCCCGGAAAAAGGCTTATCCATGTTATGATTTCTATAACTATACATGATGCAAGTATGTAAAATCAATCTACCTACTCCGATCACTGGTTATTACATACCGCATCACCCTGTTATCAGGAATGATAAACAAACAACTAAAGTTCGCATCGTTCTTGACGCGAGCGCTAAGTCTCATACTGGCGTGTCATTGAATGACTTATTACACATAGGGCCGAATTTACAGGCTGACATATTTTTATTACTTTTAAAATTCCGTTTGTTCCGTATTGCAGTTACAGCTGACATAAAACAGATGTATCTTCGAATTGCTGTTATTGATGAGCATCGAAAATACCAAAAAATACTGTTTAGATTTAATTCCGCTGAACCTATTCGCGAATTTCAATTTAACCGAGTTGCATTTGGTTTCAAGTCCAGTCCCTTTCTAGCCATGCGCACTGTGCGCCAGCTATCATTAAATAAAATATTACGCATAATAATATATATTCTGAGATTTTTACGGATTATTCTTTATGATAAATTACACAAAACAAAATTACCTCGTCATGTAGCCGTTTCTATGGGTTGCGTGACAAACATAGTAGGTTTTGCTGATGCCAGCTTGAATGCATATGGCTGCGTTATATACTTACATGTCATTGATACCAATGGTAACACACACGTAAATTTGGTGTGTGCTAAATCCAAAGTTGCACCTGTTAAGGTCGTATATCTAGCTCGTCTAGAGCTCTTTACCGCTGTTCTTTTGTCAAAATTAATTAAACTAATTTATGACACTTACCGCTCTCGTACCGCTATTAATAATATATTTGCCTTTTCCAATTCTACAATTACGCTTTCATGGATTCATTCCTCACTACACAAATGGAACATTTGTGTTAGTAACCGCGTCGCTAAATGTCAAGAAAATCTTGATCCTAAGCATTTTTATCATATCAACGGAACAACTTTCGTTGGAGCCAAGGCTCAGTTGCAAGAACTACTTGCTAACCGCTACCGCATAGAGTGGAAAATAATTCCACCCCGCGCTCCCCACTTTGGAGAGCTGTGGGAATCAAATATTAAAGTTATTAAAACGCATTTATACCGTGTTATCGGTTCTCAACCTACCTACCTATGACCTATAACCTATGAGGAGCTTTCGACTGTTCTCACTGAAATTGAGGCAGTTCTAAATTCTAGACCGCTTTGTGTCCTGAATGAGGATCCGTATCCAGAACCGCTTACTCCCGCTCATTTTATAATGGCTTCTCCATTGACTTCGTTGCCTGTCATGAGTGTTCCCGAGACGACGAAGTCTCTAACTTGCCGCAAAAAATTGCTTGACCAGATGATTTGTAATTTCTGGAGGAGATGGCGCATAGAATATTTACATAATCTTCAAGTTAGACAAAAAAGGTTGAATGCCGCAGACAATATTAAGTTTGGTACAGTGGTTCTCATACATCAGGATGATGTCCCTCCTTTACGTTGGCCAATGGGTGTAATCACCGAAGTTTTTCCCGGCAAGGATGGGACAACCCGCGTTGCTATGGTGAAGACATGCAGTGGCTCTTTCAAGAGACCCATTGTCAAACTATGTCCTTTACCTTCTCAATAACATCACCGCGCAATAACCCAAATTTAGCTTTAGTTAACATATTTATAATATTTTTTCCTTAGTACGCTTTAATATATTAATATTTCTCTCCTTTTGAGAATACTGCATATCCTCAAAACCAGGCAGGATGCTTGCGCAAGTTATTTAGTTTGTAACTTTTACTGACATATATCCGAACATATCACATATTAGAATACAATTTCATATATTACCGCGGTTTTGAGTTGACTAATCATGTTCATTCCTTCCAATATCCATTCCTAGCAAAACTGTTCCCACCAATCAGAGAAGAAATGCTCATCACACGCTCCGCTGATTGGCGTATTCAACGCCAGCGAATCACCGTACATTTACTGTGGTGCGGAAGGAGTATAATTACCTCCGCCATATTCTGTCTCGGAGTATTCCAGAAGAAACTATCGTAAAACCACCATGCGACTCGCCCGCTTAGCAAGTGAAGCTATCACCCCGCGTCTAGCCGAGATTAACTAAATACCGCTGTATATCTAACTACCAAAAATATCCGTATTGGACACACACGTGTGACAAAATAAAGACTACAGTGAAGTGATTAAATATCCGAAGAAGAAAGTGATTCAATCCACGTGCGTCTTCTACTCCACCTAATCAGCTCCAGAACATCCAAGTAAGTCCATCAACCTTTTATTCCTACACTTGGTCAACTCAATACTGTGTGTTCATTACCTCACCGCCCGCAAACTATTATTTTCCCGACACGATTTCTTCGCGGCCTAGCATAGGTTACATTGAGTTCATAACTCTGGTCCTTCGATTCCTTCCACAACACAATGTGTAATTTAAAAGGTATATACATACCAAGTGCATGGCTTCTTTGGATGATAACAAACGATATGGCAAGGGTTTTGTAATCCTAAGTCTACGTGTGTAGAACTTATTACAAATTCCAATACACTGATACCAGAGATGGTCAAACGCGAGCAATAAAGAAATTGGTCTATTAGTTTCGGAGCTAATTAGCTGTGTGACAGAGGGACGAACAGACACACCAAAGTTGACGAGAGATCCTATAAGAGTCCCATTTATTGGTTTCATGTACGGAACTTCTGCAAACTTTTTCTTCCAAGAGTTTCTTAGGGACTACGGGTATTTTCTGTATAAAGTTAATTATATGAATGAGAAAATCGTATTCGTCGGTACAAGCGGCGAGTGGAGACATCACGATTTAAGATAATAGTTGTTGCCCGCGACTTTGTTCGTATGATTTGTCATACTTACAAACTTTCTTCCCCCACTTCCGCCCCTTCTATTGTTGCCTCTGTTTGTCTCAGTCGCGCGGGGTTTCGCACACGTGGACTTTGTCACGATAAATACATAACCTCCTTCTTTTGCAGTCGAGTAAAAAAAGATTATAAGATTAGCGCATTCAAACTTTTCCTTCTTTATAAGATTAGTATAGAAGTATCGCTTCCGTCAGGTAGTAAAACGTCTAGCTTACATGTAGGTAACATTTCATTCATACAAATAATCCCTATATCCTTACGAATGTTATGATTGTGATAGTGACTCTGCCTGTCTGTTAAACATTCACTTTAAACCGATATGGATGAAATTTGGTAGAGCGACAGTCTACTCATTTTGTCGTCCATGGATGGGTGGTAAATAAAGAGTACAATCGAATATACCTACTAAACTGTATGCTTCCAATATTTTCTAAATTATTTCCATAGGAGTTGATCATAACAAAACTACATGATGCAAGGAGTTCCTCATGTATTGTGCGTTAACAAACATTTAAATTCACATGCACTTAACACGTTCGCTGACAGTGAGCACTTACCCTGACACTACATTACGACAGTAGAATTTTCCACGACGTACTCTTAATAATAAGTGGCCCGTCCCTCGACGTACTGTCATCATAACGCACTATTTTAATTTCCCGCCTAACGACGTACTGTCAGCGAACGTGTTAAGTTGTTGTGTGTCTGGAGGGCCATATAAACACTTATTCCGTGTGTGAATTGAACCCGCGCCGCGCAGTGCAGCAGCTAATTAGCTCAACCATGGCACCGCGTCATGGTTCAGCAACAGTTAGTCTGTTGAGTTAGACTCTATCCATGAAGTTGTTAGCCTCACCTTTCACCGCCATCTGGCGCAGGAAAGCGGGCCTATGTCCCAGAGCCATGAAGCGCAAAAGATCCTACCTTCAGAAACAGTGATGGCAGAGCTGAGAGAAAAATTGATGCGACCTGAGCTGGTGTCAGGATCATCGAGGCTCCGGGATTGCAGCAGTGTTCTAACGAGATACCGCGGCCCCGAACACAAGGGCAGCTAAAGAAACAGGGTGGGTGTTTATTCAGTCGAAATCTGACACTCCCAGAAAAAAAACAGGACCATAGAGGCTCTCCAACTTACATGAGTAGAATATGTAGAACGGCGCCATGGAGAGCTGGCCTTCCGATTGACACAGGTAGTTTCACAGGTATTTATCCGTGTTCGACGGACTGAGTCGTGCAGAAGGGCTGACAATGTCCTCTTCCATCCCTTGTAAAGTGACTTGCGGACTTGGGAAAGTCCATCATAACATCAGGTAGGCTCGAGTAGGTGCCACGTGGCGATTTGGCGCGCCTCAGAAATAAAATATTAAGGTAAGGTGCTGTTCACTCCTGTCCTCATCAGTATGCGATCGCTTACAGGCACTGCTGCGATGATTGTGGAGAATGCTAACGTGTCTTCGCTCCCCAGCTAGAAGTAACGGATAGAAACACCGTGATCCCGCCGGCTACACCAGCTGCATGTTCAGCAGGATGTTCACAAGTAAATAACAGACATGGTCTTAAGTTTTTACAACATATCGGGGGGTTTAGGAACTTATATTTTGAGGAATCGACTTAATTCTTCAGTTAGTACATATATCGCTTTTTAGGGTTCCGTAGCCGAATGGCAAAAAACGGAACCCTTATAGTTTCGATATGTCTGTCCGTCTGTCTGTCTGTCCGTCCGTCCGTATGTCACAGCCATTTTATTCCGAAACTATTAAGACTATACATGTGAAACTTAGTAGGTAGATGTATTCTATGAATCGCTTTCCGATTTTAAGAAAAAAATATTTAAAATAAAGGGGGGTCCCCATACATGGAACTAGAACTGAAAATATTTTTTTTCATGAAACCTATGCGTGTGTGGTATCTATAGACAGGTATTTAAAAATGATATAAGGGTTTCTAAAACCACTTTTTCATAAAGTCAATCGTTTAAAAGATATAAGCTTCCAAAGTGGTAAAATGTGTGTCCCTCCCCTCTAACTTCTATAATAATGGAGTGAAAAATCTAAAAGAAATATATGTCTGTAGATCTTAATGTAAACTTTCAACCAAAATTAGTTTGAACGAAATCGGGTTAGTAGTTTTTGAGATACAGCATATTTTCTAAAACCGCAAATATAACTTTGTAATTCATACAAACACTATGAAAAACAAAGTTATTTAGCGTAGTTGTAAAAATGTAAATAAGCTAGTTTTAAGAAAATTTTAAGGTTTTTTTTATTCGTCAAATAAATATACATATTATATTATATTATTATAGTTACTACGGAACCCTTCATGGGCGAGTCTGACTCGCACTTGGCCAATTTTTTTATTAAGCGTATTAACTTTCGAAATGTCACGAAACAATACGAAGTAGTCTCCCAGTTCATTTATTTTGTTTTTTTTTTCGTGTGCAATCTCCTGCAGTGAGCTTATGTTACGTCTATGGTATGAGCAGCGCAGGGCCAGGGGTTACCGGAACAGAATGCAAGGGTAACTGAGGGAATAGGGTGGAATATATAGGGTGAAAACTGGAGACTGCCCACCTGGTGGTGCTGGTGGGCAGTCTCCAGTTTGGTTAAGTTTTTTTCCCATTCCATTTTTTTTCTATTCGGTTGCTTTCCCATGACCAACTTAATGCAGTTGTATCGCGTGTCAGTAACTCTAGAAACTATTGTGTGCAGGTGATTTCACCGCTGTCATAGTGTATAGTGAAACATTACTGTTAAAAGTTTCTCATGAGCAAAGTGTAACAGGACTGGTCGGCATTGTAAACAGAAGCGGTCATGTAAGGCAAGGAGCCTTACATGGCCGCTTCTGTTTACAATGCAATTTAGAACACAGACAAACTTTCTTTAATATTTATATTTTATGGTTGATATATAATATGTATTATTAATTTATTTTTCAATTTACTGAGTAATACTGGTTTGTGTGTGTATTTAGAATTTTAGGCATACAAAAAATATTTATGCTTGCTCCTACGGATCCCTTTATGAGTGAGTCTGACTCGCACTTAGCCATTCAGTTATCGATAGGTACAAGTGCACGAGTCTTGATCGTCCGCTGGTTATGTGCTAAGCTATCAATTCACATGGCACCCGCTTGTGGGGTATTGGCTTATTTTAAAAATTCTAATGTAACCTATATTAGTAATAAATAAATAAAATAACAATCAATCAAAATGACGCCCGCAGGAGGAAGTTGTCACAAACTAAAAAGAAACAACACATTCTAATAGTAACAAGCAATCATAACAAACTTGAGAGGTGTCAAGGGACACCCGGATGGAACGAAATTCCTTTCGATTAATTAGTGAAGGAATTGTAAAAAAAACATGTGTGCAATTCACATGTGGTAGAAGTGAAACCTTCAAAAATTTACGAAATTTCAAAGGTATACCGTTGCCCTCTCTCTCTCTCTCTTTACCTGAACTCCCCACGAGACGCCCCTCAACTCATGCCTCAACTCATCCCGCAACTCATCCCGCAACTCGACCCGCAACTCGACCCGCAACTCGACCCGTAACTCGACCCGCAACTCGACCCGCAACTCGACCCGCAACTCGACCCGCAACTCGACCCACTACTCGACCCGCAACTCGACCCGCAACTCGACCCGCAACTCGACCCGCAACTCGACCCGCAACTCGACCCGCAACTCGACCCGCAACTCGACCCGCAACTCGACCCGCAACTCCCCCCTCAACTCCCCCCTCAACTCCCACCTCAACTCCCGTAAAGAATCTTACACAAGGTGAGGCGGTACTTCACGCCTGGACAGCTTCTAAATCTGTATAAAGCACAGGTCCGTTCTTGCGTGGAGTATTGCAGCCACTTGTGGGATGGCTCTGCAAAGTACCAGCTTGCTGCATTGGACTCGATCGAGCGCAGAGCTAAAAGGCTTATAGGCGACGAGGTGCTGGTGGACAAGCTTCATAGCCTGGCTCATCGGCGAACCGTTGCTTGCCTGTCGGTTTTCTACAGATTGTACTTCGGGGAGTGTGCGCAGGAGCTCCATGACCTGATTCCTCCATCTCCCATTTTAAACATAACAGCCTCGTTGAATCAAAGTCTATTCAGCGAGCTAATGCCTATTGCTCCCAACATGGTTTCATTAATAAACCCAAGTGATAACATAAACTTAATTAGTGATGATGATTCTAATTCAATTAAATCAATAAGGATAGTAGCTAGTAAAAACAAACTTAAAAAATACATAAAAATTAATAAATATATTACAAAAACCAAAAAGTTAGTTAAAAAACATAAGTTCTTTATAAAAAATGTAAAATTAAATAGGGAAAGGCTAAATTTATTAAAACAATTAGATATATATTCTTTTAATCTGAAACAAAGTACTAGGAAGTATAAAATTGACACTGAGGACTTGCAATCTGAACTGAATCATTTACAGGAAAAACTCAGTTCAATGACTAACAAGTATAATACCTCCGAAAATCTTATGAGGGAATATGTGTTGGCAATGAATGAACTCGTAAGCTCACAAACTACCAACTGTGAGCATTGTCAACCAACTTCCAATATAGAGACGCCTGATCATTCATTGTCAACATGCACAGCCAATAACATCACACAGCGGCCTTGTGTTAGTTTACCACTTCCTATTATTGGTTCCCCAACAAATCACACACGCACTACGAAGAAGGATATAGTGATGTTTAGCGATGAAATTGGAAAGAATTTTGGTCTCTAATTGAGGAATGAATATCCGGGACAGTCAATTTTAAACCACTGTATGCCTGGTTGCTCTTTGCTTGACATAATGACAAAAATAATTAATTATAACTTTACCCAGGACTCAACATTGTTAATATTTATTGGTAATAGGGGTAATGTAAAAAAAGGTGAAATATTAAATTTTCATAGGTCTTTGAGCAGCCTTAGCTTAGGAAAAATTGTAATGTTTACACTTCCTTATAGCAACAGTTTGCCACAGGAAGAAAATTACCTTAGATAATAATATAATATTAATAATACATGGCATAATTTGACTTATAATAGTAATAACTTTCAATTAATTGATATTAACAATTACCTTGGTAATAGTTTTTATTTGACAAAAAATAGATACTATCTTTCCAATTATTGTAAAAGACAGATAGCTGTGTCGCTATCATATTATTTTAGTATTACAGCCAAGAATTTGGCTAAACAAGTTGCTTCTATCGAGCAATGCATTGACATTCATAATCATAATAATTCAACCAATTGCTTGGTTTTAAGCCATGACATCATTTAAATTAGAAATAATGACAACAGAGGCAATCTCTAGCAATAATGCAGATAATAATATTATTACATTAAATTCAAATAAAATTCATAAATTAGTAAATGGGATCAACCTGGTGCACCAAAACATTCAAGGATTATTGAACAAAGATTTAGAAGTGGAATTATTTATAAATTGTAACAAGGTTGATATTCTTTGCATTACCGAACATTGGTTAAAAAGTCATGAAATGATGTTTAATTTTAGTAATCACCAGGTTGGTAGTTCATTCAGCAGAAGTAATGCCATTCGTGGTGGCTCCTTAATTCTAGTACATAATGACCTAAAATTTAAAGAAAGTAAGGATATAGTGGCCTGTCTGTTGAGCGGACTATTGAAATAGCCTGTATAGAATTGGAGCAGTTCATTGTATTGAGTATGTACAGACCCCCCTCAGGATTGTATGACTTTTTTGAAAAGGTTATGGATGAAGTGTTACACAAGATTAGTAATTCAAACAAGTACATTATCACTTGTGGAGATTTTAATGTCAATTTATTAGAAAACTCAGGTTTAACTACCAAAATTATAAATCTGTTTCGGTCCTACAATCTTGACAATTTATTCACAGAGCCAACAAGAATCACTCCTACCAGTGCTACATGCCTTGATAATATTTATACAGATGTATCAGTTAAACACAAAGAGATCATTAATTTACTAGAATCAGATCATAGCAGGCAATTAATTATTTTCGAATGTAAAAATAATAAAGCGGCTAAAAAAGATATCACTGTTAAAGTGTTAACCCAAAAACTGTAAGTCGTTTAGAAACTTTCAAAAATAAACTCAGACATAGTTTACCAGTTTTGACGACCCTACATGATCCTAATCATTTATATAAGGACTTTTTTAATATGTACTGTAAGCAATTTAATTCCACTTTTTTACCTAAAACCATTTCAATTAACAGTACTGTATCTTTCGGTGATTGGGCTACCATTGGTATTCACAAAAGTAGAACTCGTCTTTATGAATTGTACAATGAAAGAGCACATATAAACACTGTTGAATTTAATTTGTATGTTAAGAAATATTCAAAATTATTTAAAAAGGTTTGTTGTATGGCAAAGACGCGCCATTTGAGTTCTAAGATCAAAAATAGTAATAATATTATTAAAACAACTTGGGATATTATTAACAGTGAAACAGGCAGGTTTAAAAAACGGTGTAGTGACTACAACCTTGTAATTAATGATGAAATAATTAAATCTGACGCCCAGGTTGCCGCGGCTTTTGAAAACTTTTTTGCAGAGATCCCGGTATCAACAACGAAATATCTGGATTCCTCACCCACTGCTGCAGAGTCTCTGCTAAAAGAAAATGTTAAAGTTCGTGATTCAGTATTTAATTTTCAACATGTTTCTTGTAAGGATATAATTAAAACTTTTAGCACATTGAATGTAAAAAAGACAAAAGACTTATGGGGTAATTCTGTGGACATCGTCAAGTCCATTATTAATATTGTAGCTCCTAGTTTAGTATTTATTTTTAATAATTGTATTGATTGTGGTGAGTTTCCTGACCTAATGAAGTATAGCAAAATTATACCATTGTTTAAAGCAGGTAGTACATCAGACCCAACTAATTATAGACCAATTTCAGTACTACCCACTTTTAGTAAAATATTTGAAAAACTAATTTTAGAGCAGTTGCAAAGGTTTTTTAGTAGACACAAATTATTTCATGCCAAACAGTTCGGTTTCACAAAGGGTCGTTCAACAACCGATGCAGGTGTTGAACTTCTAGGACACATCTACAATGCATGGGAAGACAAATGTGATGCCCTGGGCATCTTTTGCGACTTGTCCAAGGCATTTGACTGTGTTCATCATGAAACATTGGTCAGAAAACTACACCACTATGGTATTCGGGACTCCTCTTTGAATCTTCGTACTTCATATTTGAGTGACAGGAATCAGAGAATCGATGTAAATGGGAAAATATCCCCAGGATCGGTGGTGACTATGGGTGTGCCCCAGGGCTCAATTCTTGGACCATTTTTGTTTCTTATATATAAATGACCTGCCTTACCTCATAAAGGATAACAATAAAATTGTGTTGTTTGCAGACGACACTTCACTTTTGTTTAAAATTAAACGTCAGCAACCTGATTCTGACGACATTAATAACGCCCTTTCAGAAATAGTACATTGGTTTAATGTTAATAATCTTCTTTTGAATGAAAAAAAAACGAAATGTATAAAGTTTACGATGCCTCACGTTAGGCAAGTGCCAACTACTGTTTTGATAAAGGGTAAAGAGTTGAACCCTGAGGATGCAACAGTGTTCTTGGGCATTACTCTAGATGCTAAGCTTCAGTGGGGTCCACATATAGATAAAATATCCAAAAAACTGAGTTCTGCCGCATATGCAGTTAGGAAAATCCGAAATTTAACTGATCTAGAGACGGCTCGTTTAGTTTACTTTAGCTATTTTCATAGTGTAATGTCGTACGGTATTCTTTTGTGGGGAAATGCCGCCGATATTCAGACAGTTTTTGTTTTACAAAAAAGGGCTATTCGTTCAATTTATAAATTAAGTCCTAGATGCTCCCTCAGAGATAAGTTTAAAGATATTAATATAATGACTGTGCCCTGTCAATATATTTATGAAAATATTTTGTACGCTCATAAAAATAAAAATTTGTTTAAAAAGTACAGTGATATCCATAATATAAATACTAGAAATAAGCACACTTTTATTGTTCCTTCAACTAGGCTTAAGAAAATTGGGGGCTCATTTAGATGTCAATGTATACGCTTTTACAATAAAATTCCCAGTCATGTGCAAGAACTAAGCCTCAATAAATTTAAATCATTTGTGAAGCAGAAACTTTGCCAGAAAGCTTTTTATTCTATTAAAGACTATCTTGCGGACAAAAATGCTTGGGATTAAGCTGCTCCAATTACTTACATCTGTTGAAATTATGTTTTTTCTTCTTTTATGTTTGTTTCATTTTTCTTATTACTCTTTTACTTATTTCTTTTTTTTTTTTTAATTATAATGATTATTCCATATACATTTTGACATGACAATATTATTTACTTTTTCAAGTTATTGAATATATTTTTTATGTTTTTATTTTTATACGTTAACATTTTTAATTTCGTTTTGTACACGATGACAATATTATTTTCTTTTCAAGTATTTTTTTTTGTGTAGAAATGAAAGCTATGTTTTGAATGTGAGAGCAATGTGGGATAACAACGAATATTATGAATAGATTATCAGACTGTCTGGCATTTTAAGTGCTTTATACGGCCCACCCAAATGTCCTTACTTTGGTATTGTTCGTCAAATCGTTCCAGCTCCTTAAGGTTCTAAGTTGAGCTACGCGATATTTGATAAATGCGTGCACTGTTTGGACGGGCCTGCTCAAATCTGTTTGATTCTGTCCTCTAAAGGGCGCCACAGACATTAACCTAAATGGCTCTCATATGATTTGGATCACTACAGATTGTCTGGACTTTAAAAGAGACGTTGACCTCTGAGTTTGTTTCAGTGTTTCTTCTCAGAGTAGTCAGTTAGGAAACACTAGCCTCATCTAGTTTACATTTACGAAAAAAAGACGTGTGAAAGTGTTATTTATAACCTATTTGCAAAATAAACATCATTATTTCATTATTATTTCATTATTTCCCTTTAACTACTGGTCTACCAGACGCACGGCTGGGTACCACCCACACTTGGTTAATATACCGTCTTGTCGTACCAAGTGCTTCTCTTCCACATTTATTGTGCGCACAGCCAAGCTGTGGAATTCTCTGCCGGCTTCTGTGTTCCCTGCCACTTATGACCTTTCAGCCTTTAAAGCACGAGTAAATAGGCATCTTCTGAGCTCGCTCGTCCCATCTTAGACCTCATCTATCGCTTACCATCAGGCGAGATCGAGGTCAAGAGTGGGCCCATCGGTAATAAAAAATAAAAATAAAAAAGTTCAAGACGAATTGAGAACCTCCTTTCTTTTGAAGTCGGTTCCAACAATGAATATATAAATAAAATAATGAATTTACAAACGAAATTTTATAATAACTACAAACAATTCTGAGACGAAATAAATCGGCGAGAAGAGCGACACGTCCATATAGCAACAGGCGTTGGCCGGCACTGTCAGTACACAGGCGTTTACGCACACATGCGTACGTATTATATTGCGAAATAAGTATACGCGATTTACTGAAAACATATTGATTGGATTAAAAAAATAAAACAGTATTACGTTAGTATATTTCTTGTTGAATAATTTGTCAAAAAATCAGAAAGATCGTATGTATTTTAATATGGTTTTTATTCGTTAAAAGATTTTTTAGAGGTTACTTTATGATTTTTTTCTATCAATTAAAATTTGTTGTATTATGTTTTCAACACACTACTTAATAACTGTTTTTCTGATTGTGTTAACTGCATTGAATCATATACTTTAAAGCATTATAAAACTCGCGTTTAGCTCTTGTAGTCCCCTTAAAAAGTGTCGTTACAACTTTTCGTCTTAATTTTTTCCGGCCAGCCCCCTTTCGCAGGGCACGCCGCAATTGCGGCGGTAAGACCCCTCTTTGAGGAGTGGCTAGATCGGCGTCACGGCGTCCTGACCTACCGCATGACGCAGGTCCTCACCGGACACGGAAGTTTCGGGAGGTACCTGTGTCTGATGGGAAAGGAAGAAACGCCTGGGTGTCCCCACTGCGAGGGTCGCCCTGAGGACACAGTAGAGCATACGGTGCAAGACTGCACTGCCTGGGCAGAGTACCGACGTGTCCTCACGGTGGCGATAGGCGGAGACCTCTCGCGCCCGGCATTGGTCGAGGCCATGCTGCGGGGCGAGAGCGAGTGGGAAGCGGTCGCCTCCTTCTGCGAAGCAGTCATGCTTCCGAAGGAGGAGGCAGGCCGCGTGAGGGAGAGGATGGCGTCCTCCCTCCAGCCCAGCCGCAGTGGTAGACGCCCACGGCCTCGGACGTCGGCCGACGATCTCCGGCCACCGTAGGCGCGGGCATGCGGACAGCGAGTAAAGGGCAACTCGCTGTCCGACCATGGACCATGCCCGGGTCGACGGCGCGTTGTGTTCCACGCGCGCCTCAAAGAGCGTCAGCAATATGACGAGGCCCCCCTGTAGAGGGCCGAAGCCTGCCGGGGTCGTGGGACTTATCCCATTACCGTGACCCCGGTACGTAAAGGGTTATTGAAGCAACACCGTGGATTTTAGTCAGTAAAAGTCTGACAGTCCCTCCCACCCTGCCCGGGGTGGGAGGACTTATTTGATAATTTTACAGCGTTAAAAAAAAAAAGCCCCCTTTCGCAACGCGCGATAAGGAACTTCGTTCCAATAAAAAATCTGTCTAATTTCGGTCGAGGCTATCAGAATGTCACATTATGTTTAGGTTTCATAATGTGTAGGTGCACTTATGTTACTGAGTGTAGTGTGAGTACTGACCGTGCGGAGTGTCGGTGCACAGCGTGCGCCGGCGCCGGCCGCGCGGCGGTGCGCGCGCCGCTCGCTGCCTGCGGACGTGACACACGTATTATTATCACCCGGCGTTACGCAGCTTCCGACTACTACTTATATGTGATTCAAATAAGAATAGGAGCGTCAATGACCTCTATCTGTCAAATGTCACTTGAAAGTACGGTTTGCAAAGACAACCTATTCGCAAATTAATAAAGGTTTTTTTCTTTGTTTAACGGAGTCTCACATCCAATTTAAATATGATATTTAATTTATGTTCGCTCAATATTCGGAAATAAATATTTTAATAAATTCTTGTTTTCCTCACTCTACCCAACTGGTTCGATTCGACAGCTATGAGGTCACAATAAGGCCGTAAGTCGATCCTACACTTGGTTGGATCGCAGTGTAGATATGCTACGTACGGTGCGGGGCGCGCGCGCCGCCTGTTGACGCAGAAGAAGTCGCGCGGCAGCAGCGCGCCGGCGCCGGCCGCGCCCTCGTACGTCTGGTCCGGCAGCAGCATGCCGCGCCGCGCCGCCGCCGCCTGCCGCTGCACATGCCACCAATCAATATCAGTATATTATTATATATAACAAGATATGTCAATACGGTTCAGATTCATAAAATGGCAGATAACAAGGCTTTACCATGGAAATGTATGTTTACGCTAATGTCGACCTAATTGTCTGTAAGAAACTAAGCTTATAACATTTTAAGCGGTGTATTCTTAATAAATAGCTGAAGTACTTGAGTGAGAGCATGAGCCGCGTGTGTGCGTGCAACAGCTGAGCTGCGCCGTGCGCGTACGCATCCCATCTCACGTTGTGCTTGTTTACGGTTTGAAGCGGGTAAACCTAAATATTGTTTTTATTATAAAAACGCTTTATTGCTTAATTTAGCGAATACGTTGTTGTTATTGGAAATTAGAGATGTGTGAATGTGTACAAATTTATAAATTTACTAGCTTTTGCCTGCGACTTCGTTCGCGTGCAATTCGAAAACTATCCCACGGGAAACTTATATCGAGCTAAAAACTATATATATGTAGGAACAGGAGGGCCGAGATGTACAGCATCAGGGTTTGGAGTCCCTATTTTATTGAGATAAACGAGCTGGTATAAGCAAAAAGAGATATTTATTTACTGAGGGTACTAATAATGAAATAATGATGTTTATTTTGCAAATAGGTTATATATAACACTTTTAGCCCAGTGTTTCCTAACTGACTACTCTGAGAAGAAACACTGAAATAAACTCAGAGGTCAACGTCTCTTTTAAAGTCCATACAATCTGTAGTGATCAAATCATATGAGAGCCATGTAGGTGCATGTAGGTGCTGTGGCGCCCTTTAGAGGACAGAATCACACAGATTTGAGCAGTCCCGTCCAAACAGTGCAAGCATTTGTCAAATATCGTGTAGCTTAATAGTAGCTTGTAGTCGTGTAATAAACAAACAATACAAAATAGTAATCAGGTAAAAGACAAAGCAAATTACAAAGAAAGAATACAGTTAGGCAAACAGACACTTTAAAGGTCACAGTTCGTATAGTGGCCAAGCCACCCAATTACAAAGTGTATCCGCTCGCTATTAGCAGGATTATACAGCTATTGTAAATATTGTTACAAGCTGGGGTTCGGGATAGAAATAATTAACGCTAATTAAGGCTTGTATTCATGCCAATAACCTTGACCATTTGGGCGGAGCTAACGACCCCTCCCCGCGCGTCACTCCGCGCAGCTCTCCGCTACCCGCATGCAACAGAAAAGAGAGGCGCGCTCGGCCCGCGCTTGCGCCGTCATCATGCGTCGTCGCTTCGCATAGTCTCGGCACAGAGTATCGAAATCACAGAAGGCCAAGTCATCGTGAAAGTTAAATTCATTTTTATTTGTACCGCATCAAAAGTGGTCAAATTTTGTTTTTATTAACCGACTTCAAAAAAAGGAGGTTTACAATTCGTCTTGAACTTTTTTTTATTTTTTTATGTATGTTACCTCATTACTCGGAGACGGCTGGACCGATTTGAAAAATTCTTTTTACGTTTGAAAGGGTATACTTTTTAGTTGGTCCCATTGTCACGAAATCAGGATCTGATGATGGGATCCTGGAGAAATCGAGGGAATTCTTCAAATATTATAGGCATACCTATAGCGTTTTGGTTATTTCTTATAGTACCTTGAGCAGTTGCTTCCGAAAAGTACCATTTGGGGAAGTTGAACTGATGATGAAGACCACAGATGGCCACTGAAAATCCTCAATAATAAGTATTTCGTGGATTGCGGGATTGCGATTCGACTACTTGAGTACGGATGTTAAACACTTTATGCTCGTCACAATACATATGGTGATGTAGAGCTGATGGTCAAGTACCAGGAGAACTCCTCAAAAATTAACGGCTATGCATCGGGAAAAGCAATATTTTGTGAAAGGTGATAAGTTGTTGACATTATGGCTTTTATAACTAGATAAATTACAAACCGACCCACTAAAAAGCGTGAAAAAAAAACTTTTTAGCAAAAAATAGAACCGACTTCCATATCAAAATACTACAAAGCCAAAAATAACTTTAATTTCGGAAGGCGGTGTGAAAAAAAAAGAAAATCCAAAACCAATAACACCGACTTCCGAAATTAAAGTTATTTTTGGCTTTGTAGTATTTTGATATGGAAGTCGGTTCTATTTTTTGCAAATTTTTTTTTTTATTATCTATAGATATAAATGCACTTTGAGTATGTACTGTAGAAACTATACCTCTATTATAGATCAGCCTGGCTCGAAACATGAGGTAAACAACTTGATGTATCTTTTTAACTTAATTATATATAAATAAAAATTAATCGCTAAATGTGTTGCTAAGCGCAAAACTCAGGAATGGCTGGACCAATACGGATTTTTTTTTCGAATATTCGTTATAGTCTGAGGAAGGTTTCTATTAAGAGAAAAATGGTAGGTAGGTAGGTAAGGTAGGTATGTAGGTAGGAACTTAGAGTAAGGTAGATAGGTAGTATAATTATTACTAGTGTATGTCATTTTATTTGTTACATTTTTATAAACAAATAGATTATAACTAAAATTCACTGAAATTTAACTTTCTTTCACCAAGTATTTTTATTCTTTTGGTTGGTTGAACTTCTTCATCCTCATTTATTTATTCACATATATTTATTTTTAGAAATTTTGATAGCCATATAAAATCTTGTTCTATGTTTTCTTTTCGTCCTTCTTCGTTCTCGTTTTCTTCATTTTTCTCATCAATCTATTTTTCTTTCCTTAGTTCTATTTCCTTTTCTTTGTCGTTTTCTTCTTTCTCTTGTACATTATCTTAACTCTATCTCTCTATCTCAACTGGCGGCTTCGTCCGTACGAAGAGAAACCGGTGCATATCGGCTCAAGCCAGGCCTCGCTCAGACGAAGCGCACACACGCGCCTTGCTTGTAGTAGTGTACCTATCATAGCGCAGTTGTATGAAGCGTACCCTCTGTCCGTTTACTCTGTGCTATCTACTTTTATGCGAGGTAAGTAAAGCGATAGATTATAATGAAATATGTAGATAAAACTTTAAACTTACCTTGATAATAAATGTATACCCTTTTGTTTGTAATATTTTTTTAAACCTCTCTTCATTCGTTTCTGCTTATTCCCATGTTTTACAAACTAAATTTAAACACTACTAAAACTGTAAAATACTATGAGTTTATAACACTAACACTACTTATAGATACATAGAATACTCTTTAACTTATAAACAAGAATCAGAAATAAAACTTTTTGACGAATCGAAAGTCGGTTCTATTTTTTGATAATAAGTTTTATTTCACGCTGTTTAGTGGGTCGGTTTGTAATTTATCTAGTTACAAAAGCCAAAATGTCAACTACTTATCACCTTTTACAAAATATTGCTTTTTCCGGTGCAGAGCCGTTAATTTTTGAGGAGTTCTCCTGGTACATCACTATCAGCTCTACTTCACCATATGCATTGCGACGAGCATAAAGTGCTTAACATCTATATTCAAGTAATCTAATCGCAATCCACGAAATACTTATTATTGAGTAGTTTCGATGGCCATCTGGGGTCTTCGTCATCAGTTCCACTTCCTCAAATGGTGCTTTTCGAGAGAAACTAAACAAGGTACTATAAGAAATACCCAAAACGCTATAGTTATGCCTATAATATTTGAAGAGTTCCCTCGATTTTTCCATGATCATCATCAGATCCAAACGTGACGACAATAGAACTAACTAGAATGTATATTCTTTCAAACAAAAAAAGAATTTTCCAAATCGGTCCAGCCATCTGCGAGTAATGAAGTAACATCATAAAAAAAAAGTTCAAGACGAATTGAGAACCTCCTCCTTTTTCTAAAGTCGGTTAAAAAGCTATTCCACTATTTACAAAATTAATTTTTGCAGTAATATTTTATGATATTATTTCGTAGTGCTTGAGCTCTCGCAACGCGACGTACGTCCACCTAGCAACACGATGCGCCCCGCACTGAATTTGTGGACGAGTGCGGGGGTGATGTAAACACAGTCTTTAATTGGACGCATTTTTAATTTATTGTAATAAAAATAATACATATTTGTAAAAAATAACAAAACCAAATTATTTTCATTTGTATTGCAAAGCAGTAGTATATTTTTTATACTCTTTTGATAAGAAATTAAGGAGTAAAATGGTTTCATCTCAATGATTTGGAGGTGATTTGGCATTTTTTTTTCTTATTATGTGATACCGATAGAAAAATTGTGGCTAAACCAAATTACGGTTCATATCATGTAAATTACTAACAATTTTTTTCAGATGTAATTTCTCTGTAATTGCCGACGAAAAGTTGCTTCATCTGAATGCTTTTTTCAAGCTTTTTTCGAGAGAGCAGCCCCAAAATTAACACTTTAATTAATTAAACACAAAATAAAAATTTAACACAATTCGCACCACAACACTTGTCACTTAACACTTAAATCGCACTGAAATTCACTTGTAAAGCTTCGATTACATCGCGTATTCGCCTCGTAATAAGACTGACCCTCTGCGTCCCTTTGCGATCTATTTATACCCCGCTCTGCGTTCTAGACCAATCTTGTACAATCGACTCACTGCCTATACTGCCAGGAATATCCCAGAAGCTACTTGAGATACACAGTACTGCTACTCACCGCTAGATGGCGTTGGTGTCTCGAGTCCTCGACTCGATATACTCAGTACTGCTACTCGCCGCTAGATGGCGTTAGTGTCTTGAACATTCTAGATTTCTATCGAAGTTTCTCGACGTACTTCACAAAGCGACTGGCGTAACAATATACAGCAGCGCTGTACCAAATAGACAAAACTGAGCTCTTCATTGAGTCAAATCCGAAGACAGACTGACGAGCTTATTTTATTTTTTTCTTTTGTGAGTGGCATCTCGCAGGACAACCTCTGAGGTTGTCGGCTGCTTAACCGGGCTTGCCTGTGGTTGCCTTAATTAATAAATTAATTAAAGCCTCCAGCCAGGGCTTGCTAAAAAACTTACAAACTAGGCGACTCACGCTAAGGGCACCCCCTGTGGGATACGAACCTCGGCTTAGGGCGTCGCAGGGTCTGACGAGCTTACCTTTATTTTAGGCAGTGCCGGATTAACCACGTAGCAAGAGTAGCAATTGCTACGGGCCCCGCGCGAAAGGGGGCCCCGCATATTCAAACCCACTCATATCTGCCTGAGCGTAATTTTTTGAGTGAAACTTATTAAGATGTGGTATGTTGTATTTTTTTGATGTCACAAAAACGTGAAACGTTACAACTTTTCCTACTAAGACAATCCACGTCAGACACTCGGTACCCGACTATTTCCTTGGCGTAAATAAAACACCGACTTTCATTCGGTAAACCCACAAGTTCTACAAAAAGTTGCTTGTATAAACGTGTAGCATTTTAGTCGGCCTGATAATCAGCTCTACAAAAAGTCTGACGTATGCAAGCACTCTTACCCGACACTTAGTATGGATGTGTAGCAGAATTGAAATGGCTCGATTTAAATTGTTAAAATTATCTATTTATTTGTAAGATGAACAGTCTACATTATTTTTAGTATAATTTAATAACCATATACCAAAAATCTATTTTCTACAATATTAGTATATTGAGTTATAGAAGTCAAGAGTAAAAAAATTTATTACTTTAAGAGAGCAAAAAGCAATGCATTCAATAAACTATTTCCAGAACCAAAGAAATTCAAATTCTTGACACGATAGTCTCTCGCGTGTTTTTTTTTTTAAACTAATGGTAGGTATCCTATCCCTTATCGGTACAATGGGCACCCGGCCAATGCATATTATTTGTTATCGTAGTTAGTAACACTAAAAATTAATCGGGGATTCCGTGACATTGTCATCGAGTATCGTAACAAACAATCCGCCAGTTAAAAGAAAGTTCTCTTAGCCACCAACCAATAAGAGATTGATGAATTTGAATATTTTATTTTGTAAGTTTTAATCTTTCTATGTGTAAACACGATGAGAGCCATTATGAAAGAGGTTTTTTTTTAGTTCTGTGTTATTGCGTTTCGGGGTAGCAATGAAATTGTTGGTTCAACTCATAATGGGAATTACTTAGGCTTATTATAATTACTTTCTGAATTTGACGTTTTTATGGCCCAACATATTCAAACTTATGCTCATAAAGGAAAAGGGCACACCTCATATTTATCTAAAACAACATGCGAAGAATTTATCAAATTAATTGCATCAAGCATGCTAGATCAAATTATTTGCGAAATTAAGAGATCCAAGTACTATTCAGTGTCATTAGATTCTAACTCCAGATATATCGCATGTAGACCAACTGACTCTGATAGTGCGCTATGTTTTACCATCTGGGCCAGTTGAGAGATTCGTTAAGTTCTTAGATATGGAAGGCCATACTGCCGAACAACTCGCCCAAAGTTTATTAGATTTCTTAAGTAAGAATGGCATTGATATCAAAGATTGTCGTGGACAAAGCTACGATAATGCCAGTAACATGAGCGGTTTTCCGCTCATGTTACTGGCATTATCGTATCGTGTCGTTATCGGCCTGCAAGCACGAATTAAAGAAATAAATAAGTATGCAGAATACATTCCCTGTCTTGCACATTCATTAAATTTAGTTGCTAAGTGCGCTGCAGACTGTTGTACAGAAGCATTATTTTTTTTCGATTTTATTGAAAATCTTTATAATTTTTTTTCCGCTTCTACACATCGTTGGAGTCTTCTTACGGAAGCTCTTACTTCGAAAAAAAAATCGGAAAGGTTATCGGATACTAGGTTGGTCTGCCAGAGCTGATGCTACGAAGGCGTTTTATGTGGTTTTACCACTATCAAGCAAATTTTGGATGCCATTTCCAATAATATAGATCAAAAGGCAGAGTGTCGTAATCAAGCGTACGGACTTGTTTCAAATATGAATAAGTTGGAAACGGGAATAATGATAATTACGTGGAATGGAATCCTAGAACGCATGCAAGCAACTAGTGCGTCGCTGCAATAGTCTAAAATAGACCTTAATACAGGATACACTCTTTATGAATCATTATATGGATATGTCCAAAAAATGCGATCTACATTTTCAAATATTGAAGCACAAGCCAAAGAGTTGACAGGCTGTCATGAATATCAGCAACAGACTTCAAGACGATGCAAGTGTTTTTGAAATACTTCGACAGTTAAAATCTATTACAGCAGAAGAGATTAAAAAAAACACCAATTATAGTCAGTGCTTATGAAAATGATTTGGAAGGCAGCCTAGACAACGAATTAGTGCAGTTTGCTGAGCTGCTCAAAACGGATGTAGCTGGTGCGATTGACAGTACGAAAAACGAAGCTCTAGAAATTCAATATTATAAATTCCTAATGGACAATTCATTAGAATCATGTTTCCCCAATTTAGAAATTGCTTTGCGCATTTATTTATCTCTCATGATCACTACCTGCAGTGGCGAACGTTCATTTTCGACATTAAAGCGCATAAAAAATGAGTTAAGGAACACTATGAATCAAGAACGTCTGAATTATCTCGCTTTGATGAATATAGAACATGATTTGCTCAGAGAAATTGATACGAATAGTATTATTTCTAAATTTGCCCACATGAAATCTAGAAAAGTTACTTTGTAAAAGTTTAAAAAATAACAAGGAAAGAGATAAATAAATATAAAATATAAACATTATTTAAAGTACACTATTGATGAAATATAACATGAGCTATTCCTAAAAATATAATATACTTTGTATTTAAACTTTGAAATATGTATTGAAAAAAATAATTTGTGTAGTATCATCAGTTTTCGATTGTTATGTTTCCTATCAAAATTATTCTAAATTGCCAGAAAATCTCATCTCAGTCTTTTTGTACTTGTCAGAGCCTAACAGCGCCTATAGTAATTTCCTACACTATTAATTAACCACAAAATTGTAACCTATAGATAGCAAATAAACGTATTGAGTATTGAATTGTTTTTTTAGCACTTTATACTTCCGAACCTATAGCAGATCAAGGGCTCTTTGAAAGAATTTGCTACGGGCCCCGCGCTTGCTTAATCCGGCACTGGTTTTAGGTAGGGCCACTCGTAGTTCAGCACACTAAGGCTGGTCATTACTTAACCGAGCGATTCGAGCTTACCGAGTGCACGGTCTTTTATAAGACGATACCCCCATTTTGCAATCCCTCCACAACTCTGTCCGTTGGCGCGAGGAAGTGCGTTACGTGTTTATTTGATACAAAACGTACTAAATCTAATAAGACTTACGTTATAAAATAATCAAATAATACAAGAGTAATTATCGTTAATAAATAATGGAGATTTTACAAAGTCAATTATTTTTAAATTAAAGGAACATGTCATCAATTGTTTTGAACAAAACTATCCCACCAAAAACATCCTGTAAAAAATTAGCCAAGTCTCGCCTAAGCTGCTTGTTTCTCTATAAAAAGTAATAAAATCTCTAAGCAAAGCGAAGCCAAGTCTAAGGATCTTTACTGCGATTTCTTTATTAATATTAATTATTAATAAGATTTTATGTAACCGACCGTTGAACATACTCTATGCACTTTTACTATTTAATACATCGAAGTCAACGGCCAAGTCACATTAAATCTAACTATATTAATAAAGAAATCATAGTAAAGATCCTTAGACTTGGCTTCACTTTGCTTAGAGATTTTATTACTTTTTATAGAGAAACAAGCAGCTTAGGCGAGACTTGGCTAATTTTTTACAGGATGTTTTTGGTGGGATTTCACTTCTTTTTGCAGAAAGCTATTTTTTACTTGATTAGTTTCTTAATTATTCAGACTCCAGTTTCATATTCATTTATAAAAAGAGGCTCGTCACATGGAATAACTTTTGTCAAGGCGCATTTCCATATCTCCCATAGTTCAGCTGAGCTCTTAGGGTTCTTCATCAGATCCTTCAGACCTTAAATTTTTTATACACATCAGTAGAAAGGGCTCGTCACACTGAATAACTTTTGTCAAGGTGCATTTCCATATCTCCCAAAGTTCAGCTGAGCTCTTAGTGTTCTTCATCAGATACATCAGACCTTCAATTTTTTAATTTCAAAAGAAAGGGCTAACCACGCTCAATAAACTTTGTCTGTTACGGTTTCTCCTCAGGGTCGTAAGATACTCCAGATCTTCCATTATCCTAGTTTTGATAATTTTCCCTTCATATAGGCACTAAACCCTACCTCTATGCCAAATTTCAGGTCTCTAGGTTTATGGGAAGTTCTATTTTAATGATCAGTGAGTCGA
Source organism: Tholera decimalis (assembly GCA_943138885.2). Taxonomy (NCBI): domain Eukaryota; kingdom Metazoa; phylum Arthropoda; class Insecta; order Lepidoptera; family Noctuidae; genus Tholera; species Tholera decimalis. Next base: position 696,645 of record OW964566.2, on the reverse strand, counting down.
GTCTATATATGTCGAAATAGTACAACTTTGCTTTTGCATAACTTACGAAATAAACAAGCTACAAACATGAAATTTTGTGGTTTAAGTGTGTGCTGGTAGCTTACTAGATAACGATAATTTCAGCGTTCTAAATCTATCCAGAGGTCCCCAAATACGCCCTGGAAATACGCCGAAATGGTTCCAGAAAAGGATGGTACGGCAGTGTTTGCTTTGCGCTCGACTTGGCGGGGGCACTGCCGTGTCCACAGATCGATCACGCTCATCGAAATAAATTGCCAAAAATCAATTAGTGCGTACACTAAGTACTTAATAAATATGTTTCGATTATTCAGACAATAATTGATACTAAAAAATCACTTAAATTAATAGCAGAAAATCAACTCTTAACAAAATATGATGAATACCCACAATAACTAATTGTAATTGACAACCAACTCCGACATATATAATATTATTAAGGAAAAGTTTTATCTGTATGGGACCAACAATATACAATAAGTTGCCTGATTTTATAAAAAATACAATTAAAAACTTTAAAAAGAAATTAGTGGCCCTGTGTGCGTCAACGGTGTGAGTGATTCCGTAGGCATTGCGAACCTCTTTAAGGAACATTTCACTGTAAAATCACCACTGGGCCCCTGCGAGTCTGTGCCTGATACTACTGATTGCTGTTATGATCTAGGAACTAGATTCACTGCCAAGGAGGTCAAATGTGCTATAAACGCCATGACGGGCGGTAAGTCTCCGGGTCATGATGGTCTTAGTGTTGAGCATCTTAGGTTTGCTGGTGCCCATTTACCAAGAGTGTTGGCAATGTTCCTAAATTTCTGTATTAGTCATGCGTATTTACCTAGTCAGCTAACTAGAACTATTGTGGTTCCTATAGTTAAAAGTAAAACTATTGACCACGCTGACATTACAAACTATAGGCCAATTTCCTTAGCTACAGTAATAGGGAAAGTGCTTGACAGTCTGCTTAACAGACAACTAGCCAATCATATCCAGCTGCATGATAATCAGTTCGGTTTTCGTGCAGGCTTGTCTACGGAGAGTGCTATTTTGGGGCTGAAGTGGGCTGTCAAGTACTATACTGATAGGAAGACACCTACTTATGCTTGCTTTCTTGACCTATCCAAGGCTTTTGACCTGGTCTCTTACAGTATTCTTTGGAATAAGCTTAGGAAAGCTGGAATCCCTTCAGGGTTGGTTAGCACTCTTAGGATACTGGTATGGAGACCAGGTCAATCAGGTTCGATGGGCTGGAGAATTGTCGGAGCCGTATAGGTTGGAGTGTGGGGTGAGGCAGGGTGGGTTGGCCTCACCTTTGCTCTTCAATCTATACGTCAATGAGCTAATCGAGGCGCTCAGCAGAGAGCGAGTGGGCTGCTATATTGACAGGGTGTGCTTTAATAATATAAGTTACGCTGATGACATGGCGCTGCTGAGCGCCTCGGTCTGCGGTCTTCGGAAGTTGGTTGCCATCTGTGAAGCTTATGCTAAGCGTCATGGATTGGTATACAACATAGGAAAAAGTGAGATCATGGTGTTTGAGGGCGGTGGTCGGAGCCCTGAAACTGTACCACCAGTCAGGTTGTATGGAGTAGCTCTCAGGAGAGTGTTAAAGTTTAAATACCTGGGACATCTCTTGACCGCTGACCTCAAAGACAATGACGACATTGAGAGGGAGCGAAGGGCATTGTCGGTTAGAGCTAATATGATAGCTCGCAGGTTTGTACGTTGCTCACTTGGTGTAAAAATAACCATATTTCGTGCATTCTGCTGTTCTTTCTACACGTGCAGCCTGTGGGCTGCATATACTCGTAAATCGTACAGTGCCCTTCGCGTTCAGTATAATAATGCGTTCCGGGTGTTGATGGGGCTGCCCCGCTTCTGTAGCGCATCAGGGATGTTTGCTGAAGCTCGCGTTGACTGTTTCTATGCGACGATGCGAAAACGATGCGCTTCCCTGGTGCGCCGGGTGCGGGCCAGCCCCAACATAATCCTTCGTTGTGTGGCGAGCAGGCTCGACTGTGTGTTCGTGAATCGCTGCTGCTAGCTCTCCACGTCGGTGTTGAGCTTGTAGCTTCGATTCGCGAACCAACCGTGTAATTTAAGTTAAGTACTAACATAGGATTAAGGAATTTTGTTACTAACCAATTGAGTTTTGTTACTTGGAAATAAATGAAATGAATGAATGAATTAATAGAAAAATGTTACTACTCAGTGAATGACTTTTTAATTACCTACATAAGCATATTTAATATTAGTAAATAAATATTCATTCTGACGTCCTACAATATCAAAGGAATCTAATTTAATGTATTTCATTGTATTCATTCTTGACTGATCTATATACTTATAATAAATCTGTATAGAGGTCAATTCTGTACATGAAATATATTTCCAAAATAACCATCAGGGGGTGATTAAGGATCGATACTCATGCCAAAAATGCAATCAGTTAAATTTTTGTCTGTCTGTCTGTCTGTCTGTCTGTCTGTCTGTATAACCATTATAGAAACAAAAACTACTCGACGGATTTTAACGAAACTTGGTACAATTATTTTTCATACTCCTGAGCGGGTTATAGTATACTTTTCATTACGCTACAATCAATAGGAGCAGAGCAGTGAAGGGAAATGTTGGGAAAACGGGAGAAGTTACTCCATTTTTTAAGCTTCCGTCGCGTGTGCAACCTTAATGGTTAAAGCTACACAAATCATTTCATCACGGAAATGTTCTCCTTAAAATTATATAAAAAATATCCCACGACAGCATATGTCTAACTTTTATGGTTGACTCACAATAACACGTGTAACTCCCGATAGCTTAGCAGTTCGAAGCTTTCTGATTATAATATTTGTCTACTCTTACGTTTATAACACTCTCAGTCACCCCTAATTGAAAAAGTGAACATTATTAACTATTCCATAAAAAAATTGGCCAAGTGCGAGTCAGACTCGCCCATGAAGGGTTCCGTAGTAACTATAATATAATATGCAAATTTATTTGACGAAAAAAAAACCTTACAAATTTCTTAAAACTAGCTTATTTACATTTTTTACAACTGCGCCAAATAAATTTGTTTTGAAATAAAAAACCTTACAAATTTCTTAAAACTGGCTTTTTTACATTTTTTACAACTGCGCCGAATAAATTTGTTTTTCATAGTGTTTGTATGAATTACAAAGTTATATTTGCGGTTTTAGAAAATATGCTGTATCTCAAAAACTGCTGAACTGATTTCGTTCAAACTAATTTTGGTTAAAAGTTTATATTAAGATCTACAGACATATTTTTTTTAGAGTTTTCACTCCATTATTATAGAAGTTAGAGGTTGTGTCCGCCACACACACATTTTACCACTTTGGAAGCTTATATCTTTTAAACGATTGACTTTATGGAAAAGTGGTTTTAGAAACCCCGATGTCGTTTTTAAAGAACTGTCTATAGATATCACACATGCATCGATTTCATGAAAAAAAATATTTTCAGGTTTAGTTCCATGTATGGGGAGCCCCCCTTTATTTTAAATATTTTTTAATTTTTTTCTCTAAATCGGAAAGCGGTTCACAGAATACATCTACCTATCAAGTTTCACATGTATAGTCCTAATAGTTTCGGAATAAAATTGCTGTGACAGACGGACGGACGGACAGACAGACAGACAGACAGACAGACGGACAGACATGTCGAAACTATAAAGATTCCGTTTTTTGCCATTCGGCTAAGAAACCGTAAAAAGAATCATATAAATCGGTATAGAAACACCAAAGTTATACATGAAATACGCTTATAATAATAAGCCATCGCGCGTGAATACTGAATCATGCTATAAGGATTATTTTTGAGAATCGGTCGCCGCGCTCGACGCGTCTCGCGGTCGAAGCGTTCTCTAGGTACTTAAGCCTCATGTGAACGTGATCTAAACAATATTACCAATACATTAACTTACGCTGACGGAGTCGCGGGCACAGCTATATTGTATCATTACGCTAAGGCCAATAGGAGCGGAGCGCCAATGAAGAATGCTTCAAAATCGGGGTTAAATTTAACGTTAGCCCAAAGTAACTATTCCACGCGGACGAAGTCGCGGGCAAAAGCTAGTCTTCAATATAATTGTAATCGTAGAGTTAATTTTGACATACATAAATGTACTCTTTTTGACTGACATTTTAAATAGATATAAAACGTTCATTTAATTTAAATTTTAATAATGTTAATTAACTGTGACATTATCATTTGACATGCAACAATATTTTTCTAGATTATAATAGTATTCATTATTATTACTGAGTTGTCATTTTTATATTATACCTGGTTTATAATAAATTGTATAAAATTTTGCGTGCCTGTCTCAAGGCAGAATCTACATGGCTCATTTCTGACTGTATTTTAATTGCACCTACATTCGTGTAAATAAATGATTGATTGATTCATTCCCAGGGTCCTCACCTATTCCCATGCCAAATTTCATCTAAATCGGTTCAGTGGTTTAGGAGTGAAAACATAACAGACAGACAGGCAGAGTTACTTTCGCATTTATAATATTAGTATGGATTACCTACCTATGCCAAGCTTTCCATTGGAAAATCCACAGTGCTTTGTGTCTAATTTAGGTTGTAAGTACCATTAAAAAAAATCAACCAAGTGCGAGTGGGACACACGCACGTAGAGTTCCGTACATTATCTATAAAACACGGCAAAAAATCACGTTTGTTGTAAGGGAGCCCTTAAATATTTATTTTATTCTGTTTTTAGTATTTATTGATAGAGCGGCAACAAAAGTACATTATCTGTGAAAATTTCAACTGTCTAGCTATCACGGTTCATAAGGTACAGCCTGGTGACAGACGGACAGACAGACAACGGAGTCTTAGTAATAGGGTCCCGTTTTTACCCTTTGGGTAGGGAACCCTGAAAAAGTATAACCAATTGAAGAAAAATTAAATTCTAATACGATTTAACGAATATTGTGTTATGTCATTGAGCGCGCAGGGCACAATAACACAAGGTTCATAAGTAATGAGGCGGCGGCTGTGACGTGTGTGTGCGTGCATTGTGGACAGTGCGGGCGCCTCGTTAGTGCGCGTGAGTCGACGCCGCGCGCGCAGGGGTGGGGGGGGGGGGTCAGCGGATACGGAATGCCGCACGCGGAACTTTTTACGCAGATTCGGCGAGATCGCGCACACATGCACCCTGGTAGTCCGACACACTGACACACATCTGCTACACCATTTACTGGGAACTGCACACTTCCACTTAGGGCAGCTACAAACTCAAAGTTGCCTTCAAGTAATCTAATCTTCTTGTGGCGTTGTTATCAGATAGTCGTCTCCCATCAACATTACCTACTTACCTGCTTTGAGGGTTGCTGAGTTGGTGTTTAAAATTGCCTATTTGTACTTAATGAAAAATTAAAAGCAGTTTTTTTTCTAAAATGTAATTACTTATTTAATCAAAATTTTTACACTCATTATCTATAGTATACATAGTTGCTAACAAATAGGAAGGTTGTTTATGCCTTTCCTCGGTGCCTTTCCGATAGAACTCTTGGGATCTAGATTCGACAAACTGTGTGAAAGCATTTTGTACCGTCTCTTTGGAAGAAAATTGACAAAATTATGAAAAAAATTATAGTCCATTGATAGAGGTCTACATAGATAGAATATTCTTTATTGTACACCAATAATTTAATTTTATCTTGAAATTTAATCATCAATCACAATTATTAATACTCTATTCTAATATGTATTTCTTTATTAATTAAGGTAATTGTGTTGGAAGTGTAACGCTGGCCATCTAGAGAATGTACTTTAGATTCGAATGTAGAAGCTAGTGTTCCTTCTGTCAATCACTCGGAAACTATTTTTCCATGTAAAACATGTCATATGTAATTTTGTAATAATATATATTAAATATTTCCCTTCTTTCCAACTGTGTTTATCACTCTACTCCGCTTAAAAATAACAAATTGTTTGAATTAACTATAAAAAAACTTTTTACCAAAAAATTAAACCGACTCCCAAAAAACACTGCAAAGTGAAAAATAACTTTAATTTCGGAAGTCGGTGTCTATAGTTTTTGGCACCGACTTCCGAAATTAAAGTTATTTTTCATTTCGCTACGGTTGCAGAATAATTCAAGAGCATTAATATCGTTTATAACCTTATCCTTAAACATCACGTTAGCCTTTTCCCAATTATGCTGGGGTCATCAAATCTTTATCTTGGCACCGACTTTAGCCATCTGAGTCAGTCTTTATTTTAAACGGAATTAGAAACGAACCATTGTACCATTTATTTTTCAGTTTGTAGTGCCCTGACTAATTAATGACTTCGCCTCCCCTCTTTATTGGAAGATATCGCTATCAGCCTGCGATCAATAGTACTATGTATAAAATTATACGCGTGACGTTTAAGGATAAGGTTATAAACGATATTAATGCTCTTGAATTATTCTGCAACCGTAGCGGCAGCGCCAGCAAGACAAATGATGAAGTACGACCAATGACGGAACGGCGCAAGATTATTGACACAGCGTAGGTTGCATTGCACCGATTCCACACGAGTGTTCTGAATAAAAGTGTATCATTTCTAACGAGAATACACTCATAAACTACCTTAAATAATAATACCTAAAAACACTTAAAAAGACTCACCGAAAAAGCAAGAAAGTGCAGAAGATCATTTAATTTTTTTTAAATGTGCTTTCGTACTTTTCAATTTTGATTATCCCGGGATTAGGTACTAATAAGGGTTCCTTGTTGACTACGGAACCCTAAAAATGACAGTGAAATACATAGTATTCGAATATCTAAGTGTGATTAAATAATAGGTACATGTTAATGCAAGAAAGCTCATTGTCATTGTCCTAGCTTCTGAGGTGGAACAGAATCATCATCAGGGGAGATGGAGGTCAGACGCGAGTCTACTATCAATAAGAAAAGGATGATGCCGATCGACGACGTAAACGATGCGCACATTTTTGCTTTTGTGCGTCTTGCTCGGTTTGCGACACACTCGCTTCATTTACCTAATAAGTTTTAGTTGGGGTTAGTCGCTACACATTTCTACACTAGAGCGAAATAATTATGATAATAAGTATATAATACATAATATAATAAGTACATGTTTTGAAAATTAAGGCTTTTTTTGGGTTTCCTTGTTTTGAATTAGTAGTAGTTAGTAGTTTAACATCACAATTGCAGTACTGATAGTTAGATAGGTATTTTAAAATAATAAATTGTATATTTCTAGCTCCATCTATGCCGAAAAAAAACAATAAATAAACCGGGAGTACAGAGTGCAGCGATGCGGCAAAAATCTAGCTGGAGCGCGTCTCTGTTACACGGCGGCGTCACAGATAGCGCTGCGCTGCGGGCCTGCGCCGGCGCACCACCACCGCGACACCTGATACCTGACGCGGGCGACGGCAGCCACCGCTCGTAGAGGGTTACCAGATGCCGAATTTTTTATCTCGTACTAGGGCTGTCAAATATCTCGTACTTTCAATACAAAATCTCGTAAAGTATACATTTTAAAAATCTCAGTCCTTAATAGGTACACTATGTACTAAAACTAGCTAGCCTGGGGTAGGAATATTCCTTAAGTTTGGGACCGCCAAATGAAAAAACTTTACTCTAGGTGATTCATATTTTTTTAATTATTTTACCAAAATCTTCAAAAAATAAAATAAATTATTAACTTAAGTAATAAATTTTGTAGGTACTTGCTACTAGTACATGTCGCTCATTTGGTGAAATATTGACACTTTTAGTAATTTTACAGGAGATCCAATCAAAGATTTCTATTAAAGGTATGGCATTTTGAAGGGACTTAAATTATTACAGTTGTAGTGATTTTAAAAATAATTTCAATATGTGCAGTTTCTATTATAGTAACAACCTACTCGGTATATTGTATATAACATAGATTAAAGACTAAAATAAAAGAAGGTACCCGTAAATACGTCATTGTTGCTTCATAATTCAATATTAAAAATTAATGCACTCGCTAGGAAATTTTGCATTTGTGACAAAATAAAACTAAATAATTGAATTAATCAACGTAAACATTTATTTATAAATGTTTAATAAACTAAACTTTTTTTTTTTTTTTTTTAACGTGGTAAAATTATCAAATAAGTCCTCCCACTCCGGGCAGGGTGGGAGGGACTGTCAGACTTTTACTGACTAAAATCCACGGTGTTCCTTCAATAACCCTTTACATACCGGGGCCACGGTAACGGGATGAGTCCCACGACCCCGGCAGGCTTCGGCCCTCTGCAGAGGGGGCCTCGTCATGTTGCTGACGCTCTTTGAGGCGCGCGTGGAACACGACGCGCCGTCGACCCGGGCATGGTCCATGGTCGGACAGCGAGTTGCCCTTTACTCACTGTCCGCATGCCCGCGCCTACGGTGGCCGGAGATCGTCGGCCGACGTCCGACGCCGTGGGCGTCTACCACTGCGGCTGGGCTGGAGGGAGGACGCCATCCTCTCCCTCTCGCGGCCCGCCTCCTCCTTCGGAAGCATGACTGCTTCGCAGAAGGAGGCGACCGCTTCCCACTCCCTCTCGCCCCGCAGCATGGCCTCGACCAATGCCGGGCGCGAGAGGTCTCCGCCTATCGCCGCTGTGAGGACACGTCGGTGCTCTGCCCAGGCGGGGCAGTCTTGCACCGTGTGCTCTACGGTGTCCTCAGGGCGACCCTCGCAGTGGTGACACCCAGACGTTTCCTCCTTTCCCATCAGACACAGGTACCTCCCGAAACTTCCGTGTCCGGTGAGGACCTGCGTCATGCGGTAGGTCAGGACGCCGTGACGCCGATCTAGCCACTCCTCAAAGAGGGGTCTTACCGCCGCAATTGCGGCGTGCCCGGCCGTCGGTTGCGACAGTCGTTCCCTCCATACTGCCCTGAGATCGCGCCGGAGCTCTTCCCGCCGCGCCTCGACTTCTCGAGGCAGCGGGGATACGCCCCGGCGCTGCGCCTCCACGCGCCATTCATAGACGCGCTGGAGGGCAGTCGCCTCCAGATCCCAGGGCAGCAATCCGGCAAGGAGGTTGGCCGATTCGCCGGCGATCGTGCGGTATCCCCGGATCATTCGGATAGCCATGACCCTCTGGCATGCGACCAACTTTAGTGGTCGCGTCCGGTTGCACAGGGCCCACACTGGGGACCCGTAGAGGGCCATGGACTGCACGACGCCGGCGTACAGCCTTCGGCAGGAGGCGTTTGGCCCGCTGAGATTAGGCAGGAGACGCCTGAAGGCGGCTGCTGCCCGGTTCAGCTTTGGGGCCAAACTCAGGAAGTGCTCCCTGAAGTTCCACCGGCTGTCGAGGACGAGTCCCAGGTACTTCATCGTCCTCCCGACGCCGATGCGAACCCCCTCCACCGTTATGTGGGACTCGGACCGTGGCGCGTTCCGACCGCCATGAAAGCACATGGCCTCGGTCTTGTGCAGCGCCACGTCGAGTCCCAACTGCCGGATCCTATGAACGACTGTCGCAACCGCTTGCGTCGCCAGGTCGGCCGCCGCCTGGTGCGACTCTCCCTGCGCCAGGACGAGCGTGTCGTCAGCGTAACATACTACGCTGACGCCGTCAGGGAGGTCGCCGCGCAGCACCCAGTCGTATCCGATGTTCCACAGGGGCGGCCCCAAGACCGATCCCTGTGGGACACCGCACGACATCTCTCGCCGGTTCCACTCTCCCCGGTGACCGGGGTAGATGACGGCTCTGTCCGTCAAGTAGTCCTCGACTATGCGACGGAGGTAGGTCGGCACCCGGTGATACCGGAGTGCCTCCCTGATGCAACTCCAGGGCAGGGTGTTGAAGGCGTTGGTGATGTCCAAAGACACCGCCAAGACGACCCTGCCCCGGGATACCGCGTCCCCCGTCGTGAGGGCTCTCACGCGCATGACGGCATCCACCGTCGAGCGCCCCTTGCGGAAGCCAAACTGGCACTCCGCAAGATCCGGGCCCACCCGATTCAGGTGCCCGAGGAGGCGGTCTGCAATTACTCTTTCCAAGAGCTTGCCCGCCTCGTCGAGCAGCACGATGGGCCGGAATGCGGACGGAGAGTCCGCAGGGCGCCCGGCTTTCTGGATCAGGACCAGCTTTCCCGTCTTCCAGCGAAGCGGAAACTGGCCCCTCTCCAGGCATGCGCTAAAGAGCCCCCCTAGTCGAGGCCCGAGAGTCTCCGAGGCCAGGACCCACGCTTTCCCTGGCAAGCCGTCGGGTCCTGGGGCGGTATTTTTGGCCTTGAGCCGTTGTACCGCCACTCTCAAGTCTACCTCGGTCACCTCTGGAGCGTCGTAGACGTCGTCGTCGCTGTGGTCCGCGTTTGCGCCAGCTTCAGGTTCCGTCGGAGACGGAGCCATGGGCGGGGGAGCGTGCTCCCCTCGCGATGGGAACAGGGCGCTCACCACGTCCTCCAAGAACTGAGGCTGGAGACTCTGCGTTAACGGGGGAGCCCAGGGGCGGAGCTTCTCTCGCACCCACTTGTATGGGCGGCCCCATGGGTCCCCGTCCAGAGTCGCCAGCATCTCCTCCCGGGCCAGTTCCTTGGCCCGCCAGATTTCGTCTCGGAGGACGGCCTTCGCTGCCCTGTAGCCCTCGTACAGCTCCGCCTCTACAGTCGCCGCATCCGAAGGTCGGGTGCGGCGCCTGCGGAACCTGGTGTACCGGCGTCGCGCCGCAACGCACGCTTCACGCAGCGCTGCTAGCTCACTCAACCACCAGTACAGCTGACGCCGGGCGCGTCCTTGCCGGACCCGGGGCATGGCCACGTCGCAGATCTCCGACATGGCCTCCCGGAACCACTCCGCCTCGTCGTTTATGTCGGCAGGCCTGTCCGGGGGTGACCCCCAGGCCTGCACGATCGAGGCTTCCAGGAATAGCTCCCGGTCCATCTGCTTCAGCGCCCATCGCGGACCACTCAGGTCCCGTCGGACCGGCGCGTCTGGGGTCTGGGCAGAGACGTCGAACCGGATATACCGGTGGTCGGAATAGGTCTCCACCTCCTCCACAACGCGCCAGTCGGTGACGCGCGGTGACAGGCTGGGGGTGGCGAACGTAACGTCCACCGCACGCACGTAGGGACAGAACCCCGGTTCTCGATCACCAGGCCCTGCGCACGGGCCCAGTGCTCGAGCATCCTGCCCCGCCCATGGTCCATGGACCGGGAACCCCAAGCCGGATTTTTGGCATTGAAGTCCCCGAGGACGAGGGCGGGGAGGGAACCGAGGGCGACGATGACGTCTCCCAGCTCCGTTAGGGAGTTCTGGAACTCGGCGAGAGTTCGGTTCGGGGAGAAATAAACGCCTACCACAACGATCTCCCCGAACCGTGCTGCGACGATCCCACGCCCTCTCTTGACGCGATCGAGGGGCGGGGTACCGGCGGCGGCCGACGAAACGAGGGTCACCGAGCCGTCTAAGTCCGCCACCCAGTCATTCCTGGACAGGACAAAATACGGCTCGGTGACCACGGCGACGTTGATCAACCACTGCGCCATGCTCTGGAGCAAAAGTTCCTGAGCAGCGGCGCAGTGGTTGATGTTCGCCTGGAGGAAGCGCAATGGGGCCATTAATCGGGATCCATTGCAGCCTCCTCCAGGGCCCCTCGCGGGGGTTCAGCCACGACGGCGGCGGCAGTAGCGACGGCGGCGGCGGCGGCGGCGGTGGCGGTGACGACGGCGGCAGAGGGCCTACCTCTGCGCCTGGCTTTGGTGGGTGGGGCGCAGGACTTGCCCCCAGCCCGGTGATCGGCCGGCTTGCCAACCGCCTCACATGCGAAGCAGTGAGGCGGGGCGGAGCACGAGCCGGCCTTGTGACCGGGCTGACCGCAGCGGAAGCACCTATCGCTGCGGTCTACCTCCGAGGTGCACACGCATGCCGCATGGTTGCCCACTTGGCAGCGGAAGCACCTCAGGGGTCTGGGGTCCAGGACTTTCACCTGCGCAGACACCCAACCAACCAGGAGCCTTCGGCCCTCCTGGATCTTTTTGGCCGCCGGGACGGGGCAGCTAACCGTAATGGTTTGCCCCCCCGTGAAGCCAGGACGCAGGGCGCCCGCCCTCACCTGATCGGGAGGGCACCCCCCAGTCCTGGCTACGGCGGCCACCACTTCCTCGGCCGTCACGGAGTCATCCAGACCCAATATGCGCATGTCTGCGCTTTTGGTGGGTCTGGAGACTCGGGCCTCCTCCGCATTTAAGGACGCTCTGAGCCGTTCGGCCAGAGCGTCAGCGGTAGGGCCACTGTCCGCGCCGGGGATCTCCAACATCCGAGCCCCCGTCGCAGTGACCCGGTGACGGAGGCCACCGGTGATGCCGAGCTCCGTGATGTCTATCACCTGCCGCGCCTTCGCGAGCAAGCGCGGAAGAAAAAACAATCATATTTATATCTTAGTGTGTTCACTAGATACTTACTTAAGATTAAAAGTGGAAACATCTTGCACTATGATCACAATTTGTAAGTCTTATTGGCACAAAATCACAGATTATTTACTTACCTATTATTGACTAAGTGATATGCGCCATTAAGCGCGTAAGTGTGCGTAAGCGTGTAAAATACTTATACAATAGAAAAAATCCTTTTGTAATACTTTAATTAAAAGCAGAGTTAGAAAAATAAATTAGAAAGAAAACCTTTAAAAAATACTTTCATAAAAAACAGAGTAATATCGTGGAATAATACTCTTTTTAACAGTTTTTTTAAATCATTTTTCTTGTTTGCAGAAATTTCTTTTTGAAGTATAGGTATGCTGGAACCACATTGATATCTTCTATAGCCTTAGTTATGCGTTAAGTAGTAGATCTTTTTTTCTTTTTTTATTTCAGCTTCACTCCAGTTATCATCGAATTTGAGTTTGTACTTGTATACTGCATCGTTGTCTTTTGTAAATTCTATTGCTTTGATATAAGAAGTTTTTATGGAATTCCCGTCAACATCTTTGATAGTGTTAAGTTTGATGTCGTCAGATACTTTTTTCAAATCATACAAATCATCGAAATTCAGTTCTTCAACATTAAATTTGTTACTTTGTTCTTTGCAGATCTTATTATTTGTACATACTGATCTGGTACGTAAATAGCACCCGAATTTTTAGCTCTCTTTATTGCTTTTTCAATTATAGAGTGGGCTGTATCCCCCTCATTTTGGGTATGTCCCCTTATTAAAAATTTTGTGTGTTATTTTATTGATTTGTAGAGTTTTGACTGCATACAAGTACAAGGAAAATATAAATCTGAAACAAAATATACAAAAATATTTAACACGGCACAAGACTACAAAAACAGTTCTTTACAAATGAAACGAACCTATTTTTTTTGCCCGCCACAATTGTCACTATAAAATGTAACGTTATAACCAGGGTAATTATTAGCTACACGTTGCAGGTACTTAAAGATACAGGAACCAGTTTCAACTGCTCCTTTACATCTGACACCTATAAAACAAGACGGTTATCAAACTTTTGACTAAAAGTGCATAAAATAATATTTGAGCCATAATAGGTATGTACATACTGTAAAGTTAAAGCAAGTAAATTTTGACTTATAGTAAAAAGACGAAGACTCTGGAGAAAAATCTGCATCATCTTGTGTACTCATTTCTGGTATATCATTATAAGTCAGTGACTTTAACTTTGTTTCCAATATCAAATCAGAATCCACAGCTTGGTTAACAGAATTTGGTGAATCAATTGGAGGTTGAAAGTTTGATGCATGTATCTCTAAGTCAGGCTCATCATTTTGTTGCATAATATTTTCACAACGAATTACTTTATTTTTTGGTATAGAAGATACGTTATCTTTAGGGCTTTCAGTCTCGATGCATTACTGAGTCCCGGGAAAAAAAAATCGAGACTAGGTGTGGTCTCGAAATTCCCGGGAATAACGAGACTTTCGAGACTATTTCAAAACTAGGTTTCTTATTTATAAGCTATGCAATTAGAGTCAAATCAAGATATTTTAATCAAGTAGTTACTTTCATAAACAAATGCAAATTTAAAAAAAACCATTTGTTACAATTTTTATTTTCATTTTTGTAGTGAGCACGTAAAAAATAAAGGGCATTTAACCCTAATTTTGTTACAAAAGTAACCCGCATTAGAAAAAGCTCTTTCTGCTTGTACACTAGAGGGATACTACTTAGTACCACTTCGCGCTTTCACAATGAAAGGGGATAGAACCTATCTGGCGTATCAACGTCACCATTATGTTTTTTTTTATCGTGGTGCATGATGAAAGTGTGGTATGAATGGCTAGAGGAACAAAAAATGTCCAGTAACACGGTACCCCAAAATGTCACGTAAACGTTTGAAGGTAAACATCGACATATAACTTCAACGAAAATCATTAAAAATAGACTCATTACGCGCCCATACACTTATTAGTCTAGCAGTACGACAAAACCGCTACTATAATTAATTATTTGCCTACTAAATCGCATCGCATCGTAATAAAACGCATGTCAAAGAATTCCACACGCGCGTGTTGGTTGTCTTTCATTCCACCGTATTATAAAATGAACAATAAGTGTTTTGGTACATGTCTTTCATTGGTACATGGATTAGGCTCGGCATCAAGAACCCCTATCCGACCTCCTGCTGAATTTATGGATACGTGTTAGATATATTATAGATCTTTTAAAATGTCACATCTTAGTATTAATATTCACTTGTTTGATGCGTAAATGACATACCTTTTGCCTTTTGTTTAACTACTGCTTAAAAACGTTTTCAAGCTGAGTAACATGTCACACAATCTGCCACGCGATAGTGACATGTCAACTGCGTCTCATTGCGATGCGATTTAGTGGATAAATAATTATTTGTAGTAGTATTCTCGTGCTCCTAGTTACGTGAAATGTACCTACTCTCTTTCAATAAACATTAGTAATCATAACCAACCTGGGAACGATTATTTAGATACAAACTGATATTTTTTGTTACATACATGCCACTTTCAGTATGCACCACGATTTCTAAAAAAACCATATGGCGGTGGGTCGACATCCCAACTAGCACAAATGGGCTGCATTAGAGCTTTGGAGCGTATCCGATTATTACTTATGGTAATAGACGTAAGCGCTAGAGCGTCTACTGCAGACTTAAAGCAGCCGCTTTAGCGCTATTTGGGCGCAATTTTATGCAACCTAAAGTTCCATTTAACCTGCACAACGGTTGCATAAAGGTTCCTTAATAGCTATAACGATTTATTAACGCTATACTAAAGCTCTCGTAGCGCTACTTTTGAATGATTTTGAACTACTTTGAACGAATGAATTGATTATAGTTCTTTATTGTATATCTTCAGTTGACATTGTTTGTAATATTTTGGTAAAGTGTTTTCGTCGCCATCATGAAAATAAAACATAAAGAAGTAAATGTTTGTATTCTGTATTAGCAAGATATATAAAGATACTTAAAACGCTGTCCAGTTTACTGTAGATATATAAGATAATTTTCGAGTAATTTTAACGCGCTTTTATGATATTTAAAAAATTAACAAAAGATATGTGATATTTTTTATTTGTTATACAGAATAAATTTTATTTCCGTATTTTTACGTGTCGATAACTTACTATTCGCAAGTGGCCGATTGTTTACCGGTACATTTAATGCACATTTAACTGAAAAATCAATGTATATCAACTCAATTTTGCAAGTGAATTATAAGTTTTCTTAAAAAATCATGGCGTCATTGTACTGTAGTCATAACCTGCAGTTTGAGCTCTAATAACTCCCTTTTGAGAATCATAGTGCTAATTTTCACCCTTCTAACGCTTCCAGTGATTTTTGTTCCCCTAGTGCAACTCACAGCCACAAAAAGCTCCTATTTTCCTATTTTTGAGGTTATAAGATTAATTATTTGTATCCTTAAGTGTATTGTAAGGTGTACAATAAAGTATATAATAAATAAATAAATAAATAAATAAGATCTAGTTACGTACTTATTCGTTTAGCATCCATTTTATTAAATGTTTTATAATAGTTACAAAAGTGGCTGTAAAATGGCGAATGGATTGAGCCTGCAAGGAATGACTATTGCTACTAAAGGCCTTAGTTACACTGATGATTTTTTTGTAACTATAGTATGCATAAGAGTTTCTATTATTTCTATAATGAAACTTATAGTAGTATAATAGTGGTTACTATAACTATAACCTATACAAGTTACAATGGAAACTACTATGCAGCTGTGAGTGGCAGAATGACCTTCGTAACTCTCATATAAAGGTGTAAGTGGTAAATGAGTTCTACCGTGGACTACTGTGAAGGCTAGGGTAGTATTTGATTCAGCTTATAGCACCTTAAGTAACTTTTATAACTATAGACGTTTACGGATGCAGATATGCAACTCTGAACTGCTTTTTGAACCCTTAAAGCGCTATTTTACAGCCCAAAGTAACAAAATAGGCTGCTATTTCCACTAATGTGCTCGTTGGGATGCCAGTCTTTATACAAAAAAGTTCGAACCCCTTTCAATTTAATCAGAATAGTTCCATAATTCAATCTTTATTGCAATCATAATTATATGTTAACAAGATCTTAATATAAGGAGTAGTTCACATGGACCCTTTCGGGCACAGCAATTTACATTTATAATATGTAGACAAAATCTGTGTTATTTGTCAATAAGGTTATTCAGCCTCCACAGATAATACTAAGCTTTACTCTATGCTCGACCGTGCTGCTATTGCCATATCCATGGGACTGTTGGTTTAATAAATTATTTAATACAGTTTTTATGTTACTGAAGTCTCAAAAGTCTCGTTATTCCCGTGACCGAAGATGTTAGTCTCGAGTCTCGAAAATGCTAAAAAATCGTCGAGACTCTCGAAATTTTCGAGACCGAGACTCCCGGGATGAAAGCCCTAGTTATCTTTATCATTAGCTGCAACAAAAATAAATGTATGTTTAATAAATTATAACGGAAAGTACGGCCTATCTCATCAACCGATTACTACTTACTTTTAATAGGTGTATGAGGTGCTACTTTTGATTGTGATTTATTAAATATTAGCTGACCAAGCGAACTTCAAAGAATTCACTTACTTACTACAACTTACAATCTTTACATCGTTTACTAGCTTCTGAAGCATTCGATTTTGCAAATGGTGGTACTTTCCTTTCCATTGTACAATAATTCACCAATCTTCTTGCATCATTAATAATATTCTTAACTGAAAGTTTAAGTTAATTTAGTCCCAGAGGTATTGGCTACAATAGGCATATTCTTTAATACATTTAACTATCTAGTCATCATTTTTCATACTCACAAAATTTTTAATTATTTACAAGTAAAAGTACTGGAGTAACAATGACACAGTCATGTAAATCCGTCTATTTAAAAAAAATATACTTTAATTACAGCAATAACGACATAATTAACATTATTTAACAGTTTAATAATTTATCTAGAGAAAAAACGACGTAGTTACTAAATTTTGTCATTGAACTATCAAAAAATACCATATCTGGAGCTACAATGACATAATTACAAAACTTCATTCAATTCCGTCGTTGTTTCACCAGGAAGATACTTTCCTTGGACAAAAATTGACGTAATTACGCAATTATGTCATTGTTTCACCAAGAAGTTATTAGTTTTTGGAACAACAACGCCGAAATTACTCAATTACGGCATTGTTACTCCAAAAAGTATCGGATTAAATGTCATAAATACCTTTACGTCGTTGTTGCTCCCAAACACAACCACACTCGATGGGGCTCCCCGCGCAACTGGCTATACAGACGTTGTAGCAACAGAAATGACACCATATGACACCATTTCACTCAATTCTACAATGACACTCGCACCATCTCGCGGCAAATCACTATAATTTTAATTGTGTCGAAGTTTCTCCCGGTGTAAATAGTCTTTCCGCACGTTTTGATATAATTAAGCTTGTTTATCAAAAAATTGTAATTACGTTATTGTTGCACTAAATGAGCGATGTGTAGTGTAATACATCTAGCGGTGTTTCCCCAGTCAACGACTAAAGATACATTTAGTGATGGGTAATGGATCTAGTGATGTGCTTAGTCGAGTTTGTGGCATGGACATACATTCTTTTCTTTAAATGTTTTTGGTTTGTATTAGCAACATTCTTAAATTCTCGTAAAAGAGTGTACGAGACTTTTTTTCTCGTTTCTTGTACAGAGACTGCTAAATCTCGTAAAGTTACGAGATTTCTCGTACATCTGGCAACGCTGCTCGTATGAGTTCGTTAGTGCACTCCACAACACAATGAGAGAGTCAAGTATTCTGAAGTCGGCACACTATCTGAGCAGATCACGACAGGCGAATATGTAAAAAAGAACAAGATGCGTGCGAGGCAGGGTTTCAGTGTGCGGGGCACAGGGGGGAGGGCAGGTCAGCACCGGTCGTAGGTGAGCGAAGACAATTAGCGGGGCGGTGCGGCGCACGCGCTCGCGCTAATTGTGTAATGTATGGTGTCGTGAGGGGCGATGTTCGGAGTGCGCGGCGCACGCTCCCACGCCGCACGGGGCATTACGCCCGCTTCACCACTGACTGTTGTAAAAATAGTGTGTATGTTGTGTAGTGGGCAAAGAATTCCAACCCTTTTTTACCTCTCCCTATAAGTTTTCCCCTTCTTTCTCAATTATAGATATAGGTATGTAATATTTATTAGTATATGCTTTTTGTATTGTATGTATGTATTTTATATTATTATGTTCAATTAATATTATTTTTGTTGTTTGTACACTGACAGCCTTTAATCTGTCTCCTTTAATTTTTGTCCATCCAAAGGTTGTCTGTAAGAGATCGCCCTGTGCGATAAGACCGCCCATTGTACACTACTTTAATTTTTTGTATCCATAGAAATATTGTGAGGTGTACAATAAAGTATATAATAAATAAATAATAGCCAACTAAAATAAATTACTGGGCTCCGAAAATATGATCTGACTAGTACTCACGCGGGGCTTCGCTCCCGTGGATTCTATCACGGTAAAAACATAACTCTCCTTTTTTGCAGTCGCGTAAAAAGTAGCCTATAACCTTCCTCAAGCTTCAAGCTACTTCAATACCAAATTGCATCCAAATCCACCCAGTACTTTCGAAGATTACCGCGTTCAAGCAAACAAACACACAAACAATTTTTTCCGCTTTATAATATTAGTATAGAAGTATAGATATGCCAAAGTACCTATAATAAGAAATCAGTCCGACAATCAGTCCGCGTTTAACTCAATGAGCATGATTGCTGCGGAGCTTGTATTTGTTACGGCTATAGATAAATCTCCGACAAAATCGCAAAATATTGACTCCAGCCGACTGCGGCGCAGTCCAAAAGGAGGGTTGACATTGCTCCGTTACGATAAAAAAGATGGTCAAACAAACAAACACACTTTCGCATTTATCAGCCACTCTCCAGCCCTTCTACTATCTTTACACCAAAATATATACCTATTGGTACTAATAGATTTTGCAGCGCACACTATTTTTATAAGAAACAAATAAAATTTTCAATCTCTTCAAATTGTTTTATACTCTCAGTATCATAATAATAATGGATGCATGTGTTTGTTTGTTCTTCTTTCACGTCGAAACAGAGCAATGGATCGATGTGATTTTTAGTGTAAAGATAGTTGAAGGGATGGAAAGGGAATATTTATGGTAAGTACTTTAGTTTCACTGAAAAAAAAACCTTTTCACGTGAGCGAAGCCGAGGACAGAAGCTTAAGCCTTTTTTTATTAGAGGTCTTTAAGTAACTTGTAATAACGTAACCCAAAGTAGTAAAATAATAATTAAAAATCTTGTAACTGTTCCACATCACACATATCAAACGTAGAATACAATAGAAATTTATTTGCTTAGATTGTAGGTACAGTACATGATTGGTCTTAATTACATAAATACGAGATCCTTGTACAATCTACCTTATATTAAATATAATATCGATAGCTATCTCCGAAATTGCGGAGCCAAAAATTTCTATAGTTTAAAAAGTCATTCGAACCCTATGGGCAAAAGTCCAGATTGTACTTAGCCGGGTTATCTGGTAGTTCACACTGATATATGTAGAAAATGTTCAAAACACAATGTCCTTATTGTTTCTTAAGGTGACATTCCTCATGATCTCCGCCTTGGGGCGGGTAAAGGGTCCTGCCAGACTTTAACTGGGGGCTGCGGGAAGACTTAAGTCAAAGTGCCGTTTGGTCAAGCGAGGTGTTTAATTCCTCCCCGCGACTTCGCGTTGAACAATACGTGCCACCGCTTCGGGTCTCCTGCTATAGGGGGTGGCGGACGTCCCCAAATCCGGCGTCACAATCAAATGAAACAAAATATCCCAAACCAACCTAATCCGCCTGCTTATGTATCGTAAAGCATGCCAGGTGAGGGGCCAGTCCACGGCCCGCGGGAGCGGTCGGGCGCGCTGCGGCCACGAGCTGCGCGCGCATCTGGTACACACGCACAACACTCACCTTTGAGCACCCATTTGAATACACACGTAAATTGTAAAGCATTTCATCATAATAAATTAAAACTGTTTACGTTCCACCATTAAATAGAACTTAGGTATAGTCCGTTTATTTATTGATCTTATGGGCTCGCGTTTGACCACTTTCTCACCTGATGTTAATGTTTTTTTTTCAGTCCTATATTATAAGAAATAATATTTGTCATAAGTTTTGTTTGTTTGAATATTGGTACAGTCGTGAGATAGTTTCGTGGGCACGCGAGGTGCGCCTACTGCGCGTGGATGGCGGGCGCGCGCACCGGCCGGCCGCGGCGCACTGCCCGCCAGCCGGCCAGCGCCCAGCACGCCACAGGGCGCAGCTCGCTGCACGCTGCAGGCCGCAGGGTGCAGCGCAGCTCTGTGCAGACGTTATTTAGCCGGAGGCTGCTCTAAACACTGCAACTTTATTTTTGTTTAATTTTATTTTTATTTATTTTTTATTTTACCATATAAGTTACTCCACCTACTTATTCACTAATTACTTATTACATGCACTATTTATACATCTACTAGCTTTTGCCCGCGACTTCGTTCCGCGTTGAAGGATTTTCCCGCGTAAACCCCGATCCCGTGGGAATTCCGGGATAAAAAGTAGCCTATGTGTTATTTCAGGATATCAACTATCTACTTACCAAATTTCAATCAGATCGGTTCAGTAGTTTTTGCGTGAAAGAGTAACAAACATCCATCCATCCTCACAAACTTTCGCATTTATAATATTATAGTTAGAAGATAGAAGTTAGAAGTTAGAATAGATTAGATAGTAGGAAGGAAGTAGGATAGGATTAGTAGGATAGGATAGTAGGAAGGATTATCATGGTGATTTTGTCATTTATAGAAAGAAGTACACACCTTAAACAAATAAAAAAATACATACCTATGTATACCAGGACTTTTAATTCGATACAGTAGATGTAAACCATTTTTAACCGACTTCAAAAAAAGGAGGTTTACAATTCGTCTTGAACTTTTTTTTTTATGAATGTTACATCATAACTCGTAGACGGCTGGACCGATTTCAAAAATTCTTTTTGCGTTTGAATGGATATACTTTCTAGTTGGTCCCATTGTTACGAAATTAGGATCTGATGATGGGATCCTGGAGAAATCGAGGGAACTCTTCAAATATTATAGGCACACCTATAGCGTTTTGGGTATTTCTTATAGTACCTTGAGCAGTTGCTTCCGAAAACTACCATTTGGGGAAGTTGAACTGATGATGAAGACCACAGATGGCCACTGAAACTCCTCAATAATAAGTATTTCGTGGATTGCGATTCGGTTACTTGAGTACGGATGTTAAACACTTTATGCTCGTCACAATACATATGTTGATGTAGAGCTGATGGTCAAATACCAGAACTCCTCAAAAATTAACGGCTATGCACAGGGAAAAGCAATATTTTGTAAAAGGTGATAAGTTGTTGACATTATGGCTTTTGTAACTAGATAAATTACAAACCAACCCACTAAAAAGAGTGAAAAAATTTTTTTTTGCAAAAAATGGAACCGACTTCCATACAAAACACTACAAAGCCAAAAATAACTTTAATTTCGGAAGGCGGTGTGAAAAAAAAAGGAAAATCCAAAAGCAATAACACCGACTTCCGAAATTAAAGTTATTTTTGGCTTTGTAGTGTTTTGTATGGAAGTCGGTTCTATTTTTTGAAAAAAAATTTTTTTGTTAAATATTATTGTGTGAAATTAACAAAAAGTAAAATGTGGTTGGGTGATTTCAAAATTTTTGTACATTTTGTTGTGTGAAAACGTCCACTCCAATATCATCCAGAAAAACTGCATTGAAGTGATCAAACTAGTATTATTATCCTTGAGAAACATTTCTTCCAGATAGGTATCAACATTTCAGATCATAATAATAAGTAGTTAATAAAAAAATGATGTTTAGTTCTTCAACCTCATAATGTTTTCATACAGCAACCCAGTGTCTCCAAGCAAAAGAGCATTACAAAAAAAAAGCATAAAGAAGAAACTACTCACATATTTACAATTCTAGTTGCACAATATCTTTAGGACTCTAATTATGATTTCAATGTGCAAAATATAAATAAATAACCCAATGCATAATAATAATAACATTGTTTCAGTGTGTGTCTTTCTTTTCATTCTTTTTGTTATTCTTTTTTGTAACACCAACATTATTAGATATTTGAGATTTTCAACTGGCAAAATTCTCCATTTAAAATCGTCCAATCAGATGACAACGGAACGTCTGTCCACCAGTTTTTCAGTGGGTGCCACCAACAAGAAAAGTGTGTTTGTGCCTGTGCAGTGTTTTTTCAACAATAAATCTTTCATTTTGGTTGATCAGCTATAAAAACAACGATAAGTCTATCTCTTATAAATTTAGCGTAAATTGAAAGAATAATTTTGACCAACTACTAAAAAGAAGCTGGATAATTCCAATAGTATTATTTCTAACCTCCAAATGTTTGAGATTGTTATTCAACTTATGGTTAATTTCATTTTTGTAACTATTTGTTACGTTTTTTTTGTTGCGTAACAAGAACTGTTTAATATGTGAGTAGTTTCTTCTTTATGCTTTTTTTTTGTAACGCTCTTTTGCTTGGAGACACTGGGTTGCTGTATGAAAACATTATGAGGTTGAAGAACTAAACATCATTTTTTTTATTAACTAATTATTATGATCTGAAATGTTGATACCTATCTGGAAGAAATGTTTCTCAAGGATAATAATACTAGTTTGGTCACTTCAATGCAGTTTTTCTGGATGATATTTGAGTGGACGTTTTCACACAACAAAATGTACAAAAATTTTGAAAATCACCCGGTTATGAAGGGATGTGAAAAATGAAACGAATAGATCAAAAGTAGATTTATTTATATAAAATCTAGTTACTAATTAAAAATTAATGATAATAGTATAAATTTTATCATTTGTTTATATTTCACACAATTTAAAATCGCTTATTTATTATTGTTTGGTTAAATCCATCACTATTAGGTTAAATAGGGTATAAATTTTTTTAAACAGCGACTTTGACTTATGTCAGCTTACTGTATCAAATTTTGCGGAATTGTTCGAAAGAGTTACCGCGGCCTCGGAACACGAAGCGCAAATGATAGAAACCCATCCGGGGTTTTAGGCAGTCAAAGTCTGACACACCCTCCCGCTTCGCCCAGATCGGGAGGCAGTCATTGGATGAGTTCCCATTCTCAACACTCTCACTGCAATGGGATCCGCCGGCGGGCCCCGAGGTTTCGACTGTAAAGGGCCGGTTATATTTTTAAGAAAAATTAACAGCAGGCCGTGAGTTTTTTTTTTTAATTACGGATGAGCTCACTCTTGACCTCGATCTCGCCTAATGGTAAGCGATAGAAGATGTCTACGATGGGATGAGCGAGCCCAGAGATTTACTCTTGCTTTAAAGGCTGAAAGTTCATAAGTGGCAGGGAACACAGAAGCTGGTAGAGAATTCCACAGCTTGGCTGTGCGCACAATAAATGTGGAGGAGAAGCGCTTGGTACGACAAGATGGTATATCAACCAAGTGTGGATGGTACCCAGCCGTGCATCTGGTAGACCGGTAGGTGAAAGGAAGATGGAGGTATCAGGTCATGAAGCTCCTGCGCACACGTCCCGCAGTACAATCTGTAGAAAACCGACAGGTAAGCAACGGTTTGCCGATGACCAAGTCACCAAGGCCTCGTAGCTTGTGTCGCCGGCCGCCCCCAAAAAATGTTGTCCGTCACGCCGCGCCGCTTGTAATTTTTTAGAATTTACCTGTGATGCCAGCTGTAGTAATTGTCAATTGACCGCTTTTTCGCATCTTTCGGTATTAGAGGATTAAAGGCAATTTTGCTGTGAAGAATATTGTTCTACGTATGTATGTAACACATATCGGACGACTCGGATAATAATCCCGATTACGAGCCTTTGTCGGAATCTAGTTGCAGTAGGTATCTACCATATATTGAGGGATACACCGATAGTGAAAACGCCGATGAAGACGTCACTGCGCAGAATTTACATCAAAGTGGCCACCCCTAACAACCAAACAACCATCTTTGTCAATTACGAAATTTCGAGAGAACCAGTGATGCACACAGTTGATGAATTTACAGCAGCGGTGCCATGGCAACAATCCTATCGTAACCAAACATAGAGTTTGGCAATCATCTAATATGGCGCAAGTGTATATACTGCAACGAAAGTTTACGGCAAATCAAGCGTAAAGGCCAAGAAACTCACAAAAAAAA
Organism: Tholera decimalis; assembly: GCA_943138885.2. Classification (NCBI taxonomy): domain Eukaryota; kingdom Metazoa; phylum Arthropoda; class Insecta; order Lepidoptera; family Noctuidae; genus Tholera; species Tholera decimalis. The sequence goes on along the minus strand of OW964566.2, from coordinate 671,911 downwards.
AACAAGTACTGTACGCCTCACTTGCCCAACGAACCCTAGTGATTGCGCGTCTGATTTGCCAATAAATACAGTATAAACAATTTTTTTTTGACATTGTAAGTTTTTCCTCGTTTTTGTGCTAAAACGATAAAGATTTGTCAATTTAATTTCTTTTTTTCTTTTTTTTCCCCCGCCATCTAGGTATGTATGTATGTTGGGCTTGCGGTAATACGCGCTTGGGCGTGGGCACCTGCCCACGCCCAAGCGCGTATTTTGCATAAGGGTAAGGATCTTTTCATTGCCAGCTCTTCCAGGAAGGCGAGCAACGCCCTCGTTTTGCTTACCATTTCTCGGAGGGTACCTGGGTTGCCGAAGCATTTAGTCCTGTAGTCCGCGACTACAGGGCAGCTCAGTAGCAGGTGTGCTGCTGTTTCGTCCTCCTCCATGCAGGCTCTGCAGAGTGTGCTGTCTAGAGGTGTTTATTACAGGATCCATGACCGGTAAGGGCGGCTGTCAGCAGCCGCAATTGCGATTTAAATAGTCATAGGACCAGTGGCGTAGCGTGGGTTTTCGCCGCTTGGGGCCGACCGACCCTTTGTTTTTTTATAGTTATAGTAAAATGTTTATGTATAAATATATATATATTACACATACGTATATATACATATTGCTTATTATTTAAAGCCTAAAAATTTTATTTAACGGACGTAAGTAGTAATTCGTACAACTTATTGAAAGTCAAAATAAACTTATACTACTGCTTCAGAAGAAACATTTATGTCCATTAACATCATACATCAGAAATTCCCAGGAATTTCATCTATTACAATAGTTAAATTATCATTAGGTACATAATTAAAACAATCAAGAACCTATTAGAGTATTTATTGCCAATAGAGTTAGTATATTAAGTTATATAGATAAAGGTAGTGCTCATCATTTCTCGTTATCATCGTTATAAATTAACTTTGAATTTTAAATTAGGAGAATCGTTGCCCAATATGTCCTTTAGTCGGGCTTCAACGGTTTTATAACAGCAATTGAGATGAACTTGGATTAAGAAAGAATAAAGAAGCAATAGACCCACTGCAGCCAGCAGGGTAGACTTAACATCGACATCAAAGAGATATCAGTAGGTAAATCCGTCAACCTATTTTGAAGAAACCTGCACTGATCCCTAAGCTAAAGTACTTATTTGCACAATTTTTTTTAAATGAAAAATGTGCTTTACGTGGTTTTTTTAACGCTAAGTCATCTATATCAACATTTATTTCGTTTTCTATGGCAAGGATGGCTAAATTTGTTAATCTTTAGTTGGACGTAGTAGATCTAGAGTAATTTTAAATGAATTTTGAAAAGTTTTGAAAAACTTCTTTTAAGCTAGCATTGCTTATGGCAGAGGTTAAAAATATTCTTAACATTATAACGATGTTTGATAAGCCTTCCTCTAGTTTAGACGGAATAATATATGTATTTTAATAAGCCTAACGAGCCAGACTTAACGACTTCCCTTTTGCAGTCTGGGTCTGTTCCTACGAAGGCACGTAGAAGTGCGCACTCAAGTCGAAACTCCTCTGTATCTATGTCCTGAGGAGCATGATTTAGGTTAAGTTCTTTCGAGCCCAGCATTACCGCAGGCATTAAAAAGGCATATTTTTGCGCTAGATTATGCAGCTGTTGAAATCAGTGTTCACCTCAGTTCATTCTCGTACGATAACCCAGCATCTACATCTCCGTCACCAAAAATATGCTTCCTCCTGATTCGACTTGGGGGTCCGAAAGAAATTCCAAGATGTTCGCATAAACTTTTAGAATATTGGAGAGCTCCGTTTACAAATTCCTCTCGATTATGTAGCAATAAGGTCTGTAAAGCATTTATTTTTTGAGCACATTGGTGTATATTCAGTCCCTCAGTTTGCAAATACTTTTGAGTATCATTAACCTCAAACAGTACCGGATACCAGAAGCCCAAGTAACTTAAAAATGAAAATGACTGCATAGCGACTAATAAACTTCCTGCATCCGTACGTGTGTTCAAACTTTCATCTGGTTCAATTAGTTTTTCCAACGCCGTCAATGTTTCTTTGTAATTATATCTAATAGAGTTTACAGCATCACCTCTAGCGCTCCAACATGTGTCCTGAACTCTTTTCAAATTCCTTCCAGTGGCTGCAAGAAGAACCTCCCACCAGTGCGTTGACGTAGAAAAAAAGTGAAACAACGTTCTAGCGTGCCAAAAAAGTGACGGAATTTACTTCAGCTGCAGCTGCATGGATGATCCATTGAATGGTTATATTGTTGTGTCTACCAACCTGGTTGAGGAGACACTCCATGATCAGTCCGGAGATAACTGTGTGGCTGTTCAGTGCTTGCAGGACTGCCAAACTGTCTGAAAGTATGCGTATTGAGTGATCCACAACTTCCCTGTTTATGATAGCCGCAGCAGCCAGTAAGATCCCCAGGCGTTCGGCCTGAAACAATGTGTTGTAGACCCCCAATGGTCTGGCTATACGAATGTTAAGATCCTCCGAAAAGACTCCTGCACCCGTACCAGTACCTGTTTTGGAAACATCAGTGAAGACCCGCACCTCAGAGGGGCCCATCCCCTCGCAGCGGTGATCCTCGTTCAGTTGAATTCTGTATTTTTTGTCAAAGATGACTTGTTTTGGCACCCAGTCATTAACTGCCTTTGTTATGGGGAGCTCGTTATTGAGTTCCTCAAGCAGAGCGGTGTGCTGTATTTCTCTCTTACCCCAGAGGTCCAGTGTTTTAACTTAAATTAAGATGGCAGCAGTGCGTCTTAAAACTTTTAAGACGCACTGCTGCCATCGTCGCTTCCTGTTGTATGAACAAATGGAGCGGTGGAAGCCCCAGCATAGCCTCTACAGCTGCTGTCGGGGTAGTTCTTCTGTAGCCCGTTATCGCCACACAGGCCAGCCTTTGCATGCGTTATAGTTTATTTATGGTTGTGACAAGCTTGATGTAGGGCCACCACACCACGGCCCCGTAGGTATCATCGACCGAATCGTGCGAAGCACGATGTGTTTTTGGGGATAGGCCCTACTTCTTACCTATCATTTTCTTGCATTGCCAGAAGGTGATGCCCTGTCTAATTTATAGTCTAGATGGTTACTCCAATTTAGTTTACAGTCCAGTACCATACACGATCTAAAGTTCTGCCGAGTTACCGCGGCCCCGGAAATTTAGGGCAGCCGAAGGAACAGGGTGGGTTTTTAGTCAGTAGAAATCTGACACACCCTTCCGCTTGACCCAGAGCGGAAGAAGTCATTCGATGATTCTCCCACCTCAAAAAAAAAAAAAAAGGTATTTGACCTCACTAGACAGCTCTTATGCGTATGAGCATCTTTTGTATGGCTCCAACCATTTTTAATAAATTGCCCAAATCATGGAAAACATTAAATATATCTGCTCTTAAAAATAAATTAAAGAGTTTTCTAACTCATAGAGCCTATTACAGTATAGCCATAGATAAAATAAATAACTAGATATGGTCAACAGACGAAATTATATCGGAACCGTGTGTCTCCAGTTAGGCGCTGGGCGGGGCAACAACTACTCATGCAGTTTAATAAAATCAATAGATACGCACTCGCACACACACCCGCATTTCTTGAATCAGAACGTACTATACAATCAATAATAAACATTATTCCGTCAAACACAGCGTGTATTTACCATGCACCGTAGAACTTACCCACACAAAAACATCGGTCGCTATCGTTGTGCTGTGCAAAAGCAATTTATTTTACATATACCCTAGTGATTGACTAAATCGGAAAGTTATCGATTCTTCCATTTATTATTGTACAATTTTTTTTGGGCACCTGAAAATGAACCAAATAAAAAATGGCATGTCCAGAAAATATTACAATAACAATAAACATATTATTAAGAACATAACATTACATAATTATTATTAAGTACTACCTACTAAGTATTAAGGGCTATCCTGGCGCTTTCGACTTAAATCTTAATATTTAATTATCATAGTGATAGGTCAAATAGAAGTTGATGTTAACTAACATTACGCTCTTGATCGGAACATACCAGCAGTATAGGTTGAATAGAATCCTGAAAAGTTGAATGACTGATTTTATGAATACCCTAAATCATGAGAATAGCTTTCAGTAATAAAATAAAATTCAACCCACTTCTGCAAAAATCAGTTGTACTCTTAATTTTGGAATTTTCCATTCAAAAATCCTGCGACTTTTCTTTAGAGACTAGAACATTTCTGCGTTGAAGTGAACCGAGCATATGGTGCTATTTTTTGTAGGGTACCAGTTAGGTGGCATGCCTGTGGCATCAATCCATTCCTTTTTTATGTTACCATCTTTTGGGAAACTGAAAAGTACGAAAAGCACTTATTTATCATTTACATAGATCCTAAGCTACTTCTAAACGTCACCATATAATATCGCAATAATTACGTAACACACTATAAATCAAGATCTGGATGATTTTGACGTATATTGCTAATGCATTGCTTCATATGTTCGAAATATTGGTCTGCTCAACAACGTAAATACCGCAGTGAGTGTTGTTGATTTAGCATAATGAAACCGATTCCTACTGTAAGTGTGTTACGCAATTACCCCGCAGGTAATAGTTTAGTAGGTTATAATAGGTTTTTGTTATAAGAAAAATCCTAGTTAGTAGAGAAATTGTTAAATATATGAAAACAAACACACATCCATGCATAACAAATAAATAGCATGAATATATTGACTTATTTTAAGCTCAATTCACAAATACATTATCTGAACCATGCCGATTATTATAACGCATTCGAAGCTTCAACGGAAGCAAAATACAAAAACCATAAAAAATAAAGAAACAGCATGAGGATAAGGCATAACATACGATAATTCTAAACCGAAAAACACCACCGATTATTAACCTAAAATTAAAGTAACTTACTTTACGAATATTGGTTACGCATTTCTCTACTACTCTGTAAAAAAATCAAAATAAGTAAAAAAACATTATTTACATCGATCTTCCAACCAGGCTAAAACGGTTGACAGATTGAAAAATAAACTATTGTAGCGACGGCGACGTCGGAACTCCTTACGCATGCTGCGGGCGTAAAATAAATTGTTCATTTTTTTTTACTTTTTTGTACACTTGACCTTTCAACGTATTTTTATTTCTGTCACCTCATGTAAAATACAAGTTAAACATATTTTCTTAGAGGTTTCCGTATGTTATAAAAAACTTTTTACCAAAAAATTAAACAGACTCCCAAATAACACTTCAAAGTGAAAAATAACTTTAATTTCGGTAGTCGGTGTCTTTAGTTTTGTATTTTCGTTTTTGGCACCGACTTCCGAAATTAAAGTTATTTTTCACTTTGCAGTGTTTTTTGGGAGTCGGTTTAATTTTTTGGTAAAAAGTTTTTATTTCACTCTTTTTAGTTGGTCGATTTTTAATTTACCTAGTTACAAGAGCCTAAATGTCAACTACTTATATTCATTTACAAAATATTGCTTTTCCCAATGTTGGGCTGTTATTTGTTGAGGAGTTCTCCTGGTAGTTCACCATCAGCTTCATTTCACCATATGCATTGTGACGAGCATATTGTGCTTAATAACCACATTCAAGTAATCGAAGCGGAACACAGGAAATACTTATATATTGAGTAGTTCCAGTGGCCATCTGTGGTCTTCATCATCAGGTCCACTTCCCAAGTGGTGGTTTTCGAATGCAACTACACAAGTTACTTTAAAAATACTCAAATCTATAGGTGTGCCTATAATATTTGAAGAGTTCCCTCGATTTCTCCAGGATCCCATCATCAGATCCTGACTTGGTGACAACGGGACCAATTTTAAAGTATACCCTTTCAAACAAAAAAAGAATTTTCCAAATCGGTTCAGCCGTCTCCGAGTAATCGGTGATCATACATAAAAAAAAATATACGCGTCGAATTGATAACCTCCTCTTTTTTTGTCGTCGGTTGAACAACCCCTAAACTATAATAGCAATATTTCATTCGTCAATCGACATTGCTGTCGATAGCCTACGTTAGTGGATCTGCACAAGCACATCACTAATTCGTCGCAAGAAGTGGCGGCCTCACTACGCGATGAATCCGCGTAATACAGTTTCGTATGTTATGTTTACATTGCTTGTCCAGTTACTTAGTGACGAACTCAGGTAGTGGTTAAGGAGCAGTGTATTTATAGCAAAAGGAGTACAGTCGCTCTGATATTTGAAAACAAAAATAACATAGTAAAACCAAGAAATATTTTACGATTTATTGTTTTTCATGATTTTAAAGACAAATATTGTAAAATACTTGTACTTACATATGGTAAGTGATTCCATGATTCACATAGATTTGATTTTGGCTTCGGTTTTTACAAGATACCACAGAACAACTCGGCATTCATATATGTTATCACGATCGCCGTCGAAAGCGCACTAGTTCGCGGAGACGGCCATTTGCCTGTGACATGAGCCCTGTGGCCATGTCGCGCGGACACCGATACGCCCCCTTACCACTTCTCCTGTATTTTTGATTTCTGTGAGTATAGCAGAGTTTATGAAAGAGGACAATTTTTTTCTTTTTTGAGATGACAATGTTGTATTTTTGACATGTTATTGTAATATATGGTATTATTTTGAATAATTGTAATTTGCAGTGACATTTTTGATGACATATTCATAATACAGCCTGACTTTGAACACATGCGACAAAAAGAAATGGGAGCTTCAGTTACAGTAACATAGTAATTATAAACTGTTTTTTCTACAATCTAAATCGTTAAAAAAAATTACGTGATTATTGTTTTAAAATGGTCCATTGATGTTATTATCTTTATTTAACTAACGTAAAGGCGCCTAATAACGGCCCCTCAAAATCGGCACCCATTACCGTCCGTTTCATAAAACTATAATTTTAAAGAGTTGCATTAAAGTTAGACAAGTCGTTGCTTTAGAGAAAATATAGATGTATTTGTAATGCAAATATTCATCACTTGCTTGTGCGCGTAAACCAACGATTTAAAGAATAATTGCACAGTTTGTCGTCGGACTCCGGATATAGCGCATATTTAGTAGTGTCCCGCTCCCGATTACGTAAGTACACCTATTTCTTTTTTAGCATAATATATAATTGTAAAGCAATCTAATGAACCTTTTAATTATTTTGATACCTTCTTAATACTTTCATAAACACAAATAATAACTAATTTTAATGAGATACAGCTTTATTTTGCTTCAAATTCAATATTAAAATGTGGCGGTGATAGGAACAATAATCTCAATTTTATTCCTATTACCGACCTAGGTCGTTGTTAGGTTTTTGACGAATATTTTAATTTCTACTTTTTATGTTATAATGCATCAATTAATAAGTAGTCGGCTATACTAATTTGATTAGTTAGTGTGTCAAGTTGTATTTGACCTATTAGCGCCATACATAATAAGAGTATCGATACTGTGAAAATTAACTTTATTTTTTTATATATTTTGATGAATGTACGATGTACAATTCTCTAATATTATATTTTTATAGTTAAAATACCATTAAAATAAAATTAGCATAGCTACTGGCACCTGTATAATCATACAAATATTCTAAAAAACAATACATTTACTCAATACATATTCATTCCATTGGGTCGGTAATAGGTTATACAGAATTTCTTCAATAGAACCTATTACCGATATACCTGTACTTTTTAACCGACTTCAAAAAGAATGAGGTTCTCAATTCGTCTGTATGTTTTTTTTTAGTTTTTATGGATAGTGTGTTAGTAATTATTTTTATTTTTTTTTGCCTAGTAGGTAAATATAATGTAATTAACATTAATAACAATTTAAAATATTTAGAAAAAAATATAAAACTGTAATTCATTTTTCATTAAAAACTATTATTAAAAATCACTTCCACTTACTATAATTCTTAACCCACTGCTAAGCAAAGGTTTAGTAGTTTAGTATATTCGACTAGGTAAATTTTGATTCAGAAACATGGAACGATTAAAACGTACGTAATATACAGCTAATCAACTTGACTCTGCATTGATGGCTATCGATAATGGAGCAAGTATCTATGAAACCTCAAAGAGATTTGGGATTCCTAGAACAACTCTTCGTGACAAGAGAAATCACAAGTACCTACTCTAATGAAAATTGTGGAGTTCAACCTGTCTTCACCAAGCACGAAGAACGCCACTTAATAGCCTGGATTCACTGTTATATTTCAATATGTAATTCATATTATGAAGCATATCTCTTAAGACTGATTAAAGGCTGGTTATAATTATAACATTATGTATTCTAAAGAATTAAATCCACACGAGCATTTTTATTTGACTGAATTTGTTCGGTTCATTTAGCGGTCGGTAATAGGTGCCACAAAAACGGTAATAGGACCCATGGTTTGAGTCGGTAATAGGAACATAGCCCTTTTCATCAATTTGTATTTTTTTTTAATATTTATTTCATTTTTTCGAATTGTTTCTATATCTGACTGACAAGATCGTTAGTTTCAGTACTTGAATAAAAATAAAAAATGACACCAGTTATTAAGCATGTGCTTATTTTTTGCACATAAATGTGAACTTGGCTTAAACTGGCGGTAATAGGTGCGTTTACGTTACGAATTATCGGTATTCGAGCAAAATAATTAATAGGCAAAATAAATAAGAAAAATTAAAGTATCATAAAATCTCGTCCGACTCATCGCAGTGTCAATAACCGTCGTGGAGTACTCATGTTATTAAACGTTGCCGTTCATAGCGGTCATTCACCTAATTTTGCCTATTTTCTAGTGTAAGTATCGCGCGACGTTGCCAAACCTCGCATGATCGCCAGCGCACCACAACCCTTCCCGGCGACCGCCCCCGCGCGGCGGGGGCACGCGGCGCGATTCATTCATAGCGAGAATGTACCTAAATCGTGCCCACTACACGAAAACGGTAGTACGTGAAATTCTTTGATACTTTAATTATTTTAACGTTTTTCGTAACACTGATAAATTCTTTTTTAATTTTACATTTGATATGTTCTAAATTTTCTTGACAACGCGTATTATTGTATATTTAAATTTGTCGCGTCTATTCAATTTCACCCGGTATTATTCAAAGAGAATGTAATACACTATGTTTTAAGAGACGGGACTTATTACTAAAAAAATAAAAAGAGGTAACAGTTCACTTCAATACCAACTGAACGAACATACACGGGGAACAAGACGTCATACAACAGTACTACCAACCTATCAGACTAAATAGTGCTGAGCAATAGTAGTAACTTTTTATCGATATCGATAAAGTACGACATGTATACTTTATCGATATCGATAAAAAGTACTAAAGTAACGGGCATTCTTTTAACTTTTTTAAATTTAAGAAAGGATTTGTGTTGAAATAAAGCAAGGATTGTAGTTTTTAAGAAATCCAGTATATTCTTAATTATAAAACTACTACAGATTATTAGACTAAATAATATAATTATGTCAAGGATTGCAGTAATTTAATCCCGATCTTCTTCTGGACGCAAACCCATAGCGATCATAAACATTTCATATTTCATACGATGGAGCTCCGTCGTCAGAACGTCAGTGACCATGTCCTCTTTATTCTTGTATTTGATAATCATTAACTGCAACGTTATTGAAATGAAAATATACCAAATAACTTTATATGATATGAGACGCACCCTCTATAGTCAGGTGCTCGGGAAGATACTTTGTGTTTTAACTAAGAAAAAACTTCAAAAAAGTCCTGTGACTAAACTAGTGATCTGATTTTTGGTGTGTTGCCTGAAAATTATACATAACGAAAATGCGGTTAATTGTTTATAAACAATGTTAATAAAAATTAAGATTGTATATAAACAATTACAAACAGACACACCATTTATCGATAATTGATAAGAGCCATTTGCGTTACAGCACATCACTATCACAAAACAAATTGAAAATTAAAAGATCGATTAAGCCTTTTAGTACCATGTTTTAATTAAAATATAGAATCAAATATCTAATTCAATACTTACCGAGCCTCATCTAATGGAAATTTTGCTATAAACTTCCTTTTTTCATTACCTTTACGACTTCACAAGTACGATACTTCACAAGTTATAAATCATTTTAGGTGACATTATGGTACAATTATGTTTACTGAACAAGATTGAGATTGATTGAAGACAACAATGAGTTTCCGAGTGGTTGTGTTAAAAAAAAAATTATATGCCTAGATTGTTTTCAACGAAAGCATGCACAGCGCGGGCCGCCGCGCTTCAAAATAGGTAAATAGTGGTCCGTCGCACCTGCACGTGTGCCGGCGACGACGCCACCACGGTAATATATACATAATATTACCGTGACGCCACGGCCTGCGCTGTCACAACTATCTGTACCTACTTAGTTTTATTGTATATTAGTACCTCAGAGCCAAAATATTGTAAAAACAAGCGCCAATCCCGCCGACAAACTGCTAAGCAGTTTGGTGGGTTTTTAAATTAAGTCTCATGTTTGGTCTCGAATAAACGTTTTATTTACTTATTTTTTTTTTTACACTTTTTACAAATTAAGATAAAAAATTAACCGTAACTAACTGCCAGAAAATAATAAGCACAAACTTACAAAATACTACAAGACACAAGACAAGTAAACATATATGGCTGACTGTCATGAAAGAAAGAGAAAGCGCACGGAACAGGTGAGACAGCAAAATATACCATTATTTACCCCTCAAAGTCCATACAATTTTTTTCGCCTTGAAGTTGCAGTAGTCTGATATTATTGACTAATTTATTTAAATACTAACTTCTTTGACATTGAATTGTAATAAAGCTAATCTTTAATGAATAACGATAATTTAATAAGTGCATACATAATCTATTTATTGTGTAACTTTGATAAATATGAGCACGGTTTATGCACCATCTCTTCGTATCAATTTGTTCGCCACGATATGCGGCTGAACATGTTAGAACTTTCTGTATCACTTATTATCTTGCATGCAATGTATCATGTACACCATGTTTAAACTAATAAATAAATCTTATCTTATCTTATCTTATACAACTGGAGTACTGTATTGAACAGCTTAGGTAGGCGATGAGGGCCGAGTATTCGTTTATGGGTGAACAAGATTAATTCGGTTTTTGTGGGGTTTACCGACAACATACATACTCCCTGCACCATCGCTCCACGATGCGTAGTGCTTGCTGGGTGAGGTTACAGATAGTGCCGGTTACCTTAAATTCCCAGGTACGAGAGGTACGAGGATTGCGAGGTCGTCTGCATAGCCTATTGTGTTATAACGGTGGGCGTTGAGTTTTGTGATGAGGTCATTGATCACTAAATTCCAGAGAAGTGATAGCACCCCGCCCTGTGGACAGCCTCTGGCTATGAAGGCTACCTGCTGGTTTTCTCCTGCCATACAGACATAGGCGTAGGAAGAGGGGGGGGGGGGGGGGGGTCGTGCCCACCCCAGAATTTTTACTAATAAAAAATTATGGCTGAAAAATAAAAAAACTTGCCAAGCGCGAGTCGGACTCACCCGTTAGCTAGCAGTGCCTATCTCGTTCAAAGAAATTTTTCGTTGAAAGTTTTCATTAAGCATACCTATATTTTTAGATTTCAATTAACTTTTACTTTTTCAAATGATTGACTTTCAAACATATGACATATTTATGAAGAAATGGTTTTAGAAACCTCGTTCCTTAGCTTTTTAACCGACCTCTAAAAAGGAGGAGGTTCTGAATTCGACGCATATTTTTTTAATGTATTACCGATTACTCGAAGGCGGCTGAACCGATTTGGAAAATTCTTTTTTGTTTGAAAGGGATACTTCAGACGTGGTCTCATTGTCATCAAGTTAGGATCTGCCGATGGGATCCTGGAGAAATCGAGGGGACTTATAGCGATTACAGTATTTTTATAGTAATTTGTGTAGTTGCTTTCGGAAAGCACCATTTGGTGAAGTGAAACTGATGATGAAGACTACAGAAGGCCACTGGAACTAGTCGATAATAAGTATTTCAAAGGTTCGGATTTTATTGAAATTGGATTGTGAAGTACCTACCTGGAGAACTCCTCAACAAGAAACGGGCCTACATCGGGAAAAGCAATATAACCAAAGACACCGACTACCGAAATTAAAGTTATATTTCACTTTGCAGTGTTCTCTTGAAGTCGGTTTAATTTTTTGTTAATAAGTTTTTTATTTATTTTTGTATAAAAATCGTAAACCGGTTCAGAGAATATCATCTACCAAGTTTCAACCTTGTAGGTAGTCCTAATACTTTCGGAATAAAGTAGTTGTGACAAACGGACAGACAGAGAGAACCTTCGCCCATGTTTTTGCGTTTGTCTGACCCCGCTGGGCTTCCTTCAGGCTATTGGGGATCTTATCTGGTGGGGATGGACCGCCGAAATGTCGTGAAGAAGCGACGCCGAGCTAGGGCGTCGGGGGAGCTTACAGTTTCACTTTCAAGTAAACACAAAAATGGGTGCCCGCTGAAAAAATGCCAAACTTTTTACAATTCAATTTAAACCGTCGATTTAAACAAATATTTTGTGCAAAGGTTTTTAGGGTTCTGTAATAGAATGGCAAAAAACGGAACCCTTATAGATTCGTCATGGCTATCTGTCTGTTCGTCCGTATGTAACAGCCAAGTATTCTGGAACCATTAAGACTACAGAGTTGAAACTTGTTAAGTAGATGTATTCTGTAAACAACTTTATGATTTATATACAAAAATTTAAATAAATAATAATCAGTGGGGTATATATGGAAGTCTTCATTTGCCCCGCCTTTTCCCAATTTATTGTGGTCGGTTTCCAGTCTACCCGGATGCAGCTGAGTGTTAATGTTGTACACGGAGCCACTGCCTAGCTGACCTCTACAACCCAGTAGGTAGCCAGTGGCCAGTGACAGATTTTACTGGCTAAAGAGTGCCCGTAATTACTTTCAAAGATGTCCAAATGACAGCAGGACCAACAGCTTAACGTACTTTTCAAGGGTATCAGACCGTAAACTTCCAAACTCCGTGCTACTACTCAGAAACTTCTTACAGAAAATCCCCGTAGCAATTTTTAGCCGACCCGGTAATCGAATCCGAGACTTCGTGCAACTTGCAACCAACGACCTAAAAAAATCATCAAACCTATACGTGTTGGAACAATAGACATGTCTTTAAAAATGCCATTGAGGTATCTGAATTTTCTTGTCCAAGTCAGTCGTTCGAAAGAAAAATATGTGAAAAAGTATAAAATATGTCAGTTTTAAAAGAGAGAGTGTAAAATAAATATATATATATATGCTGTAGATTCTAAAGAGAACTTTCAACGAAAAAAAATTGAGCGAGATACAATCTGGAGTTTTTGAGTTAACCCTTAACCAGGTTATGGATTGAGCATTTCCCACATATATTTTTTAGGAGTTTTTACCAGGTTTTGGTTAAGAATCTCCCACAATCTTTCAAAAATGCCAACATAGAAGTATTACATTATGGTAACACGAAAAAAAGTGGAACAAAACGCAAATGTCACTTTTGCAGCCATTTCTTCTGTGGTCGGTCGCTGAACGAACATTTTTGTGACAAGTGCACCGTATTTTTAATTATTATGGCGAAACGGAGAAAGGTAAGTCGTACAATTTTTTGATATGTTGTAGAATTTCAAATTCAAATTCTTTATTTCTTTGCCAACATGGGTAGGGGATAGTTGCTGTACATGTTTTGTTTGTGTTCTCCATGCTCTGCCGGGCTCTGCATATGGGCATGCAAAATTTGAGTTATTCTACTGATTTGTGCATAAATAATAGGTAAATCCTTCTAAAATATTATGATATAACGAAATAAAACATGTGGGAAACCATATGACCTAAGCCTGTGAATGCCTAATTATTGCCGGAGTTATATGACCATTGCCGGGTGAATTGAAATTTTTATTTTGTACTAGGTTTTTGCCGCGGGTTTTATTTAGGATTTACTCACGGTCATTTATCGAAATATAAAATGTGGGTAGTGGTAACTTTTGTCATCATTATTTTGTCAGTCTACTTTAGTGTATTTTTTGTTATTCAGGTAATAAACGATCGACAGCTCGAAAATACAATAAATGAAATGTTTTTATTAAAGGAAGAAAATAATGAAGATGAAGACCCATATTTAGATTATGTCCCAAAACCATTTAACGCAAGATTGAACGAAATTCAAGGTACATCAAACCGACAGTTATTACAAACATTAGACGATGACGCACATCAAGCGTATGAAAAGTCACATTATGAGGAAATTCCACCTTGTATTACATTGCTTCCACCATCCCGTGACTTGGCTGAAATGCTTACCTTTTCTGTTGACGAAGAAAATCAAAATCCAGAAATTCTCAATTAATTCTTTGAGAATTTCTGAATTTTGATTTGTTATGGCTTTCTTTCTTTTTCTTTTTAATTGTTTATTTTTTCTTATATTGTAACGAAAATCCAAAAGAAGAATAAAAAAACATTTAGTTCATTCTCAAACCCTTTTAGTTGTTAATTGTGTATTTACGTTTTTTTAATAAAGAATAATAGTGCTTACATTACATTTTTCATTTGAACAAGAAACAGTAAAAATGCTATCAAAATGACATTCGTTTTTTATTTTATATATAGATATAAAAGCCGTCGTCTAGACAGGCAATGGGATTATGTTTTCCCACATGTTTTTTTTTTCAGGTTTTCAGCTAATTTTCTAAATATAACTGATAAAATCTCATATTGAACGTTATCACTCATCTAAATCTACGAAAAAATCATTATTACTGCAGGATTTGTCCAAGGCCTGGTAAAGGGTTAAAGCACATTTTCAAAAACCGCAAATAATAGGGGTTAAATTATGAAAGGATATTCTGGAAGCCAATCCGAGTCAAACTACCCAGGAATTGGCAGCATAGTTTAACGTTACCTTACCTACAATATTAACTAATTTGCATGAAATAATAATTATATATTTATTGCCAGTTTTCAATTTTTCAACTTATAACTAGGTCTTCATGTAATAATGCATCACATTAAACTGTAACTTTTACACAAAAGTTATTACCTCTGACTCCCAAGCTAAGATCAAACTTGTGTTATGGAAGTCAAGGGTTGTCATTCATTACGTCAAGTAAATTATTCACATATTATTACATAACAAAGTTCAAAGATCACTCACCTCAGATATCCATAATTATAGTTATAACACTTTAGCATTAAATTACACTGTGTATGTGTAATGTGTATAAAATGTTGTTGTATGTTTGTAAGTGTGAGAAGGTAAGTGTATTATGAGTGTAAAAGTAAGTTTTCTACATCCTCATAGTTAAGGGTCATTATCCATTTACTAATTCTGCTCTTACATTCAAATTTATTCAAGTTATAAATTTTAAATTGCTTATTTAGATAGTTGTAAACACGACCGCCAAGAACTCGGAAATGTCGCCCAGCCAGCTTTGTTTTATGCCTCTCTACCGGGCACACATCTGTTGCTCTACGCCTCGCTAAACGACTAGAATCATAGATAAGATAAGATAAGATAAGATCATTTTATTTGTTCAAACATGAGTATACATACAAAAGAAAAAGCATGCAAGTTGTTAATAAATAGTTTACACGGGTCGTCATGTTTGCCATATTTATACAATGGCATACAAATATTTAAGGTGAATATATGTAAATTATAATTATTCATAATTTCGTATAAAATTACACAGCTATTAAAGTTAGTTAAATAATTCATAAAAACAATTCAATTTTATATAATTCAATAATTAAAATGTCACAGTTTACTTGTATAACATATTCAAAACAAGTAAGTAAAGTTATTACAGTCATTTAAAGTAGGCAATGAAATTGTAAAAGTAATTATAGTCATTTAAAGTAGTCAATTAATAGGTAAAAGTTATAATAGTCATAAATTAAAATTCTATTCACATAAAAAATCATTAATCGTGTAGTAAGCTCTCTCAGCTAAGAATTTTTTAACTTTCAATTTAAACTGCACATCACTTAAAAGCTTCCAACTTTTTGGCAATTTATTATAAATAATCGGAGCCATGCAAAAAACACTCTTGCGCATAAGAGCAGTTCTAGCTTGTTGTAAGCAAATCTGAGTGTTGTCACGTCTATTGCGTGGAAATACATCAGCCATGCTAGGAAACAGATTTGGGTTGGACCTCACAAACATTGCATTTTCTATTATATATATGGAAGGTAATGTCAAAATTTTATATTTTTCAAAATAAGGCCTACAACTCTGAGTAGTTTCTAATTTAAACATGGACCTAATACATTTTTTTTGTGCTTTGAATATTGTGTCCTTATCAGTTGAGTTACCCCAAAAGATAATCCCGTATCGTAGGACAGACTCCACCAGCCCATAGTATGCGGTAAGCAACGCATCTACATTTGTTATTTCAGCTAGTGTGTAAAGAGCATAAGCTGAGGAATTTATTTTCTTTGTTATGGTCTCTATATGTATATATCTCAATTTAATTTTGTGTCGATAATTAATCCTAAAAATTTTGTAGTGTCAACCGAGTCAATGTTAATATTATTAAATTTTATGCCAGGATTATTAATTAATGTCAGGGGTCGTTGTCTGAAGTGCATGATTTTAGTCTTATTTAAATTCATTTTTAGATTATTATTATTAAGCCATTTTATTATTGAAATTAGGGATTTATTAATGTCATATTCATATTGATTTTTATTTTTACACGAAATCGTCACAACACTATCATCAGCAAATAGGCTCATAGGTTGTTCGGTAGATTTAGGCAAGTCATTAATATATAATAGAAAAAAGGGAGCGCCTAATACACTTCCTTGTGGAACACCATACAATACTTCACGTTCTTGGGATGAATGGATTTCTTCTCGTTTCATAGTGAAATTTATCCTACTAACTTCCGTAATTTGCTTTCTTTCCTGTAAGTATGACTCAAATAATTTCAGAACATTACCACGAATACCATATGCTTCAAGTTTTTTAAGCAAAATGTTGTGATGAACATAGTCGAAAGCCTGGGTCATATCACAGAATATAGCACAAACCGGGATATTATGATCCATATTCGTCATTACCGTTTTTAAAAAATCGTAAATTGCCATGTTTATCGTCTTTTTTTCTCTGAAACCTTTTTGTTCATGGCAAAGGATATTATTTTTTTCTACATAAGAGTTAAGTTCCCTATACATGTATTTTTCAAATATTTTAGAAATTACGGGGATTAAAGATATT
This sequence comes from Tholera decimalis, assembly GCA_943138885.2. NCBI lineage: Eukaryota > Metazoa > Arthropoda > Insecta > Lepidoptera > Noctuidae > Tholera > Tholera decimalis. The sequence goes on along the minus strand of OW964566.2, from coordinate 654,676 downwards.
GGTCTGTAATTTTGCATTATGTCCCTGTTTTCCTTTTTAAACAGTGGCTTCACTACTGATTTTTTTAATGCCTCTGGGAATGTACCGGCGGAAATGCTCAAGTTAATTATATAACTTAGGGAAGGGCTTATCTCATAAGCCACTGCTTTAAGTATTCTAGTGGATATTCCATCATATCCAACACTATTGGTATTTCTAAGCGTATTTATAATTTTGAATACGTCATTTGGTGTACTCGGGGCCATAAACATTGAATCTTTCTAGCAAGGACGTCCTTGCACTATGATTCTAGTCGTGTCGACACGTGTGTTTTCGTACAGCGATATGCAGCACGAAGAGCTGTCTCACGGTCAGGACCTGGCAATCCTTATACAACTGTACAGTACTGTAACGATAGTGCCTGAAAGTCATGACCTTGAAGACAGCTCTTTGCGCTCTTTCCAGATGAATCATGTAAGTCTTCGGAGCGCCACCCCAAACCGTAATGGCAAAAGACAATATTGACTGACATAATGAAAAATAAACCATCTTCAAGGTATCTACTATAACGGTACTATAACGTAATTTTTTGAAAATAGTAATCAATTTCCGCACCCGGCCTGACAGCACCTTTAATTTGATTGTTCCATGATATAGTGCTATCTATTAAAACCCCGAGATATTTGACATAAGTTGTTCTTGTCAGGGAAAGGCAGGAACATTGCTCCGAAGCCATATCACAAGTATGGGCTCTTATTTCAAATAAATCACTTGGTTGTGAGGATGATTTAAGAGAAAAGGGTTTGCTTTTTCAATATTTAATGTTAGGCTGTTAGCAGTCAGCCAGGACATGACAATGCTAAGAACTGATTCTGCTCTCTTCGCTTCAATCCTGTCCTTTTATAAGCAGAGCCGTATCATGTGCATATGTGTATAGAGTACAATTTGGAAGTTTTAAATCACAGAGATTGTTGACATAGATTAGGAAGAGGGTTGGCCTCAGAATTGAGCCCTGAGGGACTCCAAAAGACAAAAAACAATCGTTACTCACACGCGAACCTATTTTAACACATTGTGTTCTCTTGGACAGGTAGCTTTCAAAAATCGCGAGGGCTAGGCCGCGTACTCCTATCTTTTCCAATTTCCGCAATAAGACTGGGACAGATACTGTGTCAAAGGCCTTTGAAAGATCTAAAAAAATTCCCAGGCACTTAGACCCTAGATCAAGTGTCTTTACAACATTGTCAATGAGAGCTGATACAGCATCTTCGCACTTCTTTCCCGCATGGAAACCAAATTGATTACTGGATAGGATGTTATTTTTTTCCAGGAATGCTGAGAGACGCCTATTTAAAACCTTTTCCAGAACCTTTGACAGTGCCGGCAGGACTGAGATAGGCCTGTAATTGTTGACACGGGATCTGTCCCCTCCCTTGTAGATAGGGTGTACCACTGCTCTCTTAAGAACTTTTGGAAAAGTACCCCTTGAAATGCATAACTCACATATGTGAGTGACAATTGGAACTAGAGTATCGCGGCTCATTTTTAGCAGTTTTGTTGAGATTCCGTCCCATCCAGCGGTGGAATCGGTGCGGAGGCTCATTATAATATTTTCGATTTCAGTACTGTCAGGTGGGAGAAGAACAATCGAGTTAGACTGTACATCGTCCCTAACATAAGGTTCATACTGTGTACTTTTGTTTGTGTGTTGGTCTGCTAACTTTTTACCAATATCTGCCAAGAACTGGTTAACCGTGTCTAAAGAAGATTTACAATTAGGATCAGTATCAGACAAAAGGTCTAGTGGAGAACATTTTGAAGATTTATTATTTAAAATACTGTTTATTACATTCCACGTCTGTTTTGGGTTATTTTTTGCACTTTTTAGTCTACTAAGCAACTTATTACAGAAGTTGCGATAGCGAATATACGTTAATTTTAGAGTATAGTTATTATGTGACATTTTGTGTTTTTTTGTGCATATCGTCTCTGTTTCTAATACATCGTAGTAGCCCCGGGGTAATCCAGGGCTTAATGATTCTCTGTTTAGATGATTCATAACTTGTTTTAGTATGCTTTTTTATAATCGAAACAAGAGTATATATAAGGAACTCTTTAGCGGCTAGATAAGTGAATGTTTATCCTGTTGTTAGTTAAGATAGAATAAGTAGTCTGAAATAAACGGTCGTCAAGTAAAGTTATGCCTTTTAAAAACTCTCTGAGACTCCCCGGTAACTTAAGTAGGTTGGCGTGTGTATGTATGTGTTAGTGTGTGCGTGCGTGTGTGGCTTTGTGTGTTTCATGTTAGTGTTTGCGTACATGCATGTGTATGTGGGTTTGCTTGTGTTGTGAGTTTTATTTATGCTGTTAGAAACTTTTTTGTCTCATCGTAAGTTTTATTTTGTAGATAGGAGTAAACTGCTTTTCAACCGACGACAAAAAGAGGAGGTTATCAATTCGATGCGTATATATTTTTTTAATACTTTTATGTAGCTATGATCATCGAGTGCTCGAAGACGGCTGAACCGATTTGGAAAATTCTTTTTTTGTTCGAATGGGTATACTTCGAAATTGGTCCCATTATCAAGTCAGGATCTGATGATGGGATCCTGGAGAAATCGAGGGAACTCTTCAAATATTATAGGCACACCTATGGCGTTTTGGGTATTTCTTATAGTAACCTGTGCAGTTGCTCTCAAAATGTACCATTTGGGGAAGTGGAACTGATGATGAAGACCACAGATGGCCGCCGAAACTACTCAATAATAAGTATTGAGTGGATTGCGATTCGATTACTTGAATAAGGATGTTAAGCACTTTATGCTCGTCACAATGCATATGGTGATGTAGAGCTGATGGTGAAGTACCAGGAGAACTCCTCAACAATTAACGGCCCAGCATTGGGAAAAGCAATATTTTGTAAAAGGTTATAAGTAGTTGACATTTAGGCTCTTATAACTAGGTAAATTAAAAATCATCCAACTAAAAAGAGTGAAATAAAAAATTTTTAACAAAAAATTAAACAGACTCCCAAAAAACACTGCAAAGTGAAAAATAACTTTAATTTCGGAAGTCGGTGCCAAAAACGAAAAAACAAAACTAAAGACACCGACTACCGAAATTAAAGTTATTTTTCACTTTGCAGTGTTTTTTGGGAGTCGCTTTAATTTTTTGTTAAAAAGTTTTTGAATCTATGGCACGTCATACCATAGATTGGACAGTATTTATTAATTTAATTGTATAAATTCAGGCTTTGATAATAGCAGAATCTTTTAGTGAAGGATAATCGGGTTTGCGTTACTGTACAAATAAGATCTTTTCGTCTTTTAGATATTTTTTCGAATGGAGTTTTACGATGTTGTAGTAGGATGGCTTGTAAGATGTAATGTTGTCGTATGTTAAGAACTTTCCAATCTTTGTATAACTCGCTGGTAGAATATAAAATAGGGCGAAAGGTTGTGGGCTATTTCCAAAGGCTTCAGAGTCGTTTTTGCCGCACCACCCCAGCAGGATATACAATATGTAACAATAGAAGAGCATAAGGTAAGATAGACGGTTCTTATAGTTTTTAAATTCGCTACATATCGGAAGTTTTTAAATATATATATTAGTTTACGGACTCTTGATGTAACAACATTTATATGCGTTTTGAAATTTAGGTGTTAATCCAGCACAACTCCCAAATATTTTGTATGTTCAACAGATGCTATATAGACATTGACGTATCTAGAGATATTTTCCAGTGGGGAGGGGGGGGTGGCCCCCAGTGGTAGAAGCGATGATCGCTTATCGAAGTTGCGTTAACGCTTAACGTACGAAATGAAAATTTTCATATGAATTAATTTAACATGTATCGCAACAGTAGTGTCAACAAGAAGAATCTGAAAAGTCAATAAAAAAAGAGTGGACAAGTGCGAGTCGGACTATCCCATGAGGGGTTTCGTAGTTAGCAAGTATAGATTTACGAAAAATATCTTTGTTTTTATAGCGTTTGTATAAATGACAATGTTACGTACACTAACACACCCGTGTGTGTTGGTGTAACTTTGTTGTATCTTTATTAAACCGTTTAAAGTGTGAAATTCCTGATTTGAACGGAAAAATTAAAATTACTATTTCCAAAATGTAGCATACTGTCATTTTGACAGGCCTGTTGGTCTAGTGGCAAGGAACTTGAAGATCCTTGTCTAGTGGTCAGTGGCCCTGACTGCTATGCGCAAGGTCGTGGGTTCGATTCCCACCCAGTACAAATGTTTGTGTGATGAGCACGATCATTTGTTCTTTGTCTGGGTGTAATTTATCTATAGTATGTATGTATTTAGAAATATATATGTATGTTTAACAGTTGTCTAGTACTCATAGCACAAGCTCTGCTTAGTTTGGGACTAAATGGCGTTGTGTGAAAGTTGTGGAATATTATTATTATTGTCTTTATTTCCAATATATACATATAAATTACATTTTTAAATATTCTCTAAAAAAACATTTAGAAATATAAAATACTAGCTTCTACCCGCGACTTCGTACGCGTGGGAAGGTTTTCCCGCGCAAATCCCGATCCCGTGGGAATTTTGGGATAAAAAGTAGCCTATGTGTTATTCCAGGCTACCAACTATCTACTTACCAAATTTCATCCAAATCCGTTTAGTAGTTTTTGCGTGAAGAGTAACAAACATCCATCCATCCTCACAAACTTTCGCATTTATAATATTAGTAAGACTAGTAAGAAGTATGAAGTAGGATTAGTAGGATAGTAGCCCACCAGTATCGGGAACAGGGTCCAAGCTACCGGCGGTCAGGGCTCCATAGAGAGGAACCTCCTGACGAAACGCACCGTGTCGAGGAGTACCGCTTTCTGAAGCAAGCCCTTGATCCAACCGTCTAACGAGAGCCTCCTGAGGTGTTGGTCGAGGGTATTGGCTATTAAGCCATTGGCTGAGACGACTATCGGTACAACGACTGCCGAGTTCACATCCCACATGTCGACAATCTCATGTGCCAAGTCAAGATACTTGATTTGCTTATCTTTCTCAGCTTTCACGAGGTTCTCGTCATGCGGTATGGTTATGTCGACAATCATGGCACGCCTCTCGATTCGGTCCACCACCACTATATCAGGCTTATTGGCTACAATAGTCCTGTCAGTGATGATGGACCGATCCCAGTATAATGTGACATGGCCGTTATCGAGAACTGAGTCGGGCACACACCTATAGTACGGCACTTCCGATTCCACAAGAGAATATTTCAGAGCAAGTTGCTGATGAATTATCTTGGCTGCAAGGTTGTGCCTATGCAAGTACTCACCATTAGCAAGACGAGAACAACCAGAGATAATGTGGCAGATTGATTCACCCGTACGGTGACATACCCGACATATGTCAACCGTGCCATCCTTCACAATCATTTCACAATAAATTTCCGGTAGATGTTCGTCATGATAACTTGGTCCATAATTTTTTTTTTCCCCAAAGAGGTCACCGAAGCGTAACCAAGCTACGGACGCTACTTGATCTACGTCGGACCCATTTAGGGCCCGGAAAAAACGTCCATGAAGCTCCTTACTCTGCCATATCCCTCTTCGATCGTTAGTGTCTAGCACTGCAGGTTTGCTCCAGTCCTCATTAGCCAAGGAGAGCGGTGAGTCCCTTGTCCACCACTACTAAATCTCGATGCATACCCTCGTCGGAAGCAAGGAAATGTTTCCTGAGACTGCATACCTCGTGGTTGTGGAGAGTAATAGCATTTAATAAAGCCTCGACCTCCACATTTCCGCGGGATATACAGCCTCATTACCGAGGAGCGTGGGTGATGCATTCGATATGCAGTCAGCAATGTACGAATTCTCCTATCCAGGGCGTCAAGTTCAGTTTGAGTCCATTTGAGTACGCCAAAAGAGTATATCAACACTGGCATGACCCAACCATATAGTATCTGTTATTACAAATACCAAATAACTTACATTTTCTTTGTAATCATAATCCATAATTCATCCATCAAAACAAATATTTTCTTGTCATGACATTTTTTACGTCAAGGCTGACAAACTGTAATTTCTTCTTCTTTGTAGTCACTGAATGGCTAATAGACTAAAAAGGTTGTTCATACTTTTATTATATAATTGTTATTCACTTTTATCGATAGGACTAGCTTAATATTGTATATTATATTGTGGTTGTCTACTGATTAACGGCATTTTAAATTATAATTATAAATTTCTAAAACACACTCTCAGATTTTATCGAAGAGGTTTAATAAATTATGCTCGAATATAACTGGCTGATCAAATAACTGGCAAGATGGACTATTTTGGACTCTACAATTTGAATTCTGGTACAGAATGAGAATGGAATGGATTTTGAACGCTGAGCTGGGTATAAAAGGCGCTGGGGGCCATCTCCGGAGTTCAGTCTTTGACCAGTTTTTGAAGAGTTTAGATCTCGACGAGTTTTGACGAAGAGTGATGGAAGAGGAAGTGCAGTACCCGCTGCCCTGACTCCTTGTTGGGAGCCTGCTGCCTTGACGCCTTGTTGGGAGCCTGCTGCCCTGACTCCTTGTTGGGAGCCTGCTGCCTTGACGCCTTGTTGGGAGCCTGCTGCCCTGACGCCTTGCTGGGAGCCTGCTGCCCTGACGCCTTGCTGAGAGCCTGCTGCCCAGACGCCTTGTTGGGAGCCTACTGCCAGACCGCCTTGCTCAAGCTGCTGTACGACGAAGACATCGTGGAGTAGAAGGCGATCCTGGAGTGGTCTGCCAAGCCGTCCCGCAAGTAATATACTCTAAACCTCCTCCTCTTCTCTCCTGAGTGTGTCAGTTAGGTAGGTAGGCCGTTTTTTTAGGATAGCTAGGTAGATAGGCAGGTTTTTTATAAAATACTGTATATTATTAATATATTAAATTTAATGGTACATCTATTTTACCCTCTTTTATTGGAGAAGCAGAAGGTAACGTTACAGTTTGGCGCCCAACGTAAAATCATAGCTAGTCGGTTTAATTTTTTTTCAAAATTCTAAAAGAAACTATTACTAGTAACTTTTTTCTTTGGACTCACTTTTTGGCTTAGACTCTTTTTTAATATTAAGTTCTAGGATAGGAGACTCACTCTTTACACTAACACTATACTAGACTTCCTCTTCACACGAACACTAGTTTATCACCTCTTTTACCACTAGTTTATTCCCTCTTTAACCTCTTATAACACTTTTTTTTATTTTTTTGTGATCTTACTCTTACTCAACCTCTTTCTTATATTTAATTTATCCTCTTGAGTTTTTTTTAGCACTCTTTAACCCTCTCATTTACCTGCCCTCTCCCTCTTTACCTTCTTTTGCTATCTATAATATTAATTTTCAGTCATGGATAGAATTATACTCAACTCATCGTCAAAAACTAAACAACGATTTAAGTATATAATTATGTAAATATATTCATCTTTCGTACTATATTCATGACTCATCTCTATCTTCTTCTCTTCTTTTAACTATCGAGTTCTTTTCGGCTTATTGAAACTCAATAGTTTATTTTATTTCTTTCTTTAACTTTGTTCTTAAATTTTAAGAGGCTTCTCTTAATTTTTATTTTTTCTCTTCTATCTGAACTAATCAGATATCACTTAGAAGTGCGTTTAGGTACATATTACCAAACCTTCTCCCTTTCTAACTCTCCAAGTTAGTTTATTACTATTTATCGACTCTAAAGTTGATCGAAGCGGATAGCAACTTCGTAAAAATAAGCCTTTGCTAAACCTTGTTTTTTATGTTATCGACTCTAAAGTTGATCGAAGCGGCTAGCAACTTCGTAAAAATAAGCCTTTGCTAAACCTTGTTTTTTATGTTATCGACTCTAAAGTTGATCGAAGCGGCTAGCAACTTCGTAAAAATAAGCCTTTGCTAAATCTTGTTTTTTATTTGATGGGTTTTCGACGCGAGCGGACTGACAGACTCCGAAAACAAGCCTACTGTCATGTACTAATCAGGTCGAGTAGTGATCATTGAATGTGAATCCTACCTGACCTAACTTCGTGAGATGTTGGTGTGATTGAATGAGGCATGTAAGTTATATGAATGTGGATAAACTTTAACCTTACAAAATTTTTGTTCTAGACCAAAAATTTTCTCGGGGTCGATGGGGAAATATAGTATCTGTTATTACAAATACCAAATAACTTACATTTTCTTTGTAATCATAATCCATAATTCATCCATCAAAACAAATATTTTCTTGTCATGACATTTTTTACGTCAAGGCTGACAAACTATAATTTCTTCTTCTTTGTAGTCACTGAATGGCTAATAGACTAAAAAGGTTGTTCATACTTTTATTATATAATTGTTATTCACTTTTATCGATAGGACTAGCTTAATATTGTATATTATATTGTGGTTGTCTACTGATTAACGGCATTTTAAATTATAATTATAAATTTCTAAAACACACTCTCAGATTTTATCGAAGAGGTTTAATAAATTATGCTCGAATATAACTGGCTGATCAAATAACTGGCAAGATGGACTATTTTGGACTCTACAATTTGAATTCTGGTACAGAATGAGAATGGACTGGATTTTGAACGCTGAGCTGGGTATAAAAGGCGCTGGGGGCCATCTCCGGAGTTCAGTCTTTGACCAGTTTTTGAAGAGTTTAGTTCTCGACGAGTTTTGACGAAGAGTGATGGAAGAGGAAGTGCAGTACCCGCTGCCCTGACTCCTTGTTGGGAGCCTGCTGCCTTGACGCCTTGTTGGGAGCCTGCTGCCCTGACTCCTTGTTGGGAGCCTGCTGCCTTGACGCCTTGTTGGGAGCCTGCTGCCCTGACGCCTTGCTGGGAGCCTGCTGCCCTGACGCTTTGCTGAGAGCCTGCTGCCCAGACGCCTTGTTGGGAGCCTACTGCCAGACCGCCTTGCTCAAGCTGCTGTACGACGAAGACATCGTGGAGTAGAAGGCGATCCTGGAGTGGTCTGCCAAGCCGTCCCGCAAGTAATATACTCTAAACCTCCTCCTCTTCTCTCCTGAGTGTGTCAGTTAGGTAGGTAGGCCGTTTTTTTAGGATAGCTAGGTAGATAGGCAGGTTTTTTATAAAATACTGTATATTATTAATATATTAAATTTAATGGTACATCTATTTTACCCTCTTTTATTGGAGAAGCAGAAGGTAACGTTACAACCATTGAAGGCACGCACCTTGTTCCCGCCCTATAGAAGGCATTTAAATACCTTCTTTAGGCGGCCAAAGAAGCGCTCCTTCAGCGATTGCTTCATGTCAACTACATTGATACCTAACGCTTCCGACATACCCAAATACTTAAAGGTTTCGGTTGGAGAGAGGGATCGCAGGTTTATGGAATTCGAGGATTGAGATCACACGGATTCCATAATCTCCCCTCGCTTTACATGCATTTAAAATGAGTAATTATTATTCCATTTATTAAATTCTATGTAGGTACATATAAATTACATTTTTAAATATTAATATAAAAATAAAAACATTTAAAAATATAAAAAATAGTAGCCCACCGGTATCGGGAACAGGGTCCAAGCTACCGGTGGTCAGGGCTCCATAGAGAGGAACCTCCTCACAATACGCGCCGTTTCCAGGAGTACTGCTTTCTGTATCAAGCCCTTGATCCAGCTGCCCAACGCGAGCCTCCTTAGATGTTGGTCGGGGCTCTTGGCTATTATGCCATTGGCTGAGACGACTATCGGCACAATGATTGCTGTCTCCACATCCCACATGTCGACAACCTCGCGCGCCAGGTCAAGATACTTATTTTTTTTATCTATCTCAGCTTTCACGAGGTTCTCGTCATGGGGGACTGCTATATCAACAATCATTGTGTGACGCTCTAATCGGTCTATCACCGATCCCAGTACAGTGTAATATTGCCATTTTCGAGAACTGGGTCGGGCACATACCTATAGTATGGTACTTCTGATTCCACAAGATTGTATTTAAGAGCAAGTTGCTGATGAATAATCCTGGCTACGAGGTTGTGTCTATGCAAATATTCTCCGTTAGCCAGACGAGAACAACCGGAGATAATGTGACGAATGGATTCTCACGGTTTGTGACATGCCCGACATATGTCTACCGTACCATCCTTCACAATATATTTCCGATAGTTATTCGTCATCATAACTTCGTCCATAATCGCACAGACAAAACCTTCGGTTTCCCCGAAGAGGTCACCAAAACGTAGCCAGGCTACGGACGCTAATAAATCTACTTCAGACCCATGAAGGGCTCGGTAATAGCGTCCGTGAAGCTCCTTGCTCTGCCATACTTCTCTGCGGTCATTAGTATTACTACTGGTTTGCGCCAATTCTCGTTACCTAAGGAGAGCGGGGTGAGGCCTTTGTCCACCGCTGCCACATCCCGATGCATACCCACGTCAGCTTTTAGGAAATATTCCCTAAGGCTGCATACCTCGCGGTTGTGCAGGGTCTTTGCATTTAAAAAGCCACGACCCCCGCACTTCCGCGGGATATACAGCCTCATCACCGATGAACGTGGGTGATGCATACGATTTGCAGTTAGCGTTATGTGGACCCGCCTGTCCAAGGCGTCAAGTTCAGTCTGAGTCCATTTGAGTATGCCAAAAGAATACATCAATACTGGCATAACCCAACCATTGAAGGCACGCACCTTGTTTCCGCCTGATAGAAGACTATTCAGTACTTTATTCAGGCGGCCAAAGAAGCGTTCCTTCAATGACTGTTTAACATAAGCAGCATTGATGGCTAGCGCTTTTGACATACCCAAATACTTGTAAGTTTTAGTCGATCCGAGGGATCTTAGGTGTATGGAATCCGAGAGTTGAGTTCCCACGGATTCCATAATCTCCCCTCGCTTTACATGCATCCACCCTTCCAGTCCACCCCAAATTCCATCCCGATGGCGCTACTGAAAGTTTCTGTTACCTTCAGTAGCTCCATCAGTTGCAATTTGCTGGGGGCAAAGATTTTCAAATCATCCATGTAAAGCAAGTGTGATATGACCTGACCACCTCTTCTCAACTGGTAGCCTAGCCCCGAACCCTCCAGCAATGTACTTAGAGGGTTGAGAGCCAGACAAAACCACAGTGGGCTCAGACTGTCGCCTTGAAATATGCCACGCTCAATCATAATCGGTTCGCTGTTTTCCTGGATCTGTCGACATCCTGGATAGCAAAGGACCGTCTTCCATTGTCCCATACATGACTACAGAAAATTACGTAGTATTGAGTCTATTTTATACAACTTCAACACCTTCTTGAGCCATGTATGTGGAACAGAATCTGTTCAGGACTACAATTGGCCAGTGCAACGGTAACTGGACGGTCTGAACTTGTCCACGATACGTGGAGCTATAAACGTTGCTTACAATAAACAAGGTTACACAATAATCTACAGGCTCTCCGGCCGACAACAATCTATAGCCTCCGAGGCCTTACAAATAGTTACAAATAACACTCACCTGAGCTGTAGACGGCAACCTAGGATCTGTTTGATCACGTCCAAAGTGTTTGTATGTAATATGAGGTGAGTAATTGAAAGGTGTGATGTAAATCAAGTGTGTGGACGTTCACAAGGCGCCAGTCTTCAGATGGCGCGGTCACAACAGCAATCACAGCACAACTCGTTCCAACTCGAGCGCGTGCCACGCGGATGGCCACAACCGGCGTTAGATCCAAAAATATCCCGGGGTTTTCGTCAAACGGGGATTTCAACTTCGAACAATAGATAATCGCGACCCAATTATCGGTCTCAACACGCGATTCCAACGATATTTTACCAATTATAATTAACTCAAGATGGTCCCGACGACCGGCATTTTTTCCAACAGCAAAGTCTATCTGTCAAAGTCAAATCATGTCAAAATCAAATTCTTTATGTCAAAAGGGTGCGTTCTGTTTCACGTCGGACCGAACATCTACCCCCCCCGGACGGGCCTACCCGTCCGCTAATCAATTGGAAGTCTTGACAAGGTTGCAAATTCAACACAGCTTCAATGCGGCCAAATACCGTAGCTAGTTCATTAAAGGTGAGAACGGTGTCTCCCAACAATCTCCGCCAGCGTCCCTTTGCCGCTTTCACCGCGGCCCCAAAAATACCCCCCCAATGGGGGGCAGGCTGGCGGGTCAAACAACCAAGTGACCCCTCGGCGGGCCAAACTATTACCAATATCAACCTGGCTCTCATTAAGGAAGGCGTATACCTCCTTCAAATAGTTACTTGTACCCTTGTAATTCGTACCGCAATCAGACCTAATCAACGAAGGTAACCCACGGCGAGACACAAATCTTTCCAAAGTCGCCTCAAAGGCCTCTGTCGAGAGGGAGGTTACCAGCTCCAAATGTACTGCCTTGGTTGACAGGCAGACAAACACACAAATAAGCCCTAACAATCTTGCTATTACGAAGGGTGGACGTCTTCAACAAAGGGGGACCAACAAAATCCGTTACGACGCCAGCAAAGGCCTCGCCTCATTGACGCGATCAGCCGACAAAATCCAAAATTTCTCGCTGCAGAATGGCCAACAGCGCATTGCAACCGGCATGCGAGTTCTTAGTGTGACGATCAGTCACCAACAATTGAACCAAGTTCAGTTATAACAAGGGCAGGAGCACCAATTTTAGGGTAAGGACAACTCACAAGGGTGATTTCAAACCAGGTCCTTCCCTCAACAGTGGTGACAGCCGGTTCGCCAATTCCCCAAATCCTGCCTGAAAGGTCGTTCACCTTCAGGCCAACCTGTCCCGCTAACCAAGACGACAAAGGCAACCCCGGACTCCCGTGCCCAAAATGGCACGAACCACAATTGAGTCACCCAAGGGTCCCCAGACCTTGACCGAGGCCGTTGGCAACAAAACCGTCTTGATCGGGGGGGTCCTTTAGCGGGCATGCGTCAATCTCTTAGTGATGCCTGGGCGGCGACCGATCGCCGCTTCCAGGCTGCCTTCGTTCACGACGAGGCCAACAATCCAAATATTCGTCTGCGCGGTGTCCCGAGCCGCTCGCCATCACTGGAGGGGCATATCCCACCGGATGCCCGAATGGCGGAGGGCGCGACTCCAGCCGGGGACGTTCCGCCAACGGAGGGGAAAGGCAGCGGCGCCGACCCGGCCACTGCTGCCTAGCAGCCAATGCGCGTTCTCCCTGACGAGGGAAGACCAAATGGCGCTCGTGGGGCTCCCGTTCAACTTGCGCGGGGGGTGGAGTGCGGCGTACAGAATCGCGGGTCTCAGCCCGGTGCTCGTCTCCGGGGTACCCCCCCTTGCGCGAACCCCCCTCAGAAGCTGGTCTGCTGGAGCGGTTCGCGTTGGCGCACAAAATCTCCAAGTGGGACCCTTCACAAATTCTACACTTGCGGGGGTCAGGGCAGTCCCGATGGAAGTGGGCCCCCAAGCACGAAAAGCACAAACGGCGTGCGTTGACAATACGGCGGCGGGCACTTACGTGCAAATTCAAAAAATCCGGGCAACGCGCCATGACATGCCCCGTTGCCTTACAAAAGTCACAATGATGAGGACTCCGGGCACCATCAAAACGGGGTGCGGGCCGAACATCAACAGGCCCCCTAGCCCGAGGACTCCGGGCGCCAGCAAAACTGGGGGCGGGGCGATCATCAACAGGCCCCCTAGCCCGAGGACTCCGGGCGCCAGCAAAACGGGGGGCGGGGGGAACATCAACAGGCCCCCGGGCCCTAGTCCGTCCCTGGTCTCTGGGCTGAGAAGGTAGTGGGGGCGACCCCGTAGCGCCACGAGTGTTATCCGCAAACCGACACTCGTCTTCCAAAAATTTGAGGAGGTCGTCAAAGGGGGGAAGATGGGTGGCACTATCCCCACCATACTCCTGCTCAAAACGTGACCTCAACTCCGCGGGGAGCAACTGCAGCACTATGTGCACCAAAAAGTAGGACCAATGTTCCACCGGTAACTCCAAGCGTCTCAAGGCGTTGGTCGCTGAGACCAACGGGTTCAGCAAGTCAGTGCGCAACGTCGACGTGCTGACAATAGCTGGTAGTCCCAAAATTTGGTCGATGTGCACATCAGCCAGGCAGCGCTTGTTCTGATACCGTCGGGAGAGAAGCTCCAGAGCGGTCGGATAGGAGGAATCCGTCACCGGCAAGTGCTGCACCAAGGCTCTGGCTTCGCCCTCCAGGACAGACAATAAATAGGCCAGCTTCTGGGCAGGTCCGAGGTCCGAGCGTGCATCGACAAGACTCTCAAAGAGATTTAGGAAGCCCAGCCAGTGGTCCAAGCGACCCTCAAAATGTGGCAGCTCCAGGGTGGGCAGCCTACTCAATAGTCCAGGGCCTGCAACAACGGGGGTCTGCGGCTTGGCCGCATCAGGCACCCGACTCTTCAAAATTTCCCACGCTCGTAGACATATGACACCCCCCAGGTGGACAATCTGGTCATAGTCACCCAAAATCTTATCGCGGGCTGTCTGATCCATCACCCCCAAATCCACGTCCATGATGTACTCGTTGAAGCGCGTGAGCGCAGCATCAGCTGACTTGATCCTCTCAATCACTTGCCCATACCGAGCAAGGGTGAGCTCTTCCAATTCCACACGCTCAACAGTTGCAGCTGCCGATGTGAACCATCTCAACTGTGAGGTCAATCCCGCAGCAGCCTCCCTGACTGCCCTTAATGAGGCCATTGCAACAATCAAATATTAATACAAAACACCAATCAACAACCAACAATCAAATATTAAACAAACAGCAATGACTTGTTAGCCGACCAAATAATCTCAACAAATAAAAATTCAAATTCAATTATTTCAAGTCCAAATCCGACCCTGTACTTATTCCAAGTATGAATCTAGCTTGCTAAGGATGGCTAGTTACAAAATAAATAACAATTCAATGTATATATTGTGCAGGATCAACTCCAATCAAACATCAATAAGCACAACAATTGTCTGTATAATATTGAGCCGGAGAATCTCTAACAAAATCCAATAAATACAAATAAATGCAATAAGTCAATCCACACCATTCAAGTCTTGTTATGTTAGACTATGTGTAATTATTACTTAGATAACCTTTCAAATTCAGATCAATGACATTCAATTATTAATTGCAACAATTATACCAAATTATGTACCAAATTATACCAAAAATTCCTAATTTCACAAATAAATCCTACTTGTCAATTCAATTCCAAGGGGCTAGCACTACAAATTACGGTACAAACTACAAGTACTATTTGAGCCCGGCTGACAAAGCAATATATTCAAACTTATCAAGTTATAAGTTGTGTTAAGTAATTAAACTCAAGTTTTAAGTTTTCAACAATATTCAAAACTTCCAATTAAACCAGTGGATCTTATATTATAAGAGCCGCGCTCTGCTACCACTTTGTTCAGTACTACAATTGGCCAGTGCAACGGTAACTGGACGGTCTGAACTTGTCCACGATACGTGGAGCTATAAACGTTGCTTACAATAAACAAGGTTACACAATAATCTACAGGCTCTCCGGCCGACAACAATCTATAGCCTCCGAGGCCTTACAAATAGTTACAAATAACACTCACCTGAGCAACCTAGGATCTGTTTGATCACGTCCAAAGTGTTTGTATGTAATATGAGGTGAGTAATTGAAAGGTGTGATGTAAATCAAGTGTGTGGACGTTCACAAGGCGCCAGTCTTCAGATGGCGCGGTCACAACAGCAATCACAGCACAACTCGTTCCAACTCGAGCGCGTGCCACGCGGATGGCCACAACCGGCGTTAGATCCAAAAATATCCCGGGGTTTTCGTCAAACGGGGATTTCAACTTCGAACAATAGATAATCGCGACCCAATTATCGGTCTCAACACGCGATTCGAACGATATTTTACCAATTATAATTAACTCAAGAGGGTCCCGACGACCGGCATTTTTTCCAACAGCAAAGTCTATCTGTCAAAGTCAAGTCATGTCAAAATCAAATTCTTTATGTCAAAAGGGTGCGTTCTGTTTCACGTCGGACCGAACAGAATCATAGGCCTTCTTATAATCTATCCAACATGTCGACAGATTCTTTCGGGAACGACGAACCTGTTGGTTAATGGCAATATCAATGAGGAGAAGCTCCTTAGTACCGCGGGACCCGTTCCTACATCCATTTTGAGAAGCAGACATGATTGAATTTGTATCAATATGATTATTAATTTTGGCTCTCAAAATGGAAGTAAGAACTTTATAGACCGTCGGTAAGCACGTGATCGGTCTATAATTTTTAGGTTCTGCAGTACTACCTGATTTATGGAGCAGGTGGGTTATTCCTGTAGTCAGGTATCATTGAGGTAGCGATCCTGACTCTAAGGCAGACTGGAACTGAGATGCCAAGCGGGCGTGCGATCTTTGAAACCATTTTATCCAAAAATTGTGCAGTCCGTCTGGTCCTGGAGATTTCCAGTTGGATAACGGACGGACTGCACGGGTTACATCTTGGGGGCTGATCGTAATTGCCCCCATTTCTGGTATAAGATCGCACGTGCGCTTGATCTCACTCATCCAGTCACCCTCGGTGTGGCTGACAGGCACCGACCAGATGCTGCGCCAGAACGAACACATGGCGTCATCATTCGGTAGGCACGTATCAGTCACACCTTGGTCAGGTCGCTCCCAGGCCCTATAAACCCACCTTTCATTGCTTTGGAATGTGCGATTCTGAGTGTATCGCTCCACCCGCCGCTTATATCGACGAATTCGATTTGCCCATGCATAGACTTTCTGCTTCAGGAAGTCGATACGCTCTGTGACGCGGATCAAGTAATCCCGAGGACTGATATCAGTCCCCGCGAATGCCCGCCTCACAAAGCGCATTACTCTGGGACGAGTGTTGCCCTGCCTGAAGCAGATAAGTTTACCAATGAGTGCTCTAGCCCCAGCGATACGACGTTCGATCCTGCACTGCCAAGCTGGTACCGCTGGTCGAATAGTTCTGTCAGTCTTTGGGAACTTGACATGAGCTACCCGACATGCTGCTACAGCTGCACAGTACAGGACCGAATGGGTATCGGTGAGGTCTTCACTATTATCAAAATAATTTGACAGTAGTGAATCTAGAGCACACACTAGCGCCCTATTTTTCTTATGCATGGGTAAACGAGGCAGACGAGGTCTAAGCTCAGGTGGTGTGGAACGATACTCCCGTAATGCATCTTCCAAAGCACTCCTCAATCGTTCACTGCACTGGGTACTCACGGTTATAGCCTCGTCATCATCATGTTCACTGACGTGGTCGGGTCGCGGTGAGATACTGGGTTGTAGTTGCACCGCGGCCTGCGGTGAAGCAGATGAGACACGGCTGCACCGTGATTCGAGGCGTAGTCTATCAAGTATGGCGCGAAACGTTGACAGCTGGTTCAAGTACCTGAAACAGAGAGAGCATCCGACCACGGTACGCAGTCAGGTTAGTTCCCCCCTCTGTAGCCCCAAAGTATGAGCGCATGACGTTCTCATTAATGGATTGAGTCCATCGCATGCGCTGCACACTTCCACCGGTAGCGGGAACCCTATCAGAGGCCGGTGGGCCTCGAGGTTCCAAGCAGGCCGGAGGTCGGCCTCCTCCCCGTCGACGCGCAGGTGGTGGTGTCGTCGGCGGCGAGAAGTATTCGTCGCTCGAGCTCGACGCAACTGCAGCGGCCGGAGTCTCTTCACTCACGGCTGGAGCAGGTCCCGGCGGCTGCGAGGCGGAGCTGAGCGACGAATCCGAAGATCTTGAGCGTGTGGTCTTGAGCAGTCGTGCCCGGTTTCTGGTCAACATAGTTAACAATGCACGAAGTTTCCATTCATATTGCTTGGTCTATTTTCAGTCACAGTTTCAGGGTTAGTAGATAGGTGAAATTCATGTATTGTAGTCTATTTTAAACTATTTTTGTTCTATCGAACATTTTAAATAACTATTTTATATTCTAAATTATTGATAAAAATTAGAAGGAAAATTTTTGACGTGCTGGTTGACAGCCGGGCCACAGATTTTTTTTTAATTATTATTAATATGTCACAATTCGATTCAATATTCCTTAATATCTGTACCGATTTAACAAGGCAACTCAAGTTTCAACACGCATTTCTTTCTATGGATCAGTCAAATCATGCGGCACCAATTTCTCTTATTTTTTTATTTTAAATTATAATTATTTTTAATAATAAATAATTATAATTAATTAAAATTAAATTTATATTATATAAAGTAAATTATTTTATATAACTTTACAATGCCTAAATTGAATAGAACACCACCTTCTACTTCATTACCCGAGGCACAGCGTTCTTTGTCAGATCCTAATATTTCTCCGAATGCACCAGAGTTCTCTAATGTATTACACAGAACTAAACGCCTGCGATCAGAGTCTAGCCCCGTAAATGAGTTTAAGGAATTTAAGGAAGAAATAATGGCTATGTTAACTAAGTGGAATGCTAATCAGACAGCTACCCTGCAAAGTTTTATGTCTAAAATAACATTAGAATTGGCGGAACTAAAGTCACTACAGGAAAAGGTCCAACATAGTAAGTCTGAAATTGAGGACTCAGCGAACCTCATGAACAATAATTATGAAGAGATAAAGACGCGCATGGCTAAATTGGAAAGAGAACGGTCAGAACAAGGGAAATATATAAGTCAACTAAAGAACCATATACAAGGTATGCAAGAAAATCATAGGTCCTCAACAATCGAAATACGTAATATCTCTCCTAGAGAAAAAGAAGATGTGGGTAACTTAAGCAAAATAGTGCCAGACATATCTAAAATCCTGAAGGTACAATTAAAACCTGAGGACATACGCGACATTTATCTAGTGCAAAGCTACCAGGGCATCTCTAAATCGATAATCGTAGAGTTAAAGTCAGTCACGCAGAAAGAAAACATCCTCCGAGCAACTCGCGATTTTGACAAAGGGAGACCTGTCGCAGAGAAATTAAATAGCGAACACATTGGCTTGATTGGTGAACGAACTCCCATATATGTCGCGGATCGACTTCCATCGTCACTAAGGAAACTATTTTATGAGGCGCGAAAATTTGCAAGTGTGAATGGGTTTCAATTTTGTTGGATCAAGAATAGTAAGATTTTTCTGCGCAAGAAAGAAGGTGAAAAGCCAATGCTTATTAGGTCGGAATCTTGTTTTCACAACATACTACAAGCTAAATAAATTTTGGTTAGAAGTACAGTTAATTTTTATTTTGCATTATATCCTTCTCCTATGTAGTTTTAATTCTTTTTATAATGTAGTTTTCACGACTATCACAACACGCAAGTCATCTCACACACAAAATACAAGCATATCATCTTCACAAACATTATACAGTAATTCGTATGTATTATATGTATATGATGGAGAGTCAGCGTCGTATGTGTTTTTACAAAGTGTGACGTCAGCTCAGCCGACCTCACGAATGTTGTCTTGATGATCACTCATGTTTGATTTTCAAATAAAAGCACTTGTTAATGTTACCGGAGACTCGTTTATTCAACTGACAGCGTAACGACTTTACAGAGAGGTCCGCACTGTCCAGCGGCTCGAACAAGAATGAATCTGATTGAATCTAGCGCTCACAGTGCGGCCTTATATAGAGAGATTGTCACACATGTACCCACATTTTCTAGTTAAATATTAAACTACTTAAATTACAATGCTTTAAGTTGAAACATGTTAAACGTTAATTTTACATCTTAAAAATCAATTAATAGTTTGTAAAATTATCAAATTATTAAACATTAATCATTTCAATTATTTTAATAGAAAAATTATTGTATTTGCGCCGATATAATATACTATATGTTGCGGAAAGCGGGGGAATTACTAGAACTAATTACTTGGTTATCTTGAGCTGGTTCGCTTGAGAAGAAGGTGCACGTGGGTTAAATCACTTTCTTCTTAGTTGGTGAACACTTTCACTTTGATCTTTATTTCGTCACACGCGTGTATGGCCAACACGAATAGTTGATAGTTTTTAGATATATAGATATATTAGCGTTAATTATCTCAGCAAAGCGCGGGGTGATCCTCGCGTGGTAATTTCACGGCGGGATTTTTAGGAAGACTCCGAGACACAATATTGCGGAGGTAATTATACCTTTTTCTTGCCACGGCGATTGGCCGGCGTTGAGTGCGCCAATCAGCGGCGCGTGCGATGAGCATTTCTTCTCTGATTTGTGGGAATTGGATAGGAGAGAAAGAATATGGTTGGTCAACTCAAAAACCGCGGTCAAATATGAATCTGTATTCTAATATGTAAGATGCGTTCGGATATATCATACTAGAATGTTATAAACTAAATAAAACTTGCGCAAGCACTATACAACACAAAACATACTGTTTATCTGTAGTTACAGAGGAAGACATACAATTCGGGCTTCAGGCCTATTTACTGGTGTTACACCTGTTTCTGGTATGGCAGTCTGAGCATGTTAATAAATATTATAAAAATGAACAGCGTTAATAAGATAATCGATGAGTTAGATTCTTACGCCTCTCCGGAAACATTTATATGCCCCCCTGATAAATGCCTTCATTTTTTCGGCAACCACGCAAATACCATTAACTTGTTTCACCTAAATATACGAAGTGTAAATAAAAATTTCAATAATGTTTTGGTATTGTTATCTGCAATACAGATGAGATGTGATGTGCTAATCTTCTCTGAATGTTGGTTAAATAGCGCTATCAATATCCCATTAATATCAGGATATTCCGCTTATTCGACAAAACATAGTTTTAATAAAAACGATTGCCTGGTTTTATATGTCCGTTCAGATCTACGGCATGATGTTAAAGAGCCATATTTTGCGGATGCAAATAGCCTTGTTTGTAAACTCTCCCCTGATATAGTAATCATTGCTGTATATAGGCCACCATAATTTCGTTATACAACTAATTTTCTAAACAGTTTGGATTGCGTACTTAATTCTGTGTCTACAAATAAAAATATTCTCTTAGTAGGAGATATGAACATTAATATTCGTCCAACTAATAATGATCCTCACTACAATAATTACATGAACCTGACGGCATCTCACGGACTCTTGCCTGCCTATACTTCTGCTACCCGTGAAGAAAATTGCTTAGATCATGTTATGATAAAAGTCACTAGGCCTGTCGTATCATTTATATTAGAGAGTCATATCACAGACCACTTACCACTTCTATTTTGTATTAAAAATGTTCCTAACCTACTGAAGGCTATAAAAACAGTTTAAAAAACGGATCTTCACGAAGTGGTCAATGAAATAAGAAATACGGACTTTAGTTCTGTCTTCTTATCGGACGATCCAGAATGGGCTAACTAGATCATGGGTCTTCGTTTTCCTCATTTTCCACATATGTCTTCTTGCGAAATTTCAAACATGGACAAATATATTACTGCGCTGCAAGATCTGAAGACTCAATTCGACTCACGTTATACCAATTTTCGAAAAAATTAAATGATCCTGAATTTCTTTGCTCACCCATTCAACGTTTCTGTCGAATAGGTTCAGATGGAATTGATAGAGTTACAGTTCAACTGTACTTTAAAAAATAAATTTAATTTAAGTTTGCTAGAGCTTTACTCAAAATACATTAGTTCCGATTTTCCTAAAATCAGAGATCATGCACTGAATGGCATGTCTGTTCTGTATTTACAAACCGATTTGGAAAATTCACTGACCCACTAAAAAGCACGAAAATAAAAACTTTTTTGCAAAAAATAAAACCGACTTCCATATCAAAACACTACAAAGCCAAAAATAATTTTAATTTCGGAAGGCGGTGTGAAAAAAGAAATTACAAAACCAATAACACCGACTACCGAAATTAAAATTATTTTTGGCTTTGTAGTGTTTTGATATGGAAGTCGGTTTTATTTTTTGCAAAAAAGTTTTTATTGTAATAAATAAGTTTAAGATTTGAATAGTGTTTTTATTTACTTTTGAAATTAGCTGCACCCTGCCATTTAACTTATGTAAGTCCCGATCCCGTAGGGATATCGGGATGATCGGGGTAGTTTATGTCCTATTCTAGGACTTCAGCTATCTACATTCCAAGTTTCATCACAATCCGTTCAGCCGTTTACGCGGTAGATGGTAACAAACATACAGACACACACAAACTTTCGCATTTATAGTGTTCGTAGGATGTTTCCCTTATGTTGCGGCCCGCCGAACCAAAATTAAAGTATTTTTGGCCCTTTACTTTAAAAAGGTTGAAGACCTCTGATCTAGCGTATAGAGTTACACTCTAACAATATCGAGAATGCTTGGTCAGCGGAGCCCGCCCGTCGCGGCTGGGATCAGCGTACTGTGTTCCCACCGGACTACTTGCTAGAGATAAGACAGGTAGATCATTCATAACGACCTTGCCTTATTATTAATACTTTAAAAAAATAGTATTCATTACACTCAATAATATTAACAATATAATTATAATACCTATTGGGACCCGGCACTGTACTTCCTTATACAGGTTATTCTATAACCTAGCTGGGAGTGCAGCACTTCACCACCATTTTAGTTATTGTAGTACTTACTTAAATATGTATATAGTCTAAGTGTGTAATTGTATAGATATAAGTAAGCAAATAAATAAATAAAAACAAATAAATCGATATTGCAATACCTATATTTGTCTACATCTCTGAGTGTCAAAAGACATTACATGTGCATGCAAATATGACATCTATTTCAAAGTTCTTAGCGTTGCGAATAGAATAAATTGGTTACAGCGCCATCTAGCGTTGAGTAGCTGAACTTGTTGTAAATTGTTCGATTTAATTTTTTTAAACGATAAACGCCTTTATTGAATATATAAAGTCAAATAATAACAACTTTCGGTCATTGTAATAAGACTCAATTTTTGACAGCATTAAGAAAATGATTTGTTAGGCCGTGCACGCACTGCCTTGTGGTGGCCGCAATTACGGTAGTTCTACCGCACCGGTAGACTGACCGCAGTGCGCGCACTTCTATGACACTCCATACTTCACAAATTTTGCGGTGCGGTAGAACTACCGGAATTGCGGCCACCGCAAGGCAGTGCGCGCACGGCCTTAAAGTTGCGTTTTAACCTTTTCGCCACCACGGACTTCAATAGAAGTTCCAGATTTTCGTGCCACCAGCGCCACGACTTCATTAGAAGCTCTTCGTTTTAACTATGTTATAAAAATACATTTACTGTATTTAAAAGCTTTGTTTCAATTTATTATATTATAATATAGTATTGTTTAATACTCTTGTTTTTCTATTTTTCTTCACAAAAGAAGCCCTTATTTGTCTTAAAATCGGCAAAAATAAAAACTACGAATATTTTTGATGTCCCCAGAACGCCAAGGACTTCATATATAGTTGGCCAGTGATTAGACGCGAAAGTTATCATTGTTTGATTTCACCCGTTGAAATATTTATAAATATTTTTTTCTTAGTCAACTACTTTATAACAAGGGAAAATAGACGAATTTCGGCCTTCAGATGGATGCCGATCCGGAATTAAATAGTTGTTAGCAAACCTTGTCGATAATTATATTCCCATCTCTACAAAACAAGCTATAAGTCTATGATCGTCAATGCCCACGGCGCCACGGACTATTATAGAAGTTGTTCTGTGACGTCATATGCGTACGACTGTCAAGGTCACTTTGACATAGTGCAGTCCACACTACGCCTTAGACTATTGCTTGTAACAATAGGTATTATTATTTCAGAATGCACAAAATCCGTGAAGGAAAGAAAAGCGTCTGAACAAAAATAAAGCGCTAATGACTCTTGAAAACTTTTTAATTTATATGAGGAAAGCGGCCGCAGCCACCAGACTTCTTTCCAAAAAGAAGAAAGAAGGGTGGATCCGCTATTGTGAGAGCTTATCTCCTAGGTCTCCTTCTTCCCTAGTTTGGAAGCAAATTAAAAGATACAGAGGTTCTTGTAGCATTGCCGATATTTCAACCAATGATCCTTCTTCCTGGCTCGAAGCCTTCTCGGATAAATTAGCTCCGCCTTCAGCTCCACATCAGAGCTCCCTTCCTTCTCTACCGGTCCCCCTCACTTCCGTAAGCAGCCTTGATGCACCATTCTCGTTCTCTGAACTCCAGCTGACTCTTGATGGTCTCGTAGATTCGTCTCCTGGGGTAGACGGGATCCCGTACTCGTTTTTGAAAAACCTATCGAATGTAACGAAGCAATACTACCTCGATCTTGTTAATAGCTTCTTTGAATATGGTCTAGTC
This sequence comes from Tholera decimalis, assembly GCA_943138885.2. Taxonomy (NCBI): domain Eukaryota; kingdom Metazoa; phylum Arthropoda; class Insecta; order Lepidoptera; family Noctuidae; genus Tholera; species Tholera decimalis. Next base: position 630,523 of record OW964566.2, on the reverse strand, counting down.
CCACAACCGTGCAAAAATCAAACGGTGATTCCGATTCTAAATCCTGGCAAGAACCCTTCAGATCCAAATAGTTATAGATCTATCGCATTGTCATCAGTTTTATGCAAGGTCACCGAGCATATGCTGAAACACCGTCTTGAGTGGTTTGTAGAGAACAGAAACTTGTTGCCCAAATTTCAGTTCGGATTCAGAAAAGGTATGAGCACTATTGATAGTCTTAGCATTCTAACAACTGATATCCGTATATCTCTGTTAAAGAAACAGGAATTAGTAGGAGTCTTTCTCGATATTGCCTCAGCATATGATAACGTACTCCTGTCAGTGCTCAGGGATAAACTTCTCCGTCAGTTGAATGTTCCGGAAAAGTTAGTTCGGTTTATATGCAACTTATTGATGGAAAGGACTATCTGTATTAAAACCCATGATTCTCTGTTACCACCTAAGACTATCTGGAAAGGATTGCCACAGGGTTCAGTTCATAGCCCTCTTCTATTCAACCTATACACATTTGACTTGCACTGTTCAGTTGACCCATTTTGTCAAATTTTGCAATATGCTGATGACCTAGCTCTGTATCTTTCTGTAAAATCTTTGGAAGAAGCTGAAAAGCGATTAAATTCGGCCCTCAGATACCTATCTGACTGGCTTCTTTTACACGGACTATCTCTTTCAGCTCCTAAAAGCACTGTAGTTATTTTCACCAAAAAACGATTTGTTCCCCGTGTCGTTATTAAAATTAATGAAGAAATTATACCTTTAGAAAACAAAGTAAAGTTTCTGGGAATCTGGTTGGATTCAAGGCTAACTGGTATTACTCATACTAACTTTGTTTCTCAGAAATGTGAAAAAAACATTAATATACTCCGCTCTCTATCTGGAGTTTGGTGGAGTGCTCATCCATACTCTCAAAAATTGATTTATAACGCCATAGTTCGCAGCCATTTGGATTATGGACTGTTTCTACTAGACCCTTGTAACAAATCTGGCCTTCAAAAACTAGATAAGTGCCAATCAAAATGTCTTCGTATAATTCTCGGAGCAATGAAGTCGTCCCCCATTAATGCTATGCAAGTCGAGTGTGTAGACCCTCCTCTTTCTACTCGCAGACAATTTCTTGCTAATCGTTTTTTTTTTCAAGCTCGTGCAAAATTCCGAGCATCCCCTAATAAGCAAGCTGGACCAATTATCCTCTATTTTTAACTCCTGTAGTCGTTCTAATATAGAACTTCCATGCCTTCTTCGTGCTAACCTTCAGTTCACTCGTCTTCTTTGCCCATTTTCTCAAAACACTATCTTACCTATTTATTCTTCACCTTACGATGCCCTTGTGTTCCAACCTAATATTCTCTTGGACTTTGGTATTAACAAAGGTACTTTAGAAGCTAATACATTTTTTAAACGTAAAATTTCCTCTGATTATAATAACTGGGTTACTATGTTCACCGATGCTTCCAAAGTCCCAGATGATAGCCCAGTCGGTGTAGCTGTTTGGATTCCCTCTACGAAAATTATCTTAAGTTATAAGTAGATGTCCCTCGGTTACATCAGTTTTTACTGGTGAAGCTATAGCCATTTTTGAAGCCATTTCATTTGTCAAATCCCATAATATAAATAACTGTATTATATTCTCTGATTCTAAAAGCTGCCTTCAATCCATTTTGTCCAATCCTTTCCGCTCAAAATCTAGATTTCCAATTATTCTTAACATTAGAAATATCTTGTTTCAATGCCACAAATTAGGAATTAATATTGTTCTAGCCTGGATCCCTGGCCATACAGGTATTTTTGGTAATGAGTCAGCCGATTCATGTGCCTAAAATGCTGTTCATTCTGGCTCCCTAGACCATTCCGAAATTTACTCTCATGACATCATCACCACATTGTCTTCTATTTTATTTTATTCATGGACTCAAAAATGGCAAATATCGAAGAAAGTAAAAGGTAAATTCTATGGTGGCATTCAACCCGAGATCCCCATAAACCATGTTTTTTTTAAATTTCGGTGTACCAAGTACCAACAAATGGACCACATCAATTATTTGCCGTCTACGTCTTAATCATTGCTGTTCGCCCTCTTTCTTGGCCAAACTTAGGATTAACCTTTTCACCGCCAAGCACTTCTATAGAAGTTCGGGATTTTCGTGCCACCAGCGCCACAACTTCTATAGAAGTTATTCATTTTAACTATCTTATTAAAATAAATTTACTGCGATTAAAAGCTTTGTTTCATTTTATTATTTAAGATAGCACTGTCTACTACCCTGTTTTTTATTTTTCTACACAAAATAAGCCCTAGTTTGTCCTAAAATCGGCAAAAACAGAAACTCCGAATTTTGTTACTTTCCTCAGAACGCCAATCACTTCATATCAAGTTGGCCAGTGATGTGCCGTGAAAGGTTGATTTCACCATTGAAATATTTATAAATACAGAAAGTTACGAATATCGAAAACAATTTGAGGTCAATAAAATATGAACTTAGTTATCTACTTAATTACAAAGGATTGTAGATGAATTTCGACCTTCAGGTAGATGCCGATACGTAATTATAAAGTTGTTACCAATTCTTGTCGATAGTTATTTTCCCATCTCTACAAAACAATTGGTCGTCTATGCCCCTGTGCGCCACCGAGTGCCACGAACTTCTATAGAAGTTGGTCAGTGACGTCATAGGCGTGCGGCTGTCAAGGTCACTTTGGCATAGTGCGGCACAAAATCGGTTCGCGCGCACGCATCTTTCTTTCTTTCACTTGATAACAAATAGAAAAATGAGTGAAGAACTTGATTCGGACGAACTTCTTAAAATTATGCAAGGTGTGGAATCGGACTCGGAGTATTTTGTGGAGAACATTGAACCAGAAGATAATTCTGAGGTATGTCTAACTGGATGATAATAATAATGTTTATTCATCAAAGAGTAGGAATTCAATAAGTATGTAAAATGTTCGGTCCCCCGCGCGCAGACGGGTAAACGCTACCGATACATGAGTTAAGAAAAGAACAGAAACAACACTTAAAAAACAATGCTTTGATAAGTACACGGCTACAGGCGTGATAGAATTTAAATATATACTTACTTTCCATTTCAAAAAACACTTTAAAAATAATTAAAAATTCTGCCACTTAGATACCTACGGTAAAAAACGTTGACTGAAGTTATTAAAAAAACAGGAATAAACAAAAATAGAAGAAAGAAAGACCATAGACCCCATCCCTGATCAGAATCGAATTCAACGTGTCCTCAGTGCCAATAACTTAATATGAAGTTAAAGAATGAGATCATGAAACAAATAGAGATGTACCCCATTCCTTATAGTTCTAATTGAGTTATGTATTAGTTTCTTTGATACTCATAATTCATACTGTTTTTTCTTATTAAGGATACTGTGAAATAAAACAAATCTGGAAATATTTAATCAGTTTTGATTTATATTCGTAAAATCAACTTTAAATCTTAACTTTACGCGTACAAATCTTATTCATCGATATGACGATATCCCCATCACTACTGTTTACTGTATATTTAGTTATACATTTATAGCTTGGCGCTCGGCGAGGCATTGCGTTTTGTGTACGTTGGCGGCGAAAAGGTTAAGGACAACTCGCTTTGTGAATGCGGTTTGGATGAAGGAAACGTGGACCATATTTTCTTCAGCTGTCCCAAATTACGATTCTCTTTATATAATATTTTACCCCCTTATGTTCCCCGTCCAAACTCCATTAAATGCCTTCTCTCTCTTGTATTTACTCGATTTGTTTATGATCTATGTAGGTTCATTGAGATAAATAAAATAAAGCTGTAGCGTATTATACTTCTAACAGTTCTGTACCATATTCCTAATTTACTCAATCTATTCCTTCTACCACTGGTAAACTGGTAACACATTACAAAAGCTGTCATGTCATGTTTGCGTACAAAATAATTTTGGGTTTTTTTAATACTTTTCTTTTCATCAACCAAGATACTTAACACAACCTCCTGCGTTTGATGGTCTATTATTCTACACGGGATATTGGCAAAATTGTGGTGGCTCCTCCACAAACGCCATTTAACAAGAGTTGAAGTTGAAGGTATTATTATATTTTATTAATAGTATAAGTAAACAAATGGGTAGTAAAATGAATGGAGAACTGGATTCAGATGAGCTTTTAAGCATTTTGCAAATTGTGGAGTCGGATTCGGAGTATTTTGAGGAGAACGTTGAACCAGAAGATGATTCTGAGGTATGTCCAACTAGATAATAATAATAACGTTCATTAAGAGCGCGCCTAAAGCCAGCAAAATTTTAGAATTCACCCGCACTGTCCTACCCGCTCCTCACATCGAATACGATCGCGCGTGTACCTACGCGCTCGCTCGACGCGTATCTTCTGTAATAAGTATACGTATAATATTCAGATGAAACAACTGTATTCAAAGTATGACTGCGTTATACAATATTACGAAATGTTATTATGTGTACGCGAATAATACGTAAATAGTAAGTTAGTAGGAGGTGACTATACCACTGATACTGAACACGAATCAATATAAAATCAATACCAAAAGGTAATATTATATTATGTATAATATAATATTATTTTGGCGCGTGATTTTGGTGTGGCGTAAATAATGGATAACTCTGAAACTGTCGATTGGCCAGATAATATCTATCATTTACCCCACTTATATCGTCATATGCCCATGGATGACCAAATTATTGATATTTTTAATATTTTAAATAAAAATCGTACTTACTCTTACAAAATTAGGTACCATTTCTAAAATTGGTGATATTTTTTTCATTTTGTTTTTTTTTTTATATCAGTCCTGAATATTTGTATTATCAGATCAGTATCAAGATTTTTTATTACATTCTAAATCAATATTGCAAAAAACAGTTATTCTTAAATTTTAACATTTTTTTCTACGGAATTACGCAATTTTGGGCCCCTGTATCTATAGTTGCAAAACTTCTGAAAAATTCGGAATAATTCCGGAATACTTCTGGGAAAGTTTCTTTAAATCAGAATTATTCAAAATGAATTTAAATAAAGCCCTCTGTGCGCCGGCCGCTGCCGCCGCGCTGCGATGGCGGTGCGGGGTGCGGTAAGAGGGGAGATGCTCCCCGGAGAAGTTTTCCCCCCGCGAGAAAGATTCGTGGGGTACGAATCTTTCCGAATATTTCGCCCGAATAATTCAATCGAAATTAACGTGTTTGTTTGTTGTGTGGTGGGTGGGTTAATTATTGTTCAGTGCGAGACTACGTACGATACAAGAGTAAAATATAAATGTATATCTATACTAATATTATAAAGCGGAAAAGTTTGTTTGTTTGTTTGCTTGAACGCGCTAATCTTCGAAAGTACTGGGTGGAAAAGGAGAGTTATGTTTTTACCGTGATAGAATCCACGGGAGCGAAGCCCCGCGTGAGTACTAGTTTTATTATAAACTAGACTCCGCCCGCGACTTCGTCCGCGTGGAAAAAAAAATCCCCCGATTTTGAAACATTCTTCATTAGTGCTCCGCTCCTATTTGTCTTAGC